>JAJTTV010000014.1:415692-1134843 GCA_036971225.1 Arthrobotrys sinensis | reverse complement strand
AGAGAGAGAGAGAGAGAGAGTTTGTGTGTGTGTGTGTGTGTGTGTGAGGGGGAAATGAAGAAGAAAAGGGCTAGGAGAAGCGGTTATTGATTTCCCATCATTTCTACGCCTCCAAACCCTCCTTAATCTCATTTCACATTGAGATCCAAGGCATTGCTCGATCCTTTCTATTTTCTATACTCTCCTTAATATTATTTAATACCGGAACCTAAGGTATTGCTCAATCCTTTTTACTTCTTCATACTCTCCTTAATGCCATTTAATACTGGGATCCAAAGTATACTAGTATTACACAATTCTTTCTACCTCTTCATACTTTCCTTAATATTCTATAAAAATACGAGGTATAAAGTACTGGAAAACAGCACTGGTTCCAATTTCTCCCATACTGTAACAAATCGTATATAGACTAGTTTAAGGTATTAAGGTAATCTGCTTGGGGCCGTTGAGGCTCCCTATTATTTCCCTGGCCCCATCGCTTCAAAATTGCCTTCGTATAAGCTGTAGCACTGAGTGCGGCGTAGTCTTGCCACTTCCTATTCTTGTGACTGTCCGCATGGTCAGAGGCCCCTTTAACTAAAATACAAGATAATCCTCCAATCCTGCTGCAGCTTCCATATCAAACGCTATAAGATTCTTACTTTGACTATTTTATCACGAAGAGTGGCGGGCTTCATGACTTTGTCTCTGGAGGCTACCGAGCCAAAATGTACGTCCGGTTTTTGTTTGCAATCGCTCTGACCCTCTAATTCGCGCGAATCACGCCCTAACTCCTGCACCAGGGCCTTACGGCATCATCACAAATATCTCGATTATCTTTACGATTTCGGCTTTTACAACCTTTTCCGGTTTGGTGAATATGCCAATAATCTTTCAGATAGATTATCCTGGAGGCTTCCAACCCCTTGGATTGAATCATTCAGTACGATCGTGAGATTTTCGAATGGTTTGTCTTTAAAGGAACTCGAATTGTAAACTGAATATTAATCTTGACTGCTTTGATACCGCGGGGCGTATCATCAGTGACATGGCGTCTATTTTATGAGAATGCTTTCGAATTTTCCGGATCGGAAAGCAACTGCGGAGCAGAGTATTAACATCTTAGTAAAGTTGCCATTTGGTTACGAGACTGCAGGACTAGCTCATTATCCACAAAGAGATTCCTTTTTGTACAGCTCTTTGAAAACAAATATCGTTACTTGTTTCACGAATATCTTTTTATCTCCACTAAAGGTTAGAAACGTCTACTTTTCTAGCGACAAGCTTCAGATCCGACAGCCATATGTCGGCTCGTTAATCGGGAGCCAAACGGTTCCGCGGGTTTTACCTAGGACGCTTTCGGTAGACCCAATTTCGCGTGGACGGAGGATGGAGGTCCTGTGGTGTTTTGCTCCGAGACCTTTCGGTGCCGAGATTCACGGAAGAGGTATAATCAAGATGCCGTTTGATGACTGGGTCGACTGGTAGGGCTCTTTTTGAATCGGACTAACTCTCCTCGACAGGTTCCTAACCTGCCCATGGAACATTTGACACGCGCAATGAACAAATGGTAGAAGAGCCGTGATATGTGTCTTCGGCTTGTCAGATCCACGGGGGTGCGTTCCTTATAATAATGATGACAAATTACTAAACCCTCCTTCCTCTCCCAAAGAAACAAATATGTCACGAAATAAATAGTATAACTCCACTCAATCGGCCCTCGAAAGCACATAGGGTAGCAAAAGAAACGGAGTGTCTCGAGGAATCAAATTAAAACCTTCCCCTCCTTCATGAGTAGCCGACCAGGTTAGGTAACGATAAAAACGGAGAAATAAAGATTAGGGAGAGAACGGAACGTCAAAGTGCCAAGCGCGTGTTACATTTCTATTTCTTTGAGGTATTCTGTGGGGACGCAAGAAATTGTTAACCTTTTCCCGTCAAATTGCCACCGTAAGAACTAGAAGGACTTGTCGCCGTAGTTAAAAAGGCATACTGAGTGGTATGCCCCTCGCAAGCGAGAGCGAGGCTAATTATCGGTTCTCTGACCCGTCGCCATTCTACGCAATAGAAGGCAAGAAATTAGCTATTAAATTACAGAAGGACGTGGTTAATTCGCAACGCGTCTATCTCCCTAGACTCGGCGGAGGCCACTTACGCAAAATTGGACGTCCTTGAGCGCCGTTTCGTTATCGCAGTTCGGGTTCTTAGGAGTGTAAAGGTGCACGTAGCCTTTTCCCATTCCCAAAGGCTCTAGAGCTAGCATCGAGCTCTCGTGGTTCGCGTAAGGTCTGTCGAGGATTTGTATTTTGCGATTGTGCAAGCTTCGCGCGACACCCTTCTCGGATATCTTAGTATCGATCTTCGAAGTTATTAAATATTTGTTATGGAGCACTGGTAAAATGCCGGAGATGGCTTGTTTCGAGAAAACTATTAGGTATTTTTTGAAAGCCTGTGCGATGATGCGGGTATTTATAGGGTACTAAAAAAGAATACTTGTTTCTCAATTGTTGGCTGGTTTTGCTGCGTGTATTTGATGACGCATTTGTTGTAGATCTCCCCGCCAGGTAACGACTTGGCGAGCTACTAATCAGATATGGAAACTTTGGACTTTTGCGTTGCGTGTGGTATATTGTCTCCCATGTAACCTCTTGTGAAAGCGGCTACTCGAATACTCCACGTCTCAACCGCTGGGATTTTTAATATATATATTTTTAAGGATTTATATGATATCTTATATTACCATAAGTACTACTTCGGGGTTCACTAAACTCACTACGAACTCCAATGCTAGATGTACATACTGCTGCGGAGTCCATGCCACCCGATAACGATAGATCTTGATGTGGCAGGGTTACTGCCCGTGTCGAAGGCGCCTTTCCTCCCCTTCAATAGATGTACAAGAATGATGGTAAACCACCAAAAGAGCTATAGGGCTGGGACACTGTTACACGTTCTGCGCCGTGTGTAATTATGTCTATTCTCATGAGAGAGAGTGTCGGGGGTTCGACGCTAGTGTTCCTAATCGGGCCTGACTCTAGATCAGGCTTAGCTCACAGAGATCTCGATATATCAGCACCGCGGTGACAGCCAGTGACAGCCAGTGACAGCTAGCATTCTCGTAACAGCCAGTAGCAACCAATAAAACCCCGCTCCTAATTTATGATTTTTTATATTAAAGTACAAGCCTAGCTATCATTACCAAAAATCAGTAGTCGATGCGGCTTAGCTAGCGGGCACGGGTGGAATTCGAATGACAGCAATGGCAGCAAATGGCAGCAAATGGCGGGGCTGGCAGCAACTGCGAGAAATGCGAGCAAATGCGAGGAACTGCTAGGGAGCCAGAGGCAACAACACAAGCACACGGGATTCGTATGCCCCTTCCCGGGAATTAATTGGCTGTTGACATCGCGTGGTGAGTCCCCCAGACTACGTGGGTTTCACTTAACGGTCTCGGGCAATCATTTTTTAGGCTTGTAGTTACCAAATTAGGCACCCTTAAGCACGCATTCTTGATCCATAGACTGCTTAGCTAGTAGATACATCGATCAATCACCAACATACCATTTTCAATCATATACCGCTTCCTCTTCCTATAGTGACACTAGCCCCGTAAGTGACACTGAATATTGCACGTTGCTGTCTTGGGTGTTATCCACCCGCTGTTAGGCTCCTTATGCCTTAGATAGCATTTAGTACGATGCAGTCTAACGACCACTCCACCAGTGTACCTCGCCGTAAGGCGAGGCAACTTCATCGACGGATATTAGAGCACTGTGGCTGTGACCTTGCTTGCAATTAATCTGTCAACAATGGGCTATTGTCTCAATCTCGTTGCTAGGTTATAGGATTTACCATTTCAATGAGAAAATTTCAGCGGTAGATAGCTGGGAATCATGGATATCAGCGGATTTGAAATGTGCCAGAATTGTTTAAGCCCGAGAGACGAAAGGAAACGGCGATAATGTAGTAATTTATTTACAATTTTGCTATCTTTTTAAGATCTGAGGATTTGACCGCCATCCGGCTGATCGAGATATCCTCCCCGGATCGATTTTTCTAACGCATAAAACGCCTCTAATCGCCAGCCGGAAAGGTCACGAAAATCGCCAACATCTTGTTTATACAACCCAAAAGACATCTTTCAACTTTGATACCCCAACCTCCTCCCTAGTCCTACAGCTTTCTTCAACCTTTCCCAATGAGCCCAAATGAAGACATTCGACCATTATCAAAATTATCGATAGCACTCCCGAAGGGAGAGCCTCTCACTCGGCTTTAAAAGAATTCACCCTAGAGATACAAGGCCGACCTATATTAGCCTATACCATCCACCCAACCACCCCTGGCCCAGGCGTTCCCAGCATGTTTGCTCTTAAATAAAGTTTCCCCATTGTCTAGTCGCTAACAATCCCCCGATAGATACACGTTTGACGGTACTACCGAGATTCTGTCCATCACGGTAGCATCTTCCATGTACGAAGTAGGCTTTGATTGGATCCGTTCGCAGTTCTTGCACTGAGATTACATGATACCACTATCTGCCGGAATGGGTCTGGAAATCCTCACATCTCTGGGTACGTCTCTTCGAGTTAGAATAGGCTCCTAGGGGAGGTATAGGAAATCCCAATTCAGGAAGGAGGCTAATCAGTATATGGACAGTATGCGGAGATTTTGACTACCGGTACCGGAACACTATCAAAAAGCTGGATGACCTCATCCATATTCCCAGACGCAGATTCCTGTCTTCCATCACGGAAGGGTGAGACGAGCCCCGGGCGAAGCTTAAACGCGATCGAGGCATCTGGTTGAAGGGGAGCAGTGGTGAAGCTTGCCCTATTCTTTTCATAAATTCACAGAGACCAGAGGAGAAGCTAAAGAAGCTCTTGAGTTAGCATCACAGAAAACTACAAACAAGTAATCCAGTGCAAGGTACGGTAGAATTCTCAAAGTGATCGATTATCTTCTGGCCCATGTTATACATAGATCACTTGTAGAGAAAGATACATTCCTATCCTTGGAGAGCTGTATGGTCCAGATATACTAGCTCGATATGATCCTAACGCCTAACCCTACTTGAAAATATCGATTCTTCGGTCTAGAGCGGGAAAAAGACTTGGAGGGGCCATCTCTCTCTGCTTGGGTGTGAGGTTGCCCAGGGTCTGAGATATGTAAAGATACCTCGGAATACCTAGTTGGGCGAAGTTGATGGCAAAATCAATGTAACAACTTAGAGCTGAGAAAAGGGGAAACCCAGCCCCAAAACTAGAATGATGGATCAGAAATACACAAAGTCCTTCACTTTTTGGTTTCCTCCCTTCTGTGGTGTAATATTGGTGCATAACAAGCGGGCTTTTGGCCGGTGGATTTCGTATTTAGGATTTCAACGCCAATGAAGAATGTACACAATACTACCTGATTTCTATTGGGACTTGACATTGTCCTCCGCTGGACAGCAATTTGGAGGATTATTGACTTGTACACTACTAGTAAGAGTCAATGCTACCACTACCACTACTACTACTACTATTACTATTACTACTACTACCACTACCACCACCACCTCTACCGGGTTAAATTAAGTGAAAGTTTGTACTGTATTATTCGGGAATTCCACGTGGAGCAAAATAACAGAAGCCTTAAACCACACCAAACCACTACGCGACTACACTAAACTGCATCGCTAGGGTTTTGGTCGGCATCACCGCCCATCCCCAGTATCTTGGTACTCTCGCTCAGCTGGCCAGGAAGCACATTCACATAGAACCTCATAGACTTGATAACTTCTTCCCGATTCTTCTGCCAATCCTCCACAGTGAACACTGAAGCATCTAGCAGCTTCTCCCACTTTGATCGCAATCCCGTAACTTTACTAACAATGGGGTCTAATCCAATGTATACCCTCGTACACCGACCAGTTGGATTGCTAACTCCCCCCCCAACGGACACCGCGTATAAATGTCATCAATCCATCCGTAGAGATCTTCATCGTTCTTAGCAGCGATAAATATCGTCTTTTGCGGAGCATCCGGGTTTGCCGAACCCGACGTCGTGAATTTGAGTTCGATGATGTAAGATTTGACATATACTGTGTCTATTGATTTGATGTTTTGTAACGGAATCGATAGTACGGGCTTGGTGCTGTTTTTGTGGAAGTATAATACGGTTTTCGTGAGTACGAGATACCGCTTCTGCCACAAAGCCAGAAATCTTTCTTCCTTGACTGAAACACAGCCCTCCCGCTGGATAGTTCGCTGCAGCACGGACATATGATAATGGGTAGGTGTGATGAGAAATTCGGCGGGGGTTTGGGCGGTCCTGGGGTTCATAGAAAGGTGTGAAGAATTGTAGGACTTCTACTGTGAAGGATATCGAAGAAGTAATGGTATGTGTCTAAGAAGACTAGACAGCTGTGTAAAAAGGTTTCGGCGATTTTCGCAAAGCAGGGAAAACGAAAAAGAAAGGAAAGGGAAAGGGAAAGGGAAGAGAAGAGCAAGCCCATATACAACGTGTGTTTTGGGCTGAAGCGGATGGAAGAAGTCACGTAAATAGGTCTATAACCAACTTAACATCACAGCTCAACCTTATACATCTGCAACCTGCATGCCTGATGCACGCCTGAAAAAAAAACAGCCTTTGCAAGGAAGCTCGATTATCATTAGGCTTACTGAAGGAAAAGGATCTGTCCGATTACATGGACCCGCGACAGAACGGGCAGATTTGGTGTTAGTCACAGGAAACCCTGGCTTTCGAGGGGCCAGATAAGATAGAGTCGTAGTCTCCAAAACACATTGAGTCCCACGAGGCTTACGTAAACATTGTCATCTGTCACATAAACCTCCATTTTAACGCGGAGGTTCTCGCACATTTGGTCTGAACTGCCTTTACTCTATGTAGCAATTGTAACCGCGATCCTTGGGATAAAAGCTGAAGCAATGCTCCCTGAACTTACAACTTAACTTAGAACTCCCGTAAATACTTAAGCATATTGTCTGTCAAAGCTAAGCCATGGTGTCTTTGTCGACTATTTCGTACGATATCTTCGTTTTGATCTGCGATTACCTACCCGACTCGGACTTCCTACGACTTCTAGGCGTGTGTCGTTCACTCAGAGAGCATATTTTTCAAACAACCCGAATAGAGAACGTCCTTTCCAAAAAATACTTCTTTGTGACAGTCGATGGCTTGGATGACCTTGTGCAGTTTTCCCAATGTCCGGTTTTTGCTCATCGCCTCAAGCACCTTGTCCTAGATTTGTCTTCCCCACGTTTCAATTTCAACTTGAAACAATACGAAGAGGACGTGTATTGCGAGTTGAGGGATCCAAACGAGACCCTCCCGGAAACCCTGAAACACTACGTATCGCGCGAGGATCTACCAAGTGACCCCATGTCTCCTCGCGAGTGTAGAGTGTTCCCGGAAAATAACCACGCTCTTGTTCAACGACTAGAAAAGGCCTTCAAAAACTTTCCAAATTTAACCACTCTCGAGTTCACACATACATACGAGGAG
This sequence comes from Arthrobotrys sinensis, assembly GCA_036971225.1. NCBI lineage: Eukaryota > Fungi > Ascomycota > Orbiliomycetes > Orbiliales > Orbiliaceae > Arthrobotrys > Arthrobotrys sinensis. The sequence continues at coordinate 1,127,355 of JAJTTV010000014.1, read as the reverse complement.
AGCTATTTATTAGATCGCCTAGCTCCGGATGATATGCGGCGTATAATTAACGCATGGGGGAAATTCAATCCAATCCTACCTCAGGTGATGCCTGACTGGAAAACCGAAATCAAAAAGTTGGACCTCATCGAATACTTCGACCCGTTAAACGCAGAATGTAGGAAGGAGACGATTTACGCAGACACCCTGGCAGCAGTCGCAAAGGCTGGGGCAAGACTCTCGCGAATATTACTAGACCCCAGTCTCGAATCTGACTGGGCAGGCGTTGAGCTCTCGCGCTTCCACGGACCCGAAATTAATGACCCCCATCCGTTGGTAGATATGTACAAAACGACATTCGTGAATCTCAAGGCGATCGGCTTACACCTGAATCCGACAATCGAAGGCTCACTCTTATCACCGGTATTCCTTCCGACCGTCGAGAATGTCGAAGAGCTCCGCATTACATTCAAAACCGATCTTGATACCATTCATCAGGTTGAACCCTACTTCCCGTTCCCAGGCGAAGTTCATTTGCCAAAGCTACGACGCTTAGAAATATCCTTGTCCGTTACAACACTAGAAGATATGGCAAATTTTCTTCTATGTCATAAGAATACATTGAAAGCTTTCAGAGCAATGTACAGCTTGTCACACATTCAAAGATCCCGACCTCAACTAGTCGAATTTCTAGACCTACTATACAGCAACCTGTCCCTCACGGAATTTTATATGCAACTTGATGTCCATACAGATGCCAAGATCGTTCGTTCCAAGTATGGTGGAAGATCTTGGGCCAGCAATCCGTATAGCACCTTTGGGATACAGGCAGATGGGGACTGGAGAAACGACGATGCTTCACCGTTTCAATTTTCTCTCCACCTTGGGTCATATCCCGAGGAAAAGCTTTGCAGAGAATTATTGGATCCTTCTCTGCGGATGAAATGGCCAGAGTTCATTCATGAAGTGAAAACGGCTGAGTTTCAGAAACCTAGCCCTCTACCGCCTGGGGTGGCTGTATGTGGACCTTACTAAATCGGTATGGGGCTTAATTCATTATCACCGAGGGAATCCGTGGTAAATATCGAACAAATGTTCGAAAATGTTCGTTAAATAAAAACCTATGCAGTTGTATTTCTTTGGATACTGTCACTAGCTTCACACCACCTAAATGCGCGCCAGTTTCCCTGGCATATTTACAAATATTTCGCATAATACAGCCAGAATATCGCTAGTTTGCCCAGCTTTCACACTAAAACGCCTACCTTGTTTCCTGTGGACGTTGCGAGTTTAGCGCGCAGTCTTATATCCCTGTGTCAAGATTGCTGTCAAGCTACTATGAAGATTTAATTTTATGGGCTTCTAGGTCTATATCGACATATCCCTACGATTGTGAAATTCCCGAAATTCTCCAAACTGATATCCATTTTATGTTGAGGCCCTCAACAGCGAATAGTTTTGTAGGACTAATTCTACAATTAATCTAATTTCACTTGTTACAGTATATTCTCGCTTATCTCATCTAGCTACTGGGAATACAGGAGTCTTTTGATCCAGATTTCGCGCTCAGGGGAACTAATTCAAGGTAACCCTATTTCTAGGGCTTCTTTGGATACAAAGTGCCCTAATTCGATGGTATTTTTGGTTAAAAGTTACAAGATCACATCGCGCATACTATACACTCGATTGAGTTTCTCGTATCCAAGTATGGGTGAACGAGGAGGGATCTAGTAACTGCTAGATCCCGTAAACTAAATATTATATTAAGGACAGTGTAGAAAGACGAAAACGTGGGCATGTAAAAAGGCCAAAAGCTATATCCTCCAAATATCTCGTCTCCTCTCAAGGTTGATCGGTTTGTCATTTTTTTTTTTGTTAATATCCTAACCATTCACCTGATAATATCTCAATATGCAAAAATCCGCAAAAGCGTCTTCCATATGTTTGATTTCGATTGACTTTAGCATGCACATTCGGTAGATAGTGCTTGTTTTCCGGTTTCGTTGTGATTAAACTAGTATGACTTATAATCTTTGGATGGAGACCCTGGGCGCGAGTGAGGAGATCCAGGGCGCGAGTGAGGAGATCCAGGGCGCGAGTGAGGAGATCCGGGGCGCGAATGTGGAGATCCAGGACGAGAATGTGGCGAACCCGGGCGCGAGTGCGGGGACCCAGGACGGGATTTCGGTTTAGAGTCAACGCCTTTGATATGGTATGGTTGATAGGGCTTTGGCACGGGTGCGTATGGGCTTGGGGAGTGCCCATCGTCTGAGCGATGTGGTTGTCGGCCGCGTTCAGCTGGACGATATGGTTTTGGCTGCCAGTAGGTTGGCGGAGGCGCATGGTAGTCGTAGTTTCCTCTCTCAACGATTTCATTGGGGTTCGCATCTGGTGCAGGTTCGGGGGCAGCGATGGGGGCAGCTGCTACGCCAGAAATGGCGCCCAGAGAAGCAGTGACAACGACGACTTTACGGAGCATGTTGGACGATATCGATTAGATCACAATTAAAAATGGAAAACAAGAATTCGACTGTTAGAGGCCTTAAAGGCTATTATGTAGAGCTATCTAGGTGGTATTAGTATTCGTGATGAGTTTTGTGAGTGATGGCGAGAGAAAAGCCTGAGGTAGAGTTGGATATCGGCAACTATTTATGCCTTGGGTTCCTATATCTTGTCTCGATTTTACCAGTCCATACAGCATTCGCACAAATATCTCAATAGCTAGATGAATATCTCAGCTCTTGGACACCAAGATTCATCTCTGGGGTGCTCAATTGATTAATCCACTGATTTCGTCTCCGTAGTGGAAATCTCCGGACTGTTAGTTTTCCTTCCTGCATTGTAATGATGAATATCTGCAAGTCTATATCTACGAGGTATGTTGAGATGCATCACGCTGCAATGAGGTCGGAGTATTTGGTGTATGTAGATCGCATTGACCCTTGGGAAGTAGTAGCTGTCCTTAGACCACACGACATACGCTAGCCATCCATATATCTGTCACCCAACAAACCCTATTGGTGCTTCAGCTCAGGTCTTAAGGCCTTGCCTCTGTCAAAATATCCGAGCGTACTGGGCATTAAAAATCCATGTACAGCCTTAAACAGGATGCTTTGTTCAACTTCAACGAATGCTCTAGATCGACGGTGGAAATCTCCAGCCGGATGGCTTTGGCGGCTCTTTCCGCTTCGCTAACCCCATCGGGATTATTCCCCTACGTGGAAGTGTTGGGGAAAGCGTCAAGGCGCTTGAAACTCTCTAGATCTGCTGACTTTATCTTGCAATGTTATCACATCGATGCATCTCGGACTGTGCATTATGCAAGGGTGCATAATAGCGCACGGTGCTCGATTTTTATAGTTTGGAAATTTTCCGAACTATTATCAGAGGCGGCTCGCTTGATCTATCCTGGTCCAACTCCACAACTTTGCTCACTGTACAGCGCCAGCTCCCCAGTCAGCTGCAGGCCAGGCTTGAGCGTTTAACTCGGTCTCGGTCTCGGATCATGCACTACCCTCAAGGAGACTGCAGGGAATATGATCCGATATCCAATCCGATTTTGCCATCTAAGAAATGCTTTTTCTGGGTTTTTTTTTTTTTTTTTCCCTAGTTTTTAGTTTCGTTCCGGTTATTGTATAAGACTACAGGCGGTCAAGCCTATGTACCTGAGACACCTACGATATCAACGTCCTGAAACAATAACCAGAATCAAGAGTTGATCATTTCTATTCGTTGTCTAGGCGTAAAGAAAAATTTGCAGATTTCAACAATCCATTAGAATTCTGTTAATACGACGGTCCTATCAATCCCGGAATTACGCAACTAGCTACACCGCAGCAAACCAGTAAGATCCTAGCCATCCACTAAGGTAGGTTGCTTGCATGAAAGCATTGAGTTCGAGTCTCCCTCTCACCGTTTTCTCAGCAACTGCTGCAGCTTCTAAATATAAATTATTATGTAAGAAAAAGCCATAGAGGCTTGTCTAAGCTACCAAAGATAGCTAAGTTATAATATCTTCCAAGTTCTCTGGAGATTGAAGTCAATGGTGGGTCATATGAGTTCTCCCAGGCTTCTACCGTCGTTTCTACAGGAGGCCAGAGGTCAATATCTTGACAAAGACTTAAAACTGTTGTACATCTTGACGCCATGGTGAAGCAACTACTTCCACTCGATACGATACTGAAAGTATCAGAGCTCCAAGTACTCTTAACCGCTAAAGATGGTCGCAGATAATTTGGGCAGCGTCGGGGACTCAGTTGGATATGTGTCAAGTACCAGCTGAAACATATTACGAGATAAGTCCCCTAAAAATACTCTTCGCGCTTGAAACCGAGATATATGAGTCCACTGCTATGTCCCAGTGAAGTAGGAAATATTTTTTCACGATATTCTCCGACCAAGAAATGTTGTGCCATCAATCTATAATTTAGAGCTGCTTTATGAGACAGCCGCCAGCTACAGCTTCTCTAGCCTCAAATAAATTTCATCTAAATCTGATTTCGAAACATTTTCAAACTGAGAGTGAGGAACGAAGATATACGTTTAAAACTAATTCTCGCGCGGCACTAAAACGTGGCAGTACGGCTCCGAGATTGAAAACTCGACAAACCCGCACTGATTTGCAGTGTATACATGTATCCGCGAAGCTTACGAAACTGGTTTCATGATCTAAGCTTAGCCACGTATTCAGAGCTGAGGCCATATACATTCCGTGACATCGCCAGGCGAATTTAGCAATACCGAATATGATATATGAGATACGGAGAGAGTTTAACCTCATATATGGACACCTTTAATTGGATTCCGGAAAGCTTTTCTCGAGATCTCATGAAGGGGACGGTATACCCCAACTAATCATACTGCAGAATGCGGAAGTTTAGCGAGGTTCCGTGAAGGTAAATACTTAACATATATCCAGACTTGCAGAACGACAGGTATATCCGACCTCAGATCAGGATACCCCGGAAATCTCCGCGTTTGGAGTCTAACTTGACCAATTGATGACCGAATACCCCTCATTCAATCCTCGTCAACCGCTGCCACTTTAACTAGGAAGATGTCTCGGAATCCAGAATCGTTAAACTCGTGGCGTTCGAAACCTGGAACCGTAAAATTCGAGATAGAGGAAGACCGAAACGCATCTCGCGATGGCGACTCTACAAAATATATCTCGCTTCTGTATATAAACCAGTATTAATATATTGTGTACATAACAGCAAGATCTCTGTGGTCATTAGTATAAAATTCTTATCGATCAAACCGCATCTACCACAAATAACCTTCACTACCCCGTCTAATCTATATAGATACGAACAGGCTTTGGCACCAGCATCCAATCCGCCCTACGCCCAGAGCGCTAGCTTAGTACCCGACGAAACCTCGTTTAGTCTGACCGACTAACTATTGTCTTGGAAGGCTTGTCAAGTGCCCAGAAACGGTCACTTAGCTACTGACATAATATACTCAGAAGGCTCTAACCTAAGCATGACAATGCGCCCTGCATTGCTTCTTAGACACTTTGAGTTCCTTGCTCATCTAACTGAGCCACAAATTATCGCTTGGCTAACTCATAAGTCAAGTGCGCTTTCCGGACGAAATAGAGATGTAGTTGGACAGCTAATTACAACGCTGTCCAAGAATGAAACGTATGAGCCCATATTATCCCCTACTTGCTCGTTGAATTTGTTCCCAAGCGGCCAACAAGTAATGCTGACACATTTTATTTTCTAATTCAGGGAACTTAGCCACATTTCCTACAATGGCACTATAATCCCAATCGCATCAAAGGCCTGTATTCTCGCGGTACTATTGTCCCTCTTCCTTCAACCGTGCACTAGTTTAGAAACATTACTAGGCAACGACATCGGGTACAGTTTTTACCTTACAAGCGCTACCGCGATCTTAATCAAGTGGGTAAAAATATTTATCCCAAATAATTCGCGACGCCCTCGCGCATGTTGTGGCATGATGGCTATTCCCGGACCTTCAACCCTTCGAAACACCTTCCTCTGGCTAGGTACTTCTCGACCGGGGATCAAAGATCCAGAAACGTTCGACACGTTCCAAGAATCTCGAAATGACCTAGCTCATTCGACCGGTATCTGGTCAGAGGAGCTCGAACGATGGTTGGTCGGAAATTGCGCGGAGACGGTCCCACTTGTGATGATGCCGAACGACCAAGGTACTACGGTTCTTTCTCTATGCGCGACCTCGAAAGGCCAGAATAGTCCCAGGCCCATAAAAGCCTGTAGAACATGCCAAGCCACGTTTTTGAATTGTTACACTGTCAACGGTGTAACCATTGCGGATTTGGCAAATTTGGAAGATATATCAACGGCTTCGGCGAGTAGTACAAGCCAGTAGTGTTGAGGCAGCCTTTGTTTGTTGGATTTTGCAATGTCGTGCACACCCAAGAGATCGAATGAAGAAGGATTTCGCGGTCTATTGAGCTACCCAAGGCAGGGGCATTCTATTGAAAAAGCCCTGATACCGTCTATGTATAACGTAATTAAAGTTTCTATATCCATCTCAAGTAAAATTTTATAATACATGATATTTCGATTCAAGCCTTGGCAGATAAACATAGGTCAGCCGTCAGTGAACACAACAGGCGGGAGAGCAAAACACACTATACTATTTTCCGTATTATAAGAATAGCGAATTCTGAAGGCCTTGCTGACAGAGTAATAACAGAATACCTCTATATACACGACCGTCGATTAGAGTTCACACCTCAATTTCACTAGTCCTTGCCTCTCTCCGCACCACGGCTCTATCCTCCGAACTAGGAGTCCGAAATACGGAGGTGGATGATGGCGTGTTATGCGCCATGACCGCGTTATTCCTCTGGCCGTCATCCTCTTCCATCCTCGACCCTTCTCTTCGCTTCTTAAGCCATCTTTCCACCCACGGCTTTAGGTTGAACCACCCACCACAAGCCATAACCCCGATCCACAACACCAATTCACTTCCGTAGATCACCATTCCCAGCACATCCAGATGCTTCTCGAAGAATATCGACACCAAACTCGTTAAATCTCCGAGGGCATCAATGAACACGAACAGGAAGCTAATCCCCCTGACGGTCTTATGGGTGTATATATCCCAGTAGTGCCTTAAAACCCCCAAGGAAAGAAAAACAGCCGAAAGTACAGCCATGAGCGTTAACGGCCATTGCAGCCCGTCGCGTTTAGGGATACGAAGCGCGAATATCAACCCGGCTTCAATACCGCCAAGAATAGCCCCAACAGCCGACGTGATGACGACACACTTTTGTAGACTCCATTTAGAGGAGTAATAAAGGCATTGGGCCCAGGTGATGAGACTTAAGAGCGTGAGGATCTGTGGCTGGATTTGCAGGGCAATGTTGAAACCGCTCACGATGTTATAGATACCAAGAGGAACGCCTGCAAATGCCCAAAGAAGCATCATAGAAGGTTGCAGGCCAGTAGTATGGTGGCGGCGATAGTTTATCACTATTTGAGGAATAAGCTGGACTGACCAGCAGACCTGATAGGCAAAAGGTTGGTTAGTCTTAGGTTCCGGCGACACGAACGAAATAAACGCTCTGGGCAACACTTTAACTCACAGCGCCGGCGGTTCCGAGGACGTTGGCAGCAACAGGGTTATCCATTTCATGGTATTAATACGCGGCGGAAGGCTAAGTAATCAATAACTCGTTTTAACGATACATATGTTCGGCCTCGAATGTAAATTTTAGGGATATTCTAGCTAGCACCGATGTTCGCTGGGAAATCAGACTAAAATACAGCCAAGAGCGTGGGGGTCGCAGCAAGCTTGAATTGGTAATTACCACAATATGCAACATGCAACAACGATCGCGAACAGAGACCCTCATTATGAAGTTAAAGGGCCGAATATGAGCGGTATTTTAAATCCCGGATACATTTCAATCGGTAGGGACTCTTGGTCTTGACAAACTAGGCGTTTGGGCATCGTAAGGCCTAGGCGGCTTTCCCTGAACCTTCCCCAGGATCAGTCACTTTGTAATTCATCGTGAACCGATGCAACTCGTGAACTATAGAGCGCGGGGTTCCATCATGTTCATCCCAAGCCCAGTCCCAGTAGTCAAAATCCACAATGTAGACCTGTTCTGAATCTTTGTTCCACAACACATTCTCTGGCAGAATCTCTAAGAGTTCCACCTTCTGCGCCCGGAATTCTCCTAGAGCTCTCTTCAAGGCTTGCCATGCTTTGTCCTCAGAGTTGAAGTCTGAAAATCCGTTCCAGAACTTCCAAGGCAATCGTTTACCATGGCAGGCAGACTTTATGATAACTACCCCTCCAGGAACTATCCCTTTGCTACCAAGAGTGCAGCCAGCCGTGAGAAATTTTGGTGTACAAGTAGCATCTTTCATGATCTCTAGCGCTTTAATATCGAGCTCGTAACTAGACAGCGATAGATTATCAGCTTGTTCCTTCTGAGAGATAGAGATATATTTCTACTAACTACTCGGCGTGTCTAGGTGGGAAAAGCTTCATAACCGCTGGCTTTGGCACAGATCCCTTTGCGGTGAACTCCCCTTCGAAGACACTATCATTGTGATAGAGATCTAAGTCAATCGTGAATATGCCCAACTTTTCCTCGCCAGTATCGTCGGTGAAGATGGTGCAATCAAACTTTTTATTAGGATTTTCCTGATGGTCGGACATTGCGAGAGATGCCGGAAAATTCTAGGATAACGCGATGGTAGTGGGGATCGAGAAGTGATAGGTTATAGCTGGTAAGTGATGAAGGAGTAGCAATCTAGGAGTGGGCAGGAGAAAGAGCAGAGTAGCTAATGGTTGAATACTAAGTTTCGATAAATGGAGCTTGCCTTCGCGGCAGAGTGACTGCTCTCGGGTTAGCCACATGTGGCCACAGTCTCCGCGCGACACAAGATTGCGTGTTGTGGACATCCGTCAATGTTAAATTACTGGCTACTATTAATATTGAACTAGAGTTCCACTGGTCTCGTAAACCAGTCTCAACGAAGCAAAACACTTCGTGTGAAGTCCCACGATAGGCAACTAGCAACTTTAAATGTGGCAAGCTGCCTCAGAGTAATTATTCTAACTTAAACTATTGTTTCGAAAGGTCTCGGATCCACACTCTCAAAAAACACCATGCGAATCCCAGCATCACGCTAGAATCTCGCGATTATCTGTCAGGGTTTGGTTCATCGCGGGGATTTCCAAACTTCTCAGGTTAGTCTTTAGCTTAAACATTGAGATCCATTGTTATCATTCTCACTTACAAGGATGTTAAAGGGAGTTACCTCGGGATATATATGCCGCTCGACACTTCCCTCCTTCTCAACAGCGAGGCTTAAGAAATAAAATACACACTCTCTCAAGGATGGGCCTGTTCGCGAATGCGAGGTCAGACACGAAACGCGGATTAGAGTGATGTCCGTCCTCATGAAGAAGACTATCTCTTCCAGGGTACTACATATCCCATATTTGGAGTTACTAGCGTTCATATACCGCACAAGTTACCCTGTCAGTATTATAGTGGGAAGTATGATTAGCCTATTTTTGCATTGCCCTACAAAGTGTAAGTGAATGGTACTTACCAAGCCGCCGTTCAAGTCCCATTCTTTCTGAATTCTTCGTGATATCCAGGTCCCGAAGGAATAAAGTCCAAGGGGTTTTCAGTTCAATGGGTGCTAGATCCCCATCACCTTGGACTCTAACAATCACCATATCGGGGGAATCCCGTGGGTCATCTCCAAAAGAGCTTTGAACGCATTTTGAGCTCCCAAAGCAGACGCCAGATGGATTAAGACTTTAGAAAGTTCGTCCACTTCTAGTTCGCGATTTAAACGCTTCGTTTATTACCCGGTCTATCGGCCCTGCCACTAGCTCGACCACCTTCGACTTTCCTACCCAACAGCATAAAGCTGGGGCCCGTTAGTAGGAACAACCTTCGTTCGGGTAGCTATGCTATTGAACCTACTTGATGTGTCCTCGGCCTCCTTGATGAGCGATTTGGCATTGACAGCGAAGTCTGTCTACTCATCCAGATATTCCACGACAATCCAATTTTTTGTTTATACCCGCTAATATGCGGTCTTTCTTTTTTCCGATTGTGCATTTGAGCATGGTTTCAGTCAGGGCTTCGAATATTAGCGGAAGGTGTTCTTCATTTGACGACATGACCAGAACTACCCCTCCCCTAATCTTATTTAGTAGCAGTACAAGATGGATTCGCATGGATTAGGGACTAGTGACGAGACTGGGTGATAAGTACCTCCTAAACCGCATAGCGTTGGTTTGACAGCTAACTAGCTCCGAAGCCTTCGACTATCGATGGAATTCGATGATATTGGAGGTATCCGTAGTTCTCCATTTGTCTCGAGGAAGTGTGTTCTTTGGTGATGCTTTAAATTGATGCTGTGTATCGACGATGGTATGAAGAATAGATGATGGAACATTTCCAGTAAGGAGCTGCCTAATAAGTGTTTATTTTGGCGATATTATATTTATTATGGGTAGCTACAGGTAGTCAGCTGGGTTGCTCCAGTGATAGCTTAAGCTGAGCGCAGCCATAAAAGGCTCAAAATGCCCACCACAATTACTGCTAAAAAGCAAGACTCTACGAGGATCTACTAGCTCTCCAAGATCCCCAGAGGTAGGCAACATTACATAGGTAAAGCTCCCATAGTATGCCCTTTCGAAGATTCGCGGTTACTTTGAAGTAGCCCCAACAGCCCAACTCCAAAATATGTGGAGAAAATACATATAAACCCAAAACAAGCAGAAATATTCCGCCCAGGTACAGCACGACTGTGTATAAAACTGACTACACGAATATTTTAGTGCTAATGTTGTTACAAGAGAGCCCGGATAGCTCCTAGCCATCAAAGTTTTGAAGCATGGGAAGACTATTTCGGTCATATTTTGTCTGATATCTATTCGATCAATAGTTTATGCGCGTAAAAGTCATATATCAGACGTATCTACAGGAATGCTGGGCTAACTACAGCTTTTGATCGTCTAGTTATCACAGGTTCGTTCCTTTGACCCCTTCCAGTTTTCGGCAAGTTTACAATCGGAATTGCAAGGGGTATCTCTAGGATGGCCGGATTTATAATTATAATCCAAAATATTATCAGGATGGAATTTAATAGACTTACAAACTAATCCGCTAATTAATCGAGTTACTGGTATACTACGCAAGGAAGTATCAACAAAAATCTAACACAAGCCTGTCGTTGTAGTCATCTCAGGAAAGAAATATCCTAAAGGTTCCGAAACCGTTTCGAATACCGCATCAGGGTTGTGTAAATCATCGAGTTCATCCTCAAACCTTACATGATCATCTACGAGGATAATTCCGTTCCTTTGTGCTCGTTTCACAAAATCTTGTAGCTCTGATTCCACCAAGACAGTCAAAGAATCAGTGCTCCCCAACCCAATCGAGGACTCAAACACCGCAGCTTGCCAATGACCATACGCGGCTTGCCAGTTACCCTTGTTTCTCTCAACATAGGACATAACCCTATGACACCGAACACTGATGTCTGCTTGGTGGAAGCTCGATGTCAGCCCCTGGGACAATAGCATCGCCTGCAGAACCCAAGCTTCGATTTGAGCAATATCCCCTCTGGAGCGATAGCATAGCGCCAATTCTATGCAGACGTTACACTTCTTATAAAGAAGTTCCTGTGTAAGTTCCTCCTCATCTTCTACGACCCTAGTCTGAAGCTCGGTGATAGCTTTAGACACTGGTAGTTTCCTGAAGACGGATCGCGTAAGTGCCTTTTGTATCGACTTCGTCTCTGGATGCGTCGGCCCCAACTTGCGACTGAAACGTTCGGATACTTTATTCATAAGTCTTTCGACGACTTCTAGGCGATTCCAGTTATCCAGTGAAAGTAACGACAGAAAGACGTCATAGAGTTTCGGGTCACTAGTTTTATATAGTTCTGCAAGCCGCTGTAGAAGGATCTGTAGAACGTCGACTCGTGGTTCCAGGCGTAGATTGAGTAACATTTCCAAAAGCTCGGGCAGAAACCGACGGTTATGACTGTTGACGAGCTTGTCTAGGCTAGCAAACCCTTCGCGGAAATACGTAAAAGCAATCATATTGTCGTCAAAGAGATAATCCCAGCCTTTCCACATGCCGTTCGTAAAATCGTTGAGCGCATCTGAGGTTAAATCAGCGAGGCCGGGGTTGAGATCTTCAAGGACAAATAACATGTCGCAGTAGTAATCGGTATTCCAGATTGCAGCCTCTAGCATTTGGGACTCATGAGGTCCTCGGATGACTTGGTTGATATGTTCTCTAGAGGCAGTGGATACAAAGACATCACATGCCTCTTGGAATCTCCGCCGCTCAAGCGCATTCGCTGAAAGCTCAGAATTCCTATCTATCTCTTCAATATCATCCGAGCCCTCAGACCGCCCACTAGAACTACTAGAAGCCTCGGGGCTTGGCGAAGACGGTCTTGACGGCGCTGGAGTGTGTATTTGAATAACGGAGGCAGGGCGTTTAACGACAGTCGAAGCCCATGCTCGTGGATTGCGAATGCCTTTCCGTCGCAGGTATCGTTGGATTTCCTCTTGGGTAACCCGCTTTTCCCCAATCGTGAAAATGGTTTTCTTGTTGATTTTTTCACGGTCGGCCGTAATCCGAACCGCCTCCGCAATATCGGGCTCTTTATGATATGACGTGATTTTCCATTCTCGCATCCGCTTCTTAAGCATAGGGAGTCTACGGATTTAGCAGGGTTAGCATGCTGCACGCTCAGGTGTTACATAATCATGCATTTTCAGGAGCCATAATATATGGTCCATATGATGCAGAAGTTCAAGGGTGTACATACGTAGGCCGAAAATCTGGGAACTGTTTTTCAAGGTCCTTTAAAATTTGTTCCTGCTCTTTCCCCTCATCTTTTAGTCTCGCAATGATATGCCGCTTTTCTTCCCATTCCTTAGGAGAATATAGCCTTCGCGGAATGGTTTCCGGGACGCCAGTGTCCCTGCGCACTCGCGAAGCCATCGACGTTAGTGTGTTGTGTAACAATGCGGGGAATCGGTCCCAGAGTCCAGCTAGAACCCATCAAGCTAGATCAGCGACCGTTACTTTTCAGCGGGGCCCGGATGGATAGAATAGGAAGGAGGATAATGTCGAGGAGACTGTTTTAGTCGATGCATGGGATGGCGTTCTCGACCAGAGTGCATGCGTCCGGTTTATAATTGTTCCCGAGACGTCGTGGTTGTGGAGATGAGTGCCTGGGGCTGACGAGTCGATGCCTCAGGACCCAAACGTACAATTTGGCGAAGTCTTTCAGCCTTCCTGCACTGTTCGACTCAGAAGCTAGGACTTACTATCTTATCAGAAGGCTGACGGGAAAACATTCACAAGACCTTGAGAAAAACTTTAATGGCTGACGTAGACGGTATGTATATTTGGAGAGTTATATTCGCCGAATGTACAACTTGCGGCTTTTAATATAATATACAGGCTGTCTGTAGCTTTGCGATTCGAATCCCAATTCTAGCTAGAAATACACCCCGTCAAACATTATATCGCTATAGCTAGATTTATTCTTATCGCAATTTATCAAACCACAAATGCTCCAAGGCAATCTGAAAGAACAAGTAAGGATGCTAACAATCAAATCTCTAGGTATTCCGAATGATCCTTTCTGGATCCCAAACCAAACGCCTTGAAACCGTGAAGAAAAATGTGAAAGTTGGAGAAGTCTAGGACTGATTACTCTATCAAGGATCAGAGTCTAGAAAGTCCCCTGGAGATTTCCGATAAGAGACCGCAGGTCGCGCCTGCATCACTATCGGCTTGATTTCCATACGCGTCAAATTTATGGCGTTGAATCTGAGAGTGACGCATGAAATCGAGGTGGTCGTTCGGCCGTTTCGGGAGCATATGAACTTCTCCGATAGTATGGAAAAAGCCGTCGGTTGTTGTCTCTGAGCACCATCTTGCTAGAGGGTCAGATTTCGGGGTTTCGTGGGGAATTGAAGGTATCGATTCGGCAGTATAACCGCTCAGTCGAAGCTCAAGGTGCTGGAGCCTTTTTGACCATGTCCTTTCAATTGCCACTAGGTCAATATTTTCGGAGTTCCCGTCGTCGTCAATTTCGAGTGCCAATCCCAGTGGCAGTTCAGGGCCACTGTGGCGCTAATCTACTTGTCAGAATGTGGCAAACAGCAAGCATTGCGCGTGCATACACGGACCAGGCGAAAACTCACCTTGCTATTTCGAACAGTTTCGTCACTCATTCTGGGGTTCTGTGTGGGGTTTTTCTTTGGATATCTACCAATCTTATCTGTGTTCGTCTGGTCATCGGCTACAGATAAAATGTGAAGCTTTATCCAAAAAGTTGTTCTGCGCTGGCCTTAGAATAATTTCATGAATCTACAATACGAATCCCCAGAGCTATGAAAAGGATAGCAGCCCGCTTTTTATACTCCCAATTTCATCGCAATCTAAAATAAATTGAACTTTTTATTTCTTGATCCCATAGTCAGGATATCATGCGGTAAATTACAATTAACCACGACCACGTACCATACGTAAGGCGTGAAAGGGATCGCGAAATAGCGATAGCAAAACTATAGCTAGGCTTGTGATAGCTCGATAGCATCAGATGGATGGTGAACTTCGGCGAGCCTCATCCTTTTCCCTAGCAGATGCTGCAGGTTTCCGCCCCTACCCCCAGTGCGAAGTAGTGCGATATTTCGGTTAGAGTTCATTGCAGGGATACCAATGTATCTTGCATCGACGATGAGGCTTCCCAGTCACAAGTGCGGGGCATCTGCAAGTTATGTTTGTATCCCTGTCAGGCTCAGCCTTGGCTTATCGAACGACTTCCAGGCCGACTGCTGGCGACTAGGGTCCTCAGAAGACCTGATCACTCAAGATAGTCGCACCAAATTTTGAGACTAGCTAGGCGGTTTGATCCTTCGAAAATTAGATGAATCAAAAGATAGAAGATTCAGGAAAAGCAGCTTATTAATATTCCAAAGAAAAAAATTTTCAACAAGATATTTACGACAATGCCGTCTCCAACTCCGAGAAGCCTGACAAACTCCAACTCCATGGCCAGATGCACACACCACTCATTCACTAGAGGCGATTTGCGTCACCAAATCCTTTACCCCAACAATAATCCCATCTATCTCCCTTTGTGAAACAATTCCTTCCTGCCAATTAAACACAATATTCATATCCCCGCCCTGTACTGTGACAATACAAATTTGGAAAGCCGCACCATTTGCATGACATGACTGCGAAAACAGCATGTCGTCTAGTATAATACCCCCTTTGACATCATCTGCTAGTGCGGCTTTGAAAACACCAAGATTCGTAAGCCCGAAACTGTTATCTCGTGGCTGGCCAACCCTTGACTTAACCGCAGCGCTATAGTCGTCTATCCCCATCAGACCCATAATCTCAACATCCTTTCCCCCGTTTGCTACCACTGCGTTTATCTGTGCCGTGTTTTGCTTGGAAATCTCCCATAAAAGGTTCGGTGCGTCCGCGTTTTGGTGAAATTGAGATTTGTTGTATTCGGTCGTGTAGGTGCTTATCCAGAGCCCCATGACTGAATCATCAATCTCCAATTTTGGGTCGAAGAACCTGCGTAGAGAAACTGCTACAGCTGTCCGGATACGGTCGGCGGAAACTTGGTCGAGGAGAGCTTTTGCCACAATCGCTTGGAGAAGTGCTGTCATTGTTGTACTATATTTTCGACATTGCGTTAGGATGCTTTGGACGGAATTTGCCGGTACTCTTATGTGTCCCAACTCCGTCAGAATCGGGTTTCGGTCGTTGTAAGCTTTTCCTGCCCACTTTTCACCCTGAAGCGGACTTGGTGGGACAGGAACAGATGACCCTGGAAGCGCCTCTTCCATGGATATGAATAGAGGTTTTGTTGATGCTGGTACACGGGCATAGTCGAGTGAGGTAGTTGGTCGGTTACTCTTGCAATCTATGTCATGTTCGAAAAGTCTGAAAGCCTCGAGGAGACTTTGATGAACTGCTAGACCGCTTCGACCATCCCCTATGACATGATGCCAAATAAAGGCGACCCGAAAAGAGTCACAGTTTCCCGACTCTCGCAGCGCAACGGCTCTCCATGATGGTGTTTTCGACGTATTTTTGAATCCCTGATTGTTTTCGCTGGTACTTAACGCTACCAGTTTCCCACCCACATCTTCCCCCTCGATATCCTGTAGAGTCTGGAAAGTAATAAGTTGCTCGAGATCAATGTTTGGAAGGCGTTGAAAGTAAAGGGTCTGGTCTTCGCTTTTAGTCACCGTTGTCGCTAGCTCGGGATGTTTTTGGACCGCATGACCGAAGGCACGAAAAATCGACTGGGGCCATGAATCCAATATCTTGGTCGCGTTGGAGTAGCGAGCAATGATTGAGACATTGTTATGATAACCAAGGTCGTGGAGGGACACACGAAATCTCTCGTAGAATCCTGTCGAATCCGTTAGCGAAAACAACCCAGATAGAGGAAGCATGAGCCATACCGAGTTTTCGCTCTCGCTTCGGCATATCGGGCGATACTCCATTTAAATGCATTTTGGCACTTGGTATTTATAAAATTGAGATTTCTCAGTTGGTTGTACTCTGTCAGGCTAAGCTAGTGTTCTCAACAACCTGAGCTTGGATGTTCTTAGGATATATATCACATTTGTTTGCCGCCAGTAAGCAATTAATCACCCACAACGGGAAGTGGATGCGGCATTGAAGACAGGCCACCTCAAAAGTGAAAAGGCCCCATTTGACTACGTTAGACAAAAGTTTCGTACGTTTCCTCAAGGTGTTAATCAGCTGTGGTCAGCGCCCTTTACGTAAAAGGATTGTGGAAGCGGCGCGGTAACGAGCATCTTCCTAGACAAAGCGTTGTAAGGCCTCCAACCGGAGCAATGCAGAACCCTTTTGAAATGTGGTGAAGATGTCGTCATAATCATCAAATCGATTAATTGCTTGCAAATACTGTGGTTCTAGGTTGCATTTCTCGGATAACAAAAGTATTGTGCATAATCTTGCAGCAGTCTTAGTCTGTTTCCCGCCCGGCTGTATAGTTGTACCAGGGACCCTCTCCAGGCGGGACCAATGGCGTCTACCGAAATTCCAACAAATCATGGGAGATGTGGAGTATTTCTTCTGCTTTACAAAGAACTTAGTATACCGCAGGTCCATATGCTACCCCCCAGGAAAACATCAGGCCTTGGCAGAAATGCAGAACCCTGATCCCAGGATCCCGAATACTGCAATTCCGCAATTGTACCTATGCCATACGCCAGGATGTATCTTCACAAAAGATGGCATACAAGCATAACGACATGTCGCTATAGATACAGTGAGAGCATAACTCCCCGGTCAATATATTGCCCAGGGAAGCAAACCAGGGACACGCACAGCTGTACAGGGGCTCAGGCGAGCAACCTGAATATATGTATAATAGATGCATCATCCTTCTTTGGTATTAGTTCCAAAGCTCGTAATCGACAAACTTGATCTCCACAAAACTTAACAAGATGCACTGTATTAAGATAGGTCAAGGGTATTTCCGCTCTTCCTAAGATTAGAACTTGGGCAAGGGCCGTTAACATCCCGATAGATGCTCAAATCATTCCTGCCCTTCATGAGTGAAAGGCGTTGTTAGAAAATGGGCCCGCTGGACGCAAAGAACCATGGAGCTTCAGATAGAGACCACAAGCGTTACATAAAATATTGCCAACGTCGTCATTACGCCAAAGCGGGGTAGTTGAAGTACCGCAGTTGTGGCATCTGGGCTGTTGGGCATGCGAGGGTGGCTGCGATATTAATGTTTCCTCCCCGGCTGCATCGAGATCCCTAGTTCCAACCAAAGTTGCTTTTGATCTGGCATCCTGTTCCCTAATATCTTTCGCTATTCTCTGTGTCCATTCTTTTACGAAACCCTCGGCATCAGCATCCTCACCCTGCAAAAACCTCTCCGTGTATTTTTTGACGAGGCCCTCGTCATCACACGGGAACCTCTCGGTTAACCTGTCTGAACAGGTGCCCACAATCGTTTTGACCTGTGATCTCGCAGTTGCCCAATTTTGGGCAGCACCCAGTTCCGGCCATTCTGAAAGCATCTCTATGCATCTTTTTGCAAATCCTTCCTGATCCGGCTCTTCTCCATTTGCGAACTGTCGGCAATACTCGTCTCGAACCGCATTTATACACTTTTCGAGTCCTTCTTGGAGCCGCCACCGGCAGTCATTTGCCATGGTCTGAGCGCGCCCTCGTCCAGTTTTCCAGGTTTCAAGTTCCCTGCCCTGAGTAACTGGGTCTTGAAGTAGCATTTCAAGGTATTCCTGGGTAAGTTGGTAAAGATCCGCGTTCACATTGCCCTCTGCGAACTGCGGCATGTACTTGCTTACCAGTACCGAGCAACATGCTATCATTTTGTCTGCGATCTCCCCCTGGCACTTGCTAATAAACCGACGGGCCCGAGTCTCAGCGGCCTTCCTTAAGTGGCTTTCTCCGAGCCCCTTATTTCTCCTGAGGATGCATTCTTCCAAATCAACAGGCAGGCACCCTCGTACTTCTCGACTCTTCCCGGCGGTAAACTTTTTCAATCCCGTTACGGCAACATCTCCCAAAACCAATTTCCCAACATCTATGTTCTCTGAACCAAGGTCCAAGAATTCCATCATCTCGAAGTACTCCGGGTACTCCGGGGCGTGTAGGTTCAAATCTTCGACGCCAACGAGGGGGCAGGCGGAAAACCCTCGCCACCAATGCTGTGACAAGTTCCCCCCGTATTCAAGCTTCTTGACTGTCTTGGGTGGGATAAGAAAAAATGATGGGTGAAAGAAGTAGTCTAGAAGAGCCAAAGACTCGAGACGTTGCATATTTGAGAACGTGGCTTGAAGTTTGCCTAGCCCGTCGGAGAACTGAGATATTTTAAACGTATTTCGTGTGCAGACGTATGTATTCCACGAAAAATGCTTCAAATTGACGGTTCGAGCTAGAACGCTAGTTAATTCTTTGAGATGCGCTCCAGTGTCACTGTCATCTGTGCTCCAGGGTCTCCTTCTGCCTTCCCCATAGTGTACGTAAAGATCGTATTTTACGATCTTTTCCAGGTCGAAGAGGTCAGGTAGCGAGCGGACAATATCTGGAGAAATGGAAATCGAGAGGTCTTTTGCCGACTTCGTTTCTGAATATTTTTTCAAACTGAGAAGTACTTGAACCGTTTCCTGCTCGTAGAGCCTTGGTACATCTACAACTATATATTAGCATCATATTTACCACAGCTACAAATACGATCAACTTATATCCCTGCCGGAGGCACATTAGGCCATACGGGGGCCCGTAAGGCAGTAGATCCCGACTTACCAAGACAATCAAACCGCACCTCTACTGTTTGTGGAGCTAGTTTCCCGCTCTCGAGTAACCCCCCCAGCTGTTTGCCCAGTTCCAGATTTCGCACGTTGAAATTGAACATTGCAGTCCCAAGGCCCAAGAATTTGGTATATTTAAATCCGAGGTTATCGGCGCCTTCTGTCTCTATGAGTTGCTGGATAGCCGGACACCCGTTGGCGTAGGAGATTCCCCGCCCTGGATATATCCTGGACCTAGTATTATCAAAGACTAGGGCAGACCATAATTGACGATAACACGCAGGATAAAGAGACTTGCAGGTCCGAAGGAGGGCGAAAAGGTCCGCATTTGGAAGGTATCCAAGAATAAGGTAGAGGGTTTCGGGCGCTTTGGAAAGCTCTACTAAGGACGCCATCTTTCAAATAGTCGCCTCTCTTTCTGGTGCCCTGAATGCAAGATTTCCAGGTTGGAATAATCGATTTCCCCACCTCGAGGATGTGGTTGGCTTTTTAAAGCTTGTTGTGCTGCGCTATGACACCCACACCCCTCCGTTCTCACACGGAAGTTCTCGCGTGTTTGCTCCAATAACGGTTGGCGGGTCGCGAACATGTATGTATCGACGCTTGTTTGTGTGCGCTAAACTGACCACTGTAACTTGTAGGACACCCTTGAATAGCCCAGTCATTTTGCTCTTGCTACACGTTTTTGAATACTGGCTGACCCAGATAACGCGTTAGCTTACTGGCGATTTTTGCAATTTAGTTGCACATCGCAATATTGCGGTGTTGTTTCTCTTAAATGCAACAGGGTCCATGGCCACCGTGCTAATTGCAGACGCAGGTATTCGCATGATATCCCCGCCCCAGCCGGAATCCGTTCACTCATTCCGAGAAAATGCAATGATAAGATGCCCGAGCCTTCACCAGGGCCGAGAGCTTAGGGGGCGTACGTGAATCAGTCAGTCGTGTTAGCGTATCCTATATCCTCCCCAGCCTAGAATTATACCTACCGAGTCGTACGGTGATAAATCTCAGTTATGCACGGTACGCCGGGTCACACAGTATGGCCACCGCTAACCCCACAAACCCCTCCATCTTACCCAATGTTGACTCTGTTGTCGCCGACCTAGGACCTTAATCTTAAGATCTTAAGCAGAAGCGAGTTATAGCTCACACAAAGTGTTGGCACTTCGTGGAGGCTGATTTACGAGACCAGTTATAGCGTAGATTAGGTAGATGTAGTTGCAATTCAATTTTCAATTGGCCAAATATCAGCTCTAACAAAACTTTTCGCAAGAACGATTCGGTCCTAACCATCGAAGACGGTAAGGCATTCTGGCTTCTAGCTGTATTCAGCGTTTTTCTCGTGATTGTTTCAAAAAGGGCCTGGGTTGGGCCGCGATATCTTGTGTATCTGTGGAAGCGGCCGATCCGATCAGACAGCGAACACGACCCTCTCAACAGACCAACCCTCTCTTACATTTGTCGCAGATGGCCGGCTGCAGTAGAAATAAGCCTGTATAATATCAGCAAATCAGCTTTATAGGTTCTCAGAGTGCTACGCAACTTTCTGCCAGCTGCCTTCAAACCGGTTGGTCAACGTTCCGATATTCTGGGTTATCATTAATATGGTTTAGATTGGTTTCGTTCCCAGACGTCACAAAGGGAGGTTGGTTTAGATCCTATATATCCTAGGACCATACAGTTATCTGCATTTCATTGATGTTATGTCACACGAAGTGTTTTGCTTCGTTAAGGCTGGTTTATGAGGCCAATGCTATGTTGGTTTACTGGCGTGGACTCCTTAGGGCTTTGCTTTTGACAGCGAAACACCAGATGACGGTCCAATATCGTTTTGGTTTGGAATGGCAGCCCTCATCAATGGCATCCTTTTTGCCCTCGCTGCCATATCACTACCCCTACTTTTGACGAATGGATTAGAAACCCCTCTTTCGAGATCCCAGAGGACACCATACTGTGATATTCAGCTTGGTGAACCACCAGGATGGGGACAGGAGAAGGCGTACTCATTCGCAAACGCAAAATATGACCAAGGAAACACGTCAACTTACCGAAAATCCCGGCTGCTCTAACGCCCCTTGGAATCAAAAAGTATCAAACTTGCCTCTTTTTTGCCCTTTCCACCCGGGAGCTTGTATGAATGGCACAGAACCCGTAGTTATCGAACACACTGGAATTTCCTATCGAGAAATGGGATTCAATTCACGGTCGAACTTAAACTAAACAGCCGGTTTACATGCATTCTTCTCAACGTAGAGTATTTTATAGTCTCACAAGACGGCGACCCTGTGTTCTTCCCTCGCAGGCCTGACCCTGATTTCAGGACCTCGATGCGAGATTGCTCGGGTGTAGCCTGTACTCCCCTTCATACTTTGAATGGACCCAAAAAATGGTCAAATGAGAGCTCTGGCTATCTTATTGCCACATTAAAGTTACAGGGGGAAAGGTCACACCTATTGTTCTCTTACCGTAGGTCAACAATCCACCTGGAGCCGAAGCTATCGCAAAGAAGTTATCGATCCCAGCCCATTCATAATTTGCATACCAAGCCCAGCTGCACCAGCGCTACGATTGTCCAATTGAAGATCCAGTATTCCCTGCTCAGACAAAAGTAAATAAACTGTACCATCCTAACTTCAAAGTTGCAACGATCGGTTGCCTCGAACGAATCGTCAGTTGACTTGCAGTCGATCGTGCAAGATGTTGATGAATTAATTATTCTGATGGCATCATACGTACACCAGGGAGTTCGAAAGATCAAATTATTTTAAAATTGTGGAAAATTTTAAGCTTAAATCCCTAACGTCATGTTGAAACTGCTTGCAGCAGATATTCACCAGAATGCATCCATCAATCAAAGACCTAAAGGACGAGGTGGTCCAAAATCCAACATCTAAAACTGCGTTGTCGTCAAATCAGGCAAGGTTCGAAACCTTTCGAGCGTGTGCGCGAACACTCACCCACCAAAGAAGCTCCACCAAAACCCTCCCCAGCAAACCGCAGCTCTTTGACGTCAAACCCGAACATCGAAGAGACATCCCCCTCCTCCAACCGAAAACCCGGAACTTCAATCTTCACATCAATCCGTCTCTTCAAATATCCCCGGGTGCCCCGCCACCCACTCTACACATCATCATCCACAATGGTCAGTTCACACACGAAACCAACTTCACCAACGAAGCAATGACAGCTAACCCATACCCTCCCTAGCTCCCTCTAACCCTCCTAACAACCGTACAAGGCCACCCTCTACTCGTCGAACTCAAGAATGGCGAAACCCTGAACGGCCATTTAGTCTCCTGCGACACGTGGATGAACCTCACACTCAAGGAAGTGATCCAGACAAGTCCTGTACGTCGTACCAAGTCCCTTCTACACCCCGTTGGAGCCAGGAACTTCTTCCATATATACGAAATGTTACATTGTGGGGGATCTATAGCTGACGGTTAGATATTGCTATCACTTATAGGACGGCGAAACCTTCCACCGTCTCCCCGAGGCATACGTTCGAGGCAACAATATCAAATACCTCCGTGTACCCGACGAAATCATCGATATCGTAAAAGAGCAGCAGGCACAGCAGGCCGCCAGCGGTGATCACCATCGGTCAGGTGGAGGCGATAGAGGTGGTGGAAACCGACGAGGTGGCGGCGGTGGTGGTGGAAGAGGCGACCATAGAGGCGATCGTGGGAGAGGTAGTGGGAGAGGAGAGTTTAGAGGGAGAGGCGGTGGAGGCAGAGGAGGAAGAGGACGGGGGAATTAAAAGGTGTAATGTATATTATCCTCGAATAATAGAGAGAGGCCAATGCTTTCAGAAGCCTTTGCCCTTCCTATACAATCAACTCCCAGGTCGGAGTGGGATAAACCATGAGATATTGATATTCCTTGGCATCCACTCAAACGGGGAAGTATAGTCTTGCTTGGACTATCTGGAACATTCCACTTGTTACTCGAACCCGTAGCCGCGAGATATAGGTATCTAGGCATTGAAACAATCGTATCCCACCCGGTCTCGTAGCTATGTATGATCTTAACCGGTTCTTTGGATCAGCTATTCTTCGGCAAGTTTCATAAAGAACTTTCTCACTATATGCATATATAGGGTATGGTCAAGTAGGTATCCTTTGTAATACTGTGGTAAGTATCTTGAACCCCTTCCTCTTCTTCAAACCTAAATGCCAAATTTACATCGATCTCCTCCCGTTCCATATATTTACGCATAATAAAAAAATGATGCCAAAAATTACGTATATACATGCACTTCGTCTCTCAACTTATATATTACACATCCCCCACCTAGCACCTTACTACTCTTTATACGTCAATCCGGGCGCCAAAACCTTCTCCGCCCCTTCCCACGGCTTCGCAGCCTCATCATACCCAAGCGCCTTCATCTCCTCCACCACCATCCCCAACCTCTCATCCCCTTTCTCCTCCAACCGTCTCGCAATCCACTCATAAACCATAGGCCTAACCCTCCCACCGGGAATAACCTCCTTCATCTCCTCCAAATACACAAACGCATCCTCATAATCCTCTTCCTGGTACAAACTAACCTTCAACAACTCTTCATACGTCACAAAATCCGGTAATAATCCCATCTCCTTCATTTCATTCGCCAAAAACATTGCAAGTTCTTTATTCGGTGGTGAAGAACATTCTACGCATCCTGCGAATAATGTGTTGAATGTCTCTGTATTCGGTGCGACGTTTAATGCTGCACATTCAGCATAGACTCCTAGTGCTCTTTCTAGATCTTTGAGTTTTACACAGGCGGCAAGGACGGCGTTGAAACCTGCGACTTCGACGACTTCCTTGTCGTTGGTGGAGGCTACGAAGTCCTTTAAGGTGGCGTAGGCGCTATCTACGTTTTCAATCTTGCCGGATGATGTAAGTGCCTCGATGATAGCGTTGGCAGTGGTAGCTGTGTGCGTGATTCCTTGATTTCTCATCAATGTTAAGGCTCTGAAGGCGGGGATTAGTTGGCCTGAACGAGCGTAGGCGGCGCTGAGGGCTGCATAGTGGTGTTCTTGGAAGGGGACGTTGCGTAAGGTGAGTACCCGGAACACTTCGAGGGCAAGATCTGGGTTTCCGTGGCGGGCGGCAGTGTTTAGGACCTTGAGACATAGGCCGTCGTCGGGGTTTAGGGTGTTACGGGGGCTTGATGGGTTGCCGGAAGGGGCTTGGACGACCTTTTTCCAGATGTAGGTGACGCCATCGATCTAAATATTGCATAATGTTAGAGGTATAAGATATATCTAAAGACCGTAGGGAAGAAAGCCATACGTGATAATTGCTAGCTGCGATATTAAGCAGCTCGTACCAGGCGATGGGTTGTATCCCAGTACTGACAATAGATCCCCACTCCTTCTGGAATTCAAGCATAACCCTCATTGCCTCGTCGACCTCGTTTACCCTCCCAAGAGCTTTGATAATCTCCATATAAGTGTTATAATGAACCTTCTCGCCAGTCGCTCTCCGTTCATAAAACATTTCCATGGCCCGTTCCAGCTGTCCGGTTGCAAGGTAGTGTCGGAGAATATGCTGTTGTCCTTCTACGTCGGGTAGGATACCGTATGTGCCCTGCATTTCTTTTAATATTCTTTCCATGGAGATGTAGTCTGGTGAATGGGCGAATATCTTGAGGAGGTTGTGGTATATAGTGCTATTCGGAGTGTATCCTTCTTCTTTCAGTTCCTCGAAGAGGGATAGGGCGGTTTCTTGCATCGAACAACCAGCGTTTGGATGGGCACATGCTTGTATTAAGCAACTATAAGTTTCCAATGTCGGAGCATATCCCTTCGATGCCATCAATTTAGCGTGTTCGAATACTTCCTTGGGAGTAGAATTGTTTGTTAAATCGAGAAGTCTACGGAGAATCTTTGCGTATGCTGGATTCTTGGTGTTGGTCTCGGGCACGTCGCCGTTGACGGCATCTTTGTGATCGTCTTCGGGAAGGATGCCTGTGGATTCCTCGCTACCAGGTTTGAAGCTGATGAAGGTGTGCCCGTCATTATTGACGTTAGGTGCAGTGCTGCCCCTGTAGTTATTGTACCGATTGTAGGCGTTATTTTGGTTATAGTTGTTGTTATTTCTAGAACGGAAGGATGTCGGTGGACGGTCGCCTGGAGGTCGATTGGCAGAACGGTTGTTGGATGTAAGGAAGGCCAGGGATTCGGAGAGATCAGAAAGGTTTTGTTTACGGTCTCGAGGAGGACCGGACCAATTGGACTGGTTCTGGTTCTGGCGGCGGGGAGGAGCCGTATGGACTATAATTGCACAAATAAATGATAATAACAGTATATTAGCCAATGCATAGTCCAGTCCATTGATTTAATCAATATTAATAGAATAACGACATACCCTTCCTCGACCGGGTTACAGGCGAGCCACGGACAGCTCTAGCCTGAGCGAGCAGTGCCAGACGAGGGCAAATGCATTGGGAGGCGTCCACCTGGACGAGGTTTGCAGCGGGACGAAGCATTTCTGGGCGACAGCTGAGGTGCAGGTTATCGATAGGTCGGGAGCATGTCAGCGAGCGTCTTGGTGAGTCCTCCTCGTCGTCGTCGGCTGCAGCTGTGATAGCTGTGTCTGTCGGCCAATTACTTAGGGAGTAGTTGTATAAGTAGTGCAGAGAGAAAGTAGTATTAGTCGGAACGTCGTCGGGAAGCCGAAGTTCGAAGTTCTTTACTTCCCGATTCGTTCGTCCGCAGAGTTTGAGCACCAGCCACAACACAGAACATAACACCAGCCACTTCAATTGGTTTGCTGACTAATGTGTGGCGCATGCTCCACTAGAAGTAAGAACTAGTACTAATACATTAAATTGGCGCTGGTGGTACTAGCACAAGAGGGTACCAACCACTTCCTTTTCCCAGCCATTGTTCGCGGCGCCAGGCACGAGAAACCCAGAAAAACGAAAGAAAAAAAAAAAAAAACCTCCCGCCTGCAGGCTGGTCAGAATGGGCGAATTGGATGCTTTCACGACTGGATGAAAGACCGGCGAGGTTGAAGTGCGACAGAATTGCTGGTCATGTTAAATGCGCTGGCTGGGACGCTGCATATTCGACCGCCAGCATCATCCCCTCCTCTTTCTCTCCCCATAAACCACCTCCATCAACTTCCATCAACCTCCTTCCCTGCTCCCTTCCTCCCTTTCTTACCTCTTTCCTTCCTTCTTTTTCATCAATCCGTCCCTGCATCACATTCTCGCGGTTTAATTAATCTGATTCCATCCATTCCTGGCTCTGCAGCAATCACATAACAGCTGTCAAGCGACCTTGACATCGACAAGGAACTGACTGACCAGGAACCAACCATGTTCCAGTTAACCACAGGCAACTTTTCCGTCGAAGCTCCAATCGATGAGCTCAAAATCGCCAGTCGTGCGACCAACGCCGACGAATGGAAGCTCTACCTCCGTTGGGAGCTCGCATACCTCTTCACCCGAGTCCGGGCATTCGATGAAGACCTGCTCTCCGAAATCCTAAAATATTCCACTCCTCATACAGGCTCTGGTCCTCCGGAAGCCGCTGCTGCTGCCGCGCGCAGCTATGCTAGAGACTGCATCAGACAGTTAACCGCTCTGTTGGCTGAATCGCATCGTGAATTCGCCAATGTCATCATTGAGAGGACCGAGCTCGGCCGAAGTTACAAGGACAAGGCGACACAGGCAAGGTATGCACCGTTCACCCTCGCTCTACCAGGTCTCGAGTAACTACTAGGTCGCTTCAGGAAGCTAATATTGTATTAATTATAGATCCAATCGTTCCGAGCGCCCTCGGCTTGACACCAGCGAACTCTCGCGCTCCCTTGTCTTCTCGCCAGAGGACGTCAAAGCCCTCTGGTTCCCTCTTCACTTCGCCATCTCTGGTCGCTACTTCGATGAAGATCGGAATTCAGATCGCTATTCTGATGTTCGCAGCGTTCTCTCTCAAACTTCGGCCTGGATCATCCGTGAATTCATAAACCTCATCCTCCTGGGTCCCACGGATCGCTCTGCCTCTGAACTCGCTGGTTGTGACATCATTGCTCGTTCGGCTGAATCCGTCAGCGTCGAGCTTACAAGGTGGCCGGAGATCTCCTCATCCCTTCAAAAACGCTTGGACAGTTGGCAGCGCATCCTAATCACCGGAAACACCTATCCGACAAAGGATTCTCCGCAATCCGCTCATATCTGGGAGAACCTTGTCAATAAGGCTTCCGTAATGGGCCAATCCCAACAATCATTCGTCGCGCCAGCCCCACTTCGTCCTCGTGGCAGCCAGAGTCCCTCGAAGCAAGCTTCCTACGACCCAATTACTACTGCAACCACATCAACGGCAGCGACGTCAGCTACAACCTCAGCATACGTACCTGACCGTACTTCTTCTTACAATGGTCCCACTCACTCGGCATCCACTGCTTCTAAATACCAATCTCAGTACGATAAGCAAGTCGAACGCCTACAATCCCAAACGGCAGCTCTCCGCACCTCGTCCGCTCCCAATCCCGCTAATAACGCCTCCGGCTCTGGAACCGCGAATTCATACGCCTCAAACACATCCCGCCGTATAGAACCCTCCCCCTTAAATACCAATCCGGCACCCAATAACAATGGTGCAGCCACAGGATTTTCACCGGTTCTCAACGCCACTGGATCGTCGCACACGATCACCGCCGAAAACAACATGCCGGGCTCATCCAGCGGCCTCCCAGCTTCATCGGGTGGCAACTTTGACGACTACGTTCGCACCCAATTCGACCTCCAAGACAAAACCATCGCCGATGCGGTCTCTTACTTCCAGCGAGAAAGGCAGCGAATGGCCGAAGTCAAAGAAAGGCTCCGAGAACTGGAAAAACAACAAGAGCTTCTCACAGCGAACTATAAACGGCAAATGGAGGACCTAGACCGAAAGAAGCGGGATGTGTTTGATAGGTACCAGACGGAGAAGAGCCCTCCGCCTGTCAATATTCCACAAGAAGTGGCGGGCGCGATGCCCCAGCAAAGTACGGTTCACTTTGACCTAGGAGAGGCGGAGAGACATGTTGCTACTACTTCGGGTCCTAATAATAATACTTCTTCTCAGGGAGGAGGAGCGACTTTGGCGGGTCCCGGTGGGCATGAGTACTACGATGATGAGGAATGGGAGAGGGAGCCGCATCCTCATCCTCGAAGTAATAGTGGGAAAGGCGGCAAGTTACAGAAGATGCACCCGGAGTTTGAAGGTGTCGGGCCCGGCGGGATGCCGCCGGTGGAGGTTGGGTCGCAGGGCAAGGGGAAGGCGAGGGTTAGCTGGATACAGAGGGCGACGCATGCGATGAAGCGGTAGGGTCGCTTTGAGAAGGGTAATGGTGGCGGGGTAGAAGGCGGGGGAGTTTTTACTGATTTAGTTGAGCGGTTTAATTTGTTGGGGCAGTACACCGATCTCAAGAAAGATGCGGAAATTGCCGTTACAGTTGAAGTGAAAGGAGAGAACCGAAGGAAGTCGAGGAGGATGAGGAATCTTTCTCCGGTTCGTGAGAGGAAGCAAAAGGTAAGAAGAAAAGGTACTTAATCATACATACATACATGACCTTTTGAAGTATTTCTTGTTCTTTGTTTTCAGTTTTTTTCTGAAAGTGTGGGCATGGTACCTTTTTTCGATTCAAAAGCTCTTTTCTTTTCACGATTCCAAATCTTTATTTAGATTCATTTTGAATTCCCTGTTTATTGTATACATCTTACGTGTTTTTTTTTTGTTCCTGTTGATGCATTTTCAGCTAAGCTATCCCATCTTGCGTGCAAGAAATGTCTCTGTTGACGACTTTATCCTTCATTTCTTTTTCCTTGCTTGTACAGTGTACGATATAGCATTCACGAGTTTCCATAGTCTTTGCATGTTTCTTTTTTTCTGTCTTTCTTTCGCAGTTAGCCAGTACCAGCTAGTATAGTAGTAGCAGCATAATAATGACTTTTCTTCATGATCAATTTATAACTCTATTACATCTCAAGTATTCAGAACCAAACGGGCGGGTAAGTACGTAATAGATTTGTAGACTTTCAAAAGCTTCCTCTTGAACAAAACTTATTTTATGCCACCTGCCGATCTTCCGGCTTATACGTGCATTCAAAGACCGACCCGTCCAACGTTGCAATTGTTCCCCGCTAAAATAGAATACATCCGTACATACAGACTTCAGCCGCTTTCAAGTTCCAAACAAAAAGCTAATATATCGGCGGTTCTTAGCTAGACATCAAATACTTGGTAGTTTAAAAAGAAACTCCCCCCGGTGCAAAAATAAATATAAATACTTAAACAAGATCCACCGTCAACCTGGCTAAACCCACAAAGTACCTGGTAGTAGCCATGCACAGACCAGCCGCTAAAAAAAGCCAAAAAGGCCAGCTCTAGATTCGAGGCTAAAAAGGAGCGAAAAGCCGTTTCTTCACTGACAGCTCGCCAGCACAGTTTGTAAAGTGGTTACATCATACTTAACATGCTTATCCTTCACCACTTCATGATACTTATCCCAAAACCGTCCATAAAGCGGACTAATAAACGTAATCTCCTTGAACAACATCGCCTTCACTTCTTTATCCGGGAAAACATAACTCTTGTGCTGGGAGATCAATGTATCGAATAAAGTATTGAAGTTCTTGAACTTCTCTTTGATGGCTTCTTTGTCCTTGGACGTTAGGGATGGTTTGCTGCCGCTTGCGGCGACGGTGATTGCGGCTTTGGAAGTGTACGTCATATCGAGTAGGTAGCCGGCGGCTTCTTTCCATCTATAATAATAAGTTAGGTGCTGGTTAGTACTGGTGACTTTCAAAGCGATAGAGCAGGGTGAACTTACGGAACCATGTACTCCTCAACCGCCTTCTTCCTCCACTTCTCAACCTTCGCGATACCGCCTCCCAAGCTCAGGACCCCAACCAATCCTCCCCGTTTGATCGAAGTTTCAACATACGCCACGTTGTTCACCATAAAGACGGCGCACTGCTGCTGTTTTTTGATGTACATTTTACCTTTCGCTTCCAGGATTTCCAACATTCGGTCGATGCACTCCATGCAGTAATTCGCCAAGAGTACGTTCCCATCGGCGCCGACGTCGAATGACTGCTGGTTCACTGCCAGGGTTGGGGAATACGGCGAGTTCCAGTTTTTATCTCCAAGCGATATCAGTAGCCCCGCCACCGCGGTTTGGTAGTCCGTCAACCGACGTAGTCGCGCCATATTTTGCTGTGTATACTCCGAGACCGTAGCATCTAGCGGAACAGATGCCATAGAGTTTCCTTTACGCTTCAAGTCTTCCAGGATTTCAAAGAAGCTGGCGGAGGCAGTTTGTCGTATTGGTTTTAAGGCTTCCACGAATTCATTCTTTTCCCCCGTTTTGGTGCCCAACCGGGTTGCTGTTGCTGTGACACACTCGATGACGTCGAAGGCGAGGTAGCAGTCACTTATCATGTAGCTTACGATGTGCTTGTTGAGTTGACGAACAGTATTCGAAAAGACGGTAAGCGCTTGTTGGGTGGTTGCGGTGTAGACCTTCAGCCAGAGGTTGGGTTTGAATAGACGTTGGATGTTGTCGTATTCAGCAGAGAAGATACCCTCAAGCGCTTGTGCGTAGTGAGCGATACCGTTGTCGCCCTTTTCGTAGGGTACGTTGACGTTACGGCGTGTAGCGGTGTTGACACAGCCTTGGGAGAGAGATGAGAGGGAGGAAGAGATGTAGGTGCCTCGGACATCACTGTAGATGTTTATAGCGCTAGATTGGACGTTCGAGTTTTGTTGCGAACTGGCTGTGGTGCCGATTGTGGAGGAGAGGAATTCGTTGATTACGGCGATGGTTTTTAGTTTATCGGGAGTGAATGTCGGGAATGGGAGCTCTAGTGGACCAGGATAATCAGTATAGGATAGGCTCGATCGTGGGAAGACAGCGTACTCTTGGTGATGAAGTGGAGGGGTTCACATGGTGTCGATTCTTGGGCGAGGGACTTTTTAAATTGGTCTTCGAGCTGGACGGAACCAGTCTTCAAAAGTAGGGTCTAGTCACAACTATCGTCAGTGATGTTATCTCGTAGCCTCCGTAGATAGGATCCACACCATCTCCTTGACAGCTTTCTCAGCTGCCTTGAGTCCCGTAGACTGGAGTGCAGCGAGGCCTTCGCTCAGACGCTTGACAGAGTTCAGGTAATCGGACAGTCCTACGACCTGAGGTCTAGCTTCCTATCAGTTCCAAAGAACCTCACTATCCCAGTGAATAGTATAGAGCCACATACCCCTTTCTGATCGTGTTCTCTTCACGCTTCACCAGGTCCAGTAGTTTCATCGTCTTGTCGATTTCAAAGATCCCGGCATCAATGTCTACAAGGCTTAGTCAGCATCTAGGACTCAGTCACGACGGTAGAGAGATAAGCATACTCCCAGCCAATGCTGTCAGGGAGCCTGTCTGCTTGAGAATAGGCTGCACCGACATCTCCACCTGCTGAGCACTGCCGGACAGCTTTGTCAGACTCCTAGAGATCTTATCGGTGATGGCAGTCATCTTCTTGAGGCGTTCATTGAGGACCTCGACCTCCGCCGCCTCTTCCTCGGGGAGGACCGCCATGGCCGGTGGTATTTATCGGTCGCTCGTCCTCGATATTCGGTCGGAGTGAGGGCAGGTTGGCCGGTCGGTGGTTTGGAGACAGAACGGCAGTTGGTTGGCAGATAAAATGCCTGGTGGACGCGGTAGAGAGCGTGTGGTTGATGGGAGTGTGATGAGATGAGAGTTCGTTCAGTTCAGTTGATGCTCCTTTCAGGTAACTCCAACCCCCTTCGAATCTAGACCGTCCAGCCAGCAGCACCACCACGAATAGTCGCGGCTCATTCGCGACTCCAGAACTCGGCAGAAGGATAGTAGAATATGGGCATCCGGAGGATATTCAACAGGCTTAGAAGAAAGACGGCCGATATCAACGGCGAATTGCAGTTCCAATCGCACCGCGCTAGGTCCAGGGCCCGCTACCAACTGTGGGACTTCGAGCGGGTCAGAGACAGATTGAAGGCAAAGCTTCAACGGTTAGGCAAGCGGCTCCGGGGAAAGAAGCAATAGCTGGCCTCCCCTCTTCGACCGTTCTGCTATCAAACTGGTACCAGGTCTAGCCGTGATAGGGAGCCTGCAGGAGCAAGGGACCCAGCCAAGGCAGCGGTATCAAACCCACACGATTTCGGCCGCTGGATCGATCGAGGTCCCGACTGTGACGCCACTATTTCTTCAACAAAACAATTTAATTTTACTCCAAGTGCTAGATAAGAATGAGGTATGTATGCGAGTACATATACGTTTTGTGGCCGCTGGCGAGCGACGACGACGCTAATTCAACTATATAGACACTCAATGGCTTTCGCTTTATGACATTGCATTGTCCCAAACCACGCTGCGATCCTCCCGCCGACTGCAGCCACCAGCTCTTATAGCTGGCATCCAGAACGGCAATGCTCTCCACCTGCAGGTTGCCCAGGCTGGTGCGCCTGAGGGTTCCACCAGCATATAAAACATGTCGCATATCCACCAACAGAACTTTCACAACCTCACCGTCGACGTCATTCAATGGTAAGAAATGGCTCTTCCCAGCACTAGCCTCCATCGCCACACTCGGTGGCGCATCTCTACTTTACAACATCAACACCTGCACGCTCCGTCTTGACGACGGGACATCTGAGCATCGGTCCCTGCGTGAGAAATTCGCTGCAGGCGCCAAAAGACTTCAACCGAAGACCGCTGAGGAAACTCATGCTCTAGAAGACCGTATAAAACAGCGCGAAGAGGAACTTGCCCGACATGCAAGAACCTTCCAGCGTTCGCTGGATGCTGAAGAACGCCGGCGGGAGGAAAAGATCAAGTCAGAGCGCAAAACACTCTGGGGCCAGCTCGCGGAGTACATACCAATATCATCTGGTAATATTTCTGTCGATTTCACCGCATCTTTAAACTGGCTGCCTGAGTGGGCGTCTGACATTCCGGCATGGTGGAATAAAGTCCAGCGAGAGATAAATATGGAACCGGGGACCCTGGCATCTGAACTTTGGGAGGAATCGAAAGACCCCTCTATCAATCCGGAGATACTCTGGGACGCCCGTGTTCGAGTTTCGGACCAGCTTTGCGACGAAGAACTCGTGTACCGTCAGAACCGCAAGAAACACGTCAAAAAGGCTCTGGCGAAGTACCTTGGGATATCAGAATGGACGATACACGAGGAAGATATTCCGACAATCGCCATTACCGGCTCAGGCGGCGGGTTAAGAGCCATGGTCGCTGGAGCAGGCTCTTTAGGTGCATGTAAAGATGCCGGGCTCTTCGATTGTACCACCTATCTGGTTGGCGTATCTGGCTCCTGCTGGCTACTAACGCTATACTACAGTATCGGTCATCGATCTTTCACCAACGTTGTGGAGCACCTCAAACACCGCATCCACACTCATATTGCATATCCACCCGCGATCATAGACCTAATCTCTTCAGCGCCAACAAACAAGTATTTACTGCGAGGATTAGTCGAAAAGAACGGCTCCGGCTATGCTTCCTTTGGGTTGGTTGACGTCTATGGATTACTACTCGCGGCCAGGCTACTGGTCCCTAGGAACGAAATGACAGTCCACGACGCGGATATGAAGTTGTCGTCTCAACGCAGATACGTAGATAGCGGCGAACAGCCATTGTCTATATACACCGCCGTCCGTCACGAGATTCCAGGACTTGGGGGTGAAGGGGAGAAGCCCACAGAGTTGCCATCGGATCACAGTATATCAGCCGAAGAGGCAAGGGAGAAGGCAAAAGAAGAGGCTTGGTTTGAGTGGGCGGAGATGACATGCTACGAATTCTTCATGGAGGAGCTCGGGGCCGGCATTCCGACATATGCTCTCGGCCGCAAATTCCATAACGGATACAACCTCACTCAAAATCCCGAGATGAAAATCCCGACCCTTCTAGGAATGTGGGGGTCTGCCTTTTGCGCTACGTTGTCACATTATTATGCTGAAGTCCGGCCGATGTTTGCGAGTTTTATTCTATTTAAGGAGCTGGATAGGCTTGTTCAGGAGCGGAACGACGACTTGGTTAAGGTTCATCCAATCGAGCCGGCTGCCGTGCCGAACTATGTCCTTGGAATGAAGGATAGGCTGCCGAATTCGGTACCGGAAAGTATTCACAAAACCGAGGAGCTCCAACGTAAGCTATCTGCCGCACCCAGTTGCTATTCATTGCAAAGCTAATGATTACTTTGTTTTTGAAGTGATGGATGCCGGGATGTCCAACAACCTTGCCACGTACCCGCTGCTGCGCCCCGGACGCGACGTGGACATCGTCATTGCATTCGATTCCTCCGCTGATATTAAAATTTCGAACTGGATCTCACTGACCGAAGGTTACGCCAAACAACGTGGTATCCGCGGATGGCCGGTCGGTATCGGATGGCCACGGGAAGGAGACAAAAACGCCGAAGCTGAGCTATCAGAGGCAATGATGAGCCATTCCCACCAAGAATCCCAAGAGAAGTTAAGGGAAGCGCAAAAACAAGACCCTGCTCCAACCACCGATGCAGAAGAGCGACAAAGGCGGAAGGAACATAAGGGTCTAGGATATCTCACGGTATGGGTTGGTACGAAGGAGGAAAGAGAGAGTGAGAAAGAACCGCCACCGAGTAAGGCGGTCCGGGAGGAATGGGAGCTGATGAAGCCGGAGGCGGGTATTACGATTGCATATTTTCCGTTAATTCCAAATGAAAAGGTCCCTGGGGTTGATCCAGAGACGAGTCCGTGGATGAGCACCTGGAATTTTGAATATACAGAGGAAGAAGTGGATAAGACGGTAGGCTTAGCGAGAGCGAACTTTGACGAAGGAAAGGAGAGAATGAGGGGTGTTGTGAGGGCAGTTTACGAGAGGAAGAAAAGGTTGAGGATGGAGAGGGAGAGACTGGAGAGGGAGAGGTGGACTGGCGGGGCCGAGCATATGTCGTGATAGTTTTATGTTTACCGGGCCCGCTTGGTTTCACTACCACCAGCACTACATGATTTACGGCATTTTTGTATGATATAATAGCTAATGACTTGAATAGAACTAGACATTGAACTACTAAAGGATACTACTTCCAATAGATTCCGGGAATCACTAGCCTTTTCCCTTCTTCTGCTTTCCCTTCTTCGGTTTTACCTCCTTTGTCTTCCTCGTTTGTGTCGCTGGCCCAACTAACGGCCCATTTCGAGGTCGCGAGGTATCTGGGGTACTAGTCCCAGTCGATGGACCCGAGTTGGTCAACGGGTCAACGGGCTTAGTACTATCGAATAAATTCTTATCCTCTGCCAACTTCGCTAGCGCTTTGTCTCTCCACTTGTTTTTCTCTATCTCCGCCGCATCATCCCAGTTCCCCAACCCGAACGGGTCATCGGCAGGGTACTTATAGGCAACCAGGAAACGGCTAGCCGCCCTCTCTGGTGCAGCCGTCATCAGCCCCGGTTTGAGCTCGAAACTAGTTTGGGGTGCACGAGGTAAAGCAAAAGTAGGGTCCGGAATACCGGCGTATTGGCCCATCTTCCAAACCTTAGCAGCGAAGTCGACATAGACCTCAAGAGCAAAAGGCATAGCACCTCGAACAAACCCGACGGCGGTAGAATGGGTAGCTTGAATCAATGTCGCCACCATTCCTGGGTATTTATCAAGGTCATTAGATGACCAAATCCCCCAGTATTCGATTTCTTTAGGGATATAGCGATAGATTTTGCCATATTTCTCTTTCCAAAAATCTTTATAACTGAGCGTTTTGCGATCGAGCAATCCAGCCGGTCGTGAATTCTCGTTTGCGAGGAGGTCACGCTCAGGGTACCACTTTTTATTAATGTCCCTCATTATCGGAGTGAAGTCTTCCACCAGCCATCTGGCGAGATAGCGTTCCGCCTCTTCTAGCATATTGAAGATGAGAAGAACCCCCCGGTCGGTTACTAGTATTTCCCGTGGTGATAACTGCTGGTAAGACAAAAGTATCTTGGGAAAAGTGTTTATCTTCTCCTGACGCTTTTCACGATCTCCCCATTGGATAGGAGTTGGTGCTGAAAGGATACCGCCTGGAGGATCACATATCCCTGGGCCATTCGACCCTGTCACTTTTCCTTTAAATCCGTAATCACGGTTACTGACACCCTTGACTATTTTCCAGAGTTTCTGCCATGTAGCTTCTAAACGGGCATGGAAATCCGCGTCCTTATGCTCGACGAACATGAACATTTCTGTTATCAGGTTCTCCATTGAAACCCGCCACCTATTAATGTTACTGCAGGACCACCAGATCTGCTCGATGATGCTGGTACCCCCATACCCAGACTGCTCTGTGTCATTCTTAAACCTTTCCCATGTTTCAGGCCTGATGATGAGACTCGAGTAGAACGGCGCGTTAACTATGTCCGCAGGTGTTTCTACTTCAGGAAAGTCTTGGGGTTCGGGGTATCCTTGGGGGTATTTTCGTTGTCGAGCTTCAGCCAGCTTCGGCTCGTATGTGTCGGCTATTTCTTTTGATATTTCATACGGTACCCGCAAGCGCCCGCTGGTGGGGATAGCATTATCGTTTGCTGGTGGTTGAACCTCTACCACTTCCTCTTCCTCCTCATCTGATTCCATGTCAACCCAGACGTCAGGTTCCCCTCCCCGCCCCAGCTCTACAGCCGAAATTGAGTCAACTACTCTGGTTTCCATTTGGCCGGCAACAAAGTTAAAGAAGAGGACCCCGAGGAAGACCTGGCGCAAGAAAGATAGGGACTGTCTTCTTGGCAACATTTTTTCTGTCCCCTGGCTTAGTGCCAGTTGAACTCGGTAGGATATTTGGTGAATCTATCGCACAAGCCGGTTCGCATACTCGCATATGTCCGAGGATGTATATGCATTTATGGAGAGGAAGACCTTCTTTACCCTCGAGAATATCTCCACGTGAAGTTGCAGATCCCACATGGCTATAGACCCCGGAAACGTGGGAGACAGTTTTCAAAAGTATCTCAATCCTCGCCCAGAGAGCACACCAGCACGCAGGACCGAGGCCACGCGAAGACACTCTTGGTGGCTAAAAAATACAACACGAAGAATGTGTTGCTCCCAGGGCCTGGTCACCCATGGAAAAGCAAGAACATTCTCTCATAATCTCTCATTATAGCGAAATACCAGACATGGAGGTAGAGTTGAGGGACCATGATCCCCACGCGATATAATTTACAATAGAACCTACCGTCAACATATCAGATGCTGGGGGCTCAGGTGCCAAAATCACAACGTCAGATTCCAGAATTCTCGCTACATTTACATGTAATGATCTAAGCGTCAGGAGACGTATCAATATGAAGCTTTTAATCAGGGACCCAACGGCTTTGGTCCTCGGACTCACGTGCCTAACAAGCGTGTATGCCCAAGGACTAGAGGATTCCGTAGAAGACCCAAGAACGTTCAGCGAGCGAGCCCGCGACGACATCGCAGCATTCCGACAACGTTACAAAGACAGAGGTCCTTTAGTTGCCCCCAAAGAGGGCGAATGGGCAGAGCCAAGTGATAGCATCATCGTACGAAAAGAAGTGTGGGATAAGTTCGTAACCGACCTCACCACGAACATGCCGGAAAACCCGCTCTGGTATGCTTTACACGCGGGACATCTGCTTCGATATATGTCACGAGATGCGGAAAGGCTTGCGATGGGGATATTTGCAAACACTGAGAATGCAAAATGGATAGGCCTCCGGGATGAATTCTTTACGATTATGGCACCACTCATGACAGAGTTCGTTTGGGTACCGCCAAGCCCAGGCACTGGTGGATATCGCCAATCGATCCATTACTCGATAACTGAGCCAGTACCTTCAGGGATAATGGATAGAGGAGGGATATTTGATACTTCTTTCCCACAGGATCCCTCGAATGCGACTCTACCGAATGGTTCCCCGAATCCATACACTCGCGATACGTTTGCCTTAAAGGTCGCGCTTGGGAAAATGTTCCAGAATAAAAACGAGCAATATGACGGCCAGCCGGTCGTCTTCGTCTCCGATCAACGGTTCCTATTGGTTTGGAAAACCATTAAGGAGACTCATGACCGTCTCGGCCCCTTCGTATTAAAGATTGCGGCGATCGCAAACAGCGAAAAGTGGGTGCTTGGTGACCCCGGGGGCGCCAGTACAAAGAAGGTGGACACAGGGTCACGCCAAACTCGTGTATACAGGCGCGAGGAACTCGGGTATGCCGGATACTTCGACAAATTTCGGGAAGAGTTCGATGAGTGGGAAACGCAAGACGAGCCAAATACCAAAGCCCAAAGTGATTTTGTGCTTGGGTTGGTCGCGAGTCAGAAGTTTGGTCTCCCTGCGTCGAATATATACGTGATCTACGGAATCATGGTCATGTCAATCTACAACAGCGTTTTAGCCTTGTTAATGGATATGTTTGCGGACATCGCGTTAAAAGCAAATACTATGGCTCAATCATCAATCGGTAGTACCGAGCCGGAATGGGGACTTCCTCAAGAGCCAGGTTTCACTGTGGATCGAAGTACATTGAAGAAGTACCCAGAGTGGACGGACGTGAAGTCGGAAGTGCAAACGAATGGGGGTATAGAAAAGACAATAAAAGGCACCTACATGACTACGGGGTTCCCATTCCCGGAATCGATGATTCGAACGGTCGAACAGGTGCTTAAGGGGAAAAGGGAAGAACGAGATAAAGAGGCCGAAGGGCTGAAGCAAGCCAGGATGAAAATTTCAAAAGGCATGATCATATGAGAAAGGCATCAGATTAGAGTCTGCCTTATATTTATCCACCTAGCTGGTCCCGACTAGGTATTATAGGGGGTTTAGAAATAGAAATCATAACAAGCCCTCGAGACATGGTACAGGTTGTATCTAGAAATTATCAATTAAGATACGAAAGAGAAAGCCTAGAGCACACTGGTAAAACAAGATGATTTTCAATTCTACTTGGAGAACGCTCGTAAAGCCGAAAATTCGAATAGATTTCCCTAAACCGATCGACCGGTCCCAATGCAATCGCTGGATCGTAGTTGGAGCCTTTTCAGTAGATCCGGAATGCATAACCTGCTGAGGGCTGAGCACAGCCCCCCACACCAACTGTAATGAATTTTGGGCATTCACCTTCGAATGTCTGTTGGCCATGCCTAACAGCGGTCGCCTCGTAGGGCTGAACTCGACTCAGGTGGCGTACTCAGAAGCTGTAAGCTGGAATATGAGATGAGGGGATATCGAATAATCTTGCATCGAAAGCTTCTGTCTAAAACATTTCGACATTTGAACTAAAATTGACGAAGCTTAGCTATGGCTGGAGCTAGAGATAAGCCCAGCATCATGAGGTCCGGCTAATTCCTTTTCCAAATCTATCAGCCGCAGAGTTGTCCAAATCTTATTCGAGGCACAGAAAGCTTCCAAAGCCTCTAGGATCCAAACACAAACACAATTACGAAGAAAAATTGTGCATTGACCTTTGCTGGACATTTTGGTCAAATTCGGTACATTATGGATATCGCCGACCTGCGTGACGATAGGTGCTAGTCGAGCAGCTAATTTTCATCTTGTGATCCATCGAGCGGCCCACAGGCTGCAGGCCAAGGGTCTAGTCAAGATGGTATTTTGTGTTGATGCGTTTTTATTTCGTAATGTCCATTTCACTATCACATGGGCAGAGAGGCAAAAGCACAAGCATTTCGATGGCTGCCATATTTGCCGTTCGCTTGCTGAAAATAGCCTACGACAGGTCTCGGTGGTAAAGTAGTAATCTTCGAAATTTTCTCCGGACGAGCGTCAAATTGGCAGGAGCTCGAGTGGTTCTTAGGGAAGCTCAGTAGAAGCCTCAAACGGTCAACTGACAGGTTCGAAGCAAAAATAATTATTCTATTGTCTTTTCGTGGGGTGTTTGGGTGGTACTCGGTTCAGGATGCTTGCAATTGCTCCCGTCGGACGACCGTAGTCGGCCTTCCCATCGTGTGACGTCGATGCCGAATTCTAGGAGCTGTACATCAAGTGGTCCGTCGAAGACAATGTGATGAGAGCTGCTCATTGGAGTTGCCTTCTTGACATCAGCGTGTTTCCTTCGGATGAGACTTACCGCTATCAATAGCATAAGCGGTGCGTCCGTCGTCACATTTAGCACGATTTCCGTGCGGCTGCCCCCAATCACGATCCAAGCAAATAGCCAAGCTCCAAATCCTGTGCCTCACAGCCCCAGTTGATCAATAGGGACCCACTAACCCTGAGATCTCTGCCGTTCCAACATGGATTTTGTTTCCAGCTTGCCGACTTCAGATTTTCTCATAGCAAGTCACTTGCAGGGTTGACGTGGTAATGGCCGCTGGCTCCACTGCCTTTCTCGAAAATTTCATTCTTGTCCGTTGTTTGGGGCTTTGGGATTTTTGGTACCGACCGAGAAATGTCGTGCCGGTGAACCCTCCTGAAATTGCGTCTTTACCGCATTTACGATATACGACCCGAAAAGAAGTTTCGAAAACGTCCAAAGGAACTCATCGCCACTTCCGCCCCTTGCAGGTATGTGCATGTTCGACAGAACGTTGAACGTTGATCACGACATTTTTAGGGAGGGATTGCACACGTACGTCCGCACTCGATTGTACCCATCCCAGTGAAGTCCCCTGCTCATGCGGTACAACAATGCAGGATGCCTCTCTCCTGCATGCAAGATGCAAGAGAAAATTAATGACAGCGCAAAACCCAAACCATTTGTCTTTACGGAATAGTTTGAAGCACGAGATAGCGCAAAGCGTTTCTTTAGCCACGGTGAATCGGTGACAAGGAAATATTAGTATCCGAAAATAAGCTGTTATTATTTCCTTTCGGTGAATAACTGCTACTATTTTGCTGTGCTTTAAGATAACGCCTTAAGGTTGGCGGTACAGAAACATCTTACATGGTGACAGCGACCAGGACAAGGGGGAAAACAATCTAACTTCTCCTTTCTTAGGGCACTCTCTTTTTGTATGCTCTCTCCTGAATGTGATTCTCATGATAATAATCACGCAGGTAGTAAACACAACAAGGCACTTAGTGCTCCGGCTTTCGCCTCCTAATTTATATTTAACACTCCCCACGATCCTCCCACACCTCACATAATAACCAGGCCTTTTCTTCCTTCCTGAAGAATCTCGCTCAGCCCTGACCCTCGATGTGAACGACAAGGCAGTTTTTTCTCTGGCAGCCCTGATCAGTCTCTTTTCATGACTAAGTAAGTAGTTGTAATACCCTTTTGGACCTATCGATTTTTTAATATATACCGACACTTCTTCTCTTCTGTTTTGCTTTCCACCCTTCCTGGCATCATCACCCTGAACCATATTTTCCCAAATCTGTCACGCCACTGAAACCTGGACGACAAAAAGCCACAAAAACAACACCAACACATAGCGACGACAACATCAGCCTTCATACCTCTGTGGCCTTTAACGAGATCCCATTCCGAAAACGTCGAATTCTTTGTAAACCCAACCTCACGGAAACGGATAACCATCAACATAGTTATCCAATCTTCCCAGCTTATATAAGGATAGCCAGTCCGAGCTTTTACCACTTTGAGAGATTTTGTTCCTCCACACGGTACACCGAATCATCTCGACTTTGAAGCACCAAGGGGCCTTAGGGAAGGATTAGCACGATTTTAGATCAAGGACCGGTCGAGAGCTTGCTAGTATACGCTTCTAGAACCCGACAATATCCAGAGTCTTGGGATCAGACTCTACCTGGCCGATCGTTACACGGTTTAGACGGGATACCGCACTTGGAAGCCCACGTTATTCGATCAAGGCTCTTTCAGGAGGTCAAAATTACCGACAGGCCCTATACCTAAAGAGCAGTAGCACTGTTGGATCACTATCAGTGGTATCGACTTGCGGCTAGTTAGAATCTCGTGGTTGACATCTGGGCTGAAAGCTAGCGTTGAAATTTTTTCCGATTTCCAGAGGCTCTTTGACAAAGGAAAGCTTGACGTGGCTTAACTCGGTCGAGGAAGTTTAGCATTCCCCGATTTGGTAGAGATCCATTGAAGCGAAGAGCTCAGGGAAGTTACCGCTGTTCGCTTGAATCGCTTTTGTGTTCAAGTTCTAGAACTTTTAAGTTCTTACAAGATCGACGTAGTTGGTTGGTTTGCTTTCTCGGTCGAGTGGGCTCGGTAACTTGATTGCTACTTGCTCGGGATATATAACCCCACAGTTTATTCATTCTAAACATTGCTGTTTCAGCTTCCATAATTACAAGCTTGACTTGTATATATGACCTCCGGTTCAAGGTTAAACATATTTCCTAGTCACCAATCCATGAGAACACCGGCATCTTCTCGACAGTCCCACCCGACTTGCGCCCGCCAGTATAACGTACGGTGATTTATTTCGCTTCCACGGCTTTCACCCAATATTACACAATGTCTACGACAATGACAGTTACCTGTCTACCAGACTCCCCGGAGTCGCTATCTCCCTCTCCATCCACGCACCCAGCAGATTGGTCTTCCCTTCTCAAGCCTCTTTCCGCATTCCCGACACCACCGGACTCCATTGAAGCCGACGCTTGGGATGTCAATACGGACAAGAAAGTTGCTACAAAGAGGACAGTACAGACGACAAGTTGGCAGACACCCGGCATCACTGCCTCTGCAAACTTCCTCATTACTTTGCTGCCACCTTCCTGCAAGGCTCCGAGATCCTCGGCCATAATACCCCAGATCCTCTACCGAGGCCAGCATCTTTTCACTTCTTACACCGTCTCTATGGCTGGTTGCATCCTGGACGCTCTTTCTTCGAAGTTCTGTCATACACTTCTACAGCATCCAACGATCCCCAGGATCCGTCGAGCTTCGTGTCTCGCAGCAGCAGTCCACGACGGTAGCTTTGGAGAGTTAATCATTGCTACCACCCTTTTGATAGCGACCAAGTTCTTGAACGACAGACCGCCCCATAACATCCACTTCGCAACACAAGTTTTCGATGGTGCGTTCTCAGTCGACATGTTGACAGTGACGGAGAGAGTAATCCTCGAGGATGTCAACTACAGACTCGGTTACCTGTGCGCAGAAGGGGTTGTGGGTGAAAAGCTGGAGCGATTGGAGAAGAGCATTGAGGAAGAGAAGAAGAAGCTTCTATCCGGCCCCACAGGACTAGAGGAACTCGAACTCGAATTGGATTTCGACAATCTAGAAGTTATCGATGACGATGACATTGTCGATGAGAGCAGAATGCTTGCACCATTCGAGATGGATGAGGATTTCGATTTTGACGACGATGACGATTGATCACAAAATTCGGTCTTTTAGCGTTTTTAATACATATTAAGAAGCCGGGGGGGTCTTAGCTAAAGGAGTTGTATGATGCTTTCAATGGTGTCTCACTACGGGAGACGACCTGGATACTTATCCACCTGTCGATGTTAGCATACTCTGGTGTTTTTCCTTAAGGTCTTGCACTTGCCGCATTTCTAGCGAGAGCGTTCTGGCGTTTATCCATGTTTTTTTCCATTTATTTCAAGCATTAGATTTCTATTAGTTATTAATCAAATATCGTTCTCTTGCTATTCTATACTTAAAGACAAGATCGTCCGTGATCGTAATATCATTGTATGATCCAGTGTAATACGCAAGGCTTACGACGACATTTAACTAGGCGGGAAAGTAGGCTTTGAGGGCTACCCGAAAGAAGCAAGGTGTCATCTCCACCAAATCGACGATCATCCTGCAACACATTCCTGAACTCGCGTACGGTCTCTAGGAAATAAGGATTCCCGTCTGACTTCAATACGATCGTGTAGCCAATGTAAGGATAAGTGGATCCCGCTAGGCCTAGTTAAAATTGCTTTATAGTCGGGACCACATCGTTTAGACGTAGACCCAGGTAATAGTTGATTGGGAGTCAAAATCCTTAAATTCGAAAAAACTGATCTAATTCCAAAGTGCAAAGAATATCTTTTCCGACATGACATGTAGGGGTACTGTGTATCCAAACCCACCCGCCCTTCTGTATTAAAATGATAGTTGGAAAAAAAAAAAAAAAAACTCCTTAGGTAAAGAGAAAAAGGCTTCCTACAAAGAAAAACAAGACCAAATGAATATCTGCTAAATGGTATCCAACCCGCTATGCCTAATATTTTTGTACTCCCGTAACC
Organism: Arthrobotrys sinensis; assembly: GCA_036971225.1. Classification (NCBI taxonomy): domain Eukaryota; kingdom Fungi; phylum Ascomycota; class Orbiliomycetes; order Orbiliales; family Orbiliaceae; genus Arthrobotrys; species Arthrobotrys sinensis. The sequence goes on along the minus strand of JAJTTV010000014.1, from coordinate 1,082,881 downwards.
CCAAATGATATTGTAGAACTATGAAAAACAAATAAAACAAAAAAGAGTAGCCGAACCAAGACAGCCTATGTTGTCAGAGGGTCTTCGAGGCTGCGGGAACCTGCAGCCTCAAACCCCAGGACCCGAAGACCTCGGATGTGTTGTCTCTAGCCAGAAACCTTAGCTTAGGACGCTCCAGTACTCTTTGCCTGGTACTAAAACACAAAACCGAAACGAATGAAGAGTGGAATTGGATTGGGACAGTGTATAAAGATCAGCCCTTCAATATGTATATAAGGAATCAACATATCAAAGCCTGTTCTTGGTATTCTGAGAGAGGCCGACGGAGTCCACACGAGCCAAAAGGTCGCCGTGCCGGGGTTGTGACGGGCGAAGAGGATTCCACGGATCAGCCGTTGATGGTGACGAAACGTAAGTGCGCTTGCTATAGTCGAGGTCTTGAGGAACATCAACACGAGGACGTGGTTCGTCGGCTGTTGGTGCCTGATCAGAAATGGAGATATGTTAGTAAGTCGTTCACGTCCCACGAATGTGAGTCCATGTTCCTGTGCGAGTTGTACGACGTACCATAGCTTTGTCCGATCCGCTGCTACTATTGGTTTTGCCCGACATTGTGATGTGTTGAAGGACGCCTTGTAAGGGATAACGATATCAAGAAGAGGGAAAAGGCTGTCGAGACTGGGGAAAGATTCGTTAGAACCTCGACGGAATCCAATCTGCTTGGGTAATTGTGGATGTAGTTTAAAAGGTTGGATATAGGAGGTATGATCAGTGTTTGGTAGCACAGAACTTGGATCGGGGTCTCAAGTTAACTGATCGCTATAGGAGTTTCGGTAACTATGTATGAGGGTGAAGTTCCTTGTGAATAATATAGTCAAGGCTATAGAAACCGAGGCTTGCTAATATGGATAAAATATAAGCTGAGGTGGAGATCTAGAGAATCTAAAGGGAAACGGGACGAAACCCTCTGGAGAAAGAGTTACTTATAATCACGATGCCAGACAGCGAGCTTCAAATTGTTAGGGAAAAAAGCGTTGGTACATCCTAGCTCATGGTGTTCAATTGTGGATACCGAAGAATGGATTCGGCCAATGGGAGGCAACGAAAGTTTCCAGGCCATCGCCATAACATGGTGTGCGGAACGAAAAGAGGATTTAGCCAATCAAACAAACGCGGATAAGCCTCTTTCAGTAGCAAGCAGGAAGCGTGCAGACCCGAGCCTGGGGGTTCACCAGATGTTCTGCTTTTTGGTTGGATTCGATGGCTCGATTTGGACTTCGATGATGCTCAAGCTCGTTGTGAATCTTTTCATGGGACTGAAAGGATAAACCCACTGGATTAAGGGCAGCTCATACAGTTTTCCACAGGATAACTCTTTACCTTCACGTAAACCTCCCCCCTTGTTTTTTAATGCATCGATAAATTTTTTTTTGTATTGAAGATCATTCCGCTGCGTCGAATACGAATTCGTTACTACAAAGCTCTCTTTGGCTGCCTCAAATCTCAAATCGCAGGGATCTCAAAATGGTCTGTTGTAACGGGACCCAAGGATCAGAGTTGACCAGAACCCCTGTTGACGAAAAGTGGCCTCAGCCAATAAAAACGGGAGTTCGTTGGCAGGGATATCGGATCTCAGCAAACGACGAGGGTTGACAATCCGTGAATTCTCATCCCACTTTTTCTGTGCAGGGCACACGCGCATCATGCATGCGATCTGGCTTACTAAATGTTGCAACTTTATTTATTTTCCAACCCTTCGTATATTCCCGATCATCACATTTCCGACCATGGCTAGCTAGCTGCAGGCAGATTCGTTGCTTCTTCATGATAGTTTTCTTTTTCCTAGGCGGTCTCGAGATCCAAATAGACGCGGTTCGATACCTCCAGCTCACAGGCCTCCTGAGGTTCTCTTTCTTCGAATGTCTCAGCCTGCCGTTGCGGGCACCCAACTTAAGGGACTAACCCGACGGCACGCCCTCAAGACGGGGTGTCGTGGAGCCCGGCTCATGATAACCCGCTTCAATGTGAAGTCAAAAAGATACAATTTGAGGCCGGTTTCGTAGCCTCGTAAGCCAATCCTCAAATAGTTTGCCAGAGTGGCATCTCGAGATCCGCCCAGCCTCAATAGGCGTGCATGCTTTTTGTTTGATAGTGAAGCCCAACGTCGCCGTCAACTCAACGAAGCCTCTGGTGATACTTCTCTGGCGCCCGACTAGAACAAAAAATCAAACAAAGAACCGTGCGAGGCAATAAACCCACTGTGACGAGATATGGCGCCGGGGATCCTACTCAGAATATCTTGGGAAGCTCTGTTGACGAAGCTCCCGGATTCGTATCGATCTCCAGCGACGACACCCCGAACGTTTGTACGGTCGCCATTATAGCCAAGAATGATAGAGAGGGCTATATTATCGGAATAAACAACGGTATTTGAGACCCGTCAAAAGTCAATTATGAATTCTTCAATACCTGGTCCTGCCTGTGGAGCGAGCAACATAACTGTAATTCCAGCCCTGTAGCTAAGCGAGGCAGGGGTTTGACACCACCCCGATAGCCGGCCAGCTGGCATGGGAACTGGAAATGAGACCGCCTGCGAGTTACCCAGGTTGACAAGTGCATATTAAATTCGAAAACTGGTATTGATAATAGCTGCTCGCCTACTTGCTGTATACAGGTCAGCGGTTCAGAGGCGGGCTAGCATACATGCATAGGTTACTTCACTCTCCACCAGCCGGCTAGCTAGATCGGTAGGTCTGTTTTTGTGGACTCGAGCGAATAAACTTCACCTGTTACAATATTACATGATCCACAATTTAATCTACCCCGTATTGGAGAATCGAGCGATGGGCCATGCGTATGCGGCCTTGAAGGGGGACACTAGCCTGCCGCTAAATCGACATGTGCGTGCGCATATGCATGTGCACACATATGTGCATACGTGCCCAGGTGAACTAATTGGGTTCCAGCCTGCGGGACGAGAAAAAGGTGGTCAACCCATCTTAAACGAAGGGTTAACGTTCGCTAGAAGGCTGTTACCACTAGTCTGGGATTGACCGGGCTTCGTTAGGCCTATAGGGATGCAAATGTTACTGAAATTGTGACAACTTTCCTGCATGCAACACCGGGCGGTTCTCCCGTACTTTGGGGGGTAGAACCCCACTTGATAATATCATTGATCCACCAGGCCCCTATACCCCCCACGACGCAATTAGCAATGTATCTGGTGGAGGAGGTGTGCAAGACCGTGTTAACTCGAAAATAGGAATGCAGGCACGCAATCTTTTTACTTTTTATGTATATTTTTACTTTTATTAAGTTCTTTTTCTTTTTCGAAAGTGCAGTGCGCAGCATTGAACGCACCCCAAGCCTATATTTGAGTAACTTGTATACATGTAATGATGAATCGTCGAATGACTTGAAGGGTGCCGCAAATAACTGATATCGATGCAATGCATTGTGTACGCGCCGCAGCTGCAGACCCACAGATTTTATGTGTCAAAGCTGTGTTAAGTGTCGATATGATATTGTTATTATTATTTTGATTGGCCTCTAGATCGATGCATTAATCTAAAATTCTTATTTTACGATGCGTCGATGCGCTACGTACTGATAATCGACCGTTGTCCTCTATTCAATACCCTTTGTTTTTAAATTAAGACAACGCTAGAGCATACTATCAGATCTAAGGAAAGCAGCCTAGAGTGGAGAGTGTGTAGACCCGCTTCTGCGGCCCGTTTACAAGGACGTATGACGGCCTCTAGTCAAACTTCATGAACAACATCATTTACCCCCCTTTCATCAACATGAAAAATTCGTGTAATATCGCTTGGTTGATTCCTAAAGAATACTCCGAGATGGCTAGCGTTTTCCTAGTTACCTCTCGTGTTTGTTGCTCCTTTCTATAGATCTATTCCCTCAGATCCGGATAGACTAGATCGTCAAACCGGCCGAGGCAATAGTCCTTCTATAGTAGAAACTCAGTTCGGATTATACGTAGACATACATCTATAGTTACTTGGTCTCGCCCAGCGATTCTACCCGGCCCTCCATTGGGTAATTCTACCCCCTTTTGTTGGTGACTATAGTTCTACTCGTGTTACGGGATCAGTTCTACCCAGTTTTTCACTAACAGTTCGATTCGCCTCAGTTGGCGGATCTACCTGTAGAGCCGTTTTTTCTACCCGAATGCCTTGAGTATTCAGAAAATACGTCGAAAACATAGTTGCATACTGGATCTTCACTGAATCTTAGACCAGTATACCGTGAAAGGTTTCATACCAATAAATCTTCCGGTCTAAATTTAAAATTAATTTCCTACAGCGGCTTTAACCAATAAAATTTTCTGGAGGGCTTGTGACCATCATTACCCGCAACTAAGGCTTGTAATACGATCTAATTAATGATAATCGATACAATATTATGGCCTTACAGTGGCCCGGCAGCAATCTCACTTCCAAACCGCTAGCAAGAGGTTATTTAATTAAAAATGGTAGAAAGAGTTTCCAAGATAGATGCCTAAAAGGGTATACAATTCCACTACCCTCTCAAAATTTGTGCACTGTCGGATCCTGCATATGCATGTGGTGGCGAGGCTGAATCGAATCCGCCCCACGAACAGTTCTTGATACCTTTCATATGATCATCTCGAGTCGAATACATCTCAAATGCGACACGCATGGTAGCGATAAGACTAGATATTCGGCATGGCTTCCCCTATAATACAATCAAATTCACAAAATGTACAAGAGATGGGAGCCTCCTCGACTATAGAGTCGTTCTGGAGGTAACATGCTAGGCACGAGGTTGTGGCCACCTTACCAGGGTTATATACGTTATGTTCCGCCTAGGCCTTTGAGCTCGTATGAACTATCCGATGTATTATACCGGGTAGAGCTGAATCCCTACTGTCAGTAAGTTTAGCACTTAAGTTCGAAAGGGGTGTTGACCTCATGAGGTTCCCCGCGCTGGGTCGGCACTGTGATGGTCCGACTTTCGAGACTTGTACAATAAGTCTTGGTATCCGGACCTTCTTCGCAACGTCAACCCTCACCTCTGGCCAGATCTGGTTTCCCCTGCTGGCGGATAAAATATTCTCCTACACCAGGATGAATTACTTGCAAGCCTAGAGGAAAGGAATCGGACCTTAATTTCATCTGTCATATGATCGCCTACCAAGAATCTACTAACCCGGTGTCGAAATATCAATAAATGATGCGGTTTCGCGCTTGCAGAGGTACCGAATTTAGGCATGCTGTTCCGGGCATCAGCCAGAAAGGTCAGACGAGGAGGGCTTAATATGTTAATAATCGAACCAAAGCTCTTAAACTTCGGTTGAAAATCTTACCGTGGTATTGAACGACCCGTCTCCAATCGAATTTAGCCAGAATAACTCACTCACCAGGAAACTGGAACCCGTCAAGCTTTTGCAAAGACTTCCAATTTAGCCGGGACAGCTAGGATTCGACGGGGATAAAATGCGGGTGCCCCATAATCCAACCTTCTCCAACACAGTATGGGGTCATGACACACGGATCAAGTTTTCCAGCTCCAGGTTTTTGGTTAGATCCGGGCGATGATCTGGAGTTGAAAGTCCTCCAATCAAGATGTGTATACGACTTGCTTTCGACACTGACGGCTTGATTGGCGTTTTGGGACAACTGGTCAAAATATCTTCACTCACTCGAGAGGTGGGACGAGACTACGTACTCCTCGAAATTCCAGATTGGAGGCGATGCCGTATATGAGGGTTTACCCGTTTGGGATCCACCCTGGGAACCAAGGCCCGCCGTCCCATGTCTCGACCACACCCGTTAGTTTCGACTCCTGAAACTCTAGTTAGACGTCGGCTGCCGTCGTATATTAGAAACGGGCGGATATCAGAGTCATTCCATGGATCATGGAGAAATATTTCGCCTGTCTGACCAATTGGGAGTATATAACCCATGGACGAAGCCCCAAGGAGGTCTAGAATTTCGCAATTGGCTACGACCATACCCATTCTACCTTCTCGATCGGGACTTTCGTGAATTCGACAGAACGTTACAATGAAGCTGTTCCTCGGCCTGGCACTTTCTGCCTTAACTTTTGCTGCCCCTTCACCAATCGATATCGTTCCTGATAGAGTCGCCCGTCGAGCTGTTTGTACTCCGGCTTCAGGTGCCAGCTCTGGCGACGATTCTCCAGCGATTACATCCGCGTTTGCAAGCTGTGGAAATGGCGGGACGATAGTTATCCCTGCCGGGGTCACATACTACCTAAAAGACTCTATCAATTTCACCGGATGCGCGAATTGCGATTTCCAAATCGAAGGTACTTTGAAAGCCAACGGAGATACCAACCTCTGGAATGGCAAACGTGCTTTCCTACAAGTCAGCAAGATCACGGGGATCAAGATTCGGTCCTTGACCGGTAACGGAGTCATTGACGGAAATGGCCAAAACTCCTACGATAGGTTCGCCACAGATAAGAACTTCGCTCGACCAAGCATGATGGAAATCACCAACAGCAAGAACGTCGAAGTTTATGGATTCTGGTACAAGAATCCTCCAAGCGTCTTTAATTCAGTTAAAGACACCACAAACATCAACTTCCATAACCTCAAACTGAGCGCCATCTCAAAGTCTACGAACCTCCCAAAGAACACTGATGGGTTTGCTGTCGTCCGTACGACCTACACCGTCGTCAAGGATGTCGAAGTTACAAATACCGATGACTGTGTCGTCCCCAAGGGTGGTGTTCAGTACTTCCACGCTGAAAACGTTGTCTGCAACGGTTCACACGGTCTATCCATCGGGTCTCTCGGAAAGTCTGGCTTAGAAGAAGTCAAGCATGTTTTGTTCAAGAATTGCACCATGATTGGATCCACCAAGGCAGCAGGTATCAAAACCTACCCAGGTGGCTACGGTAGCTCGGCCGTTACGAATGTTACCTGGGACGGCATCACCGTTACCGGCTGCGAGTACGGATTCCAGGTGCAGAGCTGTTACAACGAAGACGCAACTTATTGCGCGTCTAACCCTGGTATCGTTACACTTAGCCAAATCAAAGTTAAGAACTTTAGCGGAAAGACGAATGGGAAATATGTTCCAACCGCGAATATCAACTGCAGCCCTGCGGGAACATGCGATATCCAGATCGTAAACTGGGGTGTTACTACTCCAAGCGGGGCGAACACGGTGTATTGTGCAAATACGCCGTCGAATTTGGGAGTCACTTGCAGCCCAGGTGCCTCTGGTTGAGTATTGATGAGATTAGTTCGTCAAATTCCAGCTCTTTAGAGGATCTTTGTAAATAAAGTATGAATGAATAACGGATGCGGTCGCTTGTCCTAATCACAAATTCCTTTTTAACGCCGTACCAATCTCCGCTAAAGCTCCGGACTCCAGATTTCGTTTGAAACCGCAATGCTAACGTGCAGTAGATCTCCTCCATAACCACCCTCCGGCTCTCGCAATCGGTGCGATCGCTCCGGCAGCTCCTCCAGCCGCAGAAGCGGTACCTGTCATGGCGGCAGCTTGCAGCGTTGAAAATAAAGAACCGGCCTGAACCACCCCGATAGAAGATTGCCAAGCCGCAGCGTAACTGCCTGTAGTTATATATCGGAGAGCTTAGCATTTGTGCCCCCACAAGCAAATGGACGATGGGCGCGCCATAGCAGAGCTACTTACCAGCAACCGGCCCCGCAGCACTAAACCCAACATAACCTAAAACAGCCGGGAGTCCGTAGTATCCGACTATTGGGATCGCCGCGTACGCGATAGCTTGTGTAGTGCCGTTCGGCAGATATGAAAGTGCTGGTGTCACAGCGCTAGGAGGCTCCCATATGAGACTATGTTAGCCCAAGCCATTCAAACATCAAAACAAGTAGCCTCGAATCCAGGCGCAAACCAAGGGGCTATAAGAACTTCAGAACCGCATCTTCTACCGTTAGCTAACTTACCCGGTGACGGACCGATATTGACGATGGACATGCTCCATGGCTCTTAACAAGGCTTTTATCGAATCAGGAATATTTTGAGGAGCCTGCTAAGATGGCAGGCTGCTTTATTAGGATCAGGTTGTTAATTTACGTCAATCCTGTAACCATCGCTGGAGGAGGTGCGGACAATGTAGCCTCGTGTCGAATCTACGGATAATGTTGCAATTTAGTAGTACAACACGGTTATGTCCACAGCCTTGTCTGACGCATAGCAAACGATGCCTGAATCCGAGCCGTGCGTGCGACACAGCCTCGGCCCCTTTGGCGGCAATCAAAACATCTACACCTAATCCTTGTAGTAGTCATGCATAATTACTTGTGAACTGAAGTACAGATGTAAGTATTTAAGGCCTGTTGATATGCGCTAAGCCATGTGCACAATCTTATCCTCAAACCCTCCTGATCTTAGCTTAGAATCATAACATGGTATCATTCGTCTCTCTTCCTTTCGAAATCCACAACGAAATAGCGAGCCAGCTGCCCGCATTTGACGTTGGACTTTTGTCTTTTACTTGCCATACCCTCTATCGACGGGTGGGGCGGAACAATCACCAACTTTGGTTCGACAAGCTCAATCGTGGGATCTGGTCTCGTAAACCAAGTCCAACATGGGGGATTAGTGAACAAGAAAGGGAACGGGAAATTCAGAAGTGGAAGAATCACCTCCAAATCTACGATCCAAGGCGGAATTATTGGCCTTACGTTGTGGATTTATTCATGGCAAAGACGTTTTCCGGCTGTGGGCGCTGTTTAAGTCAGCTAGATCACAATTTCGGGCACGTCAGTTTTGGAGCCAAGGGTATTGCTACAAAAAGATACTGTGAACCCTGTTTTGAAGAATTGTACTATCGTAAGTTCGCTGAATTTCTACGGTTTTTACCCTTTTTGCAGCGCGTATTAATGATATATCCAATGCCGGTAATAGAAACGAGCACAGTATTAGAAATGTATCCCGAACTGCGCATTGATTCCTGGGTGCCCCAAGTCAAAGCGCTATTATCCGATTCGAACCCCCCCTACGGCATTGACGTTAGCAAGGGATTCTTCTATATTCGAAAAAATATCGCGAGAAGACTTGTCGAAGACCAAATCGGACCCCTCTCAAAAGCAAAAAGCCAATCTTCTAGATTCCTAGCTAATTGGATGATCAAAATGAAGAAGATCGGTGAATTTACAGATCGATGCATTGGCGTCATTGTGGATGGATACACTCGGTCATTTAAAAGATTCCACCCTATCGTCGAGCCTAGCAGGCTTCACCACTGTATCTGGAAGTTCATTCTTGACGACATGGATCTTCAACCCCCGGGAAACCGACTTCCGCGACACCACACAAAAGTATGGTCCGAGACTGGGGACGGTGATGCTAACACCATCCCTCTACCTTCAGATACAAACAGTGTTGTCAAAAGCATTGGCGATTACCTACGAACTGTGGACGATAACCCGGAAATGAATGATGCGTGTCAAGTCTTGGCCTCGATGAGGGCGAGCGAGTACTTGATGCGACTATTCGGTGCACAGGACGGAGATCTAGAGCCCTTGGAGCTTGTCAATATATACCACCCGGAATTTTTAATGGATCACATAGCTGAGTGGGCCACCTACGTTATGCCGTGGATGAACATCTTCTCAAACTTAGTCACTGGCGAATCCTACCCTCCCAACACCCATGACATCTGCTGCTACTGGTGCCTGAAGAAAAATCCTCCGGATTATCGCCGTTATAAAAGAATACCGGAAGAGCCAGTTCGCGTGATACCTGCTTCTAGCATCGTGATTCACTTGATCCAATGCCATCCTGATTATCTAGGGAAACAACCACGGGATCCTCTTGGGGAAGGGTGGATCCATGAACACCGTGACCGGGGGATACCATCAAACCCGAAATTGTGGAACTGTCCCCTCGAAGATCTTCCAAAAGAATCTCCGGACTCTCTTGGGTACCCCGACCCGATGTTGCGATGGACACACTCAGATCTGACTTACGCTTAGTCCAAACCCCACGCACCATGCATGTATATATCATTCAGCCGAAGGTGCGTTTGCATAAATTATTCATTCCATGGTCCTGTGCTGGATGCCCCTTTGCCTGTTTCATTTTCAATAAGACTCTGGAAATATTATTTCAACTATAGCTAGCTTGCTCTAAAACTAAAATATAGTGCCAAACATTATCGCATGGTGATACTGTAACGGGTGACATGAAAGGAAAAAAATGGGTAGAAGCTAACGTTATAACAAACAAATGAATATGCTAAAAGTCGTGTGGAACTTCCAGACCCAGTTCCATCCGGATTGGTGTAAGATCAACGTTCGCTCCTCCCATCTCGTCGCTCCGTGTTTTGGGTTTCCAGATGCGAACGTACTCAACGACATAGTCATCTTGATATTTTAGATCATTTACTGTTGCCAATGCTAGGGCGCGAGAGTCCGGTACAGCCTCTAGGATCATTCCCAGCGAATCTATCCGTTGTTTGGATATTGCAAACTCAATCGCAGAGGATGCACGGCCGCAGGGCTTGAAGACATTCGCACCTTCACGAAGAAGGTATGCGACAGTCTCTATGCTTCCACACTTTATCGCGCCGTATAGAGCCGTATGGCTAACCAAGGTGATGTTGTAGCTATGAAACCGGTCTCCACTGAGCCTCTCTTCAGAGCAGCATGCATCAATCTCAAATCCCTCTTCAACCAGGATTTTCAAGCAGTCTAAGCTGTGAGAAGCCGCACGACAAAGCAAGTTTGCATAGCTGGCCTGCTCCCGGGTATGGTGATATTTCCGCATATATTCTGAATATCCTGGGTACGAATATCCCATTTCTTCAAGATCCATTTCTTCAAGATCCATTTCTTCAAGATCCATTTCTTCAAGATCCATTTCCTCAAGATCTGTTTCTTCAAGATCTGTTTCTTCAGGATCCGTTTCTTCAAGATCTGTTTCTCCGAGATCCATTTCTCCGAGACCCATTTCTCCGAGATCCAGTTCCTCCAGATCTGTTTCTTCTATTTCCTCCATTTCCTCCATTTTTTCCTTAGGAGGTTTGCTGGTGGGATGAAACTTCAAGAGGGCCCTGAGAATGTCCACATGCCCTTGAAGGATAAAGTACTCTAAACACCGATAATACTCCATCCTACGACGGCTATCCCAACACTTCCATTCCGAGTGGAAGTCAACTCTAGTCTCAAGAACCAATCCCAGAATTTCACAGCTATTTTTACGAACTGGTGGGGTCTTTGGCTGCTCTGGGCAGTTGTTTGGGCTCGAATACAAACGTTTTAACCACCTAGGTGTCCCTTGATCATAAAGCCGCAACCGGACCATATCCGCAATCCCTAAGGCGAGGGAGGCAGGTCGTAATTTACTACTCTTCTCCAGCACAATTTTCTTCGCAGTATCGACATCACCCACTCTTAAAGCTGCAATAACTTCAGTATTGGGGGTTTGAATTCTGACCGACCAATACTTTGCCACGGAACTGACGTCCCGGTCTTTGACAGCCTGAAGAAACTCTGGATGGACATCGAAGCGTTTGCTCGACTCGAGCTCATGGCAGAGTTGGTCGGTGGCAGCAGATTTATTTATCAGAAGGCAGAATACTGAGTCGGTCTTCCATACAAAGGCTACCTCGATAGGCGTTCTATTTTGTGAGAGGTGGAAATGCCCCAGTGTACTGCAGTCAACGCGGGCGTTAACCCCGTCCAAAAAACTCAGCTCTAACGGTCCGTCGATATCAGCACCAGCGTCTATAAAAAGCTCGATGATCTGCTTGGCTTGGTGACGAGAGTCTAGTATAAGCCACCTCCAAATCTGGGTCCGCCAGAGCTCCGTTTCGTTTGGGTTAAGCACGTCGTAATCAAGTAATATTTCCAGGACGGGCCTCGGGTCGGGTCCTTCGACGGATCCAAAATTCAGAAACTCAACGAGTTTCGTAAGCCATAATGATTCTTCATCGAACAACAGGTCTATCGCTAGTTTAACCGCTGCTACTGCTGATACAGCTGGCCGCCGACGCCCCCGCTGTAAAATTTTGACGACATATTCTGTTAGACGGGGTTCCATGCATGCCATCCAAACAAGGATATATTCATCCCAGTCTAGACCGTCAAGGCTTTCCCAGACCTCCGGCCTTTCCAAGAATAAACTGTCAATCTCATCAATGCTCTTTTCAAAGATTTCGTACAGTGTATTGACACCTAGTATCTCCCAGACATACTTTGACCCCGCACTTTCGTGTGGAATACTGATATCGGGTTGATCAAGTTCGAGACCCAGGTGATCACAGAAAACTTGTACGATGTCCTCTTTGTTCCTTATTATTGCCTTCAGGAATACCGTATACTTAAGCTTGGTGAACCCACACCCGAGTAGCCACTCCAACTGCGCTGGGGTTTCCGGATATACTGGCGCATCCTCCAATTTCTCGCACGGACAGGATTCCAATGCTTCGATTGATACCTTTAGTGGGTCCCATAGTTGACTAAATACTGAAAGACCCCCCGAGCCAATCTTGCAAGCGGACAAGAGGTCACGCGCCTCCCCGGCCGATTCCGGGGAAAGACCAGCAGCCAAAATATCGCCTGCGATGCCCCTTGAATCTTTCCAGCCAGCTGCTAGTGCCTCCATGGAATACAGGCACTTTTGGAGACTTTGGTACAACCGCCTGTCCGACTGTTGGTGGCGGTCGCAAACGAACGTGAGCATCTCGTCGTCCCTGTGTAGGTAGAAAAACGTGACTAAGACTGAACATGTCGCCAATATGGAAGGCGCGCTACCTGATAGTAGCGTCTTGAGGTGATTTCGAAACCCTTTCTCATCAACTTCGCATAGGAGATAGTCCACCTCGTAGTCGAGAGCATCACCATCAAGTAGATCATTCGATATCAAATAAATGATAAGTGCAACTATCGGAAGATGAGGGGGAGATTGGTAGGCGCTAATTGCAGAGGTGCAATCTATTGGGTTCAAAATGCTGCTGGGAAAGTACCGTTCAAGATAGCTGCAAATCTGTCCAATTGGTATAACAATAGGATAGAGAGAGTACCATTCCCCGTGGAATTTCAGGAAGAACGTCTCGGCAAACGGCGAGGGGCTCCGTACCAACCGACGAGGCACGGAAACACCAGACAATGTTGGAAGAATTTGAGTATCCCGAGTGGTAGTGGAACTGACTATCTCTCGATAAGATCCGGATGTCAGTCTGAGAGCAACTTAAACCGCCCAGTCTCGAGGGTCCTACCTTGAGAGAAAATTCGTTTCGTTTCTGTAATGTTTCTTGACGCCCATCGCTTGAGCTTTTTTTCCGGCAACTCTTTACCCGTGTCTTCATTCACCAAAACTCTTGATCTTTTGCCCAACGCTTGACGGACCAAAACCTCTTGATGGACCCTTTGGTATTCTTGGTGGTTCAAGCGCTGTCTGCATCCCCACTTCTCCAAACGTCCTCGATATTGAATATTTCTATTACCGTTATACCAGGCCAAAGTCAGGTCAGACTATGTTTATTTGAAGGAGAGACCATAAGCAAGCATTATGGGGTCGTACGTTGCGTTCAAGTTGTATGTCTTATTGATTTCCTCGGCAACAGCACCGAGTTTCCAACCCTTTTCGCCGTACAAAAACTCTATTTCCCTTCTAACCGCAGGGTCATCGAGTTTTGGGCATGGTGGTGCCCTCTTTCTCTTGCGCTGTGATACCTGGGTATCGATTTCCATTGGGGACGGGTCGTAGCTCGTGTGTTCCATCTTGGGCAAACACGACTAGGGAAACCTTTGGCACATGCACAGTGCACAGAGTATAAAATTTATAACTTTAGAGAATCGATGGGGGTCTAGATAGTAAAGATTGAAATGGTAGCAGCAAGTGTGATAGCTTGATATATGATCGCAGGCAGCTCGGATTGTCGACCTGTCCTAGGGAATGACCAGAAGCTATGAAGGGTTTGAGGGCCGTTATATACCAATTCGACGACGAAATAGAGGCTACATCCTTGACTCTCGGCCTACTTCTGATTGGCTGGTTGCATCTTTCGTTGACTCTGTGCCAAGGCCCTTCCGTAATTAAGCATCTGCAGTAACGGCACATCTCTGAAGCGGGACGAGGCTGCAGCACTGCTGCGCTGTCAAAGCAATTATCGGCATGTGGGGGAACGGGCTTACCAACAGCGAGTTTACTGAACCCCTTCATGCCTTCATGAGGCTGAATCCACTACGCACATGTATACAAAAGTTGGGGGTAACTATCTACTGCATGATAGCGACGCCACCCTAATCGATCAACATCAATTGGTGCCTCAAACCGCCCCAGAATGTGTTGATTTTCAGGAAGCTTCTACATCCTTGGGCACGGGCCAGTCTCGTAACCGGCACAGGCTTTGCGGGGGGAGAGGTCAGCTGGGGAGGGAACCTCAGTCGGGCTCTATTGCCACGGTGCGGTTATCAAGCACATATATATTGAGACTAATGCATACTAGATTCAGCTAACAAATGTCGATGAAGTGCTTAAGTGCCGTAACCACAAGACTAAGTACTTAAGTCAACTGGGAGGCCAGTGATTGTGGCGTCTTCGAGGACATGTTTGCGTTGGGTGGCTCGGCAAGCCCCAAAACACAACACGAAAATGTGTTGGTTGCACGAGCTCTTGTCTCCGTTAAATCCGACGTCAGCTCAACACATCGGGCGGCTTCGGCTCCTCCTCGTCGCATTGCAACCACCCTCATCATAGCTACACACCCAGACGATTTCATCACCATCCAACTGATTCGCATCGTCGACATTCCTCAGAACCTACAAGCTGGCTTGAGTTAGCCTTGCGACTCTCCTCTATCTCTCCTTGACGCTCCTCGGAGCTTGCGCATCCTGCTACATCAAGATGCCGGCTTTTCTCGACATCCCTGCTGAACTTCGTAACCACATATACAGCTATCTTTTATCGCCATTCTCCAATCGCTACACCCTCGAAGATGGCACTCATGCCTACAGTTACTCCGAATCCCTTGAAATATTCCTAGTCAACCGTCAAATCTACCTCGAATCCCGTAAGATCTTCCACCAGTTGAATACCTTCGTCCGCATCTCCACTCCGTGGGAACAGGCCAAATTCCACGTCGCCATTGATGGCCAGGTCGAAATCTTGGAATCATCCCCTCGTGCCGACAATTTCAAGTTACACACCCTGTCCGTCTCAATAAACGCCATCTACCCATCTCCAGAAACCCTTGAAGATCCACAGGCACTCTTCTCGTTCATCATCCTCCTGGAAACGGGCGACCTTGATCGCTTCTGTCGCTCTTGGTTCTACAGTTCCGTGACCATGCCATATCTCAACGCTCATCTCATACTCAACATCGGCCTTCAGGATCCATACATCTCATCTTCACCATTCCCAATCGTCGGAGAACCTCACTTGCCCAAACAGAAGCAATCCCAGCTCCTTCAGCCATTCGGGCAAATCAAGGATCTTCGCGAGTTCCGCATTAACGGCAACATCGCCGTCTACCCGTCAGTTCGCAAGTCTCTCAAGGCCGAAATGGACACTCCTCTAGACCCACCAGAGAAGTGCCTAGAAAAGGGCACAGAACTCAAAGACCTTGGAAACACCGCCCTGATGTCCGGGAAATATAGTGAAGCAATCGAATTCTATAACAAAGCATTCCTTGCTATTCACATCGTTATCAACGAAAAAACCCGACGAGTCTACGGCGATTCGTTCTTCGATAAGGTCAT
This sequence comes from Arthrobotrys sinensis, assembly GCA_036971225.1. Classification (NCBI taxonomy): domain Eukaryota; kingdom Fungi; phylum Ascomycota; class Orbiliomycetes; order Orbiliales; family Orbiliaceae; genus Arthrobotrys; species Arthrobotrys sinensis. Next base: position 1,067,178 of record JAJTTV010000014.1, on the reverse strand, counting down.
TCGTACTCCAGGGCCGTTTAAGGACCAGCACGCTGGACAGGCACGGATCCTATTGAGAGTCCGACTCGTCGCGAATACAATCCTCGCATACCTCAAGCTACAGGACTACGAAATGGCTGTTCTGACAGGAATGAGAACAATTAGGTTGATGAGAGCAAGCGTCGGACTCGACGAAGACGACGGTGCATTTGATGCGTCAATGGAAGCGATGTCCGGATTTATCGGCTCCGGCGAGATGGGAAAGATCTATTTCCGAACCGCGATGGCATACAAAGCTCTGAATAAGAACGGAGAGTCAAGAAGATTGCTTGCTGTCGCGTCGGTTTATTTGCCCAACGATAAGACCATCAGGCAAGAGATTGAAGCTTCAGTGATCAAACGGAGTTAGCGCACCTGCGGTATCAACAGGCTTCAATATGTTACGTGCCTTGCGAGGATGACGAGGGTGAAGTTACCGGTTGAACTCTCTGAACACCAGAATCTTCATCTGCTGGGGAAGCTTTACAGTTGGACTTTGGAGGAAGATATGAAATATTGTGATATTGTGAAGAATATGAAGGAGTACGATGTTGGTGAGGATGATCACATCTTTTAGCTCGTTCGGTGTTCTTTGATGGGTTTTATTTTACGAGGCGTTTTGCAATTGTTTCAGTACTTCTTTTATTATTGTCCCTCTATGACGGGTCTTTCATTCGGGATTCCATGTCATGCGTTCCCGATACTAATTTCTATTGCTGCCTCTAGAATTCTGTTTTTTTTGAGACTCAGAAGCTTACGTGTATGATAAGAGGCTCATTGTTCTTGTAAATTATTTCATATTACCTGGTAGAGTGGGGTTTTAAGCACTAAATAGCACAAGGTTCCAGTCATACCGTATGGTGTCACGACGTTAATACATGTTCGAGAAATACAGTAGTGACTGACTAGAGATATCTCATTTAGAAGAAACCTCATCGGTCGTTGAAAGAATGACGGGTGTATAAGTAGAGGGAAAGAAGACGAGTAGTCACCCAATCAAGTTACATTTCCCTCTCTACACACGCACAAGTAACTGATCATAAATAAAGAGGGGAAAGCGGAGATTTGGTGTAGATGACAATCACCAACTTCCTACTACACTATCCGAAAGTCTAAGCACGCTTCCCCAAAATCCCTGCTACACGGAAATATGCAGGGAAATCCCATCCAGGTGACACCTGTCGGCATAGGGCTATAGCCTGCGCATGGCCGCTTTTTTTCGAGCCGATTGCCCATATGCATGCACGCACGCATAACTCAGCAATTGCACTCCTAGCCCTTCACCTCGCTTCCACGGCATGAATAAGTAAATCTTCCCCCGTCCATAGATCTATGCACTGATCGGATAGTGGCTCGAAGTTAGCTTCGGTGACGCCTTTCGCGGCCGAGCCTTCAGAACTCGTCAGGACGGCGCCAAAGTATTCGCGATATCTTAGGGGTCTATTTGCACAATAATGAATATAAATTTCGCTAAATACGTTAATACATGGCCTGTGGTTTGCGTTAAGTGAAGTTAGGGGTATAGGCCCTCTGAGTTATCAGACCGAGTGCTGCAAGTGGGGTTGTCATAATTCCGAATAATTTCAGCCTTATCACATTGAGATCACATTCTCGTTTCTGTGAGCTGCAAGTTGGCTGTACATACAATGTTTGCTTCAATTGTCATGCATATTCAGTCCACACCTAGTAGCCAATAGTAGATAGCGTGTGCGCAGGCATTTATACACAGATTATCTTGCAATATTGCCGCCACAATTTAAAGCCTACCCGGCATCTTAATCTAATCCGCTTCCTCAAGAATTTAAAGTTCAGAATGGCCATTTCATTTCTACACAAGGCGAAGCGAATTGACGTGTGCTCATCTGCATATTCCTAAACAAACATTGCATTGGCTGTGCCTACTGCATAGCATCTTATTTCTCTAGCCAAGGTTAACTGATCGAGGTTCCTCCATCTCCAAGCCTATGAATTGAAGCCAGTCCGAATTGTAATGCCAGCATGCACACCCAAACAGGAGCTTATCACTATGATCAAATGGTAACAGCAAACAGAGCATTTTTTTTATTACGCCGAGTAGTACAATAAACTAACATAGGTAGGTAAGAGCAGCATAAATACAACTGGTTGCGCTCCCTTCTGTCTAATATAATGTCCCTCAACCCTATAACGGTAAATATCGGTCTCGACAATTTCAAGCACTCTTAGAGCCAAAATTACGCTCTAGATACGGAGAGTTCTAGAAAGCCAAATCCCTCCATATACAAACAAAATCAATATCAAGATATCAAGCCAATGATAGAGGAAATCATTCCTTGAAAAGGTCCAGTTCGCTTCATTGGCCCGTGGTATCCTCACCTATTTCCCAAACCAACATGGCTTGGTCAGAAGTTTTGTCAGGAGTTGCTGGCCTTGTGGCCGTCCTCATAGCCCTAATTACACTTTTCACCGTCTATGTCGCCGCTCGCCAGTTGATGTCTCAACGCCAAATGCACCAACAAGGTGTATCCGATTCAGCTCTTGGTCCTTGGAGGTCGATGGCATTATCTTCCTCCTTCCTCGGATTGGAGCGCAAGATATATACCCCATCTATCACCGTTGCCCATTTGATAAAAAAGAAATGGAGCCCACAGTATACATTCCCCCTAGGACTCAACCCTCCCCGTCACCGAAATGCCGCCTCCGATATTGAACAGCACGCGGATGGCCCCGTCCTTGCAGAAGCTAGTTGGGTAAACTTCGTACAGGTTTTTAGTATCAAACCTGAAAACACAGACTTCTACGGAAAACGATTAGAGCCAGGATCGTTCAACGGACGCATACCAATGCGCTGGAGAGGTTACGATCTTGTTTTACTATGCTCCACCTTAGGTTTCCAGTCTGGTGAAAAGGAGCCGGATGGTAAATTGCCGATGCCTTTGCCAATGCGGTGGCATGGGCCTCTTGGTTTTTTGTCATTTCAGCCGGGCGAAAGATGTACCGTTGAATTCCGCCGAAGAACAAAGCTGTTTGACCAAATTCCAAAGGTCTTTCATGAATTCTACGGTCAAGAGAAGGAGTCGAGAGACGTCCCACTTGCCGCACGTGTTTGTTACGGTATCGGAGCATTTTATCTGAATCGTCGGGGAAGAGAAATCGTGTTTGTCGTAGGTGGCCATGACTCTGATGGAGGTGATTACGGTAAATTACTGGCGATGCTAAAAATTCTCCAATCAGAGACTGGCAAGTCAGAGAATGGAAGTATTTCAGAAAACAAGGAAGACAAGGAAGACGAAGAAGACGAAAATGGCTTAGAAGTTGGGGATGGCGGCGGGCAAGACAAACTATATGACTTACTTCAAAAGGCGATTCTATCAGAGCTCTTTATGGCGGCGCCTAGTTGCAATGGTGCACTAGTAGTACATGACAGCGACTCAGACAGCGACTCAGAAAGTGGATCTGGGACTGAGGTCACATTAGCTGTCGAAAACCAGCCGGAGACCGAGCCCAAGTTAGGAAACCAAAGCGAGACCAAGGTTGGAAACGAATCAGGGCCACTTGTGCATAAGACAAATGCACAAAGTCCATTGAAAGTTGCGACCGAAAGCAAGCCAGAAGTCAAAAATAAGGCAGATGTTGAAAGCAAATCAGAAGTCGAGATTAGGCCAGAAGTCGTGAGCCAGCCAGAAGTCGTGAGCCAGCCAGAAGTCGTGAGCCAGCCAGAAGTCGTGAGCCAGCCAGAAGCCGTGAGCCAGCCAGAAGCCGTGAGCCAGCCAGAAGTCGTGAGCATATCAGAAGTCAAAACCAAGTCAGAGATCGAAAAGAAACCAGAAATCGAAAATAATTCAGAGGGCAGAAGTAAGTTAGAGGCCGAGAGTATGTTGGGAAATAGAAACGAACCGAGGAACAAACGCAAGCCGATGAAGTCTGACACGGCCCCTGGAAAAAAGATGAAAAATCTGAAGCGGAGGAGAAAAGAGGCTCTGAGGAAGTGTCCCGGTCTACTCTCTACGATTATTGAAGGAGAAATGATTACTAGTGCTGGGATTGATCCGTCAGGATGCATCGAATATGATCGCACTTTGGTTTCAGAAGACAACCTTGATCACAGCACCCATCCTTACCACTTGGGCAATTTGTACATGGATAAAACCACATTGGGCCTCTTCAAAGAGGTGACTTTCGACCTCCAACCCGATGGTTTCTACTTTAGCCCTAGGCCTATGCTTTATGCCGACATTATGGACATCTACTGCCATGTTGATGAAGCCCTGGCAACCGACAGAGTCGAAAGAATATTCCCCGAAATCGAACTACCCTATTGGGCGGGATTAGAGAACCTATACCAAGCCGCGAACCTACTGAACGCAATGCATTCACTGCAGAGAAGCGGCCGAACGACGTTCAGCATCTAGGATATGGTTATTATGATGAAGGGGTATATTCGATTGAAGAGACTGATCCAACCGGCCGGCTATGAGCTATTCTGGTCATTCCTGGTCTGCCCGCGGCTTTTTGAGCAGTTCGCGGAGACTATCCGTGGAAAACAGCCAGCCGATATCAAAAAGCTGCTCCAAGCAGAGGTCATAATCGATAACGAAGTCTTGATCTGCCCAGATAGCGAGACCTCCGGCCTCAGTTTGCAAAATATCCCAACCACTACCTCAGAGAGTCCCGAAAACGGTTCGACCAGCTCAGAGACCCTAATCGTTTCTACCACGGCGGGAACGGCAAAGGATCCGGAACACACTGGGTTCCCTATTCCATTAGCTAAGGACGGTACTTTCACCGGCATACAATTAATGGCCGCCTTCATGAATGTGTGCCTTACATTCTACTGGATTAAACATAGTTGGACTACCGACGTGTCTCGCTACAACTCGACGATACCAAATAGTATTATGATGTTTTAGGTCCGTCAAGAGATTCGCATGCTCCACGGTGCTATTGGAAGGTGATAACCCCATGATCGTAGTACATCCACTAAGTGTTCTATTCTAATCGTGATCTAGGGTCCGATTCCGAGGCAACCCCATAACCACGAGGCTGGTGTGAAATACGTCGACTTTCCCGGATGGATTCTCAAACTTTGCAGAAAATGTACTTGCTAATCTTGCTTTTGGGAGGCTCTTCAATGTTTCTATATGTACCTATTCAAACCTTTTAACACCATCTGAACATTCAAATTTTTGTTGCCGTCTTTTGCCGCCCCCAAAATCACTGCTGCTAGTGTGCAACCCAATAAAAATACATACACCACGTAATAGCTCCTTCCGTAATTCTATGCCGATATTAGTGTTAATCCACAGCTACATCTTATCTTCTCTACAACCATATATTTGGACGTAGAACTAAAAGATCGATTTCTACTTCTCCCCCTGCTGCGGCTTCCTATCAACGGGGTCTGATACATACGGTTGCCGGTTGTTGCGAGTGTTGCATTTTGACGCTCAACCAGGCTGCAGCTTTAAAACGCGCCAAACTTTAAAATTTCACCACGACAACCATACCATTTGACAAGTAACTGCTTTTAAAGCTTTTGCCATAGAGTATTATTTCTGCACGACATGCTCCCCGTTCTAGTAAATAAGAAGTTTGGCCTTCGAAGGTTTCAATCGAATGCTCAAAGGCCGGTACCAAATTGGTGAACCAAGCCAGTATTTCGATCTGGACAAACACTTCAACACTTGACCAACACCATTCCTGACCACACCTCGATCTACTTCGCCAGATAGATACGTGGCTCCAGACCAGCGAATACCCATGGATAAACAAGCCTCTACAATTTCAATGCAAATCCCTTCTCTGCTCCACAACGATCTATAAAATCGAAACCCGGAAAAGATTATATATTTCACCCATCATCATCACAGCTAGACACACTATTAACATCCCCTTTATTACACCTCCCCATTTGCATACACCCACTAATCAATTAACCCCCCCCACACAATACAAACCAGCAATAAACGCCATCCTACCCATAAAAAACCTCACCCACCATAAACATCCCATCATCATCATCATCAGCATCTCCTAATAATTCACATCCACGAAACGAAGAACAAAAAGAGGACACAATTAAAAAAAGAACCGAAAAAAGTCCGTCCGAAAAACACCCCCCAGTAGGGTATATCATTTGTATCAGAGCAAAGCAAGGGAAAAAACGAAGAAAGTTAAGTAGAATACGGAACAGGAGAAGCCGTAAGTTCATACAAGCGTAGGGTTTGAGGGAGGAGGGGAGAATCCTGTCAACAGGAAGGGTGGCGATTGGAGGTTCATGTATACCATGAGCCCCAGAAATAGAAGCATAGCTTCATTATCTCATGTCATATCCACCGCGCAAAGCATCAGTAGAAGAGCGGAGAGAGCGATATCGAAGGGTTCATCGTGTAGGTCCCTATATCGCAGCGAAAAGGGAGTCCGAACATTGTGTTAAGACAGACCAGAACAAGAAATAGAAAGAAAAAAAGCAGATAAACAAAACCATCAGCAGAAGAAGAAAAAAATCCACCCGCCATAAAACGCCCGCAGAATCAACAAAATGAAAACAAAAAAAAGACCCAGAAATATGAACAGCGTATAACCTGCGAAGCCTCTACCACCCAACCGGCCCAAAATCGCAGCAGTAGACCGTATCATCCTGATCGAAAACAATGAACCTTTCTCCATTCTTCAACTTGAACGGCGACATACGTCCTCCAATCCACCACTCACGACGTTCGTGCATCTTACTTTCGTCGATCTTGGCCGCTGACTTCTTAGGCGTCTTTCTACCTCGCTTTTTCGGTGTAGCAGGACCAGTATAGTAGACACCACCCATTCGCCACTCGGCTTGGGAGCTTGATTCTTCAGCAGGCTCTTGGATGGCATTTGGTTGGAGTTTCGCAAGCGGTGGAAGGGTGATGGCTGCCTTTGTGGATAGAACGTAATCTTGGCGTGGAGTTTCAAGGAACATTTTCCCGCGTGGGGTAACTCCGGTGCCGTCTTCGGCGGCGGTGGGAATACCTAAGATCGTGTTAAAACCGAGTGCAGTAAGCTGAGCAGTCATAGTGGTACCTCCGGTTAACTGACTGAGTTGGGTGAGGATGGCACTCGGATTGTTCATCGGTGGGAGTTGAGGGGTGAGCGGCGAGGTGCCGGGACCAGCCCAATTCCATTTCTCATTAGGATTGGAAATCTGCGACCTCCATTCGGCAGCCCAGAGGTCCTTAGGAATGCCTTCCATCAACTCATCCATACTGATAAACTTGACAATCTCGGGTCTCCATTCTCCTGACATTGGTTGAGCCGGGTTGCGGGTAGTCAAGACCTGAGTCTGCAACTTGTGGTTGAAGCTTGTGCGACTGACGAAGTTGGTCTTGGTTGGAACATGATAGCTCTTAATGAAAACGGGCTTGAACTTGTCGCTGCAATCAAGCTCAATAACGTTGAAGTCGGCACCGTTGCACTCCTCGGTCAAGAATAGACGGCTGCCATCATCGTTAAACTCGAGATCGAAGCGGGATCCAACGATGCTATATTGCAACCAGGGCAATTCGACCTTTTCAAGAAACGTGCGGGTTTGTGCGTCGCAAATCCAAAGGGTACGATGGAGATTCAGGACGATCAATCTCCCGTCTGGGCTGATGATAGTGTGCTCCGGTTGTGGGTACTGATGGTTCAACAATTCATCTCCAATCTCCTTCATTTCCTTATGCTCAACAGTGGCTCCAGTCTTGCAGTCGCGAACTGTAAGGAAGACCCGATGTTCACCATTATTCTGTTGAACAAATGGATGGCGACGGTCTGGACTCGTGAAGGAGTAAGCTTTGTCATCATGAATCAAGTAGGATGGTGAGCCATATTGGTAGCGTGGACGAAGGTAGAGACCGTGAGATGGTGGGAAAGCGAGACGGAAGTCCTCCAAGTTGATGTTCCAATCGGCGTATCCGGTGATGATGTTGATGCATGCCAGCCTGTTCCAATTCCATTAGCATTCAAACAACCAGTATGTTACATGACGAAGGTACTATACTTATTACGACTGGTAGTCTGTGGAAGAAACCTATGATTCCATCGGTCATGCGCAGCTCCGGATTCATCACATTGGAAGTAGTCAAGAATGATATGCGTCGACCCATAGGGAACCAAGAAGTTGACTTTGATCTTAGTGCGACGGTTCTTGAGAGTGTCACGGAGGGACCAGCGAATGATGATGGCTTCCGGTGTCTTTTCTTTCTTGGAGGAGCGTTTTGGTCGCTCGGCGGATGCCTTTCGCTGTTCGTCCGCAATGACACCGTGAAGGAACTTGTTCTTTGAGAAAGCCCTAGGATTTCCAGCAAGAGCAACGAGAGAGTCCTTGCGTTCGTTGACATCCCAGGCACTGAGATGCTGGACATTGAGATTGGTGCTGTCATCAATCCAGACGAGTCGGTCGCCGACAAGCTCCCAGAGTTGAGCATTGGTGAACTTCTTGACAGAAGTAGGAGCCCCAGCGGTACGCGCATCATCAAGGAATGCTATAAATCATCAGCAACCGTCATACAGCAAGGTTACCTAATCGATATAAAAAGAAACAACCACCCAGCAACCACCTTCATCCCAAACACCAGCCAAAACAGAGGAACAAGAACGTCACTCACCATTCTTTCTAAACGCAAACTCCGGCCAACCCAACTTCCCTTCCTTCTTCAACTTCTCCGTCACCTCCCTTCCTCCAAATGCCCTCTCGACAACCGCCTGAGTAACCACATACTCAACATTTCCCTTCCAAAACTTGCTAACACGCCTAAGCCCGACAATGCTCTTATTCGGCAAGAGAAAAATGATCATCCGGACCACATTATCAGGCAAAACCTCGAACGGATCTTTTCGGGACGGATCAATAGCTGCAGCAGCATGACGGGTGATCCGACGAGTGTCGTCCGAATTATTCCCCAACGAAAGACGCTTCGCAGATGAAAACGGCGAGACAAGAAAGTCTGGAAGCCCAAGATCTAGCGGCGACGACGAAGAAGAAGCAAAAGATGGCTTGGGAGTAGCAGTGATAGTGTTGGTGTTGTTGGAGGTGTTGTTGGAGGTGCTATCTCTTGCTTGCAGATCTTCTTCCTCCTCCGATGGAGAACGGGCACGCTTCAGGCTCTTAACCGGAGTAGTGACGATGTCCATTTTGGAGTCCATGGCTACCATCTAGGAAATGGATAGGTCGGCGATGAAGGATGTTGGGTGGTGGATTTATATTGGCGCCGGAAGTTCGGCGGTGGATTTTGGGGGGTGGAGCGCTGTGGGATTGATTGTATGATGGGAGGTGAGACGGCCGTTTGGTCGGCAAAGGACGGGGAGAAAGACTGGAAACTACAACGAGACGAAGGAGGTTATATCAGCGATAACAGTCGCAGATGGTGTCAGTCGATGATAGGACGGGACTATACCCGATTCTGCTTGCGATGGAGGTGCAAAACAGGTTGGATTTGGTGATGATGATGGAGGTGAGAAAGGCTGGTTGGGCGCTTCTCCAACCTCAAGCTGGGGGGGCTTTAAAGGCTCCAGGAACACGATACGTTATCAGCACACCCACGACAGAGAAAACAGAGCCTCTTATATTCCTAGATGGTTCGAGCGAACAAGATATCTCAGGATGACCTTTTTATGCCTTCGAATGAAGTGCAGTTGCGGGCTATATATAGCGCCACCAAGGCCGGAAGGTGTGAGAGTAAAATGCCGTTATAGGCTAGATCCATGCCCAGACTACCCGAACAAGCAGCGGATGCGACGATAACGGAAACCTCGAAATGCCATCTCAACAGGCATTCCAAACCGTCTAAATCCGACACTAACCAGATTATCAGGCACAAAGACATGGGCAACCGCATGGCAGAATCCTCCGCTATCAAACAACATCTATATCTCTACTCTTTGTCCTAGAAAAAAGAGTCTAACAAGAAAATCGGGCATCATAAATTCGAATTTCCCCCATTTCCAAATCCCGTAAGCCTGCTTGTGCCTGTCAAGCGCCCGTCTGCGATGCATGACAGTTTGCGCGCGTGGACCCACATTTGCTGCCCTCTCCCTTGCGTCACATGTTTAAAGCCAAGGATAAGGGGTCCCATGAAACATCGTCCCACTATCCCATCTTCGGAAAGACCCCTGTCACAGCCAAGCAGTCTTGCGAATTAACCGTGCGTCTCATGTGATACCGTGAAAACTTTTTTCGCGAGGGGTATAAAAAGTCACGTCTTCCCAGAGGTTTGTTTGGAGGGGCAATGTTTTTTCTCGTGTTACGGGGTAACCGCACCCCTTGGCGTCGTCGACACCACTCGAAAATTCGAACAAAGGACTACGAATACTTCACGATACCAGCAAAGAAATCCAAATAGAGCATGAATAATTGTCATTCTCGATGTTTACACCATTTTCAGTTCAAAAAAAAAGTAAACGGTATTACAAGCGGCATACGGGCATGACCAGCGTCAGTGGAGAAAACATGAAGAATAAAAGGGGGGAATCATAGTGTTAAAGATGCAGAGGGGTTTAAGAATAAGAGTGTTCAAATAGGCCCGAGAGGGACCAGGTCGTGGTTGTCCATACAAGTTAAAGGGGTATAAAGGGTAGGGCATAATGGGTCAAAACATAAATCGGGGAAAAGAGATACCAAGGGGGTACACCAAGGTAGGGAAGTCGACGGGGTTCAAGAATGTCAAGGTTGAAGAGGGAGGGAGATAAAATGCAAAAGCAAACGATCCATCAATCAAGGAGCACCATCAACCATCCATCAAATCGTATCGTCAAAGAATAAAGCCGGTCATCCAATTAAGCCTTTGGTTTTTTCCAAAAGTATTGCTAGACGTCGTCAAAGTCAGCGGGTTGATACGGAAAGGTATAAAAGAATGAAGGGTGTATATTACCTTATGAGTCTTTCTGCAAGACCTCAGACTCGGCTTGTTCAACGAATGAACGATCGACTTGCGTTCCAAATCAAAATCCATATCGGCGATGTAATAATACTCAGGCTCCAACAACTTTCCGCTAGCATCCTTCCCTTCACGCTTGATCTCTCCGACGCAAGCGACACTGGTTAAGAGAGCCTGGACCAATTCAACAGACACCTTTTCCCGGACGGCTGGAGGGAGAGACTTGACAAGGTTGGAGAGGGGAGTGGATGCGAGTCGGGAGAAGGCGAGCTGGTTGGCAAGATGTTTCATGATTGAGATTTTGGACTTCGGGGTGAGTGGGTCCTGTTTAACGGACTCGTCAAGTTTGTGCTTCAGCTTGTAAGCGGCCTTCTTCGAGTGCTTGGGGTTCTTGGTAGGAGTGGCGTGAGTGGCGGATTCGTTGACATTTTCAGAATCCTCCTCGTCATAATCGTCATCTTCTTCGTCGTCATCATTCATCCCTTCGTCCTCTTCTTCGTCGTCGAGTTCGACTTCTGTGTTGAGGGCCTCTGGTTTCTCAGATTCACGAAGAACAAGACCGTGGTCTTCATCTTCATCCTCAACTGGCGACATCGGGGCGAGACCGACATCTTCATCGTCGTCATCCTCATACAAAGTAAAGGTGTTCTGGGATCCTGTCGATAAAATTGCAAAGGGAAGGGGGGATACCGGCATCAGGCGTTGCTTCTTTGGCTGTGGGCACGGAGAATCTGGAGCGTTATTCCAGGGCTCACGGGACAGTCGGAGAGGAGCCGGCTCGGTAAGAGCGTTCAGGTCGATAGATCCATTTCTGGGTCTGGGGATGTTCAATTTTGGAACAGGCTCGCTAGTGAACTTTCCGAAGAAATCGACACCCTCGGTCGGAAACGGTCGGCCATTTCTGGCTTTGGTTTCTATGGAGAGGTCGTACTCAGGGGGGTAAGGGAAAGTGCTAGAGTCAATGACGACAGGCTTGATGACAGGAGAGACAGGAGAGGTGGCCTTGAGGTCATCGGTCGGCCAACGGATGACGACACGAGTGTTGTCGGTCTCGAGCATGACATCGTCGCCAGACTCCGACCAGAAGATATCTCCATAACGGAGTTCCCAGATGTCACCACGGCAGTGGACCCTGCCTCCATTGTAGCCAACACAATGGATTTCGACCGACTTGCGAAGACCGAGGCCGAGATAGGTAACCTTGAAGTGGACACGGGATACCGTATGTGACTTGGACAGGAGGTAGGTGCACTTGTTAGCAGAACGTCCAAAGGTAACTGGTTGGCAGTTCTTTGGAAGTGTCACGGTCGGGACCGAGACCAGAGGAGCACGGAGTTCAGAAATAGCAGAATTGGTCCTGCGCAAACCTTGTCGGGTGGAAGCAGCAGCATTGGCAGCCTTTGGGACAGGAGATGTGGGGATGCCAATTTCAGAGGTCGGAACAGGTGTAGGGTAGTGATTTGGTTTTTGTTCGACAACAACTGGTTCATCGATGGCGATTCGTTCGGGGCTCGCTGGTCGGACTTGACGAGGAGGCGAGGCCTGGAAATCTATGGCAGGGAGAAGGGACGGCATCCTCTTGAGAATCCGAGGAGGAGTAGCAGGAAAGGGTGTAGGTCGAGCATTTTCGTTGCTAGCAATCTCTGAACCGGAAACACTATTTGTCCTTCTCAGAGATCGGAGAGCTCGTCGCTTGGATGGTCTTTCTGACGGAGAATCCGGGTCTATCGACGAGGAAGCAGAGGCTGTTCTCTTTAGGGATCTTCTCCTGGAGAGGAATGGGACTGGTGGTGATGAGGGAGGAACTGCAGAGTGTTGTCGGAGGGCTCCACGCGTGGCCAAGGCCGGCGAGGAGGTAAACGGGGGGGTTGCCATTTCGACGGGACAAACTCCGAAGCAGAGAAAGAGAAGAAGACGATGGCTATGATGATGATTCTAAGGAGAGAAGATGAAGAAGAAGGTGATAATAATTCTTCGACGTGTTAGAGGACATGATGGTTCTTTTTTCGTCAATCAACCACGAAGTCGGTACTCACCAAATAAGGGAGAGAGAGAGAGATGGAGAGACTTCACAGAAGCCACAGGTCTCGACCGACGAGACTAATTTCAAGACAGACAGAAAGCAGGAGATGCTAATTAGTTAGTCAACAGAGGTAAGGACAGGGTCAATGTCTTCGTGACGGATGAGATGAGGGCTGGTGGTGATGATGGCGATGGTGGATGTTAGTGATGGGAGATGGAGATGAGAATGAGAATAAGGAAGTGTGGTGAGTGGTGTGCATTCTCCTCACAAGAAGTGGGCGTGGATGTGGTTTTGTTCAGCGTTCGGGTTGGTTTCTTTTTCCCGGGTCGTGATCGTGTCTGTGGCTGCACAACAGGACTTCTTCAATCATTCTCGTTCTTGTTCTTTCACGCTCCTGGCAAATGTACCCGACCAGCCATTTTTACCGTGTCTGATACTTACCTTACTGCCAATACGAATTTTACAAGCGTGCGAAAAGGGTACATGTACGAAGGGTACAAATGTTACCAAAGAGTACAAGCCTGCCTGGCACATCGCACCCATGCTCTCCGCGAAATTATGAGAGCCTGCTTTTGGTGTTTTCGAGCATAGCGTGAAGTCCAATCCAATTAGCCAGCCAAAACCTGGTGGTTGAAACCCGCCCGAGGAAAACACGCGTTGTTGTTGCTGGGTCGTCACGTGAGCGCCACATTGGGAGAGCTGATGGGCCCGCCAAGCCTCTTATTGACCCAAACAAGGGAACGACATGCCTCACGACTTGTCACGGCACTCTCACTCCTTGTTCCTGAGGACCCTCCTGAGCTTCATTACGGAGTAATTGACAACTTGGTTAGTCCGTATGTCTGCAATGTAATGTAATGTAGCAGCTACGTTCTTGCCGGATATCAATCAATCATGTTTCTCGGGTTCGCGAAACAATCAATCTCTCAAAATGCTCGAACGAGGAATGCAAGCATGGCGACACCTGGAACGGCCGACTTCGATCTTTTTAACCCACCCCTAAAAATGGCACATCTCGCATCGATGGCAAGTATCAATACAAAAAACCTTCAAATGTTCCGGTACATACCACTCTGTCGGTAACTCCTTTTATATGCGTCTGCCTGTGTGGGCAGATAGCGCGACTGTGGGCGGGGCCAATGTCAATGTACATACATGCAGGTGCAAAGCCTAAAGAGCCACTCAACCATCCTGTTCGGGGCTAGCCGGGATACCTATTATCTGCAGGATGACCTAACCGCAGAAGCGCTTTCACTAAACTAACCAATCGATTCAACGGTAAACCCGGGTTATTTCACGAACAAGGAGTGAAATGCCAATCTGTGTTCGTGAATACATCCCTCTGCACACAAGCCCGTCTACTGCCCCTCATCTACCGATATGAAAAAGACGCTCGAATGCCAAAAAAGGAGAACATACTCTGGCGACAACCAATTCATGAATCCGTTGAGTTCCTAATTTCAGATCCACGAATCAACGGGCGAATGGAGTGTGTTAAAAGCTGTGCCCATCAGATCTAGCTGACCACACCGAAAAGATCCCGATCAGCCCCAATTTCTATTCCTCATTAGCTCAGGCCCCACCACTTTGGCTGCAAACTGCAAGATGATCATTGCATCGCGTGCCGTCGCGTCTTTTTGGTGTTGAAAATTTGTTATGGCGGGGCTGGTGCCTCTTTGCGTGCCCCATCTTGCGTGCTACTGCTTGCTGCTCTTTGTAGGAGTTCTTTCCAATCCATTTGCCTGTTACGTTACAGGTCTCCGGCATGGGATAATTTGCTCCGTGGAGCCTTGCAGCAGCCTGTGGAGTATATTTTTTTTTTTCCTTGACAGGGCTTTGAAGTTCGCTAGTGCGTCATATCCCGGACACAGTAATTGAAGCAATTTTTTTTCTAGAATATCATGCTTGATGACCCGATGGGATGGTGATGGTCTTAGATATATATTAGCCATCGTCAACGTCTTTCTATCTCGATATCAAGCTTTAAATCACAATTCCAAAGCTTGGTTTAAAGTCTACAAAGCTGTTCCGCGGTGTCACGAGTCTCCTTTCCCAAACACACTCCCCACACCCAACATTCAACATGCAAGACTTACGCAAACCCTCACCATTCATCCCGCCTCCCTAACTCGAGACGAGACAAAAGAGAGAGAGGGGTTCCTGCTTTCCCGTTTGTTAGTAGTAGTTGTTGTTGGCTTTTGCTGCTTGGAGCTCACATTTTGTTCCCGCCTCTCACATTTTGGAAATTACTCCAAGGGCTTGTTCCTGGTGGTTATCCGTTCCTGCTTGTTTTGTTCGGAACGCGAAGGGTGTGCTCACGCGTTTATCGTCAAGGTATCCTCGCTGTGTTGCGCCACAGAGGTGACCTTAGGCTTCCCGCGAAAAAAGGACAAATCTTTTTTGATTCAGGACAGAAAAGAGAGTAGAGTATCCACCTGAATACGACATGCAAGGTCGTATTTATTACCACTGGGGCTGATGCCCTCCTCTATCCATCTTGAGATAAGATACTACATATTCAGTAATTTTCTCCTGCTTTCTGTGCAGTTCAAAAATGTTCCTAATTAAACAGAGAGAGGGAAAGAAATTCTCGAATCCTGAGAAATACCAAAATTACAAAATTCCTCGAATTCGTCCAACCAACGTTTCATAGTCCCGTCGCTCAGGCGATAGCAAAGTTTTTTCCCCCCTCAGAAAAGAAAACTAGTTCCAAAACCCAAGGAATCCTTCCAGGATTCTTCAAGAAGAAAAGAAAAGAAAAAAAGGTAGAAACGAAGCGGAAACTGCCTAGATACCGACCGATATATATCGATAGGAAAAGGCGGGAT
Organism: Arthrobotrys sinensis; assembly: GCA_036971225.1. Classification (NCBI taxonomy): domain Eukaryota; kingdom Fungi; phylum Ascomycota; class Orbiliomycetes; order Orbiliales; family Orbiliaceae; genus Arthrobotrys; species Arthrobotrys sinensis. The sequence continues at coordinate 1,051,441 of JAJTTV010000014.1, read as the reverse complement.
CGATAAAAAATAACTTACCTGTGCATCGATGCATACAGCTTAACCCCACGAGCTCTCACTTCTGCTGACCAGGCCAGGCCATCCCCTCGCAGAGCATGGGCTGCATTACGCAAAACCGAGCTCTTCGCACTGTACTTACCACGATAGATCCCAGGTTTCCTTCTGTCTTCGGCATAAAAACAACAGTTCTTCAAGGCCCCAGCCATTTCATGCTGGTTTGACAATGAAAATTCAAGAAACAGCGTTCCAACAAAAACCCGACGAGAACAGTCTAGGAAGACTTGGATACTCACCGTGAACGGATTACCAGTTAGAAGCCTAGCTATCCTATGTATATTACTGTTCACTCACGGCCGATAGCCTACAGGAAAGAAACCTCAGAAAAAAAATCCAGTAGGAAAACCAATATCATTTCCAAAAAGAGATATGTAAGTGCCTAACGCACCTATCCGCCCGCATCCAAGCTACGACGTCGGCGTCCAGTTAGAACCCAAAATCCACGTAAAAACTTTCCCGCAGGTTAAAACCACCCCAGTGACGTCTTTGGCATTCGAATCGATCTGCCCTGCAAGTTTCAAAAAAAAAAAAGTAGAAGCCAAGGCTAATTCAGATTTCCCGTATCCGTCTTCCGCATGACAATGGCAGTCGAGCAGAAAAGTTTCCGTGCAATATGCATTGTTTCCGCCCGTGTTCTTTTCGTGTAGCCGAGATGTATACATATACAACTAAAAACCCCACATTGACTCCAGAGCGCGTCGACCACCCCCCACAAGAAAATTAGGTTGCGTGTCACGAGGGGAGAAAGGGAAATGTGTTTTCCGAGGTTGTTTCTGACTTGCGATATGGACTTTTTAACATGGGAGAGTTCGGAGTATTGTGCATAAGTGCGGTATCTTTCTTGGTATTTTTATGCGAATTGACTGCTTGATGCTATAGATTCACCGGTTGTTTTATACCCTTATTTTAGTCCATGATCACTAATACAATATGATCAAAAACCTCGAGCTCGCCAGGGCGATCGCTTCTTTTGTACAAGGTCTTCCGACCGCGATATCAGATTGTGAAAATGCCATGCAATATCGATACAGACATCGCACACAAAGAGGGGAAATTAATGGGAGATAAAGAATTTCTCGCTTTTTTTCCCCTTAGACATATATCACACTTGCGGACTTCTTTAAAGTATGTATATTGTAAATTGTTTACAGTGCTATTTGTGACAATTCAGTAAATTCAGCTCGTTATCGAGAGAACGTCCAAGAAGACGGGCCAGATTTAAACTACATAGATTGTCCACCGCGAAACCGGGTTTATTTGGGCCATTGAACCATAACTACTCTAAAAATCCTCAGAGCAGAGCACTAGGAGATACCTAGCCGGTGATACCGATGAAGACGTGGAAGGTGCACCCATTGCAAAGAATTTCTTGCTATAATATAAAGAGCCGTGCCCGTATACGTATTCGACCTAGACAAGCGTAATCTGTTTCACAGGTTAAGATATGAGGAGATACCATATACGTCAGCATCAATATCGCGGGTATGCATACCTCCATAACCCGCAAAGATTTTCTCAAAACGTGAGTACCAAGGCTAACGGCGATTTGTATAATATTGATATTATTTGAGGATCATGCATCTGCACGCCATAGGAGTCCGATTGAGTTTACCTTTGCGATCGAATCTAGAATGTTTCTGTTCTAAGGTATGTTTCCCGTGCTTCTAGCCTCGAATCCAGGCCCTTGAGGCAAAGACTGTTGGATAGCTGTGCATTTTTCGGTACTTCATATGTATTTACTGAAAGATTCTTCTAGTAATGAAATCGCAATTGTATGGGTTTTAGATGGAAAATCTTGGTTTTTTCTTCATGATATATACATGCATCCTATTTTGCTGTTGAGACCGGCTAAGGTGCCAAATCTCTTGACAAATAACAAGACAAGAATATATAAATCAAACATGAGTATGAGAAAGTACATAGAAACGCCATTCTCAAAAAATGAAAATTCTATTTAATCCCCTAAAGAGTTAAAGGAAAAAAGTAGAAAATGATAAGAAAGGAAATGTTACAGAAAAGGTAGCATGCGTTGTCGTAGGCAAGGGGGTTCGTAAATTCATATCAGTCGTAACGTACATACGGTCATAAAACTTTCGTTTCAGCCGTAAAATGAAGTAGTACTTAAATTTAGAGCTGGACGTTCTCCTTGAAGTACTTGCCGCTGTCGCCTTGGACGTTTCCGGCCGGGCTGTACTCGCAGACGAGATAGTAACCTCTTGGGCACTTGCGGTTGTAGCAACCGAATTCCTTGGTACCCTTCCAGACCATTTGGGTGAAGTGGGCGGTTTTGAGCTGGATAATTGTTAGTTAGATACTATTTGATATTGGGGGTGTATCAAGGAGGTAAACATACGTCAAAGTCCTTCTTTCCAGCCTTGTAGATGGTGATCTCGTCGTACCAAGCCTTCATGGCATCATTGACATCTTCGTAACCCTCAGCGATGTTCTCACCCCAGTCGGCGGTGGAGTGCTTGAAGTCGCAGGCCTTAGTGTGCTCCTCAGCGAAGTCGGCCATCTCATCGTTCCAGGTGAGTGGGTCGCAACCATGCTGATCACGGTACTTGTTGTGGGTCTCAATGCACTTAGTCTTGTCATCCTTGTTGTCCTTGGTCTTATCAGTGGCAGGTGTAGTCTTAGCTGGGGTGGCTGGTTTGGTTGGGGTTTTTGGTTCTTCCTCAGGCTCGTCCTCAGGCTGGTCCTTTGGTTCCTCAGGCTCGTCCTTTGGCTCGTTATCCTTTGGAGGCTCCTCTTCGTCATCTTTAGGTGTCGGGGTGGGCTTGGAAGTGGAGGTGGGGGTCTTGCTGACGGAAGAGGGCTTCTCTGGGATCTCGTCCTTTGGCTTCTCTGGCTTCTCCTCCTCCTCATCATCACCAGTATCATAACCGTAGGCGTAAGGATCCTCTTCTGGCTCTGGCTCTCCAGAAGGCTCGGATGGCTTTCCAATTGGTTCACCAGGGACCGTCTTAGTCTCAGTGACGGTCTTAGTCTCAGTCTTGGTGTATGGTTTTCCAGGAACACTGGTAGTCCTGTAGATGGTCCTGGTGACAGTCTTATCTCTGCCAGGGATAGTGACTGGTCTACCAGGAATGGTGAAGGTCTTGTAGACAACTTTGGTGTTGATGACAGTCTTATCTCTGCCAGGCACCGTCTTCACGACGGTCACAGGTTTTTCTTTCTTGGTCTCGGTCTCGGTAACCGTGACTGTGGAAGGCTTGCAGGTCGTGGCTCCCTTTCCACCAGGAGAGCTATAAGCGGGCTTCTTGGTGGTGGTGGTAGTGGTAGTGGTGCTGCTAGTCTTAGCTGGCTTTCCGCCGGGCGTAGAGGGCTTGACCTTCGTGGTGGTGGTTGGTTCTGGCTCCTCCTCATAATCATATCCGTATGGCTTGGCAATAGCCGAGGCGGCAAGGAGCGCCACTGTAAGAAAGAGCGGACGCATGATTGATATTCAAAAGAATGTGTGATATAAAAAGAGTGTATATCAGTTAGATGTTCCCGTGAGATACGAGAAACAACGAAAAAGGAGTGTGAAAGTGCCGAAGCCTAACGAACGATTGCTCCCAGTCAGTGGACTACCCCAAGAAGGATGTGAAGGAATGATGATCTCGAGTGATGGAGAGCGGAATAGACGGCAAGGTAAGTTTGCGAGGTATTAATACTCGCAGCTCTCGCCCACAGGGCAGACTGAAGAGGCCGCAGAAGAAACCTGCCCCCCAAGAAACACTTGGACTTTCCACCATGTTCGAGGCTCAAAAGACCCAACGGCTTCGCTGTTTTTCGGAATCAAACACTCTGGATAGGCTATACGCTCACATCCGGGATTGGACATTCCCATTAGTTCGTCGTTTCACAAAACAAGCTGAACCTATCGGAATAGGGCCTCACCACGTTATCGAGGGAAACTGTTTCCCCACCGGTAGATACTACATAAATTAAGATTGACCCGCTCGCCGCAATAGTCTCACGCATAAACCTTATTGTTATTATAGCGCGTCTACAAGCGTCGACATTCTTTGACCGATAATATACGGTATGTCGGTGTCCAGACTAGACCAAGAATCTGCGCACTGGAAAAGCAACTCCAGTGCTTGGGGCCTCCCGAATCGAGATATTGTACATACTCGGCATTGAATTTTGTTTCACAAAACAAAACAACAAAAGTTCTAATATTTTGTTATTTTAGAGTGTTCGAGGGTGGGCAGATATATACTTGGCAGCTAGGTGATATCGCCAGATGTCATGTGCGCCAGATGTGGTGGAAACGGTGTTGTTGTCCTGCAAGCGCTCGCTTGGGTATGCGGCATCCGGCTAGACTAGGCGAAGGCGGTTCCAAAACGGCTCGAACATCATCGAGTTGTAGAATACATCCAGCCAGCAAAGCCTCGGCGTTTCTGGGCGTGAGAGTGTTCAAATCCCATGGTATTTTGGCTATTTGGGCGGCCTGGCCATGGACTTGCCCTACATGACGCCTGTGCAGTCGCCGCTAGATGCGTCTAGGGCCTAGGCGGAAATCGGAGAAAAAGGAATCTCGCCTACCATCGCTATAGTACCCTTACTAAGGATCCAGTTATACGAATTGATCTATGGGATTTCAGGATCTCGCTCGCACTAGCTGGATGTTATGTTACACTCTCACGATGCGCTCACCTTCACAGTTCTTTTGGCGGAAGCAAATTCCTGGATCGATTTTTGCGTTGATCTGTCCAAAATGCAACATATCACGTGAGCAATCGCCTCACCAGGCCGCAATTGGGCGCGAGCTTAATGGGTCGGATTTCAAAGCAAAAATTCCATGCGGTAAAGTTTTCGACCAACTTTCCATTTCACTCCTCCACCCGAATCCCGATCCTACAGCGCCCACCCGGTATTTCTGCGAGGGGGGGTTCAGAATCAGGCAGCCGTTACCGGACCGTTCGCTTTCGTCTCCAAGATGATTCAATCGACGATTTCTCGTTCGCTACAGCAGTCGGCCCGCCCTCTATTGCGATCCGCGACGTCATCCTTAAGGCCCACTCTACAACGAAACACAATATGTCCACATACACTATCGTCGAGATCACTGTTCACAAGCACAAGGCCAAGTGCTGGGAAACGATTTCAGGGGTTTCTAGCAAGACTCGGTCTTGCAGCTGCGATCGTGTATTGGTATAACACCTCGACTATATTTGCTGAGGAGCCGGCAGGTATGCATATGCACGATAACCTTTTTTGGGGAAGGGGATCTCGATCAGGGATGGTTTGGTGGCTAATGGAAACATTTAGAGAAACAACCATTCATTTCCCGTGCGCCTCCCGTCGAACCTATACCGGAAGAACGCTTTCCTACGCTGGATGAGGTAGTCGCAGAGAAGAAGGCCAAGGCTAAGGCTGCAGCTTCGGATACTACGAACCAAAGTGCGGTGGCCGCAGTGGATTTAGAAACCGGTTCTAGGAGTCCGGAAAGCTTAGAAGAGGAGGCTGGGCAGCAGGGTGCATTCAACGAAGAGACAGGAGAGATCAATTGGGACTGTCCCTGTCTTGGGGGCATGGCACATGGTCCTTGGTATGCTCGGCTGCATACTGATATTGAGAGAACGACCTTATACTGATATGTGGTTTTGGTGATATAGTGGTGAAGAGTTCAGGGAAGCTTTCAGCTGCTTTGTATTCTCGAAGGAAGAGCCAAAAGGTGTTGATTGCATTGAGAAGTTCAAGGGCATGCAGACATGTTTCCAGAAGGTAAATTACCTAACTCACGGCTGCCTGCTCCTTTTTACTAACACCGTCGTTAGTACCCTGAGATATATGGCGAACCTCCATCAGACGACGAAGAGGAAGAGGAAATCGACAGGAAACTAGCAGAACTGGATCAAGATAAACCCACCACACCACCCTCTCAAACTCCATCAGAACCCTCGAAACCCTCTTCTGAGGCCCCATCCGAACCCCCAAAGCCATCGGATTCCACACCAACATCGTCGATACCACACTCTCCACCTAAAGACCGAGGTACTGATGAGTACTCTCACCCACCACCAAAGGATAATGCTGAGCCAAAGACCGGAACATTAGGGCACCCTGGTCCTGGTGAGAAAGGAGTGGGTGGAGGAAGCCACGAAGGTCCAGTTGACACAGATGCGAAGACTATCGGCATAATACGTCCGGCCCCAAGTAGTTCCGGCCTTGAGAATATCGGGGGACACGGAGCACCTGGTGTGAAGGGCGTGAGTGACCCAAATGGCCCACAGGTTTAGACGTGTGATTGCTGTTGGGTGGTAGTGCATACCGTTTGATTAAGCTGTTGGATCATGGGCGTTGTACCCCGTCGATAAAACGGCAAGGAATTTGACGTTGATGGCTTTGATTCATTAGAACCAACCCTGATGTCCCGATAAATCGAGATATATCCTATTACGAGGCATACAGTTGGACGGTTACAGTTGCATAAACATCGAACATTTGCCTGGTCCCTGCACGAATTTCCGATTAGAGTGTATAGTACGCACCATCTACATCTTGTATATAGGTTGTCCCAAAAGCTTCTGTAGATATCCAGCCACGTTTATAAACATCCCGACACTTGAACACACCTGGCCCCGATGTGTTTATTATATTTCGCATCGGTATTCCTTCTGCGACAAATAGCTGGGGCTACGAAAATCGGCATGCCCTGCACATGCCTTTAGGCAGGGGACTCCCGCTGTTGGGACGCATTCAAGCTTCTCGTGAAACCGCCAGGTAATCACGGAACAAATGGGTAACACTAAAAACTAACTTTCGGAATGCGGGTTAATGTGTACCCAACCAACCAACATGCTGGAAATTAGAAGGCTGAGTGAGCTCGGGTTCGGTATTATATCGACAATGAGGCGCCCAGCCCAATAGCTGAAGGGATGGTAGCTCTAGACCTTCTGATCCTCGTCCCAAGACTTCGTTTGCAGCCGTAGCTACATGTACACATCGGTTTGTACTTGAGGCTGAACGTAGAGGCAACCATCATACGGTATGACAAAAAATACAACCTATGTCTATGGAGATACCGAGGCGATACATGCGTCGTATACTCTACCCGTAAAGGTACAGAAGTACAGATTCATGCCAAAATTTTGGGCGTTTTCAAATCGATTGTTGTCTTGTCTGTAGTACAGTATCACAGGTCTCCTGATTGTGGTTACGTATTAATAAACACTGAGTCGAGCACATAAATCCGTTGAATGAATACTTGGTCTCGAGTACTCTTATACCCGGCTTGCAGCGCTTTATAATCCACGAGCCGATGTTAAATACCTTCGAGCTCAATCTCGCGAAGTATCGACTCATTCCTCAAGCTCTCAGCCAACCCAGTTTATTCTACTACAAGGGACAGGGTTTAGTTTTATGGAATCGAAGCCATGGTGTTTTTGCCCCTTCTCTCGTTCCTCTTACTTGGGCTTCCAGCGCTCGCAGCCACCTTTGAAAAACGGGGGTGCAGGGCCAATAACTGCCTCCGTGCTCTCCGCGCCTCTAAACGGATAGCTCAAGCATCCCTTGATTGCTCCATCTTCTTCGACTCTTCGGTTGTCATTGTATCTACGTAAGGCCATATTCCTTCGGTCGAGAATAGTATAAAGCTCTGCATCTCATTTCTTATGTACATGCAATGCACTAATATCGCCTTAACACTAACATATCTAGCCCTAGCGCCACTACAATCACCGTTTCTATAACGCCCACCGAGGCCACCACCACAACGGTATACTCCATAGTCGACAATCCGGCAAAGTACATTTACAAGCGTAATCCAGAGCCCGTACCCCCGGTAGCGCAGGATGCCCCTACGCCGGTAGGCCTAGCCCCACGTCAAGAGTTCACTAGCACTGATGATCTCCCAGCATATGCAATAGCCTGCCGAGGTCCAAGTGCATACTCTAGCGCTTGCTCTTGCATTGGGGTAGAGCAGCCAACAGAGACGATTACAGTTACTGTAAGTGCGACGCCTAGGACCTTGTTGTAGTGCGGTAGACTCTACGGATCTATCTAATTGTAATCATCCAAGGATACGACTATCTCAACTATCACCGCCCCAACATTCATAGAGACAATAACCTCTACGATACCCGGTATGATACTCCTCTATCCCCATTGCCTAAACCCCTGTATTAATCTTGTACATAATGGGTATACAGTCTGCGATCCGGACGAAAACTACGGCATAATATACGGCGGCGGTGGCGCAAACCCCGGCCCCGGTGTCTCCGGGTCAGACGTTAACTTCCAACAGCTCTTCAATGTCACCGACAGCCGTTCATGCTGCAGGAGATGTTTTGAAACTGTGGGTTGCTTTACGTTCGACCTAGTAGCGTCATATTGCAGATTGAATTTTCTGGTGGCTGGCACAAGTGAGACGCCGACGGATACATATCTGTGTCCGTATGGACGATTGGTAGAGTTTACTGATCCTGTAAGTGGAGTTTTTCATAAGCTTATCGTAATCCCTCGTAATCATGACTCCCTCTCGTTGTGCGGCTCGGAAAGCGACTAACGTGTGCGTCTTGGATTGTAGGGTGACGCTTTTGGTCTTGGCCCCTGCAATTCTTATGCTGGTCCAGCTACGTGAGCCTTGTTGTCTTAGGAGTCGGATGGAAATAATGATATTTAAGCGGAGGCAGCAGTGTGTGAAGGGATGCAATTGGATGGCCGGAGGATGTGTTAAATTCTGTGGTATAGATTTGCCTACGGCCTAGGTCATAGAAACTAGTTTTTAACTTGAAATTGGCAAAAAAAACCACCCTTCAATTTTCATTTTAACCTCGATTTCGACCCAACTTCCCTCCATTGTAGAGAATTTATCCGACGCCATAGTATCCAAGTCGATTCAGGGTAAAAGTGCGTTGCGTGTCACAAATCCAACAAATGCACAAATCGCACTGTCTGCTGCAAGGCCTTACAATGACTCGTTCGATGCTGAATCTCACCCGACAGCATCATGACGAATGAATCATCCCTAATCATTCGAGCCAGAATGAAACTAGGATGATTATTCTTTCCCGCCCATTCTCCCTTCAAAAGCTTACCAAAGGTACCTTCAAGTGGTGCAGCTACCACCGACTTCACCAAACAATTACAACTGCTAGACCAAAGGAAGCCGTCTCCAAATCACACAAAATGGATCTAACTGGGAATTTCGATCAAGCACAAAGTCCCCTCACGGAAGCCCTTCATGCCTCGATCGTTCGATCTATGAAATACAAGGAACGATCCGCCACGACACTCGAAGATGTCCACAAACCAGGTTTAGAAAGCATTACCCCGATCACAAAGCCTTCCGACCCGCCCTGTTTCGATGTTATATACATCGGCGATTCTATGCTCGAACGTCTCAAGACTACCGGCGAGAATACAAAGCTTCACAATCTACCTAGGAGCTTTAACCTAGGTGTTGGAGGCGATAAGATCGAAAACGTACTCTACAGACTACACACCGGATATATCTCACTTCTCCAAAATAGACCCACAAAACTATGGGTTGTTCATATTGGCACCAATAATCTTAGACCAAAAAAGGGATTGAAGGATTCGGAGTCAGGGGATTATTCGAATTTCAAGATCTTGATGCAGACGATTTCGACTTTATGTCCGGATAGCAAAGTCTTAGTAACCGGACTGTTTCGACGGAAGGATGTGGGGGATGAGTTTGTTCAGATATCGAATGAGGGATTGAAGGCGGTAGTAGACTCTATGAATCAGGAATTAAATGAGTACAGGCCGCTAGACAAGTTCTATTGGGTGGAGCCGACGGAAACTGTCAACACAGATATGCTGGTAGATCATGTACATTTGAACGAAGAAGGTTATCGACTGTGGGATGAGAGTTTATACCCTCGGATTTTGGAGCTTCTTGGGGAATTCAAGGGACCCCAGCAATCGGACTAAATGGATTTTATGAGGCCTATGTTAAACTACGGTGCCGAAGGTTTCAATGGGAATAGGCTATCATTGGATTGGTCGTTTGTTTCCATCGATAAATTACGGGAAACTTTTGGCCATGACATTATGGACTTCAGGCACTCAGATTTAGCATTGCTTTCCGGGGTTTGGGCTATTATTCTATCGTATCGCACGTGATATCACACACGATGTACTGGTGCTGTCGGTCGATAGTCCGGTGCAGGCTATGGCTTGCAGCTTCGAGAAAACCGACCATCTAGAAACCTCAGAATTCCAATGGATACACTCGGTCCTAAATAGGACAAATTTAACTTACGATTGGTACCATAATTTACGTTTCTAAAGTTAGTTGTGGCCTCAAAATCTATTTGACGCACAGCGCACAGTTCTTAGGTACTTCGGTTTATCAAGCAATGTGTAAAACAAGAAAAACGCTAGACTAGCGAATGAAAATCACGCACTATGCACCAATAGTCTGCGGCTGTCTGGGCAGCTATAGATGGTGTAGCTTTGGTGGCTATGACTTAGCTGCGAGACCTGATTAGCAGCAACTAGCTGGGTTAGCGGTCGTCGGACCCTGTCAGTTTGTAAGGGGAAAACAGCCCCCAAATTTATACTATCACTACTTGACTATTATATTCCTACACTAAAATATGCAGACATGGCGTGGAGATCAAGCTGGATCGTGTTAGAGCGTTGTGTGATATTTGGCAATAGGCGCCGTCGATCTTGGGAGTGGGTCGACGGCTCGACGGCTTGATATCGATATTTTTAGACCGTCAATTCTCGGGCTGCAGGTGACTGGAGCTGGAAATCTGCAAGTGATCCTTTGATATCTAAGTCGTTCTATCAGGTTCTTTATATCCAAAGCATAAGGTATTTATACATCTTGAGCGGGCTCCCTTAATTCTGCCGTTTGTCGGATTCTCCCTTTCAGACGCGCGATATATCACACAACATCTGAGGATCTTGGTTGGTAATCAACCGCCAGGGGTTAAGGACGGAAACGGGTGCGGTTTCTGACTCCTTGCGTGCTGACATGGACTCTAACTATCGAGAGCTTGGCTCCCGGATAATTCAGACGAGACTCTCATTTTGGAGATGCCCGATGTTACTTCGGCCGAAAGACCAAGGGTGGTTGGTTCCAACAGTAACAACCCACACGTCGAACACTTGGATTAAGTTGGCATCTTATTTGAAATTCCTTTCAGTATCGATAGCTTTAGGGCCAAAATCGTAGCTGTCGAAGAATTTTGTTAAACATGGAAGCAGTTGTCTCGTGCGCAGGCCTTCGACGCAAAGCGGGTGCTTCCAAATAGTCCTTCAGGATCAGTAACCGGAAATCGTAGAGACAGATCGGGACCAGAGCCACGATTCAGGTGTCAGTTTTTGGAGAACGAGGCTCCACAATTTGAAAGCTAGCTGACGACGCTAGTCGGATTCTTGTTTGTGACGATGGAGTTTAGCTAGCTTTTTGTAGACATTTCCGGTTTTACCTTTCAGCCTTCCGCCAGCCGATTTGCCAGTTCCTGGAGACTTCGCGCTCATGCTGTCTTATGGCATTTCCCTGTTGCTTTATAGTCAGCAATATAATATCGGCCAGGGTATTGACTGCCGTCTGGTCTTCGACATTTCCCCTCCTAAAAGAATACGAACACCAAGGTTCTAAAGCTCCTGTTTTTCCCTCCAATATATCTCGCGGGCCCTGCATAATATTCCCAAAACACTGGGCGCAATCGCAATTGTGGAAAGGAACAGTAACATTGCAGTGAGAAGAAGTGCACTTTTGTGCCTTTCCGACGATTTTTCGAATTTGCCCACGCCGGACACCAACAAAATTCACGTATGACAAGTCAAGGGAGGAAGCCTAAACTCACTTGAGGCTGATAACGTTATAAACCAAGAGCCGCCGTTTCTATCCCATTGTTTTTCTCTTACCTCTTTTCTCTTGATCCTTTTCCTACCCCTTTTGAAAAGTTTTCTGTCGGGGAGCTTTACACATTTTACCTTCTTTCAATCGTTCACAAGCGGTTTTTGGGATTCGAGGACGTATTTACTTTCGAGTAATTCGCGGAAGAAATAAGAGACGACGTTTATTTAAGCTTACTTTCCGACAATAACCAGTATTTCGCAGGAGCAGGAAAGAAGACCCTTTTTAAGGCAAAATATACCATTCGCGGTCGCCCTTGTTCAGCCAGCCTTACAGGACTCAAATCGATTGTTCTTGTCCTCGTTTCTGCAAGCCATCCGCCTTTTTCGTTCGCTCTTGTTCCCGCTGCATATTTACTTGGCGGGCGGTCCACTCCTTTCGTCCCTCCAGCCTCAAAGCTTGAATTTCCGACATTTTTGCACACCAACTTGAATAATTCAGCTCCGCCGACCGTACAATATCTTCGCAGACGGCGATTTTAATATTCCATTTTTCCACATCTCAAATACAAAATCGATTTTTAGGGGATTTCCCATTCGCAGTTCGCGATATTGATCTCGGTATCGATAGCCGATATCGATAGAAGTCCTGTTAGATCGAAACAATCCGACGCAGCCGACCTGACTATTCCGGAAAACCAAGGAGGAATCGAAAACACAATCTGGGGAAAGCATTCGAGTAGAAAAAATGGCACTGGCAGTCCACATCACCGCGCCGCCGCCGTATCAACCCCCACAACTTGTTGGGCGAAATATTTTCGAAAATAACCTGGACAAGCGACAGCAACTTACATTCAGTACCTGCGGTCTCCAGTGCGCTGCAGCGGACTTTTGTCAGCAATACCGATCGAATTTTGGATTCTGCTGTCCGACGTAAGTGGCGTCCTTGGACTTAACATTGATTTATGGACAATGCATTGTCTGTTCAACAATTATGCATGCAGGCGGCTGCGCCGCACGGCTGTATTCTCCACTATTCTGCTCGATCGATGCGAGTACGAGATAAGATGCACATAGGCTAATATAATCCTTATCGCGATCCTTTACAGATCCGTGCTTACAAGAACAGCCTTCAACTACTGCGGCCCCGCGACAACATGTGTAGAATACGGCGTCAGTTCGGTCGCCGACTTCTTTTTCGATAGCACACGCTCGATACAATACTGGTAATTAGTTAACCCACTCTTGCGACCGAAAATATCAAATCAATATAGCTAATTTGAACTATTAGTGGTTCCGCTCGCCCAAGCTGCGTAACATACGTCTACCGCAGTGACGATTTCACCCAGGTCTTCTGCGCCGCTAACGAATCCGGTACCTCCTTCTTCGAAACTACGTCGACCCCTCAACAATCCGCCACATTTGTCGGTCGTACCACCACATCGGCCGACGAAACTACGACCTCAGCAACATCTGCACAGACTGCCAGCGTTGTCGAGAACACCCGTACAAATCCCACCGAAGGCCCCACGAATACATCGGACTCCAACAACTCTCCAACATCTTCTCCCACCGACGAAAGCAAGAGTGGCCTTAGCACAGGCGCGGTAGCGGGTATTGGTGTCGGCGCCGCACTCGCTGGCATCGGTGCAGCTATCGGTGCATTCTTCCTATGGCGCCGTTCAAGCCGGAAGAAGGCCCTCGCCGGTGGGCCTGGAAACCAGAACTTCCCGCCTCAGCCACCGATGGCGAATAACCAGCAAGGATATGATAACAATACCGGTTACTACCAGCAGCAACAGCCATATGCACAGGTACCGCACCAGGCGGAGCTGGCGGGTGCCGGTGCGCCCGGTGGACAAGAGTACTACAAAGGAACCTATCCACCGCCTGTATCTCCGGGAGGTGTGCCACCACCGCAACAGCACGCGTCGCACGTTTACGAACTTGGTGGAGGTGGGCAAATGCCTGCTGGAGGAGGCCAAGCGCCTATGTATCATGAAAACTCAGCGCCGAACTTCAGGCAGGAGTTGCAGGGCTAGTGGAGTCGGGGGGTGGATGTAAAGAAAAAGAAAGAAATGTATCAATTGACCTTTTAAGATTTGTATAATGGTTTGTGATTCCAATCATTCCTTATGAAATATACCTTTGTTCCCATGTTTTTTTTAGCTTTTATCTATTTTCCTTTTCACTTAATGCTGGATAATGGGAATTGAACCAAGGGTGTGGAAATACACCTTGAGGATAGCTTTCTCTTCATTTCTTCTTCTGACCATATCCCTTTTTACTATTTATTTATACTTTTACTATATTGCAGTTTGCGAAAAGAAACCTATCCCCAATCGTTGTATCTCAGTCGATCAGGCAGGAGCGTGTAATGTATAACACAATCGTCCTCGAAGCTTAGAGAGTCAGTCCAGCCCAGCCAGTGCTATAGTTTCCTTTATATCACCAGTCGGTCTCCCAACAGAAGCCCCAAGCCTTAAAGATCCCAATCCTTGTCACGACTACACTGTCTTCGCTATGAATCTAGATACCCAGGAAATCAAGCTTATACAAACCCTTATATAGCTCGCTCCCCTACCAAAAGTGAGGCCCACCAAACTACCTACCCAGTATTTAATAGAGCGGCGCATAACTTTGCTAAATTTACACGGTTACGCAGCTCCAGACCGCGTTGTCCCTAACTACATGCCCCTGACGCCCAATTCGCCCAATTACCCTGTGTAACATGACGGAGCCGGCCACGCAGGTTGTCGATGATCGTGATCGCCGTGAGAGCGCAACCACGCAACAACATGCGCAACCCAGTCTCTAAGCAAGTAAGTATATATACGTATAATTTAGAGTCATATGACGTAGTCCCGAGAGACGTAGAACCATTATAGATCGAAGGGCAACTATCGCATGTAAAGTAGTAATTATAAAGTTCCGAACCGCGATTCCATTCAGATGCAACATACAGGGTGTTCTACCTGCCTGATCGAGGAATCTTGATCATGAAGGGTTACCTGGGATCCATGGACAACTCAGGTACCGTTAGTTGGGTGAAACTGGTTCGTAGAGCCGCAGGGGTTAGGAATTGAGTTCTAGAAGAGACATGCATTGCATAGCGACAGCTGCCTACACGGCCTCCCGGTGAACTTCGGCTCATAAGCGATATGCTAATCCAGAACAGCGCGCTGAGAATAGATCTCGGGTGGCGTTAGCGGTATCGTACAATATGCACATATGTATACCTGGTTTTCTTTAGAGTAATTTGTCTAATCTCATTGCATTATCATTCTAGTCTTGTAAACCCAGCATTAGCCCATCGATTCTCAGCTTAGTAACGATCGTATTAGTTCAATAATCCATGAGGAAGGAGGGAAAGGCATTCGCGATTGAATATAGAGAGCTCCGGACGAAGCCATGCGTGTACGTTAACCTCAAATAAGCAGAAACGAAGAAAAGAAGCCCTCCTACAGCCTTGAAACCAAAAATGCGGCATCGACAATTCAAAGACATCCCATCGACAGCTGATTACTCTCCCCATGACGTGATTATCAGTCTCCGTATTTCCTTCTCTTCGCATCCCATTATGCATTACCAAATCATAAAAGCAAAAAAAGACTCTTTTGGCACCCGTCTCTCCTCATGAAACTTCATAAACCCCTTCCCACCCGTCAATACCTTCCCCATATTCAAGTCTCGGAGAACCCCTGCGAAGGTTGATCCTCATCATGCATCATACTCATCTGCATTTCACCCCTCTTATCACGATAGTCCCAGCTCTTGGTCCTCTTAGAACCGGGCTTGAACGGTTTGCTAGTGATGCTGCCGCGCCTGCCGCCTACAGACCCTTCTCCTCCTTGATCTTGTGCGGCATCATCTTCATGTTGCTTCTTGTACTCCTCGGAGGACTGCTTGTAGTTAAACGTCGAGCGTTTCGGAAGCCCTGGCTTGGAGTCTAGTTGGTCCTGCTCTGCGGCATCAGAAGGTTGGCGCGGCAAGTGGAAATATGAGGACGTATCTGGGGTCTTTGCCTCGCCTCCGGGGGCATGCTCGCCGCTGATGAGCGATTCCGAGGCCTGGCTGGAAGGAGGCTGCCAGGAGTAGTGGGACTTGTCATAAGTTGGTGTTCGTTGGATTGACATCTTTGTTTAAGAACGGCGATGTCAGGTTTTGGGATAGTTGAGTCGGAGGAGTGGTTAGGGTGTGAGTCAAGATTGATCCCGTATGGGATGCCTTGTGATATATTCCTTGTGGACGAAAAGTCGGTAGGTACCCGGGGGAGTCCTTTTGCAATTAAATCGTTTTGCCACTGTCTTCCGGGGAAGATACGGGATCAGTATAACAGTTATGGGGCACTAGGACCTTGGGACGCCGATGTTAAGGATCTGTCGAGGAGATCGGGTGTCCTTGCAAAGTAACGATAGCTGTAAGGGCGGTTTCCTCTTCGTTTCGAAACGAAAGAACGGTAAAAGATGAGCGAGTAGAAAAGAGACCCTTTCTTTATGCTCTGACAGCTAGTCCGGACGAGGCTTCTCGAGTCGAAGAGAGACAGGTCAAGTCAGCGCACTTTGCGGAGAGGGGCTAGCTCGTAGCGTGATAATAACGGGGCGATTTTGGCAGCCAATCGAATGCAATATCAGCCTCGAATTCGAATCAAAACTGTCATGTCAACCGGGCAGTTTCCAATGCATAAAAAGCAGAGACGGAAACAGCTCGACTGGAAGAGTTAGGAGATTCCTGGCAGAGATTCCGGATGGCAGTTTCGTTGTGTCTCAAACGGAGCTGTTGGAATTTCGGTACGTCATCCTGCCATTGGCCGGATGCATTTAGACATGCTTGTCAGGTTGTAACAAGCCCCGCAGCCTCACTGAAACGCGGGACCAACGTGCTGCTTAATTAAGACCGATACGTGTGCGCATCCATCCAACAGAGAAGTCTTCGAGATCGCTGTTGGGATCGAGTAGAAAGAAAGAGAGAGGGCTTCTGGATTCAGACCCGGCTCAATAGATGCCTAGCTGCCCCCCGGTGCCGTTATCCGTAGTTCTATTGTTATTTTGATGTTAAGCAATGTTAATATTAGAATTAATTAATTCATTCATTCATACTACCAACATTCAACGTTCCGAAAATGCGATATTGCTCAGGACCGCGCGATGTTGGCGTCGCATAACGGAGCCCGACGCGAACCTCTTTCTCTTCCCTTCCCTGCCTTCCCTCCTTCCTTCCGGGCCTTCCATCACCAACTCCAAATTCACGACATCTACTAATAGAACATGGGAGATCGTATCACATGTATCGGGCCGGGTCTCCCGACCGATTATTAATGCTTCACCGGTCGGATGGCTTCTCTTGCAGTTGTGTTGATTCAATTGAGCCGAGGCCGAAATGATGGCATGCACGGAAATGAGATAAAACGGAAGCATGAAGCCTCCCACTTCGTCATTTCGCGATGCTTCCTTTATCTATCTACCCGAAATACGAGCCTGTCTCTTAGTCCTGCTGTCTCTGGCCGAGTATCAAAAACAAATTTCAGCCTCCCGGCTCTCGCACCTGACATCCCAGCTCCGCCAATTTCGCGGGGAAATAATCCACGCGGCTGCCTTTATGAATCCTTAGCCGTCTCACAAATTCCCCGATTCCCACGAGGTCACAAATAGCAATTCCAACACTTTTCTTTTCGAATCTTTGAAAAAGAGCTCTCACCGGAAAATACTTCCAGCCAGCATGATGAAGGCGCTCGTCATTGAGAAAATCGACGGCAAGCCAGGTCAGGTGTACTACCCGTAAGTTTGCGGCATGACAGTGGCTGTTCTACTCCCTTACAATCCTCATGCACAACAAGAAGAAAAACCAGTGTGGCATGTGTCGTCTCCCTCCTCCTTAGATATCGTCATGAGGCAATCGGGGTTGCGTTCGACCCCGTTCATGACGTGACTCGATCGCAGTCGCTCAGATATCAAGCTAAGATCTAAAAGCGCGATCGGGTCCCGGGTCATGCATGCATGTCTCTTGACGCTCGATTTTTTTTTTCCCCGGTCGCGATATGCAAGTGCCGCATAGCGAGCGCACTACTTCTAAACATAGCCACCACAGGAGACATTGAAAAGCTTAGCCGTCTGGCCGTGCATGATGTTCTTCGGCTCGAAGTATCCAAAACCTCGCTAATGCTTTTTTACGCCTCTCACCTTGCCACATTGCAACTTGAAACGCGATAGCGAAGAAATTTCATAGACTGACAGCCACATTTTTCCCGCATCTTTTGGGTTCCTTTTTTTCGTTGGCAAAGCCTCAAACAAGTTGACCTTCCCAAACCATCCATACGCCCCGGCGAAGTTCTCGTCAAAATCCTTGCTGCCGCATTGAACCACCGGGAAGTCTTTATACGGCAGCACCTCTACCCTGGTATCAACTTTGAAACACCGCTTGGCGCCGATGGCGTTGGAATTGTTGTCGAGACCAGCTCGCCGGACCTTGAACGTCAGTGGAAAGGGAAAAAGGTTATTCTGACTCCCGGGCGAGGCTGGGAGGATAACGAGGATG
The DNA here is from genome assembly GCA_036971225.1 of Arthrobotrys sinensis. Taxonomy (NCBI): domain Eukaryota; kingdom Fungi; phylum Ascomycota; class Orbiliomycetes; order Orbiliales; family Orbiliaceae; genus Arthrobotrys; species Arthrobotrys sinensis. The sequence goes on along the minus strand of JAJTTV010000014.1, from coordinate 1,033,078 downwards.
GTCCAGAGGGCAAGTATGTGATTGTAGGGGGCACGGTTGGGGTGTCGCATGGTAAGTTTAATTCCTTTAGCAAGTTCGTCCAATCAGGCCTCAAAGATGGCACTTCTGCCACGCGACTGGTCCGGATAGACGATCTCACTGAGACTACCGTTCTTTCCGGAGATTGATAAGACGGCACATTAAGGGCCTCGATGCTACACTGTTCTTTTTGCCTATGGGGCCCTTGAGTCTCCTTCGGGAGGAGATCCCAATTTGGAAACCCACCGTCGTCTAAGACTCCATATATCAGCATCGCCCAGTTCTATGAATCCTTTTTTTCACTCTTATAGGTCCTAAAATAATAAATGTGAATAATTCTAGGCACTCTCCAAGAGTACGTCGCCCTACCAGCTTCTGAGCTCGAGGAAGCCCCAGAGCACCTCTCAATCCCAGAGGCCGCAGCTATCCCCCTTGCCGGCCTCACAGCCTGGCGCGCAACTTTCACAAAGGGTAGGCTCCGGGCGGGACAAAACATCCTCATCACGGGGATTGGCGGTGGGGTGGCACTCTTTGCGCTACAATTCGCCGTGGCAGCCGGCGCTACTGTCTTCGTCACTTCTGGCTCAGAGGAGAAGATTGCCAGGGCCAAGGAACTAGGTGCTGCAGATGGAGTTAGCTACAAGAAGGAAGATTGGTCAAAACAATTGAAGGGGCTGCTTCCGAAGAATAGGCCGTAAGTTATCTCCCCTTTTACTTTGTTATTCTTTCGTCTATTATAACCATTGAAGGTCCTTTGCAGCTATTGCATTGAACGCCTTCTGCTGCCTTTCGTTCCTCAATTCCCCTATTCGAGGGTTATTCTTCCCTTTTTCCAAGTTTTTCGGTTTTCCTGTCCTTGTGATAACTTATCCCCCCCACAATGCAAAAGGTTATTCGATGGACAAGCAAGTCGGGTCTATAGATGCAGAGAGGAAACTGCGTTCTAGAGCTCTAATGCTCTAGGTTCCCCGCACCGTCTATATAGCTATTGGCCCTTTAGCTGCGTTTAAGCGCAGGGCTTGCATAGCTTGCCTAGCTCTACTGCACACACCCCCTTCTACCCTTGCAAGCTTCCTGCATGTGGCCGATGCGATGATCATCTCATCGCTCTCCACTCCGCAAGGTTGCTTTATTGGTCAATTAAGTTCTCTGACCCTTTCTTACACTATGGTCCCATGCATCGTTATCCTCAGCCGCTAAGCCGCTTGGACGTTATTGGTTGTGTATTTTGCCACTAAACATATTCCTCCATATTATTGGGAGTGGGTAAATAGGTACCTCGATACAGTTATTGACGGCGCAGGTGGCGATATTGTGATGCAGACGTATGGATTGCTCAAGCTAGGGGGTGTGATTGTTAGTTATGGGATGACGACGAATCCGAAGGTTGTGTTTCCCATGCAGGCCGTTCTAAAGAATATTGAGGTGAGTTCTTGCTTGCTGTGCCGTACTTCCATGACTACATCCTTTCATCCTTCGAGACGTAAGAAAGTGGGTCCAACCTCAACGACATCGCGACCAATCTCTTGGGTCCATTTGAACCAGGGTATATCGACCACATGCTAGAAGGAATACGACGTTTCGAAGAATGATATTTCGAAGCAGGATTCCTGGTTTTCTTTGGAGTTGAGTTTCCTTGAGTTTCCGCCTTTCGTATCGAGGTTTACGGGATCATATGGCACAAGTTCAAGAGTTGGGCGCTTAAAGCCCCACTTTTGGTCATGGTGGCCGGATGACATCTGACCTCACTTTTCACCACTTACTACTTGCCGCTTACCGCTTCCCTTACTCACCTCTTACTCCTCTGCTTACCTCGGCATATAATTCTCTATCAACGACCCTATCATATCTTATCACCACTTAACATGCTACGCAGACCGTCTTCTTACTGACAAATTATTCTTCATTTCTGCACGAAATTTTTAGCTCCGCGGTTCAACCATGGGTTCCCGAAAGGAATTTAAAGATATGGTTGGTTTTATAAACAAGCACGGGATCAAGCCTGTGGTTAGCACCTCGGTGAGGGGGCTTGAGAGGGCGGACGAGGTGTTTGAAATGATGAGGAAGGGGACACAGTTTGGGAAGCTGGTTGTGGAGGTTGGCGATGCGGGGGAGGCGGCGAGGCTTTGATCTCGGGATAACTGGGTATGTCTACCGGGGTACACTGGGTAGACGACGGGATCGGTAGGTACTTATCGATACAAAGTAGATCCGGGCTGTTATCGGGATGGCGATAATGAAATTAAATGTTTCCAAGATGTGAAGCTTCCAAAAAATATATATTAAAAATGATCTATCATATTAATTAAAAGGCTATCAAAACATTTGCGACGATAACATTTCCATTTTCGAGAGATGGGTTATGCACCTTGCGATGATCTGCATTCGGTCTACCAGGGAATTCGCCGAGGCTACACAAATGACGGGAGAATTCCGCCATCTGTAACTGTTTTAATGTAATATTCATGTAAGTCCCAGAAATTCTCCTTTCGTAGGATTCAAGTCGAAATTTTGTATTCGATCCCGAGTAAACAAGGAAAATCTGCAGAGAATACTGGGTTATGAGCTTTGACCCAACTTTGAATCGAAGAGGAGGGGTAAAGAGTGGTGAAAAGTGGTGAAATTCGTAAGCCGCGAATGGTCTGGTAAACTAGAGCGAGCGAGAAATCGAACTTGTCTTGTACACCTCTCCGACGATAGGGAATATGTATCTATCTAAGACACGGGCCGACACGGCACAAGTTCTTTGCAAAAAAAAGACGTTTAGTAATGTCTTTCGATAGAGTTTTGGGAATGGACCAATGCATTAGCGTAAAGCATGGGCCTTGTGCGGGTTGAGGTTGTATTTTGGTTCGGAATTATGGTATGATACGAGGAAAAACCCGGGTACGCTCGTCTTTACCTCTTTGAGCACCTCTAGAAAGCGTAAATGGTCGTGGCGTTGAATAAGAGAAAGCCTGGAACCTTAGCCTTCTTTGAGAAGTCGTCGTTTGCATGTAGGATTCAAGACGACAAGGAACGAAAGACCATGCATATTAGCAAATGATTCGATAATATCACAAATAGTATTTTCTTGACTTATTCATTTTGGTTTCCTTTACCAACCGAAGCCTTCATCGACTCCGATTCGTGTGATATTTTAAAAAGCGTTGCATTCGATCAAGCAATGCAAGGGTTCGAATGCATTGTGGTAGAGCAATCGAGCTGCAGAGCAATTTAGCTGCGAGTTGCAACCAGTATCGGCAAGGGTATAAAACTGAAATGTGGGCCCATCTCGATAGCTCCTTCGACCCATGGTCGCGGCGTTTCCCGCCAAGAACCCAATGAACAGGGTTTAAGACGTTGAGAACTCGCAGTGATGTCCAAGCTTTCAAAGACATTCGATGCTAATGGGTAAGGAGGATCTGTATGGTGAAGAGAGGCGTCAAAAGAGACACATGGGAAAGAAGTGGCTGCGCTGCGATGCATCGATGCAGTATGGCGCTTGCATTACATGCAAGCCTTCCTTGGTCATTGGTGAAATGTGATAGCGCAATTTTTTGCGACAAGCTGCTAAGTCTTTGGTACTTTTGAGGCTAGCGAGGCGGACGAGGGATATATTGATAATGAATGTGACTTCGCAATTACTTACCAACTTAAATGCTAATATATCACAATTCTGGGGTTTCCTGCAGTTAATTTGATCACGATCGGATTTTAGAAGAAATCCCCATATTTTTTGGCAATTTTGTTGGGCTGTAGAGAAGAGCACTGCGGGTGCGAGATGGCGTGCGATCGATCAATGGCAGTTGCCGATGGATTTGGCCGTGGCACTGAAAAATCGAGGATTACAAAAAGCGATGTTACGATTGGGTCCGTGGATACGTAATCTGAGCTCTAGCTACTACGAGGATAGAAGTGCAAGTTATCTCAGTTCTAGTTGTTCAGCTATACAATACTGGACCAGTACTGGCCAGTGTTGAGGACTGATACGAGGATACAATCGAGTGGAAATCAAAAGGCAGGGTATCAGTGGGTGTTCATTCTAAGCGATCTCGAGCCTTCGCGGAATATGCCTCATCAGGTGGACCGCGGTCTACAGAGAACGACCTAGATTCGAATCGACGACAACCAGACCTAGTTGAGAAAAACTAGTTCCATCGGCTCCTAGGTAAACTGGGTGCCTGTCAATCGATTCGATCACCATCTAGGAAACAGGCATGGGTCATCAGGCAATATTTCTTTGGCGAGAAACAAAATCCCGAGCCCTTGGGTTTCGCCCGTTGAGGTTCCATCCAAGAATAACGAATTCGCGGGGTAACAATGCGATATGAACATTTGATGGCTGACAGTGGGTCTACGGGAATGGATTAGCGTATCCCTGCCGCATTAAATCGCATTTTTAAATGAGAAATCATCAGAGTGACGAGATTCTAGTCCCTCCACCAGTCGCATCCGACGGACAAGATCTGGCCGTACACTTTTCCGACTTTTAGCTGAATACGGATAAGATGATGATGGATTCTTCGATCTGCTGCCCGGTAGCCTCCATGGGGGCCTCCATGGTACCCTCCACCATATGCGAAATGCCACGACGGAAAGGTGTTCAGTTCAGCCAGATCGCCGGGAACTGTCGCTATAGTATGGATCTGGTATAGCACGATCGATGACTGTTATATGTTTTGTTTTGAATGATAGTAGGGCCTAGCAGGTGTTATTGGAATCTTGGACAGAAATCAACATTCCTTCGTTGCCGTTAGTTTCTTCACCGCCCGTTTTCCTGAGGAGGGCCTGGCTGCAGAACCGTGTAATGTGGCTTGCGTGTGGAAAGAGGCTAGTGATTCAGATTTTAGGACTGGGGCGCCAATGGCAGAGAGGCGTTGATGAGCTAACCCTGCATGAGGTGTGCATGCGTTTCGGGGGACTTGTCTCAATGCGGCGGTGGCTGAGTTCTGTGCGGGCGGTTTGTTGGTTGGACATGGGCGGGGGTGTGTGGCTCCGTTGGCCGCATATCGATATCAGGATAGCATCACGCAGCTCGAGAACCCTGCATACAGCTGGACAGGTCGCGCGGAGATGCAAGATACTTTTGCATTTCGCAATAACTGGCGCTTGCAATCTTGCATATCTGAGCTTCCCGGGAAAACTTGCAAGCTTGGTATTATTTTATTGAATTGACGTCTGAAAGCGAATGACTGATGCCTAATATCATTTTCTTTGATCTTCTCAATGCAATTCGACAAGGTCGGAGCTTGATCGAGCTTGAACGCCGACGTACCAAGCTTGCAATTCAGGTCACGTTGAACAAATCTTTTACGGCATTAACCGAAATTTATCCATGGTTGCAGCGAGTAAAAAGTGGTCTGTGGAAGCGACGGTAACCAGGTTCGCGATAGTTGTTCATTTTGCAATTGATGAATGGGGACTTGGCCCTCTTCAATATCCTAGTCGTTGTTTGGGTCACAGTGGGGTCATGTTGGACCCACTCCTTTGACTTGCTGTGCAACTACTGGGCGGACCACAAAACCGAGGTAGCTATCACATGCCCTCCTACATACCATACCATACTATCAAACTTGGGGTTGAGTCGGGTGGCGATCGAGTCCAGGCCTCTGGAGCAGTGATATAGTCAAGGTAGTAATACTCGGCGGAACGGCAGTCTCCGAGGCGATGTCCCGGCTTAATAGCGGCATCAAAAACTCCTATTTGTAGAGATCCGGGAGATCTACCAGAGTTTAGTGGGACTTGAGGAAATTGTTCAGACGCTCTATAGACTTGGTCACTGGCGAGAATCGATTGGTCAGAATGGTTACGCGTAAGATGTCGATACTGGAGCCTCTGCTAGTGTTAGGCTGGTACGAGCTGGAGGCAACGTAACATGAATGTACGCTGAAGTCATCTATACCTCGTAGCGCGGTGAGAGAGCGGACACCGCGAGCTGATATCGAGTAAGAGTCGGCATCAAGGTCAACCAATCGGCCTCCGGAGTTTCGAAATTTCTTCGTTGATATACTGCCAAGAGATGTCGATGATCATGGAAGGATTGGAGGTTTCTCACCTCTTCAGTCCTTGGTCTGTATTTGTCTCGCACCTGGGAATGGTTTCCTCACAAATGTCAAAATGTGATCAATGCGGAACTGAATCAAAAAGTTTTGAACTCCAAGACAGGCCTACGCCAAGGCAGCGAGAGACAAGTACTGGTACTAACATGTTGTAGAATGAGTGACATGGTGTTCATAAGGAATTGTATTGGACACCCACTAGTTGATTTGGTAGTCCGGATTTAATTTTTATTCAATTTTCTTGCATAAATTTTATGCCAACCGTTCGAATTCAGTTCCCCTCCAGCCATGCGCGGCTGTGGAAATAATAGTTAGGTCCGATGTTCGTGCGACCAGAGCTAGAACAATAAGAAGCGCACATACGACCAGTTTGTGGCGCCAGGGGTTGGCGGATATGGTCGGTCGGAGTCAACAATTGTTAGCCCAACTTCCAATCCTCCAGATGATGGTGTGAAGAAATGAAAATTGGGAGCCATAGCTGGCTCTGGAATTTACCGCAATAAGAACCAGTGCCTCCGGGGCGACGTAATCAGGCCACATGGATATAAGACCTTGTATGTGCAGAGCCGCGAGACAAGCAGGTTTTTTCTCCATCTAACCGAGAACAACCGTGGAGTCGGGATGTCTCAATAAACGTCAAAGATATAAGCCGAAATCGGGATAGGTTCAAAGGGATAGAGTAAGTGTTAGGATTATTTCATTATACGATTCTCCGATGTATCCGTGGAGGTAAACTTGTTCATGAATTCTGGGGGATGTTACCTGCCTAAAATTTTGGCGAATATTTTGCAGAAGAATATGCTGGTTTTTACAGCTGCATTCACCATCTTTTTCTTTTTTCTTTTCTTGTATTTCGGTTTACCCGTCCACCCTCCGAAAGTTCTTTTTTTTTCGCACGTGGGAAGTTTTCCAAGCCAATAAACCCTTTCCGGTAGATAGAGAGCTCTTTACGTTTATACTGTTCATATGGATTTCATCTGGACCTCGTGGTACCAAGAATTGGTCGATCAGGGTCACTGCCATCGTACGAGCCAAAAGATGCTTCGTCGACGGTTTCTACGAATATTTCCCTAGGGAAGGGTTAGGCAGCAGCACTTCCAGCTGAGATTGGGTCGCGTCCTCAACGAACCGGTTTTCAGAGATGAATATATCGGAACGTAGACACTTTAAACCCCCCATATCAATATTGGTCAAAGCACCACGGCAGAGAAACAGTAACAGTTATCGGATGGCCATAAGGTTTCACATAGGCCCTGAATAACCGTATCGCATGTCGCCATTTGTGGCTTTAACGGGAGAAACTTTAAAGAGAGTTTATGAGCTCTTATGTGAGGCAATAAGCAAGTCCGCAAGGGGCACAGAACTCTCACTCTTGAAGTCCCAAAGTGGGTCCGAGGGGTGCTGGAAAGTCAGGGCCGCTTAACTTTAACCGCCACTATGAGGTTTCTGCGGCATTGGAGCCAACAGGAAGAGACAATGTGTGAGGCAACACATTTTTTTTGTTCCCGTCTAAAATATGTGGTTCAGCTGGCTATGGACGCTCCGAGCTTCATAGTGAATGACGCAAAGGCTCGTAAATATGGACTAGTGGAATCCGGAACCACGTTACTATCAATTGATTTTCGACAGTGGCTCTGCCGGGGAATTTTTTGAGGGGGCATCCTTTCAAGCTTTTGCCAGTTGGAGTTGGAACTTTTGGTTTTTCTTCCTCGCCGCATCTGGTATATCGACGTCAATATTCCTTCCAGAAGCAGGACCTATGAACCAGGCATGACACCCCCAACGGGAGATGTGATGGGATAACTTTGCAATTGTCAATCACCCATCCACCTGGTAAAAATCCAGTTCCCTAAGGCTTTCTAGGACCGGTCCGGAAAGTACGCAAAAGTCAAAAATCCCTCTTTGTGGTATGGTTTCTTCGAAATTAAACCCTTGTGGAATCTAAACTTTGGAATTCCTGTGGAGCCTACTTGCTGCCAATCGACACTGAGCCCAAGGGACATTCTCTTTAACGTTCGAGCAAATCCGTCCCACCATCCAATCTAACACCAATCAACCCAGAGGTGTGGTTTCGCTACAGTGAAGTCCGGATCGATTGGTCGACGGCGTCCGAAAGGGGCGGCCGATGTCTTTCATTGAGTTGCTTTTTCTTTCTCTTCTATCACCCATTCCCTACGGGTGGATACGATAATTCCCTATTAGTTATCGAAAGTAAAGCCGTACTACCGTTTAGACTTCGTGTCCTGACTAGCTTTCCGAGGCCTCTCTTGTCTTGAAATCCCATCCTTCGACCCTAACTTATAAACCCCAGACGCACCCACCTTCCGCCGTCTTTCTTCTCTCCATCATCGCCAAATTCGATAGTCAGTGCTTGACTTCCCTAAGTCAGTCATCGACGGTTGATTCATAGCTTAAAGTAAGTCAACGATCTAGCACAGAGTTCAAAACATACGTACGCTCCAGGTAGTGGTGTATGCTTCTATTCTTCTCCCTCCCAGTTTTCTCGAGCACGGACTTCGAACTACGACTACGACACTTATAAACCCCCTAGTTGCTCGTACTTTCTTTTCTCTCCTCTTGTCTTACTAAATTTCGGTTCAACTTTGCATGGTAATAGGTGATCATTCGGTTTCTCAAAATCCAACGCAGTTCTTCTTTGCTCGCGTCTGCATTCACATAACCACCATTCATAGTCGATTTCAGCCCCAACCAATACAGCACAAGCTACACAGCCTGCACCTAGCATAAAAAATCAAAAGAGGAAAATATCACAATAGCATACTAGCATCTATTTGTCAAGTACTTGCATCGACACTGTCAATTTCTGCATCCTAGGATATCCTTTCGGTTCTATATCGCCCACTCGCCGACATCAGGAAACGCACCTTAGCAGCAACAGGGAAACTTCGCTTGATTGGGTCAAATCTCCACGCAACAACACGCACAGCTATCTCGACGTCTTGATCTCCCAAACTGCACCGCCATCTTTTTCGAGCTCAAACGGTCGGAAAGTACCTTTTGGCTTTCGTGCAGACACAACTGTGGCTTCGTCCAGCGACTTGGCCATCCTCCGCGTCTAAAAGGTAAGGAAAACTATTTTTCAATAATACCCGTGCTAAGTTTCATGATCGTTTTGTGTCTTGTTATTCCATTTTGGGCATCATTTCGTTTTTGATTTCTTTCTCTGGTATCGTGGGAAAAGCCACCCAGCACACAATGCCGCCCGAGAAATTTCTTTTTCCAGTTGAAGCAGACTAGCGCAGAAGATGAGGCGAGGCTGTGCACGCTAGCGCTGCACCGCATCGTCATACTCTGTTGGCGCCAGTGTCATCGCGGGGCGGCCGCACTAGTTCTGCATCTCGGGAGGTCTTTTTCGCACGAGTGTGCTGTTCCCCGGGGACCCATCGAGGCCCGGCAGTTTGGATACATGAAGTTACACCGCAACAAAAGCAATTCGTTTCCTGGGGTCTACTGGCTGCCAAAGTTTAGGGCGGCCCAGGATGCATCCGCTGCAAAGACTGTGCAGCAAGCTCTCTTCAGGACTAGCTTCGCTTGATTACACAGACTTATATATACAAAGCGGCGAACCCGTCATGGAGTGTACTTTTGTCTTGCAGAGCATCAATCTACTTAAGCATCTTCAATCCTCGCCTTCGATCTTAGTCTTTTTTTTTTTCCGAACATATTTATAAAGCATCGATACCCACTTAACGACCCATACCTGTCTCTTACCTTTTAACACCTGTCTTTGAAAGATCCTTTATCACACTTCCCTTCCGCAACAGTCTCAGCTCAGGCCGTTTACAACCCAACAACAATCGAAGCTTATTGCTCTGGTTCATTGAACCAAATTTCTTCAACGATTCAGCTTTAGGGCCTGGATAGATTCCCGTCCGAAAGCTTCATCAATGGCCTATACGGTTGGTTCCCGTCTTCCCTTCCAAGATTGCGCAATTCCCTTTAAGTTTTATTGAGCACTGTCGATTTTTCTGTTATGTTTTTTGCCTTAAAAGTGGATTATAGTGCTTCTAGAAAGGAAGTGCGATAGTCCACTAAGTTATGGCTCCACATGTCAACGTTACCTTTGCAGAACGATGGCGTGTTGGCTTGTTTTCCCTTCACCGCTTTTCCTCGCTCAACTCGAGCTTGAAGCCCAGAGCTTGTGTGGAAAAAATGCTAGCTGGGGGCTGAAGCTGCGTTTGCACCTTTCCTTTTGGCCCTAATTTCCCTTTCGTGGGCGGGCAAGTCATGGCGAGTTTCTTCCCACCTGATTTCGGTGGATTTGGAGTCCCCTGGTCAGCCCTTGTTCAATACTCCGGGGACTAGCCATGACACACCCATGCGCACGCCCCTTATAGCATGGTCAGAGAAAGTTTGAGGAGAGAAAAGAAAAATACCCAGAAAAATAAAAAATAAAAATAAAAACCGAACAAGAGGAAGAGGATGGCAGCCTGAGGGTAGCAGAGGTGTGTGTCGCTCACTATTTCGAGGGAAAATTCCTCTTTACACCCTCTTCCCTGCATCCCCTTCGTCATTTGCAGATTTTTATTTTTTTCTTCCTCTTCTCTTAAATACGATACCTTCTGCAAAAGCAACGTCGTTTCTTTTTTTTTTCTTGACTTGGTTGGGGTCTTGCAATTTGAGCATTCGGCTCGGAGACCTTACTCAATCTTTCTTTTCCGACATGTTCCCTTCTTAAGTCTCCCTTGATCACCTCACTTCCCAGAGCAACATATCTAAGACTCGGGACGGATCATTTGGAGATGCAAGAAGGGAAAGATATATTACTATCTACGGAAGCAGAGGATTAATTACCAACGGAAAACTTTTTGAGGTACAGCAATTTTGCAAGCAGCTTCCCCTCCTCCCCTTCCCTAGCCGTCCAACACCCGCCTGGCCTGGCATCTGCTCCTTGCACAGCTCGTTATAGATGGGAGAAACATCATTCATCGTCAAATGAGCTCTCGACGGGCAGGATCGGGTGGGACCGATATCCCACTCGAGACAGCCGACGGGACTCTGCAATAAAGTCCTGACGCAGATGCATAGACTCCCGCAGCGATTTTTATATCCGCAGATCCTCATCGTTCGGACTCTGAACCAGGGCCGAACTAAAAAGAGGTCGGCGGCCGCGGGGGTAACAAGCAGAATTGGGCTGTGGGTTTTCCATCTGCTAGTTGTTTCTGCAGGTTTACCCAACGGGACCACGTCCCATTGCATATGACACAGTTCTATGCTTTTTCTTTTTCAGGAGCTCGATATTAATATATCCAAGCTGCTGCTGCATCGTCTCATATGGAATTCTGTTTGCTACTTCCCTTGGTTTTACTCATCCACCGCACTGTTGTTTTCCAACATCAACATCGTCTGCTCTGCTTCGACCTCGCCGGTGTTGACCTCGCCTCAACACAGTCTTGGGCCTGGCCCTGCAGCGGTGGCGACGGTGTCCAACATCGCCTATAATTATACCCACACCACCACCTCCTGTTCCATCTTCCTCCTGCAACCTTCCATCATCGTTATATTCAGTTGTTCCTTCTAGACTTCTTCCCTTTTTAATTTTTTTAATTTTTATTTTTATATATACATCTTTGTCTGTTAGCGGCGTTTGGTTCTTTCTGCTCTGTTCTCTTCTCTTCATCATCATCATCATCCACGACCTGGCCGTCCTTCCGGATTACTCTTGCTGACATTCCCTCTGGCAGTTCTCACGGGCTGGGATTCCCACTCCTCCTCCATTTGACTATCAGCACGCTGAGTCCGGTCTTACTTTCGATTTCCAGTTCGACAAGGGCAGCCCATACACCCAGGCTATCAGCAACATGGCAGCCTCCTACAACAACCGAAGGTCTCCTCTGCAATGTAAGCGCTCCTCCATCTTTCAGCCCTGTGACAAATCCGGCTTGCCACAAAGTGACATCGGATCCTTCCCTGGTCGTACCAGCAGTTTACTAAATTCTGCCTTAGACAACACTCAACTCCCGCAGATAACCGGGCCTACGTCTTCGTATCCTACCTACCAGGCGGATACTCCTTCGACATACCAGACTCCCCAACAGAGCACTCCATCGACCTTCGAACCAGGTCAATTCCAACAAACTTCACAAGTTTCTGCATTCCCTCGTGTGACAGGATGCTCTCCAGCCCAGGGTCCATCGGGTACCGACTTCACTATCGTCGTTTCTGCTTCGACCGACTTGACTATGGACAAGAATAGGACTTATAGGGCAATGTTTGGCTCCAAGAGATGCCCAGTTACCATCCAAAAGGCCGCCTCTGTCGACGGCTACATGTCTTTCAACCTTTTGACTAAAGTTCCACCAAGCTCGACAACCGGATGGTATGGCGAGAAGGTTCCAGTCTACTTCAACGTTGAGGATGAGCACGGCATGGAATTGAACACTGAAGAAATCACCGAATTCATCTATACCGATGTTTCGCCACCACAGTCTTATGAGTCATCTCCTACACCAGATGGCTCAGGAAGAAAGAGAAGACTTTCCAGCGGCGCTAAGGACATTGCCAGCGATATTTACAAGATGACTGTCAAGCGACCAGCTCTTCAACCAAGAATCCCAGGAAAGGAGGAGGATTACGCCATCTACTCTTATCCTTCAGTTAGCGGATCTTCTTTCCCATCCTACACACAAACCGCTATCTATGGAGATGCCGGCCGACCAGCCTCATGGAACGTTGGTTCTACATCAGATCATGTCGGAAACCCAACATTGGTCAGGACCTCAACTCTTCAACAGTCGCATGGATCTTTCAACCCATACCAGCTCCCACAGAAGGCCAACCTCTCCCTGCAAGGAGACTTGAACTCGATGGCCGAGAACTGGACTGCTGAAGAGTGGCAAAACAAGCGTCGACTGGTCCAGTTCCGTCGCACTCAACGAGGCAACACAGTCGAGGCCAGCTTCGCACCAGTCAGCCCCAGCGAACGCCAGGCAAACAGCATCTGTATTAGCTGTATCTGGTGGGCGGAGCGACAGGAGACATTCGTTACTAGTGTTGACTGCATCTATCTCCTAGAGGCTCTCGTCGGTGTTAGGTTCACCGTCGAAGAGAAGAACAGGATCAGGCGAAATCTGGAAGGATTCCATCCTTTGACTGTCTCCAAGGCTAAGGCCGACAGCGAACCATTCTTCAAGCTCATCATGTCCTTCCCAAATCCAAAGCCGAGAAACATTGAAAAAGATGTCAAGGTTTTCCCATGGAAGATTCTCACTTTGGCTCTCAAGAAGATTATTGGCAAATACGTAAGCACTGCCTTTCCGTAGTTACATTTGATTCACTATAAATAGTCTAGCTAACCTGAACTCGGTATAGTCTGCCAGCTATTCGTCGACTGCTTCCGTGATGAGCCCGCCAATGGGTTCTTCCGGCCCAATGATCCAGAACGCATCTCCTCGTTCTAACTCGACTTCTCCTTCCGTCCCCCAGCGTGCTACCGCCAGCGTCTCGCCTCCAGCCGCTGCACATGCCTATCCTCAACAAATTGAACGCCCAGCGGTCACTCGCGCCGATGTCCTCTCTGGTCACTTGCAACCTGGGATGACACTCCCAACTACCACGTGGGCCCAGCTTCCTCATCTTCAGGCTCCAGCAATCTCGACACAGCAACATATCCCAAGGACATCCTGGGATGGAATGGGCCGCCAGAACCTGGAAATTCCTCCAGTTTACGCCGACAACGTTCAAGCCGTCCCTCAGCCAACGTTGCACAACCTTGCCTACCAGCAAAGGTTGCCGAACCCTTACCAGGGCAATGTCGACGGAAGCCAGCAGCTCTCGCGACACAACACCTACTCGATGTCTTAAATACAAATACATCTTTGGGGGAAGTAGCTTGCATTGTAATCAACATTTTTCATTTTCCTTTCAAATTGGGTTACGAATTGTTACGATACCTATGATGTGTTTCTCATTACTGTCTTTTAATTACCTTTGGTTTTGTGGATTGCTTTTCCGAACTGGCAGCACATTGTATTTTCTTTACTCATCCGTGTTCCGCTGGCTTTTGGCTTTTTCGTCTTTTCAGGAATATTCACTATGGAGGAAAGCTTTGTTCTACATCATACACTTGCATCGGGGAGTTCGTTTTCGCTTTCTTGTTTTTCCCTTTCGGCCCTGAAATACCTAAGCATAGGGCCTCGTGTTTCCTAATTTCCTTTCATCTGGGTCTTTTTCTTCATCGGTGATCGCGGTGTACTGTTTTCTATTAGTCACATTTTCTTATTCATGGGTTTTTCTTTATTCTCTACCGTATTGTATATTTTCATCTCTTGCATACCTACTTTGCCATCACGTCGAACTGTGAATTTAAAAACAGTGGGCGCTTCTTTACCACTACTGGCAACCAGATAATCTACAATGAGGATATTTTTACTCTCCTCTGATATATACATGCTGGCAACTTTTTTCTTTTGTGCACCAAAAAAAAAAATGTTTTTTTCTCTTTCGCAATTAACTTTGGGAGGATATCTGCTTGTCGTTTGGTTTTTTGCAGTTTTGCGAGCTCTGTCATTTTTGTTTCTTTTGAGCTGCTTTTTGCCTTGCTACTAGAATAAGGAGAACTCATTCCTCATGGATATCGGCGCACCAAAAAAAAAAAACAATTTTACTCTTTTTCACCACCTCACTAGGCCCATTGCGTGTGAAGAACTGGATCCCGGAATTTTATCGTAGCTGTCATGTTTTTTTTCCCTTGCACACACTTGTTTCTCCTCCAAACGTTTTTGTTTCCTTCCCTTTGTCAACCTCGATCTTAAGTTTTACTGCGGGTTGGGTTGGAACTCTTGTTGTTCCAACAATGTCGAGTATCCCGGGATGCATGAACTCGTGAACTCGAGCACCCGGCTATCTTACTAACCCCTCATCCTTTCCCTCATGTACCTATTATCCTGCGAAATATAATAATGGATTATCAATGGAGAGCAAAAGATCATCGCTCGTCACGAAAGGCACATGCGTATAACTTCATAGCAAATCAAGACTATTAATGCCCTTACTGAGGGGTTGTCAATAGCTGGATGATCGCTGTTATATAACATGGTTCCGGTCAGGATATCCAGTGGCCCGGGATTCCACCTCACAAATTTTGGTGGTATCCCCTCTCGTTCGTTTCATGAGTATGGGACTTGCCCCGCCGGACCTTGAAATGTGAAGGAACGACCCTTGGATATGGGAACCACATCTAATTTCAATTCTCATCGCAAATCCTGAGATGGATTTCGTAGTCTTTGGAGGCTTTGCGAGGCCTTCTCCTTCAGTAAAACCGGAAAGAGCAAGTGCGTTTGTAGGTGCATGCAGAATAATATCTGGTTTTGACAACTACCCCAGTGGCCTGGTCAGGGTATCATATGATGCCTGTTTACTTTGCTTACGTCTAACTTGGGGCGAAGAGGGGTGTCGGGTAGGAAAGGTTGTCGGGACTAGGAAAGTTGTTGGCTTTCCCCCCGCCCCATGTATCCCAGCTAGCATCGCGATGGTGCGCCCTGCTGGTGTCTGGAGGTTCCACCGGAGACGGAAAAGACGACGATAAGATCCATGGATTCAGAAATGCATCGATGCTTGTTACCTCTGTGCGTCTCTGCAGGCGGGTCAGTGCATCTCCTCTTCTATTCCCTCTAGCTTGGGCTTGGAAAAACGGATCTGTCGATGGCTTTGCTGACAGAAATGCGAAAAGGATATCTGAGTCCTTCCTTCACACAGCTAGCGTGATTTCATTGGTGATGGATGCTTCTTTTCGTCTGATCTGAGG
Source organism: Arthrobotrys sinensis (assembly GCA_036971225.1). NCBI lineage: Eukaryota > Fungi > Ascomycota > Orbiliomycetes > Orbiliales > Orbiliaceae > Arthrobotrys > Arthrobotrys sinensis. The sequence goes on along the minus strand of JAJTTV010000014.1, from coordinate 1,017,253 downwards.
CTCGAGCACGAGGGTTTCACATAAAAACAAATATTAAGGCAGCTTCTTTCGCATCGATATCCCCATTCAGGGCCACCGCGCTGGGGAATGCATCCGGGTTTGCTTCACCACCTAAGCCTTTTCAAGCCTCAATTAATTGATATGGGTGTTTTAGGAAACAGGGTTGCTGGGTATAATATCGCTGGTTATTGGTTACTTTTTCACACTTTGGGAACATCCGATGATATCGCGGGTTCTTGGGATCATAGTGTCGACAGATTTGCATGCAGGTTGTCAGTGTTTTATTCCAGGGATTTTTTCTTGGATGGATTGGGAGCCAGTCGAATATTCCTGTAACGGTCGGATAGTGCACGCCCAATCGCGGAGTTTTGGAAAAACTTTACCCATCCTCCGTTCAAACAACCGAATCGGTTCCTTTCTTCACTTTGAGAGACATTTTTCATGGCTGCCACGAGGGCGTCGATGGTTCATGGTTGTGGGATTGGGGATGGAGGGGTTAACGTTGTTGGGGTCGGGTACTTTTTACTTTTTGGTGTGTTTCTGATTCTGCAGGGCAGCGAACACAAATCGGGGCTTGAGAGCTTGAATGTTGGGACATCACAAGAGCTTAGGGAGCTTCGAATGACAAGGACTAGCTACGAACTGGGAGGGGCTGTCATCTCGGTGCGAGGGGACAGGAACCAAAAGTACCGGGGGACACAATATCTAGCGTCCCCTCTACGGATACTACACTCCATATTTTTCAAGGGACAAGTTTTAGATTGATATGTGATGGTGGTATAGCTCTAGGTGTAGACACTAATCTATCTGCCTCAGCATACGAAAAGTCGGAATGGAAGAAAGTTTATTTGATCCCGGTCCGGCAAGCCAAGGGTCGAATATTTCTGCAAGTGAATGGGAGAGTATCTTGAGTGCTAGCAGCGGCTCTGGGGAGGGCTACCTATAGTGATCTGCATGATATTTCAAGCTGAAAGACTTTCGAAGGTTCTTTAGGTGCTTCCATGCATGAAGCTAGTGCTGCATGTGCAGATTGACGGCCTGAAATCGGGTTCCGAGCCCACTGGAAGAGGCTTTAACTCCGTCGGTCAGGACGAATTAGCGTCGAAAAGATCTTCGTGTTCGTTCACCTTACAGCTACATATATACCGCGAAGGTGAAAGTTTATTTGATTCCTTTTTTTTGGCAATTGCAGCGCTAATCGAGAAAGTATATCGCCACTTTGAAGGAGGAATATGGAGCCTCGGAACGACCCGGATGTTCGGAATTTTATTAACCATGACGCTGCTGTAACATGATCAGAGAACTCTGATTTTATGATTCTATGAAATCATTATATCATATTCGTTTTATAGGAGCTTGTTGGCCTTCTGCACGCAGATAAATATATTGTCGGGGCTCCCTTGCTAAGGTAAAAGCCCAGGATAGAGCTACCCTCAAAGTGTTGGCTCGTGTGATCTGTACCTACATGATGCATGACATGTGCCTGGCCCTTCGCTGTTAAGGGAGGCGTATAATCAGTATTATTCCATTTATGGCTATAGTTTCTGCTATGAGGAATTTAATAATCAAGGGCATATGGATGTTTGGTTCGGTGAGAGCGACGAAAGTTGAAATTCCTCGTGTGTAAATTATTACCATGGAATGGGCATTCGTAATAGTCTACTGAAACCGCTCATTAACGTTGACGGTTGTCGCGAATAAATTAATTTGCTGACGAGGCTGGGCAACCACGTGTGGGTGGGAGCTGGTAAAGAAGGAACTGGTATAATATTCTGTCGATGGCCGGAATATATTGTAATCCTTTCGAATACCCAAGTGGACTTGACGAAGGTCGAGGGACCCCGAATATGTGAATTTAGCCTGCTGCTTACCGAGTTTGCCTACCGGGTCTAGTAGAACATGCAGGATACGTCGAAATACCGAGTACCAAGAAGGACATTTCGACAATAAGGTAGACGAAATCGCTAGGCTAGTATCCCTGGTACGATAATCCCCAGTTATTTGCATCCTGCACGCCCTGAAAACAAACGGACAAGAAACTTATTTGATAATGGCTTACGGAAACACCGTCTATGCCAAGAAAGAACTAGTGGCTTCGTATTCACTGAAGAGATTGAAGCCATTTCGTCGATGGTCGAGCTATAATGCCAAGGATATAGAAACGCAAGATAGAGTGTAATCGCCCAAAGCTGGTTTAGTGGAATTCACCTGAGTTAGGCGTAGTACTTTCCGCCCTTGGCATCATAGTGGTTTCTTTCGAAGCCCCGGCTTGGATGTCATTGTTCTGTCACACAACTCAGAAGCAGCCAAGAAATGCTTTGATTTGTGGAGGAAGATGGGAAATTTTAACTTATTTGGGCATTTTGGTCTTGGGAGATGCATGGGGAGCTGCTGAGTTAACGATTGTGATGATTTGAACTCTCACGAAGTGTGATTTCAGGGTCGTTGACAGGGCCAAGAGATTTTTTGGGGTCTGTGAACGAGGCTAAAGGAATATGTGCAGGGCACCGCTAAAGAAAAAGCTTTCCGAGATTCGGTACGGCGAGCACTGTGTCTCGGGGCGGATGAGTGCGCTGCTTAACTAGCTGCCGCAGACCAAGTGGGACTCCAACATGAACTCTATCTTGCCAATTGATGCACACAAGCCTCATTATGTCGGCATCACAGCGCTACAGAGCTAGAGCTATTAAGCGCAGAATTGAAGAGTATCATTCATAGAGGTGTTTCCAAGAGCCAATGGTACATAATTTTGCGCAAGGTTTACAGTAGCATTATGAGGTTACACTATTCCACCGTTTCGTCGCTTGGCTTCATTTTCTCCCTGGGATAGCCATGACTATAGCTTACCTCAGCAGAACATGACATGACAATGTGCGCACACTGGGAGGTATCCTTCGGATTCTTACAGCCGGGGGCCACGGCAGACGGCAATTTTTTCAGCCAAAAAGGTCCCAGTACCGAGGTCACCCTCTGAGACGTGGGTTCTGGTTGATTGGGGGCTTTTCCTTCTGGCTGTGCCGGACGGGAGTTCCTGTAGAAGGTATGTATACGTAGCTTATGAAGCAATGTAGAATATTATGAGCTATGTCTCATATATTGCGGCCGAGTGTCTGCGGATATCTAGATCAGGTACTCGTAGGAAAGTTGTCAGATGAGGGTCGTATTTTGGGCGAGCTGGAGGAATCTGATATCATCTTGTCATGATGTGAAGAGCTCGAGGTCGTCGGTTCACGAAGGGACCACGGGACGCAACTAAGATGAAACTAATGGCTGGCTCCTTAGGCGTTTTCTTGGCTTACGAAAACGCCTACCGAGTATCTTCGATGCCTCTTACATGTGATTGCTAGTTCATCGACAATAGGTAAGCATGATGCTGATGTCGGTTGATACTCAGGTTGGGTGGATACCAGAATTGATGGCTGTTCAGCCGCAACGCATCGAGTGGGAGACTCCGGGCTTCATGCCTATGCATATTTGTGATCAGGGTTCGCAATTCCAATGGGGACCTGGTCTCAGGGATAGCAACCGAGCTCATTGAAGGGCTTGATGATTTGGACCTGGGATCCTTGTTTAATCGAAAGAAGTGCAAGGTCCCGCGGGCGTTCCTTGCTGCAGGGTAGATACGACGTGACCCAATTTTATGCATCAATACTGAATGCAATCCGTATATAATTATGCAAGGCGTTTGTGAGACCGCTATGAGATGCCTAAGAAATGAATTCACCGTTTGGATATTCCAGTTCAGTGGTCTTGTGTATCCGTTTACCGAGTCATGGCTTAGATCGCATCATATCAACCTGCATCGATCGCCAAAGCTTTCCGCCATGTTCCAAGCCATTGGAATGGAAGATGTTTTACCTCTTATATCCGCAGCGAATAGAAAGAGTGCCGGGCGCGTTTTGGTTCGCTGCTCCACAGATGGCCCGAGATCCATAAGGGGCAATTTCCAAGATAAACCTTATGCAAGTCTCTCTTTCTCCGCATTTTGGATATTGAGACATTGGCGCTCTACCTTGCGCACGGGTATCTTGAGAAAGTGATCCGGTCTCCGGGTTTCAGATCTATTCGGGCCCTTCTGGTAGAATAATTGGCATCGGTCTTGTGCGGTGTGCGGTATGCACCATGCGGGAAAACGAGGCGCTACATTTTGCCTTGATGAAATTCCTTGGCGACGAAGCTGAGGATATCTGCTGAGGGTTGTGATGGAGCCTGCATCCTGTAGATTATCCACCGTAGAAAATTCGTTACAAATTAAAGGGAAATCTTTACCCCGGCGTTGTAGTCTTGGCTTTGCGATTTATGGATGCCTTGATGGTTATATGGAATACTCTCGGTGTAACGGCGCGGTCAAGGAAGTTCATTGGGCCTCACCTTCTTGTTATGCGCAGTAAACGACCGCGCACTCGATAATACCCGGTGTATATGTGGGGAACCTCAAGCAGACTTCCCTTGAAAGATCCACCTAGGGCAGCCCCTTGATAACATAATTGGTGACGAGGTTGCCGAGAAACACTGGATATATGCCGGATACTCTGGTGTTTGCCCAGCTAGTTGCGCTGAGTAGGCGAGAAGAGAGGCATGGCCCATGCCCATGGAAGATCCACTTTTTTGTGCGACAGTCCGTGAACCTCCTTTGAGGATGTATCCCCAGGTTTGCAAACTCCCAAGAAATGAGGCTTGCAGCGGATCTGAAATTGAAACTGACCCTCGGGATCAAGTGAAGCCGGTCAATATCGCAAATTCGGCAATCGTCGCCGTTATGATTGCATGCTCGGGACCTGTTGGTGCGGAGAGCTGGTCCGTAAGGAGATACGAAATTCCGCAGGGCGCACACCCTCGAACAAAATGGAGGTGGTCGTTCCATGAAGGAAAACGTGGCTAGCTGTGCGATAGCTTGGATATTCCTTTTTTCCCCTTTTGAAACTAATCGCAATTTTCTCATGGCATCAGTGACATGAATATCCCGCGCGATCGAAAATATGCAAGAGGTCTCAGTTTCTAATTCTGGTGGCTTGCTGTGAAGCAAAAAAACGTGGCAAGCCTTCCGGTTAATCCTACCAGCTCGTCCTTTCAGAGATGCCGACTCCACAGCCTTGCAAGCTGGTTGGTAGGTGTGACCTGTCAATAACTTAGCCAGACCCAGTCACCAGTCACCAGGGCTCCAGCTGTCCCAAAGCTGAGGATCCGTGCGGATACTGGCTGCATGCAAACTCGAGCAACCTGTATGTTCTAAATCGTGCAGGAATCTAACCCATAGTTAGGACTGGTGGAGAACAACGAACAGTCGGCGACCCTGTCTAGTTTATTACGACCGCACACCAAGCCAAGGAGACGTATTGCATAGCTTAAGATACTTCCAACGCAGATTGTGGATTCGAGTGAGTGGTAATTGCGTTGTTCGCAGTGTAAGTGAATTCATCACGCATGATGCATGGCGTGCATTTGAATTTCATAGCTGTTAATTTGTGACGATGCTGGAGAGTGTATTTTAAGAATGTGTAATCTCGCTGGATCTTGCTTTCCAAGTTTTCGGATCTGACCGCGGGGTCCAATATACGCCGCAACCGCGCCTTCAAATTTCTTGGAAAACCTTGTTGACTGAAAGGCGGGAGGACTTAAGTTTGGATGGCATACTCCGTCACATATTGATTCATGATGGGTTTCCTTCGAGCCCGCGAACTCATATTGGTGGAAATTTTAGCACTAGATGTGCAGGCTGAATGACGGCTTAGAATTATGCTAGTGGTTTTTCTTTTCCTAATTCTATTCCGCGAGGTGCCGAACACCCGGGTCATCTGAATGATCATGGAATTTGTATCGTTTATTTCCTACCGCACGCTCCTGTCGGTACTTAACTCCGCGCAAGCCAAGCATCGCGAGATTGAAATGAAGTATCGATGGGGCCTCAGAACCGGGGTAGAAGTATATTTGTGGTACTGGTGTATCAGAAAAGTGATTGTATTCGCAGAGTTAAGGTTTTGGAAACGGTTGGGAAATATGGCATGTAATTTGTCTAAGCTCGGACGCTCAGAACTTACAGAAAGTTGCCGACTCTAATGCGTCCTGCCGATGTATGTCTGGTATCAGAAATAACAACGGTGTTTGAAATGAACAGGTTCCCGAGTGGAGGTATTTTGGATCTGCTTCCGATGTCCGGAAGTACAATCCGGTCAAATTTCAGCAGAGAGTTCTACACTATTTACATCACGTCTACAAGCACACTAGTGGATTATCACAGCTATACATCTGGTGATGACTACGATACACGCAGCAGATACCCTGTCCGAATCTCGAAAAAATGCGAAGCCGTTGCTGCCTGAAACCTCGAAACTAGCCGAGCCGCTGCTTATACCCTGAAGACTTCCTCAACAGTATCAGTTCGGACTCACCCGAGCTCTTCTATGAAGATTTGGCAGGTTTCCTACGTTACACATGATGCTGGACCCGGGTTGTTAGGATCCCCCTTCGATTTCCCAGTCCATTGAGGTCAACATCATATTAATATATTTGATATGAAATATATCACATTTTCCCTTCCAGCACATACCCAAGGCGTAATCTCCTCACCGTAAATAACAATGCCACGTTACAAATGTCCGAGTATGGTATATTTGCTGACCAATACACTGACAAATTTTGCAAAACGGGATAGAGAGGTCTCCGCGTGCCCTGGTTGTTCTCGGCTGAACCGTCTGACGGGAGGAAGACGTTTACATTTTCGGCGGCCTTTTACCCTTTTAGCTATTTCTTGGGCTTTTCTTGCAGGCTTGGTCGCTTGACCGTTGATATCCGGATGCTGGTTGCCGCCTATTCTGAAGGCATTATCGGTCTGGTTGAAGATATTTACCCATGGCCAAGCGTAAAACGGGGGCGGATGACTGACTCGCGGGACGCAAGTCGTTAGGCAGCTTTCCCATCACGATTGGCGGGAACATTTCCTAGAGTTTGTGCAATATGAAATGTTGACGGTGATAAATCGTCACTGGATATTAGGGCTTCGCCCTTGCAGACCCCCGGAGGCGGCGCGGTAATGGGAAGCTGTGTCCTAGGGTACATATTGGTACAGAGTGCTTGGCTCGTATTGATACCTAGACGCTTAAAAGGTTGCAGATTAGTGACAAATAGGCTAATCCTGTTTATTATTGAAGGTGCTTATTCTCTGATAAGTAGCATGATAGTGGCCTATTAGTTAGGCAAAAACCATGAAGATAAAAGTCTTGGAAGCGTCCTAGAATGTTCTACCGCATACACACCACACGACGCCCGAGGAGTCGTATGGAAACAATTCCGACGATTCGCGATCCTTCAAGGTGGAAATGTGATATCGGTGGGTCCAGCGGCCGCGGCCTCGGTTATGATATTCGGGTCCAGGCTGAGTGGATGGGATCCAGAGCCAGTATCTGGGGATTGTCGAATATGAATCAGGAGGTCTTGGTACAACCAATAACAACGTTGAATCGAACAGGAGAAAATAGAATAACAAGCGAAGGAAATATCAGTGATACAGTGGAGGAACTCAGTGATATGTTACGTCCCCTATAGGGTCTCGAGAAGCCCTGTGGATTCGATGGTGAATTGGGCTTTCTGATTTTATGACATGGAACTTGCAAATTTGGTTTCCTCTTCCTTCTCCACTTCATCTTCCTGAAATCTCGAGATGCACACGACCCTGACATAACTTCGACACCTGCACTATCGAGCTAGCAGATGCCCACTTTTCCCGCCTCAAACAAACTCCCTAGTCAGAGACAGCCGCCCTTAGGTGCCGTCCACGTTTCGGCGAGGCTTTTTCCCGACTCTGCCGGCACGCCGGCATGCCGACGTCCTAGCACTTTCGTAACATGATGGCGTACACCCTCGAAGCTGGAAACATGGGGGTACAGACCCTCATTCCAACATCAACATCCGGCCATTCCACATGCATTCGACAATGCTCGAGCTACGCAAGCAAGACACACGGTGGCGATCCACTAAACTTCGTCTTAGCCTGTGTTCTCAATCAATGCCCATGCATTTTTATGCTTCTGGAAAACAACGCAAATGTACCATCTTCGATGCAATAGCGGGCAAGACATGCCTAAAAGTTTTGATACCGTTTGGATACCTCATCGTTAATCTCGACGAGCTTCCACGATTATTCGTCGGATGGAAGGACCCTCGAAGCCACTAAATGGGCACGGATTCACAGGACGATCCAAGTCAGGGAGCTGCATATCTGTCTCAAGCCATCTCATCGATTTGGGCCTTCTCCCTCTCGATACTGGTGTCTTGGCATATATTTTGTTGCAGTTTTGCATCTTCCGCCAATGCAGCGTTCGATTTCAAAAGGACCCTTCCTTGCAGAAGACCAATTTTTGCGCAAAATCTTGGCCCTGCAGGTCTTGGAGCTATTCAGCTTTTGACGACCAAACCGACTATACTCCGTTTTGTATACGCTCTTTGGATGCATTTAAGCCGTCGTCACACGGTGGGTCTTGCCGATTCGATGGATTCTTGTGAATTTTTGAGCATCCCACCTGTCGAGTTCGGTCCGATGGGTTTCAAGAAGAGACAACCATACACCAATCCGTACGCATCGCATCTACAAGTCGGTAGTTCCTCGACATGGGATTGCGTATACCCGTTGATATCCAAAAACGAAGGAAAAATTAGGCGCCAGTTCCCGGTCCTATTGTTTCCGTAGGAATTTTCGAAGTCCGAAGGCCCACCAAAAATTTCGAGATGGCGTCTGTGCAGATTAGGTAAACTTTCCCCGAGTGGGTCCCTCTCTCTATTGAATCTGCATGTTAACATATTGTACCTGAGAGAGATCTTCTGGGTAGCCTCGGATCTGATCTAGGTATAAGATTCTTTGTACCACCGTCCAATCTGGCAACTCTTTGGCGCCGCAGAGTGCCGCTACCCGAGCCCGGAGTCCCAGGGAGTGAAAAATTTGCCGCATAGGCCGCATAGGCATCGGCGGCTACTGCGCCACATTTCTGCCAGCACACCCTTTTTTGGATGTTACATCTTGTCCGGCGCGGCCCTTGACAGCTGTCCACCAATCATTGGCCCAGATGTAACATAGGACAAGTCTTTACTCAGCAGGAGCTCGAGGATTCCTTCCGGCCTTCAAGGCTTGTCATCTTTGCAAAGAGTAAAACGTCAGCGGACTCCGCCCGACCAGACCTTCTTTTTCTTATAAACTCCGTCCACGTATCACTCTTAAAACCTTCTTTCCTGGTTATCAGGTGATGGAGGCTTGATAAAGTAGGCAAGGGCTTTGGCCTTGCTGGCAGGCGACAAAGGTATCAGCTGGACGTGGCAGAGCTTCAGGAGAGCGAGCTGGAAATATCCACCTATCCGAATGGAGTGTCTGCTCGTGTGAGCGAGGTACGTCATATACTTCGACGTCCTTTCGGTTGGTAGGGCAGCTCGGGGCGGTTGGGTACCCCATCTGACAGCTCCGAAGTATCCACCTAAGAGCTCTTTGGTGTAGCACCAGATACGCAACCGAGACTTTGCCCTGCTGATTCTAAAAATGTCTTTCGCTTCGGGGCCGACTTACATGGCATGAGTCGGGGGGTATGACAAGAAACCGGGGATCGACAGGGCTATTGCTGGCTGACAGTTGAAAGTCTGGGGGGTGTCCTCTGGAGAAATATCCACATCAGTAGGGTGCTCCATAGCTCCTGTGGCTTGAGTAAGAGCCGCCCAGCAGTGAAAATTTTGTCTCTCCCTTGCATATGAGCGGCCGGGGTAAATTCAGGCATGGAAGGGGCATAGAAGCGGCAAAGAACAAAAAAAAACGTGTTTGTATCTTGCAGGTTGCGCAAGCGTCGCATGCACGGTGCCATCATCGGTTCCCAATTTCTGGGAATTCATATATCGGTCCTTAGGCTCGGCCTTCCCGAAATAGCTACAATTTCGAGAAGCCTCTGGAGGGTCGTACCAGTATACAGACAGCCACAGCGCACAGGTGGCGCCAAGCAAAGGGACACATGAGGCTTCTATCTCCTCGGGAAATTCAAAGTCCGGTATCGCCTGGACTTTCCGTGTAGGTGGAGATTACATAATAGTTGGAGGGCGGCCGGCCATAACGGTTTTTAGCCCGATGCACTGTTCTACCATCGAGCCTATCAGAGCGTCGACGCTATCAGAATTTTATCTGGCGGTTGCAAAGCACTTTTGAAGATGATAAACCTGCTTGCATATATCCGCCGTTACGTGAGCAATTTAGATGCTGCCTGATTACAATAGCTTTTGTAACATCGTAGTTCCTGCCATCTCAAGAAATTTCGAGACTTGAGGATGGGATGCCTTCGAGGATTCGAAGCTTCTGTGTCGCCGATTGGCTCGAAAATTTCGAGAGTCAAGTTTGCGGTCAGCTGGAGTGAGTCCGCAACACATCTCTTGTGCTCCCGCGGATCGCACGGGTGCCGCATCGATGTTGGCGTAATTAAAGGCTTGGTGGACTGGGAGAAAAATTCGACTACCATCGAACTCGATGTCCGTCCGGGCGAAGCCGCTACAATTACACAAGCACAGTTACGTTACACTTTGAAGCCCCCTGAACTTCAAGGGAATAACGTCGTACTATCGATTGAATCGACCAATCGTAAGCCGCGCAATCCAGCTTCCGCGACCTCCGGCGTCGGGTTTCGTGATCTTTGGTATCGTATATCCGGATACCGGATATATTTCATAGTGTTCCCGTCAATTACACGCACGCCCAAACGCTCGAAGGGAACGTAAAGGGTGTCTACTCCTTTCGACGAACTGTCACGCCCGTGCGTGTGCATGTGCAGGCAATTGCGTATACCATAAACGCTCAGGGCATCTGCTGCTATCAAGAGCTGGAAGTATCGAAAAGTATCTCCAAGGGGAACCAAGGGGTCCCGGGGATTGGTGGCAAAGACGAGATGGAGACAGTTACGACCTGGTCGCCAGGTGATTACCTCACTGACCAAGCTGAGACCAGTCGTCCACGCTTTGCCTTGGTAATATTGAATCAGCCAATAGTTGATGTCGAAGGGTTTACGAGATTGTGGAATAATGGTATGTATGCACAATTAATTAATCACCAAAGCCTCATATCATCCCACTTTTTACGACCTCTTTTGGTGGTGGAGTCAGATTAATATCCCGTTTTGAGGGTTTATAATCACTCCGCACTATCTCCACATGTATACGGCCTCTCCTATTTTGATAGCAATATCCTAATTTCCAAGAATTACAATAGCAAGTCTTCGAGTTTGTGCAGACGGTGGGGCGAATCATCTTTACGGCATCGAGATTGACAACGATATACCTGTACGTGATCACTTTTGCTCCTTCTTTCTTGGATTCACGCAGCGGAATCATTCTCCATGGCTGTGCCGATCTGCATTATGATTATTCGCTTAACTCCGTGCATGTTGAAATTCTGATTGAGGTCCGAAATACTTTTGTCCTCGTGTGTAGATTCCAGATTGCATCACCGGCGACTTGGACTCTCTTCAATCCAAGGTCGGAAACTACTATCGTGCCCTCGGGGTATCCATAGTCCCTGATCACAGCCAATACGCAACGGATTTTACAAAATCACTCAACTGGATATTGAAGCAGGAGCAGCTCCATGACTCTCCAAAGCAAGGCACTGCCTCCGACGACGACGAAGATGATGACGCGAACATGCAGGAAGAGAACCTGTACGGCGTACCTTGGGCTGGCCAACCGGGTGCGCCGTCTTGGATAGAGCATGCGCCCTTGGATATTATAGCCTATGGTGCAATGGGAGGTCGTATGGACCAGACTTTTCATGCAATTGATCAGCTGTTCCAAGCGAGTCATCGTTTGAATGGCGAAAACGAGAGAGGTGGAGATGGAGACAGTCAGCATACGAGTTCTTCTAATACGACCGAGAGAAAGTTGATGCTTATGTCTGACGAGAGTGTGACGTTCCTATTAGAGAAAGGGAGGAATATTATTGACACACCCTTGAAGTTATTCGGGAAGACCTGTGGGCTGATACCGGTTGCGGGGGCATCTGTGATCACGACGAGGGGATTGGAATGGGATTTGGAAGAGACAGAGACGAGGTTCGGGGGCATGGTGAGCACGAGCAATCATTTGGTTCAGGACCGGGTGGAAGTTGTGACGACAGAGCCGCTGTTATTTACCATGGAAATGCGCAAGGCGAGATAGTAGGACACAGTCCGATCAAATAGTATAGTCCACCGGTCGAGGAGATATCAATCGTTCGTGTAGTCTTTGAAGTCGTCGGCATATACCCCATTTCATGCGTAGACAACACATAATTGAAGCCCATAGCCTTCATTTTACAACATCTCCACCCAAGGAGAGACTGCAGGGAACTCTTGAAGTTCTTGGATCGATTATCTAAGCTGTGGCTGGTACGGGCGGGTGCAGGACCTTTACCGCGGTTAGCAGCGTGAAGCGTCGGTTGAGGCCAAAGGATGCGGCACGGCAGCATTCCACAGCATGTGCTTTGCCCCCTGCCTTTTTGGGCCTCGACTTGCCTCGGCTCAAACGCGCAGACACCAAACTTCCCCGGATAGCCTTCGCTCGCCCTTCTTTTCGCCCTTCTCTCCCCGGACTTTTTGCAATTTCTAATCCATCTTACATACGTCTTCCGATAGCCGTGGCCGTCAGCTCGGGATCTCGTATAATCCTCAGATATATAAGATAGCTGGTGTTATAAAACCTTTATCCGTGACACAGCCCTCGTCTTTTCCTCCAAGACATCCGAACCGCAACCTCTCTCAGCTCTCACATTCATTTCTCCCTTCATCCAATAGAACTCCATTATCCACCATGGCCGACAGACTCAAGAACGTTTTGAACCACCTAAACCCTGGCGTTTCGTCAGGACGTGCATCTGTGTAAGTGCCAATCTCCACATGTCTTAGAACGACTCTTCAAAGACGGCCGGGTCCAGAAGCTTGCTCTTCGCGACCACGAAAGTCGTATAGCTGTCCTCTTTCCTTTGTGGTCCGTGATCTAACGGTGGCACCAAAATCAGGCTCTCCAAGAACCCAGATGATATCGTCATCACTTATGCGATCCGTACAGCCCTTGCAAAGGGTGTAAAGGGTTCATTCAAGGATACACCAATCGAGAATCTGCTGTTGCAGCTGCTGCAAGGTGTCATCCAGAACTCCAAGATTGATCCGGTGCTTGTTGAGGATATCGCATGTGGCAATGTCGCGGATGCAAATATGGCGAATAAGATTAGAACGGCGGCGCTGGCAGCTGGATTTCCGAATACCACAGCCGCACATTCTATCAACCGATTCTGCTCGTCTGGATTGATGGCCATTCAGGATGTTGGTATGTGGCTGGTGTCTACACCATTTGTGGCGAGTGTGTACTAACATGGGAGCAGCTCACCAAATCGCCAACGGTTCAATTGACATCGGTATCGCCATCGGTGCCGAGTCCATGACCCAGAACAGCAAGATCAGAGAACCATTCATTCTCTCCCCAGAAGTCTCTGCCAACCAGGAAGCCGAAGACTGCAAGCAACCTATGGGTCAGACCTCTGAGAACGTCGGCAACGACTTCGGCATCACCCGTGAGATGCAGGATAGATACGCAGCGGAGTCCTACAAGCGTGCCGAGGTCGCCCAGAAGGCCGGCTGGTTCAACGACGAGATCCTGCCAATCACCACTGTTGTCGTTGACCCTAAGACCGGTGAGAAGAAGACAGTTACTGTCACTGCCGATGAGGGTCCACGTCATGGAACTACCTATGAGTCCCTGTCGAAGATCCGCCCAGCTTTCCCACAATTCGGTGACAAGTCGACCGGCGGCAACAGCTCCCAGGTCACCGACGGTGCCGCTGCATTGCTTTTGATGAAGCGATCGACGGCGCAGAAGCTTGGCCAGCCGATCTTGGCTAAGTACGTGATGAGCACAGTTGTTGGTCTTGCTCCTAGAATCATGGGTATCGGTCCATCTGTTGCTATCCCTGTAAGTTCTCAAGCATTGAAACAGTGTTGATGTGAAGGTACTAACGTTGGGTATAATAGAAACTCCTTGCTAAGCTCAACTTGACTATCAAGGATATTGATGTCATCGAACTCAATGAAGCCTTCGCCTCGATGGCTGTCTACTGCTTGAACAAGCTCGAGATCCCACATGAGATCATGAACACACGTGGTGGAGCTATTGCATTGGGACACCCGTTGGGAGCCACCGGTGCTCGACAGGTCGTTACTGGTTTGTCGGAATGTAGGAGAACAGGCAAGAAGCTTCTGTTGACTAGCATGTGCATCGGAAGTGGACAGGGTATGGCTGGATTGTTCGTTAATGAGGCTTAGAGGGTGATGGAGGTGGATTGTATAATAGATTGGGTGTCATGGGGGTTTACATAGAGCACTGATGGAGTTGGCGGGGCGTTCAGCTGAGGGACGTTCTCTAGACGTTGTCATACGGCGTCCGCCAGCTAGGAGAGCCCTCTAGACTAAGTATCTACCTAATGCTTGGGTGCCTACTTGGTAAGTAAGTAGATAGTTACGGTCTATTCTATACCGGAGCGTCACGGTCATGTATATTTTGATAACAATGGGCAAGGCTTTCTTGATTTCACATATTCTTAATTCCCTAATTTTAATATACGAGGCTTAAAGGAATGTGGGCTTCATCTAGCAAGGATATTCAGCGCAGGCAGTTTTCCTTGTGTGAAATTTCGCAGCCGGCAACAAACAACATGCAACAAGAGGATGCCAACGTGCGTCCATTTGCGCATGAGCTGCGCTTGGTAAGCTACGTAAGGGCCGCACCGAATAAAAGCCTCGAGAGAGTATATACCTCCTCCGAAGAATAGACAACTTCTTGATCTCAATAATCTAGGAACAAAATATCGCCTAATCGCTGCCAGGATGACTTCCGAGCCTGCGGCGTCCGAGGACGTCGAACCCGTTTCGGACGAGGCAAGTGTTGGTGATGGCGAAGCTTCAAATTGGTCCTTCACAAATGCCCTACCACTCGACATCTGGTATGCCATAATGGCATTCATGGACCTCGATTCCATCAAAACACTTTCTCTATGTTCTAAGAAATACCGCGATCTTGTCGCACCAGTAATCTTTTCTCATCTCACTCTTAATAGAAACTCGCGGGCAGCTTTCGAATATGGGAGTTTAGCTAAAATGAGACCATTGGTCCGGTATGTCTACGAGCCCATTGATCCTCCTACTGTCGGCCTGCCTGTCAACTGCGCATAACATCATTGTAGGATGATGTGTGCTGGCAGCTAGGGGTTTGGATGTTTATATATTTGTCGGAGTTGACCTGTTGCTAAGCTTCTAAATGTAATATAGATACGTCACCCTATCCATCCAAGAAGTTACTAGGAGCCATGGCGGCAAGATAATACACCCTCAATCCTCCCGGGGTATAAGTGTAACATACTCCCTTGCACGAACATGTGCAGACGCAATCCTTCTATTTGGCGGCCTCAAAGGAATCAAACTTCAATTTCAGGAGCAGGCTCTTAACCTTTTCAAAGCCATCGTTTCTTCTGAAATAATCCAAAGACTTTGGAGATGTCCCACTCACCGAAATATACAGAGTATAACTATCGACCACTTTGAGAACTATCCCGACTGTCGGGTTCATTGGGGTGGTACGGACACTCTCAGCATCCCTGAAAACGAATTTAAAACCGAGGAGACGTTGAGGAGTAGACAATACCACCTCCCTGGTATCAAAACGCTGGAACTTAAGTGTTTCGGCGCGTTAGATTTCTCCGATTCAATCGCGAACTCCATCGAAAGGGTTCACCTAAAGCTCCTCCGCTCATCGGCCCGGACACTACGAAAACTGTCCATAATGGCAGGGAATATCCACACCGGTTCCGACAGAGATGGCAGATGGCCCGGTTATCTAAAGAGTATTTCAATAACGTATCCTGTACTAGAAAACCTCACAATAATCATCCACAAATGGACTTCTTCGCAAACACTGGAGGTAATCACAACAGTTTTCCCGAACGTTCAATACCTCACCTTAGACTCTGCGGGCTACGCACAAATCTGGGGTCAGGAATCGGAAGGCCAACCGGTATACCCTCATCTAAAAAAGCTTAAGAAATTGAAAAGAGTAAGGATTCTTCGGTCGCTGCCTTCTCATGATAGGGCTTGGAACCTGCTGGATCGTCCCCGGATGGAGGAAAAGCAGAGAATGGCAGAGTCAATAAGAGAGTGGGTACGAGGGGGACTGGACGATTTGGAATATGTACAATTTGTTAGACGGAAGGCTAGAGATAGCCCTCTTGAAGCTTTTGCGAGAAAACTCCGTCATGATGAGGATCGGTTGGCTTTTCAGATCACCAGGAAAGATGGAGAGGTTCAGTTAGATTGTAGGATGCAGTTTCCGGATTGGTACAGACCCGGGCATCGGAACACGTTTTATATCGATCTCAAGGATGTATTATTCGAGGATAAGCGTATTTGTCAGTATAAAGAGAGTTTGGAAGGAGAGATCTGATGTTAGGAGTTGTCTGTGGAGCTGTGCATCTACCTAGCTAGGTAAGTTGCACGGTTCAATAGATATTCTAAATGGGAATGAATATTCGAATACGTCGATATATATCCACTTAAGGTCTAGACATGCTCACTCGATCAATTTTTTCTCACATTAGTAGTCATATTATAACCCCAAAATGAGTTCATCGTGGTATGTACCAATCGTGGTCTCGACGTACCCCCGGCTAAGTAGCAATTGTGTTGGGATTGTGATAGGATTCCGTGGGTGTACGCAACTTTGGTTTCAGCTGAGGGGGACTGAGGAATACGGTCGTAGGATTCAGCAACTTAGAACCGTGATTGAGTGGTAAACCGCCCAGTATGAGTGCCGATGACGAATCGCCAACGGACCCGAGACTGGATGTGGGCTCTGGGGTATATGGACATGATCGTGATCATGACTCGAGCGGGGGCACGGTCTCCTTAAGCTTTGGTGTGCCGGTAGAAATATGGGAAGGCATACTATCCTTTGCGACTCTTGATACAGTCAAAGCATTTTCACTAAGCTCTAAGGCATACCGCGGTCTTGCACTACCCCTCCTCTTTTCACGCCTCAAATTATGCAGGGAGTCTTTGCAAAGCTTTCGAGAAGGAAACCTGTCTGGCTGGGAGTCCAAGGTCCGGTATGTATTATATGTCCTTCGCTCGAAATGATGAACCTGTGATCCCTCTCGCTCAGAAATGGGTCAATGAATTAATATGTAATATCCTTATTCCAGACATATCACCCTTCAGAACCTTGCAGGGCCATTTTACCCTCGTAGGATCGGAGTAGCGTTGGACGAAGTTTTTGAAGCGTACGGTTTATTACAGGCCTATACGGATTCACTCCACATATTTCACGGACTCAGAAGTTTGGAAGTTCCTTTCGACGGACCTCCAGACGACGATTTCCAATCTGTATTCCTGTCTGGGTTGCTCCGGAGAATCTCGGGTAACCCACAGTGCATAAAGATCCTCAACATCAACTACAAATATGAAGAAATTACAGCGGGTAACGAGATGGGGACAGAAAGAGGTGGAAGCAACAGGTTGATTGAACTGGAGAAAGCCCAATCAAAGGTTATCAACCCGCCTACGAACATTGAGGACTTGACGGTGACGGTGCACCACGATGCGGATTTCTCGGATGGATCCGATTTCTGGAACTACAACCATTCCGCCATCCTTTGGTCAAGTTCGCAAGTACTACGAAAGCTCTGGTTGACGCTTGGAGGCCTGGAATGCTCTAGCAATTCCCACCTGGATTGGCTTACCGAACTTGCCGCTGTTAAGATCAGGTTTCCAGTTCTGGAAGACGTGTCTCTCGTTCTCAACAACGTACTTGACAATTGGGATCTGGAAGTCTTCGTACAAATGTTCCCAAACATACGATATTTCAACGTTGACGCGATCTATTTAAAATATACACATAGGACGGTTGGCCCGTCGATCCTCTGGAACCCGCGGAGAATACTCTATCAGGAGCTTGCGCCGCTTAAAAGATTGAGGAAAGCTAGAATTGTTTGGCCGTTAATCCATCAACCAGAATCGGGAAGGTATCAAGTCGCAGAGATGACACATGTGGAAGCCTCCGTGGGCGCATTGGTGGAGCAGGGATCGAAGGATCTAGAGTGCGTAGAGGTCATAAAAAGGAGTGAAGAAACGATACGGGTGTGGCTGGACAAGAATACACGGCGCTACGATGGAGATTTGGTGGTCTTTAGGATTTTTAAAAAAGGAGATGAGGTGGAATTGAGGCAGGAGGAGTATTTGACAGACTGGTGGCGGCCATATCCTGATATAATTCGGTCTTTGGAGAACCCTGAAAATGATGAAGAGGAACAGGAAGCTTACAAGAGAGTAGAGGAACTAAGGGATCAGGTTTCAGCTACAGGCTGGCTTGTCAATATCTATGCTCGTTCAGATTCAGAGACGGACGGGTGTGTAGATTCGTAGATAATCCACTGGACGATTTCGCTGACTAGATCTGAATATACCTAGACTTTGCATTGTTCACAAGATATTACTTTGTAACAACAGGGCGATTGCAGCTTGGGTACTTTGTAATTCCTACTCCAGGCCTAGGACCGGTATAGTTATAAAAGTTTCCAGTTTCCGGTTTCAAGACTTCTGGGCTGCCCGGGCAAGGCATCAGATGAACCAATTGCGGGATCCGCGAGCTTAATTAGCTCAAGACTTAGTGAAACTTATCCGCATCATTACCGTATAACGGCAGCAGACTGGTTTACGAGACAATCCTTATTGGGCAATAGGTATAATTATATCTGCCCGACTGCTAAGTCGGGGTCTCCGGTAAACCTTAATGCATGGCAGCGCCGTCGTTCATAGTCGTAATTCCTCTCCACTCCAGATCGGTCCCAAAATGTTTTTTTCTTCTTTTTTTTCTAGGAGCTTCTATTTTCTATAATGTTCTAGAAGGGCAGCTGGGTGCATTGCTCCAAAAGCCATATTATGACTTGTGTTGAGAGAGCAACCAGGCTGACTCATAACCAGGCATGGCGTCGCTGTGCCACATGGGCGAAAATATTTTTGGATTCAGGTTTACTGAGCTGAGATAATGTATCAGTCTCGGCACTGCTGGAGTACATATTCGTCTTCAAAACGATGAACGGGCCCGACGATATCAGGGATATGGTTGCCGGCTTTGAGGGTCAAGCTTTAGACGACACGGGGCTATCGCCCGCACTCGATGCCCTCCCGGTCGAGATATGGGTCCATATGCTGCAATTTATGGACTTCGATACTCTCAAAGCATTTTCTTCTTCTTCTAAATTATTTCGGGATTTGGCTTCGAGTAAGATTTTTAGAAGCATAGCCCTAAATCGGGAATTTTTGAAACTTTTTGAAGATGGTAGCCTTGCTGGGCGAAGACATATTGTCCGGTATGTTTTTATAGATTTTAATTGGTAATTCCCGGGTTTACGTGAAAGAATATGAGAGGCGCTAACGTCGCTGGCCGGTGGAAACAATAGAAACATCTGCCCTTACCGACTTGGTGATGCGCCGGCTGATTCGTCGGCCGGTTTTATGAGAGGGCTTATCGAGTCTGCCAACATCTTCCCAAGGCTCACCGGCTTATTTATCTCGTTCCCTGGGCCGTGCTCTGATGCTTTCCAGTCTGCGTTTCTATCGGAAGTATTTCGAGGACTCTCGGAGAACCCACAACATGAGAAAATAAAATCCTTAGATATAGGGTATGCGTATCTAGTCGATACGTCAGTTATCTCGAGCCGCCCGCAGAGCGGGATAAGCGAGTTATCGCGGTTACAGGAATGCGAAAAAGAAAATATCAAGTACATAAAGCCCCTTACGAACCTCGAAGACTTGACTATGCAGTGCTGCGAGGAACTAGATTTTTCGGACAATTCCCCCGGGTGGTCTCAAACTCATATTGGTCTTTTGCGGTCATCGGCTGCTAAGATTCGAGGTTTGTGGTTGCGGGCTGAGAATATTTACTACGATTTAGATAACTGGGAAGACTATCTGGGGAGCATTACGATACGCTACCCAGCTCTTGAGATACTTTTTCTTATTCTCGACAGCCCTATATCATGGGGAACGCTAGAGATTTTGACCACAATTGCTCCCAACCTGAAATTTTTGGGCGTGGATGGAATTGGGGTAGCTGATTTACGAGATCCCGAAGAGGTCGAATGGTTGGTTTATCATCAATTAATTCGGCTTAAGGGCTTGGTGGAAATTCAAATCGTCTGGCCGCATATATCTAGGTCGACAGAGGGCGATCGAGGGGGAGAAATAGCCCAAATGAAGAATGCGGTGCGTGCTTGGATTGAAGGCGGCCTGGAAAAACTAAAACGGGTTAGTTTTGTTGTCAGAGGAGTGCAGGCAGTATCCTCTTGGGATGACCAGGAATGGGTTCGCCAAGAAGGGGATCTAGAGGTTTTCGAGATTGTGGGGAAGGGTAAAGAGGCGGAGTTGATTCATTTAGTGGACATGAGGAATTGGTATAAAGAGCGTATCATTGGGCCATACCGGAGACCCGCAGAGGTAGTTAATGGCAGTTAATGGCAGTTAATTGGGACGATATTAATAATAATTGGGATGACGATGTTGCTGGAGTCACTAATCCAGATGTTGGGAGTTGGTGAACCATCCTAGTATCATTCTTTACCTTCTTGTACGCATGAATTTCAAGCGATTGTATATATCGATAGGGAAGTATCAAATATAATTGTAATAGAAATGCAAGAACTAGTTGGAACAAATGATGCAAATCAGACATTAGGGAATAATATGAGAAAAGCAAAAGCTACTCAAAAGCCAAACATACGATGCTAGGAAAGCAAGGTGCTGGGTAAGGCGAAGGATAAAACGAGTGTGGTTCCAAAAACGATAAGGATACAAACTTGACGCCGAATTGCAAGAGAAGAAAAAGAACGAAAGAGCCAACCAAGCATTGAAACATCCAACAGGACGAAATTCACACCATGAGTTCTGAACATCGCCATAGCATCCGGTTTGATCTCCCTAACGAAGTTTCTTCAACAATCCCTTGAGAACAGACCCCTTCGCGAACTCCTTGCGGTAAAACATATTGTGAGCGTGAGTGTATCGTCTGAGCTCCCCGACACTCTTGAAACGCTGAATATCTTTACAAGGTTCGATTTTCTTAATGTCCTTGATCTCGGTGGCACGGCGGTAGGCGTGTAAAACGTGGTAGATGTTAATGTTTTCCTTCTTGATCATCTGCGCTCATCATTAGCAACTGGTTCTATGTTTGCGAGTTTAGCACTGTCATAGGGATACATACCTTCTTACATTGCGTAATAGTTTGTGGTAAAGGTTCAATCCCAATAACCTTTGCCAATATTTGCCAATCGGACAAGGCGAATCCACTTCCAACACGAGCTGTGAACTCGGCATCAACAGCGGCTTGGAATCTCTCCTTTTCTTGTTTCCGGCGTTTATCGCTCCACCCTTGGTTGACAGCTAGGCGCTTGAAAGCCTTTAGAACGGAGATTTCGGGTGATGGGGTGTATGCGAAGGAGCGGTGGCTTTGGAAGTACTTATCGACTGCACCGGGTTGGAAGAGAGAGACGCCGCCGGAGGGTCGGGAGATAACTAGAGCGGTGCTCATGATGGCGAGACGGTTTGGGAAAACTTTTACGATGATGAAGGGATATTGGAGATAGTTTGTGCAAGAGATACTTTGAAGAGTGGAGCTTCAAGGAGCCCTTCTTCGATAATTGGGCTGAAGGCTGGGCGGGTTCCTTCGTGGGTAAGCGAGTAAAAACTGGTCCGAGTATCTTCCTAGATGTGAAGAAGAGGAAGAAGAGGAAGAAAGCTTATGAGACTGAGGCTATAGTTTGCTTTTTGAGGTGAGATGATATGAAGGGTACCGGTAAGCTTGTGCTAGTGTTAGGTCGAGGCTACTGGTAATAGATTCTCGAAGTCCCAAGCTTTTGTCTACTGATGGAGTCTATTGAAGTAGGTATGGAATATAATAGCCTTGTATCTAGCTACTGCCCAAGGACTTAAATATTAACAGAAATCTTCACATGGTTATTGTCGAGTCCCCAACCTCCACCATCGGTTCCTTGCAGGCCAACTCAGAGCGAACAAAGGACTCCATGCAGACTGTCCTCGAAGAGGCGAAGTCCCTGACGGATTCGTAACTGTCCAGCATCTATTCATGCGGGTTTCCCGGGTCCCACTGTCGGCTCGTTACACAACTTTTGCCGAATAGTCCTAAATATTCTCCGAGTCGAAAGGCTTCCATCTGGAATATGTGATATCACACATTTGTTGAAAATGTTTTCCGCGTGATGCAATCCTTCATGACATCGAATGTCTTGTTGAACTGGGGGGAGCAGTGGGTTAAGCGCAAACTATTGGCTGCCACTCGGCGTTTATTCTGACAGTTTGCATAAACTAAGGCTGTTTTCGTAGGCAGAAGGTCTTTTGAAGCATGGGCTGCCGTGGCTGTGAAGACGGCGGAAAATGTGTTGCAGGGGGAGGTTTTTGAAGCGCGGCACAGCATGCAGGGAAAGCAAGCGGCTGGGGATCCTTCATGAGTCGAGGAAAGGACAGAAAAAGTCGATTGTGTGCTTGCGAATTTACATGAGTAAGCCTGTGGGATGGCAATGTGGCCCGGTGATAACCGGATTCCTGGTTCAACGGTTTTCGGTGCCAACCGAGTTCCGATATCGATATCGATAGCCTCATTCCATCCAAATACATCCTAGTCCGTTTCCTGCTTTTCATCCTTGCTTTCCTCCTCCACTTCTTCGTCTGCTCTTTCCTCGTCTTCATCCTCATCAGACCCTGTCGGCTTCAGTTTTCTGTTTCCGCCCACATGCTGTCCCGTATAACACCCAATTGTATCGCCTCTATCCCCACAGCAAGACATATGATACCCTTGCGGATAGGTCGCAAACATCTCCTCGTCGTCTAGTTTGCCGTGAATCTCCTCGTCATGGTCTGCGAAGAAGCTCTCCCTGTCTGGATCGTACTCGCCGGGATGGTACGAACATGCCTCCTCGTCGTTCTCCTCGTCGATAAAGCACTCCTTGCAATTAACGCAGTAAAAGATTTCCAAAGGATCTCGTTTGCGTTTTCGGTCGGACGAAATCGAGCAACATGTGGAATCGATGATTAACGATGTTGATGTCGGCTGGAGGGTCTCGATCATGCCATGGAATTCTGCAGTCCGGGATTTGATGTTGTAATCGCTGTCGCAAAGGAGGCGGAGAAGCGTACGGACGTGTTGGTCCGACGCGGTTTGGATGACTTCGTAGATATCCGTCATCTTGGTCGACCGGGATGTGAGGTATCCAAAGGTGGGTTGATTGAAGGTGATGGTAGTGAGGATGGTTGGAGGCCGAAGGACCCACGGCTTTGAAGCCTCCTGGATAGTGTCCCTGCTATGCCGACGCGGCGCGTTGGGGTTGGGGAAAAAGTGTCTATGGCGTTTTGGGTATGTGACACAAGCCCGCATTTCTTGGCAGGCACCGGCAGGGCCCGCTCTCCTATCGAGCTATCTCCTCGGAATGCAACATCCGTTAACACACTCTCCCTTATTATGCACTACGGTCTACGATAGTGATAGTGATGATGCTATCAACCTGCCGGCATCCGAAGAATTTTCTATTCTCTGTTGACAGTTTACAATATACTAACCAACCTGTATGTTGGAGGCAAGTTTTAGCGTGTGTGTACGTAATCCCGATGCGCATGCTCGGACACATTTTATTCATGTGAGCTCCCTGTTTCGAAGGTTTCGTCCTTGGGGATCAGGGTATTCTTCATAGTCCTCAAGAGAGCGGTCCCGACCTTCATGCTGGAGAAAACTATAGGCCCCATCTCGATTTCTTGGTCCGCTGGATGTACTAGACCTGAAGGGCACACGGTCAATTACCGGATCCTCCAAAGCTGCCATCCCTTGCCTGTCTCGATCTCTGCCTGTAGACGTGTACCGGTACCGGAAAGGGCTGAAATCAACAACCATCTGGTCCCGATTGGCAAGGCTCTCTTGTTGAGCTCTTGGCAAAGCCGCAGGATCTTCAATATTCGTGAACGGGCCTCCCTGAAGGGCTTGGACCCCTTCTGCCAATACGTCAGGCGGTTGGTTGCCGCCGACTATATTAGGGTTTATAGAGAGGTTTGGGTAAATTACGTTAGCAAAGTTTGATTCTTCCTCCTCTCTTTTTATTTCCTGTGCTTCGATTGCTGGAAGCGAATCCGGGGCTGTACTCTGGTATTGGGATTCAGCGTTAACTTTTGGCCGTTCCTCTTCCATCAGCGTTGGATTTGGGGCGGCCTCGTGTAGCCTTCGCATTCTGTGCAATGTCCGAGGCATGTCTGTAGAGTCAAGTAAAGTCTCATCTTCAACCTCACTTGTTATCTCAGCCTCATCTGGGATATGAACGTAAACATCGTTCATGGAGCCCTCGTTGAAACTGTCCTGGCCCAATGGTCTACTCAACGGAATTGTCAATTGCTCAGGGACTGATCCTAGGTCTCTGATCGCTTCGGGTCGAATATCCCAACTTTGTATTTCGTTGTTTCGTGCCATACCATCTTCTAATGAGCCTGTATTCAATGCGATCGGACTTTTCAAATCGTAATACTCCATCCCGGGTACTGATCCCTCCTCTGGTCCCTGCCACACTTTAGTCCACCCCTTGCCCGTCTTCTTTAGCTCCAAATCCGGTATTGCCCTCGACAGGTGCTGCCAGGCATGTCGATTTGAATTTTTACTTTTCGTAGTTTTATCCCTACTGAACAACGGTCCGGTCATAATTGGCTTCCTTTCCAACTCATCAAACTTCCCAGCGTTATTATCATCAAACCACGGCGAAATATTATCCTTCAAATGATGCATCTCAGGCCGAAGATACCTCTCCATCAATTCTCTCATGTATATATACCCTGACCGTGCACCCTCACCCATCAGATCAAAGGTTTCTAGAAAGTCTCTCGGCTCTGCCACTTTAGCGACAGTGTTGGGGAGGTATACCCTCCGTTTCGGTTCCTTATAAGACGTTTCTGGATCGCCTTCCCAAACGTATAACCCGCTTCCAGGGCGTTCAGGAAGCCCGTAAAGTAGCCCATTGGGGTCTTCTCGCTCAGCGGTAGCGTTGAGAGCTCGCATTGTACCCCGATACCACTTTATCCCCAATTTCTTGACATCAACGACGTGAAGGCCGTATAAATCATTCGGATCCAGTACGATCATAAATGTAGGTGGCTCAGGGGTTACAGCTGCGCCCGACGGCAATGTCTCACATTGAGAACTCGGGCTCTTGTAAGAAAACAGCGCAAGAGCGGTGGCGGGTATTTCGCCGGGTTTGTTGTAGAGTCCAAGAGCCGCTAGGGCGTCTTGTCTCTGGCTTAAGGGCATCTCATAGCAGACTTCAGGACTTGGGTCACGCGCGTGCAGGTTTGTAGTGGTCATGAAATAGTTAAATGATTTAAACCATTCCGGGCCGGTCTCGCGAATTAGGACTGTGTAGTATGCTGACGACGGTGGTATTATTTGGAAGAGTGTCAAGATGACAGAAAGGAAGAAGGGGAAGGGTGAGGTCAAGGTTCGAGACATCTTTGCTACTCGTTTTTGAGGCCGTGAAGGTTGGGAGGCGGCTACCGTTTTGAGGGTACTATGGTATCATGCCAACGCCAATTCTAATATCCTCGTGACAACAAATTATTAACCAGATGAACAGCGGCGTGGAATTTTGAAATGCCATGCTGACCAAAAACTCCCTCGTTCATGGCCGTTTTCATGAATTCACGGAAATGTCGCAAGATGATATTAGGGCAGAAATCAGCTCGCAAAATGTGCCTTCAAAATGCAACACAATAAAGTGTTGTCGGTTAGGATATATAGGCGATGGAGTGAAGGAATTGGTAAATGAATGCTTGACAAGTAGTACAAAGAGTAAAGATAAGTTTGATACTGTAATGATACAGAGGGTATTAGATTATAGTATACAAAATGTAGTTCGTTCCTTACTAAGACCGTAGAAAACCTCCAGAAGGATAGGCTTTAAGCTAAGATTCGAGTTGTATGGTATGAACTTCGAATCATGAGATGCTGCATTATGTGCATTAATAAATTGTATCGGATGTCGTAGAATCTGTTCTCTCCCCTAATACTACATTCTCTCCACCTTCACAGTCTACCTCAGCCGTCTCCGTATCCGGTACATTCGCCTCTTGCTGGTCTTGTATATCAGCCCCTACGAGGTGGCCAACCTCTATCTCACCGGTACCCACCGGTGAGGTATCCTGTTCATAGAGACCCAAAATCGGCGGCAATTTCATGCTATAGTTCGTGTTGTTAAATATAATTTCGTTTAGTGATGGCAAGCACATCCTTTTCGAGTCTCTATGTTCTTCGTTCTTGGCCTCTTCATTCTCAATCAGGATCAAGGGGTACACTGTCTGCCGACCCCGCCGTTCACACCATTCCATTGGTCTCCTCACTGGAACTTTCGTGAGGGGAGATATAGGGGTATCTATATCGTCGATTTGGTCGTGTCCCTTCCTGCAAGTATGTAGCCCGCTATTTAAGCCTAGATCAAGCTTCCCCAAACGATACCGGCGCGTAACCCTACGGCGCTGATAGTCCGTCGACCGATCGTTGTAATTGTTATATGTATCTCCCGCCCCGTCAAACAAAACTTTCCTTTTGCGATGATTACGACTGGCAATAATAGCGATGTCGCTATCTGTTAAGTTTAACGGTGGAGGAGGGGGGGTGAGTTCGAGTATCCTCTGATGAAACATTTGCGTTTTTTCTTTTATTTCTGAGGAGGATTCGCAGAGGTTGCGAAGGAGTGTACGGATGTGAGCATCCGAACTTGATTTTAGGATTTCATCGACGGGGTCGCGGGGCAGGAGTTTTTGAAGGGTGGCCTTGGCCATGGTGGGGGTTATCATGGTTATTTTTTGATTCAGATATAGGATAGCGCAATAATAGGATAGGGTTTAAGAGGTAAATTTTTGATATCGATAGGAAATTATAGCGAAGAGTATTAAATCCCGAGATCGAGAAAGATATAATTGAACAGAAACTATAACACCACGGAAATATTAAACCCCATACGGTTTCCGAAAGGCTATCTATAAAACCCCGCCAGCCCAACCCTGGCGAGGCTAGGTACATGTATATGGCCTGTGCTTAAGATAACAGCCACCCATGTTTGCCCAACGCGCTGCACCCTCCCTTGCTGCGAGCCGTCCTGGGAACCATCTTGCATTGCAAGCGAACGTTTCAGACGCCTAACGCGAAGGCAATCAAATTCATCTTTCATCTCAGTTCAAGGCCTCCAATTCATCATCTACGTTTCTTGCATTCAATTTGCCTCCCTCGGCGCTGCAAAGGGGCCGTGGTTGAACGCGTCAAGATGCCACCATCATCTTCCAACGCATCCGCGGTGCAACTTCCAACGATAGCAAACATCCTGAATGGTACCCCAAGACAGGCCCCAAATGCCGTTCCTTTGGTGCCCACAGCAGTCGCTAGGCCGGCAGTGGTCCAGCAGACTGCTAGACCGCGTGAGCTCGACGCTGATGAAATAGTCCAGTCAGCAACAAGAGAAGAGCTTCAAAACTACATGGACGCATTGATCAGAGCGGATTCGAAAAACGGGTATCGGATCGAGACGTATCATCGTCAAAACGCCCAATTGCGGGAGCAAAAGCGGCAGCGGGCCGAGGCTGAAGCTGCAGGACAAGCAAACAATGCAGGCGGGAATACGGCAAATTCGACACGCAAACGAAAGGCTGAGACACAGATTGCAGTTTGCATTGCGTGTTTCCGATCATACGATGAGGCAGACAATCATGATATGGCTTGCAGGACACATCCAGGCCCTTGGGAGGCGGATCTAGACCACGACATGTGGGGTGATATGTGGGAGGATGATTTCCAAGGTCGCGATCACAACCACGAGGACTTCTTCAACGATTGTCCCGACGCCTTCATAATGGAGTGCTGTGGTCAGAGGGGCGACAGCCAAGGATGCGATATCAATAGGCACATTCCTCGGTCTCAAATGGATCGAGACCAATCGAGCGGCGAGGCTCGCCTTGGCCAACCTATTGGGTCAAGTTTACAAGGTTCACGAAGCCTGGCAGAACCGTCTCCCGTTCTTCTTGGACAGAGTATCGCGATCCCTAGACCCAACGCTGGGGCGCCTGGACCTTATGGCGACGAAGATGACGGATATTAAGCCGGCTGGGGACCGGAGATGTTTGAGTAATATGGACTAAGTAGCATGCTCGTTGTATTTCGAATTTTCTTTTCACTATGTATATCTTTTATCCTTTCAAAATAATGCTTTTATTTCCCATTTGTAATGACCTTGTACTCTTAATTAATTCAAGCTTTGGAGTTCACAGCCTTTTAAGATCCTCATAAGTCTCTACGATCATGACAGGAACCCCACCTGCCTCCTCTCCATCCACATGCTCACGCAACCTTAACCCTCTTCTCACCTCTCCCGGCCTCCACTTCTTCCCCGATGTCATGCACCCCAGTAACACACCCTTCAACTTCACCATCCTCATCACAACAATCCCATTTATACCCCTCCAGCTCCGCATATTTATCTAAAACGTCTGGACCATCCGGATCAAACGCCTTCCCACCCCAATTCTCTCCCGCAATCTTACCCCACACACCCTCCCAAACTTCACTTTCGATATCAACATGTCTGTTACCAGGGTGATAAACGCAAGACGATCTAGTCGGGAAGGTTTTACACTTTTTGCATAGTTTCATCGGTTTCTCCTCTATAGAATCTGCCGCCGCTGCCTGTAACGCCGCTTTTGAGATCGGTAACGTCTCACCCAGCTTCTCCATCTCCCGGAAGGCATCCTTCAACCGACCCATGATATTTACCAACTCCGGGATCTTATCCATCTCTTTCCTCATTTCAAATAACGGAACTGGAATGTTCCATTCTAGGGCTTGATACATCGTATCGACCGCTTTGAAATTTTCTCGAGCCTTTCTAGCGGTTTCAATATTCCCATAGCAAAGCATTCGCAAGACCCAACGAATATACTTGTCTGGCGCTGTATCGATGGTTTTGAAAAGTGTGGGAAATTGGGCGTGTCTAGCTTTGATAGCAGCGTCATTGGCTTTTAAAATTGAGGAGCGAGACGACATACTGAGTGGCTGTTTTGTCAGCTTAGTTGATCGATTGGGTGAACTTTGGTTTTGCGGCTTGTGAGTAGATGGAGGGTGAAAACGTTCTGACGATGTTTTAGTTATTTTGGAAAGAAATATGAAACGATTTACTACCTAGTCCCACTACAAACGAAAAAATATTATGAGGACTCCCCAGCCATAGAGAAGGTTCTGGGGTAAATTCATTAGCTTTGGACTCGCTACTGTTATCAGAGCTTCGAAAGCTCTCACTATTTCTTCAAAGAAGCAACAGCATACAAAAAGTCACAGACTCACAAGCTTATCTATCAAAACCCATAAGCACCTATCTAAGGACTCCGGAACTCCAGAACTCTAAAACTCCAAAGACCGAACCAAACCAGACGAATTCAAAAAGAACCAATGCGCAAAACGTCAAACCCTACGACGACAACATCAAGTGGCCCCAATCTGGCTTAATGCCTTCTGCGTCGCCCTCCGCTCCAGAGTTCTAGCTCGGCCCATCTAGAGCTCTGCTTTTTTCTCCACCTTTTTATTTTTCCCAATCAACCTCGCAAAAAAGCTTTTCTTCGAATTACCTTCTTCAGCTTGCCCATCTCCCGGCGTTGACAAGTTTTGTTTCTGTTCTGGGCGAGGGACAAGTCCGAGACGTTTGTTGGCGACATCGAAGATCTATCACATAGTTAGCCTAGGTTAAAGATGGTGAGTTAGTATGCGATGAAGCTCGTAGGACTTACGACATAGTGCCCCTTCAAAAATGTATCGCCCAGGATATCTAACGGAAGGTCTCCTCGACTCTGGATCCCTCCGTAAATATACCCATTTCCTGCGTCAGCAAATCCCAAATCTTCCTTCTGAATCACAAAGCTCTTTCCTCCAACATCAACCGACACAACCGGCAACTGACTTTCCGTTACTGATGCGGGGAAGATATACCCCTGGTAGCTAGATGAGTACTTCGCTCCAGGGATTTGTTTATAAATCGCATAGCACGATGTATCGTCTAAAAGTGCCAAAGTAGTGCCAGTATCTGCGATTGAAGTGTTGGATTTTGCCCTTTTTGTGACCTTTCCGTTGACAGTGACGGATGCAGATGGGAATTGCCAGAAGCCGTTTGCAGGATTGATTTTAGTCCAGTATATATTAGCAGCTGAGACACCGCAGTAGTCGAGGGTAGGCTGGTGAATGAATCCGAAGGTATAGAAGCTCTCGCCGTGGTCGGGTTCATCAACTCGATCACGCCAGCTGCCGAGTTTACAGGTGAAAAGTTCGGCATCTTTTGGGATATTGGCCTGTTGAATGAGCATATCTACGGGTGTAAGAACGGGGTCTGGGCGGCAAGTATTGATATTGCTGAAGGCGAGCCCTAGGAGACCGGACCCTTCGCCCTCTATAAAACTTTGGGACAGATTATTGGCAAGCTCTATGGATTGAGCTTCAATGGTGAGACCGCCGAGGGTTATGATGTCCGTGCCGACAGTGCCACTAGCTGTTGACCCGTCGCCATAGCTGATATTCCATGTCGCACCATCCTTGTTTTTGAAACTTGAGGATTTGGCGGGGTCGTAGACTGTGTTTGGAGGAAAACTCTGAAGGGTTTTCTTTGGAAGATGAGTCGACCGGACCTTGAAGTATATCAGCTTAGTGCAACTCGGTGAACGATGGTAATATGTCAGAAGAATGGAAACATACCCAAAGATCAGCACTGCTAGTGTCGAAATCCAAGAGAAAGGTCTGCGGCGGTGTTCCAATTGACACTTCAGCCAAGTAAAGTGCATCATTCTGAACATCCTCCGCCTCAACAAGCCCGACATCATTTTCTCCCGGTCCAATTTTCTTCTTAAGTCTCGTGACTGTCGTGGCTCTACCCCCGACGCCAGGTGCAAATTTACCTTGCTGGGCGAGCTGCTTGCCTTGAAAGTATTTGCTTTCCAGTGTGGGATTGAAACGCCATTTTCGCATGAGGTGGACATACGATTTGGTACCGTTGTGTACGTACTTTTCGTTTTTGATGACCCGGACGGGGGTGTGCGTGATATGGGGGTGTGCTTGAGTGGACATTTTGAGTATTGTATTCAGAGTCTAGTGGAACCGGTCGGTATGTTCGGTATCCTAGTATTGGTTGATGCCGTGGATGTCTGTGCTTATAGCGTCGTCGCGACTTTCGCTTTGGATTGAGTAGTCTACTTATATCTGGTGGTAGTGAGTGAGGGGGCTCTACTGATATATCACGATTGTGCATCGATTATAGCCGCGGAAGTTAATGATGAGATTGTATAGATTGGAAAAGGTAGAATGAACCCATATCGTGAGAGGGTTGGTTATAACATATTATTTATTTACACAAATTTGGATCGCCGCGAACGGCAGCTAGGTGAGACAGGAACGTTGAAATCGTTAGGGGGATAGGATGACGTAGTATATTGCTATGGCGTACTTATCTCCCTTTGAGTTTCCGAGTTTATGTATGATGTTCATAGCAAGCAGTAGGGCTCGTCAAATAGCCTTCGGGTTCGTTGGCTTCGAACTCCTCATTGCATTGAGGAGTTGTATCTTGGGAGGAGGTTTCCAATTGGTCGGATATCATGGGCTTTATACTTTATGATAGTAATGCTTTATTGATTTATCTGAGTAACCGGTATAGCTAGCTCTAGATCTCGATATCTACGGGTTTTCGGATACTAAGTGGATTTGAGAGGCCTCGAGGGACTTATATTGAAGTATATGAAGATATACACCATGCATTCATATGATCATGGCCTACATAGCTTTAACCTGACGGGCTATGGCTATTCGGGCTATAGGATGTGACGTCAAACTATTTGGTTGAAAGGCATGCAATTGAATTCTCCTGAAGTATGATTAGCCACAATGCATTGCTTGCCTCCACGAATGTATATTTCAAAAAATTGTATATTTGCTGATTTGCTTGCGCTGATACTTTGTTGCATCTTGTAAACTGCATGATCTCAACATCATCACGACCGTGTTGCCCGAATCGTGGCCCATGCTTCGTTGGACCCTGACCAGCTCGCAGACGAGACCAGGTTTCGGCAGTCGGGTCGAGTTTATCCTCACCGACATGATATTTTCCGAACCCCTCAGCTCTTGCTTCCCAAATGATGTAATCTGATTCGACGAGGCTGAGCCAAGCTCCATTGCCAAGAGTCATAACGCCAAGACATCTGGAAGCGAAGAACCAAAAAAAAATCTTTTTCGTTTCAAAGGCCGATCCAGAGGGAAGTTGGTTCCTATTCAGTGAAGATATCTCTCCACGGGGTATCAATTGGGGTAACGGGGTATACTAGGGAATTCCCAGTCCCCAGGTTTGTGGAGGGATATCGGCTGTGATAGCCTCCAGGAATTCAAAATGGTAACTGGGGACATCCAGCAGGAAAGTGGCAGGCGTCATAGAACCGAACATTCGAACAAGGCTGTAAATTATAAAGTACCGCTACAAAGGCAAAAAACTAAGACAGCAGAAATCTACAGCCGTTAGAAAGCGAGAAGAACAATATGGAACCCTCCCAAATGCATCTGTTTCAAACCTCTCGACTGTCTCATATCGCCAAAGCCTTCCGGAAAGTCGCTGTCTGCCCCTCTGTCATAACTGATTGACTGCCACGTCTTCGCAACAAGTAGCTACTGCAGCCCCCTTTTTCCTTACATCTCATGGATACATGCAATGCAAGAGATACCCTCGAGCTCGGATCTATCAACCAGCTGGAGCTCTAACGCAGGACCCCTAGCTAGATGTGTTTGCGTCTTTTGCTGCAAGCTTACTGCACAGAGTAACGTATATTGGCCATGTTGATTTCCGTTTTCAGAACGGTGCATCCGAGATGGGGGCTTGGGCGAGAGTACATGGTACGTCGTGTTAATACCGACAATTATAGACTGAATTGAGCTCCAACATATCTAAATCTAATAAATGGACAAAGATGGGAGATAAAGTGAGGCGTTTATTGAGGGATAACCTAGAAAATTACGGTAGAGGGACACGAAAAAGAACATGCTGTGAAATCTTGACATCTGATTTGTCGACGGAAGTGTTGAACGGGCTAGCGGGTCCATGAAGGAAAAAAATACCAACCAAAAAAATGATTTTCCGAAGACATGTGAAGGGTCTACATAGACGGAACAAAGAGCGTGGGATGGCTGAATTAAGCTATGGACTGGTGTGGCAGCCATCCCACTCGGAGCGCGCTCACCGACAAGGGTCGTGGTATATGTGCCTCAAGTTTCAACTAGCACCGAAGGTTTGTTAACAAAAGATATCGCATAATTTGCTGAATAGAGAAGGACCTATGGATTTTGAACGATATTTGGGGTTTATGCTTGCTGATTGATACGAAATATCTTATGATGAAGCAGTTCATCTAGATCTTCCTGACCATTTACTTTTCCTAATCTTCGGCCACCTGGTGTTTGCGGGATAGTCGAGGACATCTGAGTTGAAAACTTCCAGCGGCAATTTCTACTCGACTTCAAACAAACAGCTGTGCCTTGGCAGAGCAGTCGACCAAATAAGCTTACCTGTCGGGCAGCCTTATCCCAGGCACGCACGCTGAAAGCGGATCTATGGAATAAGTTCCGGGGGATAAAATCGTATCTGCTGGGGAAAAAAAATTTTTCAATGTGGGATCGTCTATGAATCTTCACGAGGAAACCAAATTTCAGATCGATGTTCGGATCCTGACAGCCGTGAAGATAAGATCTGATCCACGGTCACGGTGTGGCAATGTGTCAAGAATGGTGATAAACTCGTGCACAAACGGCTCTCCCGTGGTGGCCACAATCCAAGCTGTCATAATTGTGAAGTATCAAGAGCACTTGCAGGCAAAGTGGTAATTGATTTGTATGGACCACGTAGAGGATGGTTTCGCAGTCGGTGGCTTTCTTGCTCAACCAAAAAAAATTTCAGAATTTTTTTCAGAGTGCGCGAAAGTGGCAGGGATGCGATAGCAGCTCCCCTGTCCGGAGCCCTTTTGGGGGTTTCTATTTTCTTGCCTGACCCATGCTCGTCCGATGCATAAAGGCCTGCAAGCCTTATTAGCGTTCGACAAGCAGCATATATCGACGATGTTATTGGGCTTGAAGGACAGGGCATATTGTTTAAAATCCCAATCCTTTCATGGGCATTATTCAGTTTGTCGGAAGGGGGTGTTCACCTACATGAAAACACATGTCTCTGAAGAAGCAAAACCTGGGTACTCGTTTAAGGTGGGATGGCGGTCTCGACAAAAAAAAAAAAAAAGAAGCTTCGAGCTAGTGAGATAGNAGTGAGATAGTAGCTATCAATTTTTTGCCCACCAAATGAAAAAAAAAAATGTCCCGCCGTGTCCGTTGAGGGTGCATGATTGTATGTGCATGTATGTATGTATAGTATACTTGACTTGGAAATGGAAATGGAGTAGCGGTGGAAGGGCGTGCTAAGGCGATCTGGTATATATTTCTTGCTCACCCTCCTCCACCACTTCTTTCCTCTCTTTCCCTCTTTCCATCTCATCACTCTCTGTTTCCTTCTCTTCAATTCATCAACCAATATACCCCTTAGATTTCTTGTTCGTCGTCGTCTCGTCGTCGTTCTAAATAGACAGTACTACTCTTCTATAGAAGTATTTTGTCAGGTTCCTAGTATACGCCAGGATACATATCGAGCACCCTCTCTCAGGCTCGGTAGCTAGTATCAGTACACTTCTAACCTTGCCATCTTATTTCTCTTCCTTCTGAAAGTTTCTCTCTTTCTTTCGGAGGTTTCCAGAATTCCTTTTTTCAGAAAATTCGCAGTCCTCTCATACAGGTGTGAATTTTTTTTGGTTTTTTCTGTGGGCTCTATAGACAGGCTTCTTATCGGATAGAATTTTTTTTTTTTCCTAATCCAACCCGCCACCCCCTCCTAATAGCACTCAAGTGCGTCCTTCCAACTTTACCTCTCATCACCACATCTTCAATTAAAAATGGCACCAGCTGTTGACACCATGGCTTCCGCCTCCGCCTCCGAGAACGCCAAGTCCATTAAGGTCCTCGAGGACCTCCTCCAGAAACTCTCTGTTTCTAAGGGGGAAGAGACCGAATATGCTGCCAAGAATCTCGCTTCCTTCGTCAACGGTCCCATTGAAGAGCACGAAGTTCCATCGAAATTCGTCGATGACCTCAAGAAGAAGCTCAACAACAAGAAGGATGCCACAGTTCGTGAGCGTGCCCTTTCGGCCATCAAGGCCATTGCTGGCCACACTTTGGCTCCTGCCATCGAGCCCTACGTGATTGAGCTCCTCGGACCCGTCCTTGTCGCCGTCGGTGACAAGATGACATCCGTCAAGAAGCTCGCTCACGAGACCGCTCTCACCATCATTGAGAACGTCAACCCCAATGCCATCAAGGCCGTTCTCCCAATCATCTTCAACTCCATCCAGAACGCCGGAAAGTGGCCAGAGAAGATTACCGCTCTCGAGTGCATTGACACCCTCACTCGCATTGCTCCTTCTCAGCTCGCTTTGAGGACACCCGACAGCATTCCTGTCATCTCTGAGGCTATGTGGGAAACCAAGCCAGAGGTCAAGAAAGCTGCCAGGAAGACCATGGAGAACATCTGTACCTTGATCTGCAACAAGGATATCGACCGATTTATTCCTGAACTCATCAACTGTATCGCTGCTCCCGAGAATGTCCCAGAGACCGTCCACTTGCTTGGTGCCACCACCTTCGTCCAGGACGTGCTTGCTCCAACTTTGGCTATCATGGTTCCTCTTCTCGAGCGTGGTCTTGCTGAGCGTGAGACTGCTATCAAGCGTAAATCCGCCGTCATTGTCGACAACATGTGCAAGCTCGTCGAGGATCCTCAGATCGTCGCTCCTTTCTTGCCCAAGCTCATGCCCGGTCTCCAGAAGAACTTCGACACCATTGCCGACCCCGAAGCTCGCTCCGTTACCGAACGTGGTCTCGATACTCTCAAACGTGTTGGTGATGTTGGTCCAGATGGCAAGATCCCAGAGATCTCTACTGCTTCCGAGCCAGCTGTCTTGCTCGAGACCCTCAAGTCCATCGTCTCCGCCAGCAACCACAAGGAGGTCCTCAGCAAGTACCAGCCAGTTTTGTACTACCTCGCCTGCATTGCCGGTACTCTTTACGATGAGAAGTCCAACGAACAGTTGATCTGGTTCGAGCACGTCGTCCCAGCTCTCGCTGCCCTCGTCGGTGAGGAGGACGCCAAGTCCATTGTCGATGCCTTCCGCAAGCGCTCCGCTCCTGGTATCGCCGAGGCTGAAGAAGGCGAGGCCGACGATGAGGAAGGTGAAGATCTCTGCAACTGTACTTTCAACCTTGCCTACGGTGCCAAGATCCTTCTCAACCAGACCCACCTCCGTCTCAAGCGTGGTCAACGTTACGGTCTCTGCGGTCCCAACGGTTCCGGCAAGTCCACTCTCATGCGTGCTATCAACCGTGAGCAGGTCGAGGGTTTCCCACCCAAGTCTGAGGTCAAGACCGTCTTCGTTGAGCACGATCTTGATGCCGCTGACACTGAAGAGACTGTCATTGGCTGGACTTTGAAGAAGTTGGCTGAGGCCGGTGTCGAAAAGCCACGTGAAGAGGTCGAGAAGACCATGATTGAGTTCGGCTTCCAGCAAGCTTGGTTCGAAAACCCAATCACCTCCCTCTCTGGTGGTTGGAAGATGAAGTTGGCTCTTTGCCGTGCCGTCTTCGAGGACCCCGATATCCTCCTTCTCGACGAGCCTACCAACCATTTGGATCGTGTCAACGTCAAGTGGCTCGAGGACTACCTCTGCAACTCCAAGTGCACTTCCATCATTGTCTCCCACGACTCCGGTTTCCTTGACAATGTCTGCCAGCACATCATCCACTACGAGCGATTCAAGCTTAAGCGTTACAGAGGTAACCTCAAGGCCTTCGTCGCCCGTGTTCCATCCGCCAAGTCCTACTACGAACTCGGTGCCTCCGAGCTTGAGTTCAAGTTCCCAGAGCCAGGTTTCCTCGAAGGTGTTAAGACCAAGGCCAAGGCTATCGTCAAGGTCGACAAGATGGAGTTCCAGTACCCAGGTACCCCCAAGCCACAGTTGACCGATATCAGTTTCCAGGTCTCTCTTGGATCTCGTATCGCCGTCATTGGTCCCAACGGTGCCGGAAAGTCTACTCTTATCAACGTCTTGACTGGTGAATTGATCCCCAACAAGGGTAACATCTACGTCCACGAGAATATCCGTATCGCCTACATCAAACAGCACGCTTTCGCTCACATCGATAACCACTTGGACAAGACTCCATCTGAATACATCCAATGGCGTTTCCAGACCGGCGAGGATCGTGAAACCATGGACCGTGCTAACAAGCAGATCACCGATGATGACGAGCTTGCCATGAACAAGATCTTCAAGATCGATGGCTCTCAACGTCGTGTCATCTCCATCTCCGGTCGTCGTAAGTACAAGAACTCTTATGAGTACGAGTGCTCTTTCCTCCTCGGTGAGAACGTCGGCATGAAGGGTGAGAAGTGGATTCCTATGTCTACTTCTGACAACGGCTGGATCCAGCGTTCCGAGCTTATCGCCTCCCACACCAAGATGGTTGCCGAAATCGATCAGAAGATTGCCCTTGAGTCCGGTGCTTTCCGCCCATTGATCCGAAAGGAAATCGAAATCCACTGCGGTTTCTTCGGTCTCGATGCTGAGTTGGTCTCCCACTCCCGCATGAAGGGTCTCTCTGGTGGTCAGCGTGTCAAGGTCTGCTTGGCCGCCGCCACCTGGCAACGACCTCACTTGATCGTTCTTGACGAACCCACCAACTATCTCGACCGTGACTCCCTTGGTGCTTTGTCCAAGGCCCTCAAGGCCTTCGACGGTGGTGTCGTCATCATTACCCACGCTGAAGAGTTCACTCGTGGTCTCACTGAGGAAGTCTGGTCCGTCATTGACGGTAAGATGACCCCATCCGGCCACAACTGGGTCCAAGGTCAAGGTAGCGGTCCTCGTATTGAGGAGAAGGAGGCTGGTGATCAGTTCGATGCCCTTGGTAACAAGATCGAGGTCACCAAGAAGAAGAAGCTCACCTCCAGCGAGCTCCGAAAGAAGAAGAAGGAACGTATGGCCAGGCGCAAGCGGTAAGTTTCACTCCAAATTACTTGAATCTTTAAACACACGATACTGATAATTTTGTTTCTAGTGGTGAGGAGGTCTTCTCCGATGAGGACGATTAGACGATTCGCCGTACTCCCCAGGGTTCCGACATTCGCTTTTACCTGTCCACAACCATTCCCTAATCAAGCGGACCCTTCGATTACGATAGATCATCTTTTTTCGTTACATACCCTTTTCCTTGTTCTGACGTAATTCTTTTTTTATGACTGTTATATTTACAAACACTACCACGAGCCTCCTGGTGTACTTCTGCCTGATGTTCTGAACGCGAGCTGCGCAGTTCTGTCGGGGTTTGCACGCCGCCAACCTCTCTGCCCTCTTATTTTCTATTTGTTTTTCTCTCTCATTTCATTCCCATTTCGACAATTATCCGGTGGAACGAGCGGAGGAAATGAATAGAGATATCAGGGCTAGTTTGGACGGATGCGGGGTCTTTGTCTACGAATCTTACTCTCCTTTTCGACCTTTGAGAGGGGGGAGGAACGGGGGTGATTTGTGACACTGAGTGGTTTTTCCTTTTCATGCGACTCTTTATCTTTATAGAATTACGTTAGACTCTGTGCTGTTTTTTAGTATAAAAGAACTGATAGACTTTTTTTTACTCTTTTCAATTTTTTACGATCATGACGTTTTACGTTTTGGTTTTCCTTCTTTATGAATTGTGATGATGACGGTCGTGATGAGTGACGTGTGTATGCCCTTCCTTTTAGATTTGCTGGTTTGTGAACTTTCGATACGATATTAGGATGCTTTGGTTCTCCTTTTGGTCGTTTTGGTTGTTATATAGATGGTGATTTAGTAGTTCGATTTGTAGGCTCTTTTGAATTTATAAATAAAATGGCTTTTAGATGAGATTTAGGTTTCGGAAGGCTCAAAATCTTGGATTAGGGCCACCTAGAGGTATTTAGATATCGATATCTTCGGATATGTCGCACAATGTACACACACTTTGCAATTTGCATGATGAGGCCTTTAGTCTAGCATTATAATCACTACCCTATTGGAACAATAGAGCTTTTGCTCTATACACTGCATTGATGCATTCAAGGAACTGAAATCTAGATCAAAAATGGTACCATGGTCAAAGCTCACCATTGATATTCTCTACAGTACTTTCCAGCTTCAAATTACTTAATTACTCTTCCAAACAAACTCCTTCCCTCCAAAATTTGTATCAATCTCAAACCATCTTCCCCCGATCATAGGCCATAACCGTTTTTGGACCCCTTGGAAGGCTATACCTAAGTGCCTCCCGTTAAGTGTCCAAAAGATTGTGTGATTCATTTGATCGTACCCGCACCCAACCGTATCGCCAATGCCAAAGGGTACGGGCCCGCACTCAAGTGGTCTTCCCTCTGCTGTGGAGCAGTGAACTAATCCGTCGTCACTATGAAAGCCGAAGGATGATTCTGAGCATTGGGCCCAGCCGGGCATTTGAGAAAGGTTAGGGGAGTCTGTTGTGTACCCTACACCGAGGTATGCATCGAAGGTGTGATCATTCCTAATCATAAATAGATTGTTAGCATCGTACTGGTGTATCATATTTCATTCATAAACCGAGTTTGGAACCACTATAGTGGTCAAAATTCTCAATTTGTATCAGGGGATGTCGGAGGCTCACTCATCGTGGGAATTGCCGAGTTCAATAATTGTAACTTCAAAGTAGAAGAGTAGGATATATGGTGGGACGGGGTAATTTGTTACTAAGCCGGGCGATTCATCGTTGTGCCCCGCCCTAAACTCCTCATCAATGCAAATCTTCAATTTGTTTTCCCCGATTTTAACGGCCCAATGCCCCTCCCCCCACCCTTTTATTGTCTTCGTACTGTTCCCCCACTCCAGTTTTCTGGTGCCATATTCGACACTTTTATGCCCCTCAACCTGTACATTCCGACCATATGCGTGTGCCCAGTCAAACATATTCCAACCTTCAGGGTCCTGTTCGAGGGGATTTGCTCCAGAACTGATGAACTCTGATATCAACTCTTCGTTATCAGCTGCCGTTAGTATACCGAGTAGCCATGCAGCATATGGCTGCGTGCTAACCAGATCTTTGCACTCCGGTTTCATAAACTCCGGCCTCCTTATAGATTCCAGAATATATCCTGCAACATATTCCGGCTGCCAGAAAGCCTGAAAAGCTAAGTACTTCGGTAACCAGAGTCCATCACGTTCGGGGTCTTCTCCCTTCCATTTCTTCGAGTAGTGGTAGTAGCAACCGACGAGATAGTCTGCCGCCTGAACGTTGTTAAAAAATGCGTATTCGATCGCCTTCCGTCCACGACTATCTTCCATCTCCAAAAGTTCCATGACCAGATTCTCTTTCATATTCTCGACGACAAATTTGGCTATCCTGTGCCCTATGAAAGAGTCCTGTACTGCATGGTGTAGGAGTGTTTTCCCAGATAAGGTCGTTTGCATGAGATATGAACAATCTCCCGGTTCAGTTTCGGATTTATACATCTCCAAAATGACCTTTGCAACCTCCCAACAGCCTTCGAGAATCGCTTCCATGAGCGCTGTAAATCCGCTGTATTTATTCCGGCAAGTAATATCGGCCCCATACCTTTTTAGTAGCCTCAGGATGGGAATAAATGCTAAATTTCCTTTCGAACCTCCTAGACTCCGGGCAACTCGCATAAATGGCACGTCCCCTTCTGCGTCATCATCGTTGGGGTTCGCCCCGTATTCTAGGAGGAGTTCAACAGACTTCTCCCTTAATCCCTTTGCAGCCATTGAAAGTGGGGATTTACTGTTGAAATCCTGGGCGTTCGGATCAGAACCGGCTTGTAGCAATAATTTTGCAAATTCGACTTGTGTGTCATCCGATATTGAGCGTAGGAGATCCCGATGCCAGATGAGGCCGAGCGGAGTGCGGCCCCTGTTGTCAGGGTAGTTTACATCCAGGAGGCTGGGCTCACTCGCATACTTTTCCAAAAACGAGAGAGAGGAGGGATGGATCTGAAGACTGATATAGGTAGTAGAGTGGTGTGTCTGTTCTGCCGGGCATTCTTATGTTCAAGCAAAGATTTGGTTCGAGGTTCAAAGTTAGCATGTGTTTTAGGCTGGCTACTAGCAACTCTCGCATAGAAGGATTAGTTTCCGTCCCCATCTTTAAAAGACACTTTAGGAAAGGAGTGTAGCCGGCCGAATCTTGTAGGCTATCT
This sequence comes from Arthrobotrys sinensis, assembly GCA_036971225.1. NCBI lineage: Eukaryota > Fungi > Ascomycota > Orbiliomycetes > Orbiliales > Orbiliaceae > Arthrobotrys > Arthrobotrys sinensis. Next base: position 975,780 of record JAJTTV010000014.1, on the reverse strand, counting down.
AAGTTTTTCCCGGGTCGGAATTTTATGATGATTTGCTCAAGAATCTCTGGCCAATAGTAGATACCATCGTTATGAAGTATTGTGAGGCCGAAGAAGGGTGAATGCAGGTCCAAGCCAAAGTTATAGTCTAGCTTCTGGTCAGTTAAGAGGAATTTCAGATATATATCCCAACCTAACTCCGCCGCAAGAAAGCCGGGCGTGATCACTTGGTGGGGGTCGAGAATTTCGTCTAAGTCGAAGTAATTTAAGAGAAGGAATGCAGTAGACCAGCGGGCGAAGACTTCAGGATGACTGAGTTTCCGGAGAAGGAGATGAAGTTTGGTCCATTTGGGACCGCTGCGTTCGATGTCTGGCCATAGCGTGCTTACTTGGGACATATGGTAATTCAAGTCGGTTAGTTCACCCCGATGAGGTATGAGAGCCTTTCTGGCGCCTGTTGTATATGCCGAGACGGCTGTATCTGGTACCACGAAATCACTGAGGCTTTCGAGCGAGTAGGTCGGGATGTATCTATCCTGGAACTTTGTGCTTGTCAGCACTTCCACTAGTATTAGAACAACAGTTAGTATTAACCCAGTCCAACGGTGGAACATGTAGGATGGAGGTTTACAAATATAAAGCAAAGTATCCAGATGGGTCTCTCGTTGGCTCTGAAAGTTTACTGAAGCTGAATGTCCCTCGACGAAGAATTCTAGTATCTAGTTAGCCAGTAGTCACTTTTAGTTTTCGAAAGATGACTTGAGCGATGCATACTCGGAACCGTAATTCTCATTTCCCCATTGTCGTCCAATTTAAATACATCAGTTATGGGCAATTGCCGGGAGTATAACTCTTCCGCTTTCTTAGACTCCCTCTCAACCCAATCAAGAACCGATTTATGAATAACATGAATCGTCTTCTTCCCGTTGGAGAACCCGAAAAACTCTCTTCCCGCCACCCGTAAATGGCGGATTGTATAAATTACCTCCGGTTTCTTCATCTCCCGATCCATTATCTCAATTTGAGAGGTTATTGTGTTCTTCTTCTTACCCTTGGCTCTCTGTGGTGGCGATTCAGGGTCGTCGCTATCTTCATCTGATGCGCTTGGATCAAAAGAGCTTTCTTCGGATTTCAAGTATGTTTGTTTAAACTGGTCCACGATTTCCAAGGTGTTCATGTCTCGAGGAGCCCATGCAATCCTCTTTAGTGCTAGAATAACTAGTTTCCTTTGCGCTATCGTGAGGGATTCTAGGTGTTTCGAGTACAGACTATCCATTTGATCCGGTAGTTGTTTAACCCGTCTCTTAATCGACAATGGCGACGGCTGTCGTAAACTTGCGATTACCATTGCACTGTAAGTGAACATTCCTTCCGCTTTCTTTTGTATCGTTTCCACCATCCCCTTGATATCCTTCACTTGCTTCTGATTTAGTCGAATTCTATGGGTCGAATACTTGTTCTCGTCGTCTGCAGCGTCTGGAAGGGGCTCGGCAACGGAGTACATCCGGTCATTAGAACCATAGTCGAGAAGTTCGGTGAGAGAGTCCTCAAGATAGGCTCGCATATCATCTCGGTTGGTGGACTTGTTAACTGTTAAAATCGTGGTATTATCGTGAATTTCGCAATGGATATTGTCCGTATCATCGGTTGCATTGTTGGGGGGCTCTGTGCTTTGCATTGCCTGCTTAAGCAATATTTCCAAGCTCAAGCCGTCACGGCTTGAGAAGAAAATTTTAAAAATCGGTCTCTTGAGTTTCCCTAGTTTGATCAGTTCCGATACCAAGCCAGTGCTTTCGTAGTCCGTACACTCGTCGATACCATCGATGAGGATATAGACCGTCCTCCCAATCGCCCGAGCTACTCTCTTAAGCTTCGCTATATCTGAGGCAACGGAGGAGCTTTTGTCTCGTGTTCCAAAGTTTCTACTAGCTCCATGGTGGACAGCTTTATCCTCTATCCCATCTTTAGCGTGGGAGGTCTCGGAGGTGTTCTGGTGATCCGGCCAATGTTTGAAATCTTCTTCTTCCTCATCATCCGGCGGTGCTTCTAAAGCCTTAATCAGAATCTCCATTTTCTCTTGCGTCGTTGCGTACTTCGAATGAAACAACTGTGTTAGTAGGCACGATGTGGCCTTGTTCGCCAACTGCGTCTCATCGTCTCCTCTTTTGAAGAAGAAGTAGATAACTGGGCAGTCATTATCTTGCGGAGCGACTAGTTTTGAGGTCCTATCAATTGTCGACGGAGCATGAAGCTTGTATCTTTCGAATGACGGTAGCCGCTCGCCCGAAACGCCCGCCAGTAACCTCTCGATTGCGACCGCGAGAGTAACGGACTTTCCAAAGCCTGGTTGGCCTTTGATATACAAAATCCTCTGATCCCCATGAGCCCAATTCCTGTAATGTTCGTAGTCAAACAACCACCGTGATAAGTGAGCAGTTCCGAGTCTCCGTCGCAGGGGCTCCAAAATGAGATTTAACTGCCGAAAATGAGTGTCGGTGGGTTTTAGATCTCTGTACAGCTTTTCGAACTTCTCGCGGGTTTCGCTTTCGAGGATGCGAAGGGCTGTAGAATCACGGAGTTTGATGACCTCTTGGGACAAGTCTTTGACGTTGGATTTGATGTCCTGGACACCAGTATGAATAACTTTGAGTTTATCCTGGATCTCTGGGCATTGGGATATGAATAAGTCTCGAAGCCGCTGATTTAATAATTTAAGATTTATTACCAGTCAAATCAGGAAGGATCAAAGCCTTTAGAGTTTCCTCGGTTTCCATCTTCAATCGTTCGGCGAGTTTTGCATTTTCTTCTTTCATATCTACCTTCATTGTCAACATTCGATCTCTTGAATAAGGGATTCAGCGTGTGCTTGCCATGTAGCCACCCGATAACATTCTCTTCGAATTGGGTACCCGCCAAAGTCCTCAAATCTTTATACTGGCTAATGACTTCCTCATATTTCTCGTTCGCTATTGACCTAAGGCCGAAGATATCTCCGAATCTCTCTATGAAAAGATCCATTAGCAAGTCCTCTACGTTATCTTTGGAATATAGGCTGCTTCGAGAATCATACTAAGCCTACTATCCTCTCTAAACTTCCGATTTGCATGCCAGAAGAACTCGAGGATAACGGTAATAAGCTCTTTGATGGTCTCTATAATCCGTTCCGCGAGATCTGCAGATCCTTGGTCTTCTGTAGGACGCCCATGCCGATTTTCATAGAGCCGACAATTCAGTATAATTGTCACGATATTCGTCGAGGCTTCTGAGATTTGACCGCAGTTCTCCATATCATTTGTTCCAATCTACCCTATAGTTAGTATTACAACTTGCCAATTGACTGTATAGGCCTAAACACGGAGAAACTTATACTGACCGTAATCAACAAACTGATGATACCCCACGCAATACTCACGGTCTCCGGCGCACATGTCAAAACTGCATCTCCAGTATCCTTCAACAAACTCAATACCCCCAATAATTTCCCTATCTTTCCTTCATAGCGTCTATCAGCCTTGGCTTTCAACACCTCACATTCCGCAATCGCTTTATTGACGTTTACGTTATTGCGAAGGAAACTACTGATTTGTTCGGGGTTTGGAGGGTGTTTTGATTCAATTATGCGTTTTCGGAAGCGGTTTTTAGCAGCGAGCCAACAACGGGAATCTTGGTCTTCGCTGGTGACGCGGAGCGTGGAGGTGCGGATTATCCTAAGCGGTTTTTCGAAGGTTAGGTCAATAGTGGTTTTGCGTTGAATAGTGGTTATCGTCGTGGTGGTTCTCTCATTCGAGGAGGACATGGTTGGAGATCCTGAGGGCGCGATAATTGATAATATTATCAATTCGGTGGGTATGGGTATAATAAACAGTCGAAAATTCGAAAGGAAGTAGCAATTGAGCAGAACAAAATGTTTGAGCTCGAATAACTAATTGATTAATGTTGTGGGAGAATTTAGGGCAAGGCGATTCCAATATACGAAATTCGAAATGCCCCGCCATCGCAGCTGCGGGCGGATACAGCCTCAAAGAAGGATAGCAAGGTGTTCTGGGAGGCGGGCGGGGCTGAGTGCAGCTGCCCAATTATGTTTTGTTACCCCTGTCAGTCACCTGGAATCATTTTGTATGGCCGACCAGCTTTTTTCGGTTCCATGACAGTGGAGGTTCTCTGTAAGGCAAAATCAATACTTGAATGAAGTTGAATTGTAAAAAAAAAAACGCTTGAATGATGCAGATGCATGAATGGGGGTACTATATACTCGTAAAGCCCTTTGCTCATGTGGTGCTGTGACCCAGAAGCATGCACGGCTGGCATGTTAAAACGACAAAAGGTATCCATCAAACTCCAACTGTCCAAGAGGTATATACAGAGGTATCCTAAACAAAAACAAGAAGCAACATGCAAAATAATAAAGATCGATACCGGCTTCCAATGCTCAGATGCCGAATGAGGGGAAAAAAGGAAAAGAAAATCATAAAAGTATCAAAGCATATCATCGTCCACACATATGCAAATATATCAAACCGCAATCTCCTTCTGGAAATGCATCTCCCTCTTCAACTGGTTAATCTCCTTCAGTTCCATCTTAAGCGCTTGCTCAAGATCGATATCCGCGCTCCCGGTCCCAGCCGGATAATCCACATGTTCCAGCTCCATAATACTATCCATAGGCGCGTTCTTCAAGATCGGTGTTTTACTATGCTTCGAAAACCTTATCGACGCGGGCGATAAGCTGCCACTGGCGTCTAGACTTCCTGTGTTGATTTGTGTGGTTCGGTTCGAGTTGCGTCGGAACCAGCGGCCGACGAGGGTGCGGAAGTTGGGGACGCAGGCGATAGCTATTGCGACGGTCCATTCGAGGTGTTGGAGGACCCAGACGGAGCCGCCCCATGTCCAGTCTGGAGCGGCTTTGATGAAGACTCTTTCTTCGTAGACGAGGTAAACGCGGATTGCACCGATAACGGTGACACTGGTATATGGTTAGCGGGATATTCGGACTCCGCGAACAATATGCGAAAGAGAACTTACAGCAACCCCAAAGAGAAAAGGAACACCACCATCAACCTATCCTTCAAACTCGCCATCCGCATCTTATAGGCAATATAAACAGGAATCGGGAAGACAAAAAGGTCCGTCGACATATTAAATATAGCTTGGTAAATATTAATTCTTCCAAGCATCTTTCTAGGAATACACCCGAGGCCGCCAAATGTTCTGTCTGCGGCGGTATCGTCCGGTCTCTGGGGGCATTGGAAGAGGAGGAGCATCTGGACGATAATACAGTTGACGATGGATAGGACGATGAAGACCCAGATTGCTTTTCGAAGGTTGTCGAAAACGCTACCGATCTTGAGGAGTAGAAGCAGGATGGAGATTTTGACGAGGGGCATAATAAGTCCGGAGAGGAAGCTGAAGACGAGGGTAAGCTGTGCAGACAAATAGTTAGTACATCAGTGCTATCGCGATATCCGAGCATCCCGATTCAACGACGTACGTGGTGATATTCCTCATAATCTATCCGGACCAGAGCTAGCGGTTCAACCTCCCACAGGTGTATGCCATAATGTAACATTTTTATTACTGCAAGAACCGTTAGCCTATAAGTCGAGGTTATATGTGCAGGGCGGCCGCTTACTCCTCCATGATGGGTATATTATAACAATTAACAATATCTGCACATGAAGCAGGACGGTCAGTAGGGTCCTCAGTATACGAAGCGCCACTAGCACATATCCTCAGAGGGCACATACGCAAGCAAAGCCAATTAAATAATCATCTACCCATCGAACGTCAGCCTCAGCCCAAAGTATGTATAAAAGTCGCTCAAAGGTACCTACCCCATCCTAAGCCCGCTTTATATCGATCAAAGAACCTCATAACCGTAAAGACAAATGCGATCAACGGCCCGCCTAGCACGGCGGCCAGGCACAAGTCCTGCCTAACAGATCCCGTCGCCCAAGGCATTGTGCTGCTGTAAAATATATCAAAATTGCAAGCTTTCGTCGAACTCCCCGAAATCGCTCGCCAGCCAGTCGTACTATCGTAGTTCGGATCGCATATAGGAATTACAACCAACCACTTGGCGTATAAAGTCGCAAGTGTGCATGAGTAGAAAGAAGAAGGTAGTAAGAAAAGGGAAGAGAGAAAAAACAGAAGAGGGTAAACCGAAAAAAGAATTAAAACTCCACGAGACGTTTAGATTGCATGTCGGTGGACCGGTCCATGGATTCTCATCAAGCGAACAAGCTGGCGAGAGAATTTTTCTGCCTGCCCTTCTAGAAAAAGAAGGGGAAAAAGAGGGCCGATGTCGACAACGACGGGATGGTTGGGAGTTTTAAGACGGCTGCAAGGTGGTATGTAATGTACTATGGATGTTATGCAAGTGTGTTTAACCTGCTGACCGTCGATATTAACCACGGGATTTCGAACTTCCTTGCTATGCGGGGAACCCTACGGCAGTAGCTTTCGTCAGTCCAGTATGTAAGAGAGACACTAGATGAAGGAGAGATATTGAGTATATTAAGAAGGATGGAATCGCCAGTTCTCCGGTTTCCAGTTGTGTGTAATATTATATTACATACGCACAACCACGAGGTCTGCGATAATATGCACGAACTATCATATCAGGATTTCTTACCCACACCTTCTGGAGCATAATGCAGCTGTCAGTTTCGATGCTATCAAACAGACTAAAGCTCACTTCAACCAGCGCCACGGCCGGTTACTTCCGCAGACCCCCCTCAGAAGGTGTCCTAATCCCTGCACAGGAGACAGGGGCCCCGCCTACCAGCCAACCAGAGGCTGGTTCCTGGACATGGATATGTGACAGATCTCGCAACACCGGCAAAAGAGCGTTGAGTGGAGCCCATTTCATGTTAACGGCTGTATTAAGATGCTCCTCGTATTTCGTTAGCTGGTGCTCTGTGCAGACTGTGGGCTGCGGAGAGGGATGCCGACAGGCCTTCACAATAGCCGGTCGATCCTCTGCGCAGAAAATGATAGATAGATAGCTAGAAAGATTGGATGGCTTTTTGTCCTTTCCCCCATTCCTTTTTGCCAATGCTTCCTTTTCCTCATTCTAAACTGTGAAGAGGAATAGAATGAAAACGTAAAGCTGTCGCAATCTCTTGACCCAGGCTTGGTGTTTTATTTTTTGCAATATCGAATTTCTCGCTTCGCTGGACCACCACCAGCAGTGCACCCTTTTTTATATTTCGCGATAAAAGAATCTCGCGAGGGCGTCTACCGAACGAATCCGGGCTCTTGCATTGTCCATTGTTTTTCCGTTTTTTTTATTACTATCGCGCGCGGTATTACACGTTTCTCCCTCCACGAGATTTCCTAAGGACCACCGTCAGGCCCGTGCTAATGTCTCGAAACCGTTACGGCCGCCATTAACTCACGCCGTGTTTCGGAAATACCACACACCCAAATCTTAACGGCCTTTGAGTGCTTCGAGGGTCCAGAACTCCGCACCAAAATCCAATAAAACCTTGCCCAGCCCTTCCCCCAGATCTTGAAGAAAAAGCAGAAGGGTTTCTCCATAGGTAAAGCAATAGAGATCGCATTTACCGAACCACGCGATAATCGACCCGATCTCTTCCTCATTCGAAACGACACTCGCTTCAGATATTTATCTATAAGAAATCCCGACTATAGGTATAACAGCGGCACCCTCGAGATCAGAAACAAGTTTAACTTAACTTTTTCTTCTTTTGAGGATTTGAAAAACCCGGATTTCGTTTGTGCCGCGGATCGAAGACAGAGCTTGGAATATCATATGCCGAGGAGGAGGGGGATTGATAATATTATTCGGATTTGCCTTTATAGGGTTTGCGTATAGCTTAGTTTCTCCGCTTTCCGTGGTGGTGGTGGTGGTGCGGGTGTCAATTTAATTGATATCAAAAAGAACAACAATCGTGGAAGCAAGACGGGAAGGGCAAGCTCGAGTCAGTCTCCTTTTTCCCTCTTTCTCGAAAAGCATAGACCACTTGTGCCCTCTCAACGGGCAATTGCACGGTCAATCTTCCAATCCAGGCCTTCCTCAATCACTACCATCACTCATTACCGTCCAACGACGATCTTAAACCATCTTCAGAACACCGCACAACTAGCAGCACATATCTATCAATGATGATGATGTCAACGTTACTATCCTCGCTCATCCTGAGCGCCGCCGTGCTATCGCCAGCCTCCGCAAGAGTTTTCTCCGGCCAATCCTTCACATCAATGTACTACGACTGCTGCAAGCCCGCCTGCGCTTGGCCGACCTATGGTAGCTTCGTCACTGGTCTCAAAACCTGCGACGCAAACGATAAACCTGTTCTCGATGATACCGCAGGAGGCTATTGCGGCGGCGGGCCGGCAAGCTCATGCACCAACCAGACACCGTGGGCGGTAAACGAAACATTTTCGTTCGGGTATGCGAGTATATTTATTCGCGGCGCGGATAGTACGGAGTGGTGTTGTAGCTGCTACGAGTTAGAGTTCCTTGATAGCGATATCAAAGGGAAAAAGATGATTGTGCAGGGGATTAATGTGAATTTTAATGAGGACCAGATCAACTGGTTTAGTTTGGCGGTGAGTAGAAGATACCGAAAATGCATGATGAAGTAGGAATTGCATTTGCTGACTGAACCCCGATCAATATAGGTCCCAGGACAGGCAGACTGGCAAAGTATGTGTCAAAAACGGTTCGGCGGAACGTTTGGAGAGTTCTTCGGCCAGAATGCGACTGGATATACGAATGTGACGCAGTGCGATGCCGTACCAGAAGAATTGCAGGCTGCATGCAGGTGGAGATATACCTGGTACCAAGACGTCAAAGGGCCAAAGTGAGTAAAAGCAACTACCAAAAGCATACAAGCTCGACATACTGACATATTTGAACCTGCAGCGCTACTTTCAAACGGGTCGAATGTCCAGCTGAGCTCGTCGAGGTATCTGGCTGCTTAAGAACAGACGACAAAACATTCAATTCGAGCGCATCAGCGGCTATCCCAGCAGTGTCAATATTATCGCCAACTTCACCATTCGCGACAATCATTGCTCTAACAGTTCTATTACTTGGATTCCCTCAGCTTATTGATTTATTCTAAGTTTTTATCAGCCTTGGTATTGTGGCTCGCTCGATTTATAGTAAAGTTTCATAAAGCATTTGCAGTATCTTTATTTTCTGGGAACGCAAAAATCAACAAAGGACAGTCAAATAAATTGACACACTTCACAAAAGCCGGCATTTTGGATAGGTACGGGATCGATCTGGTTTAGTATTCTCTTCGTCCTTTTATTTTATTTACTTCCTTTTTTTATTCTATTTCACAGCATCAAGGCATATGCTACAGCATTCCGCTTGGAGTTTTCTTTCTTTCTTCATTTCTCAGTACATATTAACGGAACAAAAGTGCTAGGGGTTTTTTATAGGCTGCATTTTTACATATTTTTTTTTGGATAGCTAGCTAGCTTTATTTCTTTATTTCTTTGTTTCCTTTTTCTTTCTATGATTGTATGATAGATAATGATAGTATAATGGTATATATAAAGTAGCTTACTCTGTCTGATCTCCATCTCGTGAAACGGCCTAACTAGTACACGGCCTCAGACGGCCCGTAGACGTCGAGCAGCTGATCGGGCCTATAGATCCAACCCCACCGATAACTCCACAAGTAGCACCCCCCAAAAAACCAGTTATTATCCTAAATCCCTTTTTACCCCGCCAAAAAAATATCCGCAAGGCAGAATATTTTTTCGCCTCTGATATATATAAGTTTAAAAGGATGCGAACGGATCCCGGGATTGTTGAAGAAAACAATCGAGCGAGACTTAATAAAGCTTCGGACTCTATAGTCCCGAAGAATCCGATAGCTATAGAGAAAGCAAGAAAGAAAGAGCAAAAACAGCTCATGTATGTATATGTATGTAGCCTATCGGACGACGTACGGCTACGTCAACCCTTGCTGGGTGTTACGTATAAAACTCTAGAATTATATGTAAACGACGGCAATGGCTGGTGGTGATTCCAGAAAACGTGAGGATGGGGACTAGGATTATCGTGGTTTTGCGGTGGACAACGGGTTGGGCTGGGTTGGTAGTTGTGTTCTTCGCAACTGCTTTAGGGCTGTGCTGCATATACCTGAGTTTAGGTGAGCGCCTGAAGGCGGGTTTATAAAGTCGAAACCCCGGAATAAAACTTTGAACCTGATAAGCAGACTCTTTGTATATACCGGTGGCCGCTTGACCCGTTCCTGAAGGCTCAAAGTTGCCAAAGAATTTCATATTGTACCCGTCATATTCCATGTCAATACAAAATCAGCCCCCAAAATTTAAAATATGCAAATATATATAGACCAAGAATTCTGGAACTCGGTTTAAAAACTACTAATTTTCGTGGGTTCATGTATTTCGAAGCCAGTAATCTAAACTGATGTCAGCCATGAAGCTCTGTTGACATTGCAACGCGAAGTTCGGTCTGACTTTCGATAGCATTTTTGACGCCTTAGGTGACCCTTCAACTGAGCTTTACTCACTAAATCCTGAAAATATCTTCATACTTCGAAACTTTAAAAGGGTTGAAGCGTTACTGTTACCTGAGAATTGAATGTCTCTTTTCTTCAGAATATTTAAGAACGGTGAATTTAGGGATTCTTATTTCGCACATCTGCTCCTCTACCTAGAAAAGAACCCCGGACAGAACATCGCCACAAGCGAATTACCCATACAAAACCAGCCAAATCATAAGCGCAACCCAACGACACCCAAAGAAAAATCTAGAAATCAAGCCACCTTCTCATATCAACCTGCGAAACCATAAAAATCTCCCAAGATAACCCAACAATAATCCTACCGGCCTGCCACAATTGCAAGCCTTCGTTTCAAGTTCTTTTCGCGTAAAGCTTCTACTTGGGCAGCTCTGTATAAAGACGTTACTGCGTGAAAGTCTGCTAGCGAGTTGCTAACCCTTCGAGCTTCAATTGATCAAATAATATATCAGAAGAGACAAAAACACTATCTATTGATCCCATGAATTATAGTTTCCTCCAAATACGTCCAATACGACATAGTCTACGCAAGTGCTGCCTTACGAGCAAGGTCTTAATAATTAATAGGTTCAAGTTGACAAATCTAATGATTGTGTTAATATTCCGCACGCTTCGGGAGTACTAGTTTTAAGGCTTTTGGGAATATTGAGGGGGTCGTTGAAGAATTTTGAATGATTAAGTTATGTTTTGCACGGAGAGGTCTTGCTGAGTAGCAGGGTTCTCGTCACCAGTAAGTCCGGTCCGAGAGCTCGTGGTAGTTTGTGTGTTGTCAGCGGGTACTAGCGATATTTGGATACACAGCAGCAACTTGCGTCCAAGTATACGTACAGGAATATCGAGCTACAGTAATCTTAAGTGGCTGTCGGTGCACCGAAGCCGTGAAAACCGCAGAGTACATTCCGAATTTCAAAACGAGCACCTTTAAATAAGAAATGGGGCGTCTGGTACTGTACTTCCTCGCCTGTTGAACCGCAGCTTTCGCTTGAAAACGTAATGGGTAACGTTTGCTGTTGTTAGAAGTGCATGAGCAAAAACAGCGCCGCGCTGACTTTCGGCCAGCACCAGGACAATCACATCGAGATGAAAAAGTTTGGACAAATAAAGGAGCGCATCAAGCATTTAAACCTCCATAGCATTATCAAGTTCACAAGACTGTGGATTTTCCTTGCTCCTATTTAATTGAACATGCTAATCTTCTCCGCGAGCTCCGTTCTAATATCCTCCGTAGTTCGGAGCCACTCAGCTGTGGCGAGTGTTGATGGGTGGTCCTTGCCCAGTGCCTTCTCTTTGCCGACAAGTGCTCGCTTGTACCATTGTATAGCCTCATCGTATTTGCCTTGTTTTCTAAAGACTGATGCGATACTGTGAACTGTAGTGAGTGTTGAAGGGTGGTCCTTGCCTAGTGCTTTCTCTCTGCCAGCAAGAGCTTGTTCGTACCATTGCATAGCCTCGTCATATTTGCCTTGGTCATATTTACCTTGGTTATAGAAAACTGTTGCGATATTGTGGACTGTAGAAAGTGTTGATGGGTGACTTTTGCCGAGTACTTCCTCCTTGCCGATAAGGGCTCGTTCATACCATTGTATGGCTTCGTCGAATTGGTCTTGGCTGTTGAAGATTGCTGCAATGTTGTGAATCGAATCAAGTGTTGATGGGTGATTTTTGCCCAATACTTCTTCATACCCGGCAAGTCCTCTTTTGTACCATTGCATAGCCGCGTTGTACCTGCGTTGGTTATAGAAAACCGATGCGATGTTGTGAACTGTAGTAATTGTAGATGGGTGATTTTTGCCCAATACTTTTTTATAGCCAGCAAGTCCTCGTATGTACCACTGCATAGCATCATCGTATTTACCTTGATTTTTGAAGACCGATGCAATATTATGAACCGTGGTAAGAGTTGATTGGTGGTCCTTACCCAACACGTCTTCCTTGTTCCCAAGCACTCGCTGGTACCATTGCATGGCCTCATCGTATTTACCTTGGTTAAAGAAGACTAATGCGAGGTTGTGGGCTATGGTAAGTGTTGATGGGTGGTCTGGACCCAATGCCTTCTCATAGCCGGTAAGCCCCCGCTCGTACCATTGCAAAGCCATGTCGTACCTGCATTGGTGCTGGAAGACCGATGCGATGCTGTGGGTTGCGGCAAGTAATTCTATGTTCCCGGGTGCCTGCTCGTCCCTGAGAGATTCCGAGAAGCTAGAACCGACATATCGATGGAGGTGCTCTAGATGGAAGGTAATCGCCCTTTCCTGACGTCCGCTCCACATGTTGCTACCTTGAGTTCGCGACACCGTTTTTCGTCGACTTGCTTTTCCAAGAATTGCTATGGCATCTCTCACGGCTTGGAGCCGTTCTGGTTCTTGTAGGCGCTCTCGTGCCCACGAATGTACGACGGGATGAATAGAAAATACTCCAAAACGGACTATTCTAACTAATGAATACGAAGAAAGGAGCAGAATCCTATCTTTGACTGGACTGGATATTAGTATTATGACGTTTATAAAGGCCGTCCGGTTGAAGTACCTACATTCCAGCCGAAAGACTCTGTCAGACTGCTCATCTATCCAAATTTCCTCGGCGATTTCCTCAAAATTGAAATAAGAGCAGATCAGTAATAACATTGCTGCCTTTTTATCTTGCTTCTCGATTTTTGCGAAGGATATTTCCCATGTTGTTGCGACCGTGTCGCCCCGATAACTCCACCCGAATCTTGGTTTTCTTGACTGCACAGCCATGAAAGCATCATCGTAATACAGCAGATATTCTCCGAGTGAAGCCTTTGTTTCATGAATGAAGCACCCTGCATGACTGATTGCAAGAGGCATGAAACCCAGCTTTTCGACAACCGTAACCACTTCGTCTTCGGCAGCTAGATAAGTAATTATAGAAAATTAGCGTGGTATTCGCGTACAGCTCCAGTTGCTAACTACCCTACCGTCTGCAGCTGGTAAGTGTGCCAAGCGTAATAATAATTTGATCGCACTTTCCTTGTCCAGCCCGCCCAGGTCTGCTTGTTCTGCGCTGTGTGAAAACTCCGGTCTGCGACTCGTGATGAGAATAGCTCCGCTGCCATGTGGAAAATATTCTTGTATATCAAAAGTCTCCAAATCGTCCGCGTTATCGAATACTAATAACCATTTATTATTGCCAGGTAGATTGAGCCAACTAAATAGAGCTAATTGAATACTACTAGCGGTCTCTGGATCAGCGCTGACTATGCCCCCACTATTGATCAACCCCGGTATTCCGAATATCTGGCCGATTATTTCGTAGTTGGGAGTAGACTGGGTCCTTATTTTCGCTTGCTCTTTGACGATGCACTGCATCATATCAATAAACGAGGTGCGAATGGTGTCTTCACTTGCCGCGGATATCCAGAAAACGGCCGTGTAATCACGATGGTATCGATATGCGTATTCGACGGCAATCTGCGTTTTCCCCATTCCCCCGGTGCCGGTGAGGGCAAAAATACACGGTGTATCTGTAGATTTCATTTCCCGAAAATATTTATCGATTTTTCTGAGTTCCTCCGTCCTGCCGACGAACGTGGTGTTCCGATGAAATGGAATGTGAAAAGGGATAACAAAATTAATTTCTTGAATCATTTTGCGGTCTACAGAAGTTGACGTTAGGTGATGTATTATAGAAATTAAATGAAAGTTTGAAGTTCGTACCCGCGCCAACATCTTCGGTTTCGTCCTCCCCTACTATAAATTAAGACCTTGCTTAGCGTTGCTGTGTCCGATCCACCATTAAATAAGCCGTACCTGTCGGAACCTGAAGTAGTAACTCCTTCGCGTAGATAGCTGCAACTAGCGCAGCATACGGCTGCCAACGCTTATTCTTGTGACCATCCGAGTAATCACATATTCCTCGAATTACCAGAGATGGGAAGTCATTCATTAGTCCCGCCGCTTCCATTTCAAAACAAAGAGCTCCGGTTTGCGCACTAATTTTATCTCTTTTTATTCCATCTTTCATGAGTTGATTTGCTGATGCTATTATTCCATAGTGAATGTATGGGTGGTCGTATTCTCGTTCCGGGCGAATAATAGCGTTGGAATCTTTGCATGCTTTGCAAGTCTCGCTTTGGCGCCCCTTACCGGAAACATGAAGGTAGTCGGCGCGGAATAATATGTCCATATCTTGACCTGGATATTGAAACATAACATTGTTTTCTCCAACTTCTTCAGCTACATTTGATATTTTCTCTCCCAGGCCCTTTATAGTTTTCATCACTGCTACCGCGTTTAATAAAATGGACGGGGGTGCGTTTAACCAACCGCTCTGTTCGAATTCACCGTTTTCGACTGCTTTCCCGAAGTCGTACTGGATGACACCACTGGAAACGCCCGTTGGGTGACTGACAACTACATCACCGAGGCGGACATCATTTGACACACTAGGTGCGCCTCCTCCAACTCCTACCATCAAGCCATATCTTAGTCTTTTGAAAGTTCTGCGCATGCAAGTGGCCGCAATAGCGGCTCGTGTTAATCCATATTGCCCGGGAAGACACGAAATTACTATATTGTGACTTCCTATGCTGCCAAACTTGTAGACATTGGTATCGCCGTCAGGGACGTCGAGCTGAGGGTGGGTTTCATCGAGAACCGCGAGTATAGCCGACAATTCTATCGGAATAGCGCATATCCAACCAACAGAGTAATCATCTCTTTTGAGACCGGTCGCCATAGCCTCGCCAGCGAATTATGGGAGGAAATTCAAGTATGGCTAGTGTCGCTTCGCAGTTTCGAGATAATCCGGGATGTTTCCTTCGATATAATACCGCATCTGTTTAGCGTACGGTTGTGGAAGACTGATCTGTACCCACTTGGTTTGGGATGATAACGACAGTTTTTGGGCGGCTAGTCCAATAACTCGAGAGTAATACTTAATATTGATTTACCCCGCAGCCGCTGCAGAGAGGCTGTGACAGGAGTATTATAGGCAAATATCACGTGATTAATAACGAGGATCTGAATGTCTGTGCCGCGATTAGCCAATCTCAAGAACTCATTTTGATTGGGCTGCCTGTCACGGCTTTTGCGGAATGGCCTGTACACCCTGTAGAGCGTGTGACAGACCGCTACACTACCCATTACACGTCTATTATATCCAACACTATTATCTCGCTTTATGAGTTACGAGACTCTGAAAGGACGTAAGAGCATCCTTATTCTTCAAATCCCCAAAACTACGATATAATGGATATTCCCAACCATATCAAACTGCTAAATAATCTAACTGTATCATTTGGCGATAAAAGCGGTCTTCCACCGCCATTGGGCTTCCTCTTTTAATGCTGCGATGCCTTCCTCCGCATCAACGTCGTTAATGAATTCGAGGTCTCTGTATCTGTGCATCGGCCGAGGTGTTGCGTCTGTACCCTGGTGTTCCACCTTGTTTGGAAGTAGTGTAATGAGTAACGAAGTGTCTGATAATCCAAGATTGAATTTAACGTAGATACAATTAGTAATTAAGTGAGTCCATAAAAATTCATCAGACAGGGACATCGTAAGTTAACAAGCGAACCATCACAAATCCAGCCAAGTCACAAAGCCCAGCCACCGAAATCGATATCCCCACCATCTAAAGATATCCACAAGATCTAAGAATTAAGATGTCCGATTCAGACACCGGCACCCCCTCCGAAATCATAAAAACCTCCCAAAGATAACCCAAAAATAATCATGCCGGCTCGCCAAGCCTTCGTTTCAAGTTCTTTCGCGTCAAGCTTCTAATTGGGCGGCGCTGTGTATGCACGTATGGAAGCCTGCGCCTGGCACCAATGGCTTCCATGCCACACAAACCGTTCAATTGCAACTTCCTCTAGAGGCGCTACCGTATGGAACTCCGTTGGTGAATTGTCAAGCTTTCAAGCTTCAGATAATGTATCAAGAAGAGACAAAATACTTTCTATTGATAAGATTAACCGGCCACGCGGAATCCAGGGAAGAAGTCGAAGTACCTTTTAAACCCGTCCGTCCACATTCCTCGACGAAAAACGCAATCCCTCTCATTATCGTTTCGTTCTTCATGCGCACAGTTGCATTTCAATTCCTCTTCAACAAAAAACACCAAAGAGTCTTTTTCGATAGATTTTAATTGATAATATAATATAATACTTTTTCTTTCCCCTCTTTTCTTTCTTTCCTACTATTCCGGCGCAGGTTGCCAAATCCTTTCTACAGTTCCACCCGACAAGTAAAAGCCCGCAGCTCCAACACGTATCCAAAGCAAGCTGACCGATTTCACCATACGATCTATAGAAATACACAGCGAAGAGGAAAAACAAAAGAGGACACTCGCAGGATTAAAACAAAGTAAAGCTTTCCACCGGCTATCAGACTTAAAACATACACCCGCACCCGCGACGATCTGACACCATCTCGGATTCACCTTCCCACCAACTGGACTTCCTTGCCGAGCCAAAATAAAAAAACCAACAGTAACAACACAAAAGGAGGGTGATAAAACGTGAAAGTTGTGAGGCACAACGCAGGGAAGGGGGGCTTAAAGGGTGAAAGTAAGCTGTGCATTTTACTTTCCTGTGAGAAAATAGGAGGCCTTGAGGGGAGGGAAAGCGAAGAATTGGAAGTATTTTTGAGGGAGGGATAATAACTCCTCTTCATTTACACTTTTCACATCTTTCCTCTTCTTCCTTTTCTTTAATTCTTTCTTCACGAGGAAAAGCACGTTAAGCCCTCGTGCGACAACGCCCCGCCTCCACCATACCGTTTTCCTTCAGATTTCCTATTCTGGAATCCAACCACACCCTTGTTCTCGCATAACCGCACCGGTTATCGACAACCTCCACGACTTCCTTTGGATATCCTTCTTTTGGTGATCACTTTTGAGAAGGATTGATTGATTGTTACACGCAGCTTTTTCAAGCCGCAGTAAGCTTTTAGCTGGGTGGCTTTTTTCTTGCATCGTTAGGGATTTCCTTAACTGGATTTTGCAGGAAAAAGGAAGAGGGGTTCTGAGCTGTCCTTTGTTATCCCGTGAGCGAATATACCGTTGAGTTCTATATCGATAGAGTCCACTCGTTAACGGGGGTAAGCTCGGAAGACAATCTCCCTATCGGAGACGGTTCCATTGCTTAGTTTTTTTTTTTTTCTTTTGAACGATCTACACTGTTCGGACCAGATAGACCGGAATTGAAATACAGGGCGGGGTTATATATACCCGTAGAGTAGGCCCAAGTATTTGGGACTCTTTCCTTCTCTTCTTTCCTCTTCTTCAGCGTTACTCCGCTCGAAGATTTGTGGTTGTTGTTGGCACTCTCCTTCCCCTCACGTTCCTTCCCCTTTACATTCCTTTATTCGTATCTATCGATTTTTCCTGAGAAGGAGGGTTGATAGGTATCATATCATTCATTTGTAACTGTACTCCAGTGTAATAGCTGTCGAGTCGACCGTTCCTTTGAACATATCCATACATACCCATACACATACACTCCTTTCCCTCTACATAAAAAAAAGAAGTCATCAAAATGATAGACGCCCTTCCCCCACCGTACCTCACCTCCAAGGAAACCTCCCCCAACCCCTACGACCCTCACGATCCCTCCTCCCTGTACACCCCTCAACTCCCCACTTTCGACTATAACCCTCGCCGCTACTCCTCCCGTCTCCGCCGTCTCCTTCAACAAAGATCTTCAAGTCGCGGTGTATACCTCACCTTACACATCCCTCACACTTTAAACAATTGCAAATTAATCTCTATCGAGAGTGCATCCTCTACTTCTTCATCCTCTTCGTCAAGTGCTTCAAGTACAGGCAGTTCAGACGATGGAGCATCGATTTCGACAGCTGATACGGATTACGACGGTATGAATGAGAACCTAATCCACTACCACACCACAAACCTACGGCATTTAAACGAAAAACAACCTTTACTCTCCCCCTCATCAACAGATCTCCCATTCAACGAAGACCTAGAAGCCGGAGTCTTAACTTTGAAACCCCACCGGTCATCCCTCAAATCCTCAACGTCACACCTTTCAAAGTCGTTGACAAAATATAAAAAATCGAAGAGGGTAAAGTTTAAGAAGGACCCTAAATACCGTCATCGAGATAGACTGGCGTATGGATATATTGGAGATGAGGAGAAAGAGACTAGCTGGTTGACGTTCTTCTTGTTGTTGTTATTGGTGTTTACGATGGTTTGTGGTGCTGGTGTGTTTATCGCCTGGGCTTTGGGATTCGCGGGTGGGAAGGCGGTTGCTGGGGCGGCTGGGGGGTTACATTCTGGGGTTATTGCTGCTGCAGCGGCGGGACCGGGTGCTGCGAAGGTGGTACCCCCTGCTACTGCACCGGTTGGAGGACATCATGTTCCTACTCAGGGAGCACCGGTTATACAAGAAGTAAATGGGGTTCCGGTGAAAGGGGGTGTTAAGAGGAATATGAAGAAGGAGAAGAGGAGTAGTAGGGTTTGGAAAAAGGAGGAGATGGAGCAGGAGAAGAGGGATCTTAGGTGGTTGAAGGATTTGTCGAATAAAGTGGTCAAGGCGGATGATAAGAAGAAGAGAGATATTCAAAAGCGGAGTGCGGGGAGTAGTAACTTAAAGGACTGGGTGGGGAAAGTGGTGAAGGTTGATGATAAGAAGAGGGATATTCAAAAACGGAGTACGGGGGGGAGTAGTGATAGTGAGGAGTATTTGCAAGATGCGGATGTTGTGTTTTAAGTATAGATGGGAAGGGGAAATGGAGGGGGGAGGGGGAGGGGGAGGAACAGGGTGGGTGTGGAGGAGGGTGAGAGGGGTGGTGAATTTCCTTGTATCCGTTGGGGTATTTGTGATATGATTGTATAGTCAGACTGTGCTGTACTGTTGTGTCTTTTTTGATATCCTTCTTCGTCATTTCTGATATCCTTCTTGGTGTTAATTATTAAAGGGCGGAGTTTTGGATTTGATATTTCCTTGTATGTATGGAT
The DNA here is from genome assembly GCA_036971225.1 of Arthrobotrys sinensis. Lineage (NCBI taxonomy): Eukaryota > Fungi > Ascomycota > Orbiliomycetes > Orbiliales > Orbiliaceae > Arthrobotrys > Arthrobotrys sinensis. The sequence continues at coordinate 956,326 of JAJTTV010000014.1, read as the reverse complement.
GGGATTATTATGATGATGACCAATAACGACCAATGATATTTATTCATCCCGTAACTGTATCCTCCGCGTGTGCCGTAGATATATTTATATATAACTATATCCTGGCGTGTAGACATGTTAGACTGCCTTTGTGGTGTGAGGGCTCCTCAGCAGGGCCGCTGTATGTCGGGCCGGATGCAAGACCGTGTCGGGCCGCAGTTGGACCGGGGTTTAGCCGATGCCTATTGAGTAATAATGACCGATATATAATAGTATCCAGCTCATGTCCCAGTCATCGCAGCATCACCGTCAGCCTTGTCCTCCTCCTCTTTCCCTTCCTCCCCTACAGCATCAACCTTGTTATTATTATTATTCCTCTTCATCTCCTTCATAGCCTTCACCTCCTCTTTATCAACGGTAGGAAACCGTTTAGTCTTCCCACAGTACCGACATTCAACAACAACCACATCGGCCCACCGTTTCCTTCCGTTCTTTGACTTATTCTCAATTCTGGTGGTAGAAGTGATGGCGGGGATGAGGATTGAAGAGCAGCGTTTGCACAGGGTGTGCTTGACAGGGGGGGATAGGCGTTGGACGGACTTTTTGGACACTGAGAGTAAGTGGGAGGTGTAGTAGCGGGAGAGACCAGCGGTGGTTGGGGAAGTAGAAGACAGGAGAGAGGAGGCCTGGTGGAGGAAGGAGAGGCGGGAGAGGATTGCCTGTTGAGGCGGTGGAGGCCTTCCCTTGGGCATTGTAGTGGTGTATCTGATGCTGTAGATGGTGGTGTATGGTGATGGTGTTTGTTTGTAGCAAAGGTGTTGAGGTGTTGGCGTTTGCTGACTAAGAGAGGGTCTTGGCAACACACAACAACGCAACGCAACGCAACAAACGGTGAGCTTTCTAGCAGGTTCCAGTTGCTGAAAGAAACATTCGAAGCTTCGAACCGAAAAGAAAACTAGGCTGCTGGGAATGGTCAGGTCGGAGTACTGGTATATAAAGGATGCCATTGGAGACACTGCCAATTCTGAGTGAAAAGCCTTCTGACCTTTTTTAGATGCCCAAAAGATCGAGGAGCTCTTAAAGCTTTTCTTCGTCTTCGTCTTCATCTTCTTTGTGATTTTGCTCTTCATTCAGAAAAATCTTTTTCTTTTCGAGAGAAAAAGAAGTAAAAAAAAAAAAAAAAAAAAAAAAACTTGGAGCAGACAACCCCACCAAGCAAAAGAACCTCCCACCACAACTTATCTATTCCCACATCCCACTTGACAACACCAACGACCAACGACCAGCTACCTCTCTCCCCTGGACGTATCTACAACCATCCCATCCCATATCTTTCTTGCACCTGCATCCTCTTGCATCTGCATTCTACCACCAACCAGCATCTCCACCTTTTGATCAAGAACCCTCTCCATCCTTCTGGACAAAGTCGCAACCATGTCGGTAGTTGGCGTCGACTTTGGTTGCTTGAACACCGTCATTGCGGTTGCTCGCAACAGAGGTGTCGATGTGGTACGTCTCTCTCCATACCTTCTTATATACTTACTATACTTACTATGCAGCTGCTAATAGACTTGCTTGCTTAATCTATAGATCACAAATGAGGTCTCTAACCGTGCCACTCCGTAAGTCCCATCCATACCCTTCTTATACTACAATTCTATAATATAAAAGGATAGAGATGCTAATATCAAAACAGCTCTCTCGTCGGCTTCGGCCCCAAATCTCGATACCTCGGTGAGGCCGCCAAAACCCAGGAAATCTCAAACCTCAAGAACACCGTCGGCTCGTTAAAACGCCTCGCCGGTCGCTCCTTCTCCGATCCTGAGATCGAAATCGAGAAGCAGTATGTCACCGCCCCTCTCGTCGACCTCAACGGCCAGGTCGCTGCCAAGGTCAACTACCTCGGCGAGCAGCAGGTCTTCTCTGCAACTGCCCTCATCGCAATGTACTTGACCAAGATCAAGGCCACTGCCTCTGCCGAGCTCAAGCTCCCTGTCTCAGACATCGTCATTAGCGTCCCGTCGTGGTTCACCGATGCTCAGAGAAGAGCTATCCTCGATGCCTCCGAGGTTGCTGGTCTCAAGACCCTCAGACTCATGAATGATACCACCGCTGCCGCCCTCGGGTACGGTATCACCAAGATAGACCTTCCCACGGCGGAAGAAAAGCCCAGAAGAGTAGCCTTCGTCGACATTGGTTACTCGAATTACACCGTCTCCATCGTCTCCTTCCGCAAAGGTGAACTCACCGTCCTCTCCACCGCCTATGACAGACACTTCGGCGGCCGTGACTTCGACAAAGCCATCGCCGAACACTTCGCTGCAGAATTCAAAGAAAAATTCAAGATCGATGTCAAGTCTAACCCCAAAGCATACACCCGTCTCATGGCCGGTGTCGAAAAGCTCAAGAAAGTCTTGTCAGCAAACGCCCAAGCTCCACTCAACATCGAGTCCATAATGAACGACATCGACGTCAGAGGCATGCTCAAGCGTGATGAACTTGAGGAGCTCGTCAAGCCACTCCTGGATCGTGCAACGGTCCCCTTACAACAAGCCCTCGACGACGCAGGTCTAAAGGCCAGCGAAATCGACGTCATCGAACTCATCGGTGGTTGCACTCGTGTTCCAGCCCTCAAAGAAGCCATCTCAAGCTTCTTCGGCAAAGCACTCTCCTTCACTCTCAACCAAGACGAAGCCGTAGCCCGCGGTTGCGCATTCGCCTGTGCGATATTATCGCCCGTCTTCCGCGTCCGTGACTTCGCTGTCCACGATATCGTGTCGTACCCCATCGAATTCACTTGGGAGAAATATGCAGAGATCCCAGATGAAGATACCACGCTGACAGTGTTCAACAAGAATAATACGGTGCCGTCGACTAAGATTCTGACGTTCTACCGGAAGGAACCGTTTGATTTGGAGGCGAGGTACGCGGAACCTGAGAAGCTACCCGGGAAGTTCAGTCCCTGGATCGGACGGTTTTCGGTTAAGGGCGTCAAGCCGGATCCTAAGAACGACTTTATGATCTGTAAGCTCAAGGCGAGGCTTAACTTGCACGGTGTTCTGAACATCGAAAGCGGATACTATGTTGAAGAAGCCGAAGTTGAGGAACCAATCCCCGAAGACAAAGACGTAAGTACCACCGATCTTTCAAGAGACGTGCAATTACTAATCCCTCCACAGAAAGACGAGAACGACAAAACTCCACCAAAGACCCGCAAAGTCAAGAAGCAAGTCAAGAAGGGCGACCTAACAGTCATCAGCGGCACCCACGCAGCCGACCAAACAGCTAAAGACGCCCTAGCTGAGCGTGAAAACCAGATGGCGGTCGAAGATAAACTCGTGGCCGACACCGAAGACCGCAAGAATGCCTTGGAGGAATACATCTACGAAATGAGATCCAAGATCGATGATCAGTACGCCGAGTTTGCAAGTGATAGTGAGAAGAGTAGACTGAGGGATATGTTGGAGGCTGCTGAGGTATATACCCACCCCTTCTTATTCAACCCTATCGTGGTGTGACAATCATGCTAATAAGTTATAACAGAACTGGCTCTACGAAGATGGCGAAGACGCAACCAAAGCAGCCTACGTCGCAAAACACGAAGAACTCCGTTCCGTCGCGGGTCCCATCGTCCAGCGTTACAACGACAAGGAAGAAGAAAAGCGACAAGCCCACCGAGCTCAACGTGATGCCATTGAAGCTGAAAAGAGAGCGCGCGAGGAAGCGGCTAAGAAGGCTGCTGAAGATGCAAAGAAGGATACGGAGATGAAGGATGCTGATATTCTGCAGCCGGAGGTTGAGGAGGTTGATAGTGAGATGAAGGATTAGATGGATATTTACGGGAGATAAAAGTACTTTTTTTATTATTTTTTTTGAGGAGGGTAGAGGGAGGTTAGATGGGGGCTTTTTGCGAAGCGGATAGGTGGGATACATACATGTTACCTACCCCCTTCTGATTACCGATGGGAGGGTAGGACCTTTTTTCATAGGCCCCATGGATGGGGCTTTTCGGTTGCCCTTCTTACTTTTTCTTATTATTCTGGTTCTCTCTCTTTTTTTTTTTACAACATATAGAAGAGCTTCACCGTGTTGAACTGCTTGATAACTTAGGGTTTTTAATATAAACCTTTTCCTTTTATTAAACAGAGATTTCTCTAGGTAATTCGTGATCTTTATAGAGGATATGATGGATTCCGCGTGGTGTCCATGCCTTACCTGTCTGGGGCAGATACATATGTAGTCGGTGTTCAGCTCCAGCTCTATTAGGCTATTAACGTCGATCTTTGACCTATAGGATGACGATGCATCTGATAAGATTAAAAGCTTCTGTGGTACCTACTGCACGAATGATAATCATCGGGGGAAGGCACATATCTTCCCCACTCGATTATGATGGATTGGAGAATTGTTTTTACTACTTAGTATATATAACTTTTCCCCTTCCATCTCCCGTCCTTCGTCCCTTCTTGTTTTTTTTTTTTTTTTGGTGGGTTTTGTAAATACAATCGCTTTTCCACCTTCTATAGCAAAGCGGAGATTTTGGTNCAATATCACATTGGAAAAAAAAAAAAAAAAATGTTGGTATGGAATTATCTACATCCCCCACATCCTTAACTAACCCCCCCTACATACAACCAGCATGCAGAAATATTAATCCTCTACTGAGGAGGATTATTCTTAACAAACTCCACTCCCTTCTCAATATTTTTCTTCAAGTCCTTAACACAAGCCTCAATCAGGTCCTTCTCATAAGCATTAATATCTCCAATCCCTCTGATCTCCTTAACACCCTCGGGCCCCAACTCAACATTGCTTGCAAAGAAATCAACCCCGGAGTCTTTAAACAACGGCGACTCCACAAATGTAGGCTCTACGACCCCAGTTTCTCCGTCCTTAGCTCTTAACAGCGATTCTGCCATTCTATATCCCGCAAGCGCCATGGAGAGGGTAGCTGATCCGGCTCCATCCTTAGCTTTGACGACTTCGTCACCGCCGAATTGGATGCGGTTTACGAGTTTATCCCTGACTTCGCCGGAGATGTCGGGGTGGTTGGATTGGGAGAGCAATGGGACGATGGTGACGCCGCTGTGGCCGCCGACGACTGTGACTTTCTCATCCTTGGGGTCGGTGGATTTTAGTTCGGAGATGAAACGGGAGGCGCGGACGACGTCGAGGGTTGTGACGCCGAAGAGGGTTTTGGGGTTGTAGACTCCGCGGCGTTTGTAGACTTCGGCGCAGATGGGGACGGTGGAGTTGACCTTTTATAAAATATTAGTATGGATGTTTTGTAGATAGGTAAGGGGGTATGTTGGCATACTGGGTTAGCGATGATGCAGAGTTTGGCCGTTGGGTTGGCTTTGGCGGTTGCATCGGCAAGATCACGGACGATAGAGGCGTTGGTGTTGAAGAGGTCTTTTATACAACTAGTCAATAACTATATATATATAAAAGGGAATATAAGGAGGACATACCATCACGCGACATGCCAGGCTTTCGTGGAACACCGGCAGGGATCAAGACGACCTCAGCGCCCTTAAGAGCCTCAGCAAGGTTCTCGGGGGATGGAGCATATCCTTTGACCTATTATATTATCAATTAGCTCTTATACAAAACAATGTTGTATGAAGAAGGGGGTAGGGAGAGGAGGGGGAGAACATACGACGCTGTTGGTATTAACATGCGAGATATCAGCGGCGACACCTATTATCGGTATTATCCCCAATTAGTATCCCTTCCTATCCATTCATATCCCACTAGACCAGTCTAGTCCATTTTAAAAATCTCCACATCTCCATAAACCCCACACTCCGGACCAAAGGAATACTAACCAGGCGCGCCACGAACATCGTACAACGCCAATTCCGTAACCTTTGGCGAAAGCTTCAATAGCAGCGACAATGGCTGTCCGATACCGCCGGCGGCTCCGAGGACGGCGACTTTGTAGTACTATTTCATCGTAACCACATATATTAGTTGATGTATTCAATTGATGGATTGGAATGGAGGAGAGACGTACCTGAGAAGCAGAAGCCGAGAAGGCACGCTTCTGGGCCAAGTTCTGGGTGGCGCGGCGGACGGTGAACATTTTTGTGATTGTTCTTTCTGGTAGATGGAAGTGGTTGTTAGTCGATTGTAAGACAAGACAGTAGTGGAGATGTATGTTGTGTTCAAGTTTCGTCGTGGTGGGGAGGGATGAGGGGAGCGTTCAGTTCAGCTTCCTTTCAGCTGCCCCCACCACCGGTGACACAAAAGCCAATTGACCAAGACCACCCAAAACCAATTGCAACGTACCTTATAAAGAAAAAAGGGAAGGGACTGAGTGAAGAAAAAAGGCGGGGAAAAGAGATGGGGGAGATGTTGTTTCTTCTACGTGGAAGTAAAAGGATGTTTTGAGGGAAAGGAAGTTGGAAGCCGAAGGTCGGGATTTATTATAAGCCGTGCGTGCTATTTTTTTCGGTGCGTCGGCAAATCCAGGCTAAAATTTTTCATGGGCTGTGTTTTTTATAGGAAGACATTCAACACGTTTTTTGCTGGATATATTTATGACATGATGGAAAATGGAAATCCCGCAGTTTTTGGGATGAACATGTGGGAGGGAACGTGGGGGGTGCAGGGTTTACTTCAATTGGGGCGCATGGGAGGTATATAATTATATTGGTCGGGGAAGGCCACCTCGGGGATGGAGTTTCTTGACGTCACTTCACGGGGTCATTACTGGCCTCACTGGAACATGCCGAAGATACTCATACTAATTGTATTCTGTTGAGATCGTGTATAAGATACAATATAACAGACCCATCATGGAATGTTCTCTATATACGCCAATACGCCAATGGATATTATGTCCCTTAAATATATCCAATAACCCACCATATTACCCAGGTCGTAATTATAAGTATGGGATTGTCATTATATGGTAGGAGGGGTCACCTCTTCATCTCCTCCTCCCTTAGCACCCGATCCCCCTCCAACATACTCTCCGTCATCGAATCCCCCCCTCCCCCTCCACCACCACTCCTCCCCCTAAACAACCCCCAAATCTCATCCCCTTGCTCCATCGTCACACTCCCCTCCAACACCTCCATTGCCATCTCCACCGTCTCCGGCAATATCCCCACCTCACTTAAAAGCCCTCCGTCCTTCACAAACGCAATCCTCGCAAAGACCACCAGGTGTTTATACCCATTCCCATTATGCGCCGTACTCCCCACCAACCGTTCAATCTCATCGTTACTATCCTGCAACTTCAACACCCGATGAATAAATGCCACCCCGTTGTTTATAAACCTCACAGAGTTTTCAAGACCGTATCTGTCTTCGTAGATTTCTTCGAGCTCGTGGTGCAGGCGGACGATTATTCGACTTAGTGCTTGCCAGTTGGAGTTTGTGACTAGGCTTTTTATACCGTGTGATGTGGAGGCGATGCAGGAGTAGAAGGTTAGGATTGCACTGCGGATTGAGAGGATTTCGGCGCGGCGAAGACCTGGGTGGACTGTTGGATCTGGTTTGGGCTCGGTGGTTAGGAGGAAGGAGGCGTGTATTAATGTGACTCTTTCGTAGTCTTTTTGTTGTAAGGGGTCTGGAGATATTGGCCCGTATGAAGTCGAGAATACGGAGGATGGGAGGGTATTAAGGATTATGCGGATATGAGAGATCGGTTGGTTGTAACTCATAAACGGAGCGATGAAGTCCGGCTGAAGCAGCGCCCAGAAGCTGAATTTCGTCGTTAGCAAGGCTCTTTTATCAAGTAGCATTGGGGAGCAACATACTGTCTAGTAAGTTCATCATCGATAAGAACCCCCATTGCCACCGTTTCAAACAGTAACAGACACCTCTCAACGTCCACAAGCGGATTAATCCGGTCATTATGTCCTTTAAACCGCTCCAACGAGTTCAACATCACCGTCTTCTGAAGAACCTCCACAAACGGTTCTACTATTATAGGAAACAACTGTTCCCCAAAATCACTATTCACTACATGGTGCAAGAAATCTAAAAGCAACGATAATGGTTCAAACTACCTTCTCGTTAGCAGTAGTATTAATCTTGGGTAAGGTAGTCGGGGGAACTTACAAACCTTTCCGTATAACACCGATCCCATAAAGCGATAAGAATACAGCAAATCCTCGCCGGGAACTCCCCGTACGCAGCGTCAACGTCTGCCTGGGGAACATTCTCCATAAACAATGCAGCCAACGATGTTCCCGCATCAGAAGGAAAATGGTAGTTCTCCAACACTTCTAACACGGTAAGCACACCCTCCTCGGGTTTAAAAGACAGAATACTTTCTAAAAACTACACCCGCAGTTAGCATTTTTCTACCCTCTCAAAAATAGACCGATACTGGAGCCAAAAATACCTGCTGTCGACCATCATTGCCCAACCCCAAATCCTCAAGCGTCATCTTATCGATCATAGCATCAAAATCCTCTTCCTCAGGTTCCACCCCAGTCTCCATCATCATCGACCTCTGTGAATTACCCCCGGATTGTAGAATAGGCAGCATCAAAGTCTGCGAATGCTTCATAGGCGACTCATTCAGTTTTCTCTTCCGTTTAGCGCTCTTTGACGGCGTTCTGCGACCACGACTACCCGGTACGCCAACCGGAGGACTACTCCGCACCATACCAGCTTCATCGGCATCAAACCCATCGCAAAGCTCTGTAATCCTGTTCTTTCTCGGGGTTTGGAGACCAGTATCCTTTGTAGATCTTAACGGCTGCTTATCCTTCTCTTGATACTGTTTTAATTCTCTATGCATCTCCTTTTGATCGTTACGATCGAACTCGAGGTCTGCTTGCATTTTAACCACATCTGCCCTTAATTTTGCCATTTCTTCATCAGCTTTATCGGATTTTTGCTGTGCATAAACACGTATGGCGTCAACCTCAGACCGGTGATCTGTTTCCGCTTTTTCCATCTTCTTCCTCAGTAACAGATTCTCCCCCGTCTTGGTCTGAACATCAACAGCCGCCTGCTTAAGCTTCTTTTGTAAATCATCCTTCTCAAGCAATAATTGCTGCGTAGCTTTCCTTAAAGTCTCCAGTTCCTCCAGCTCATGCGCCGTTAACCCTTTATGCCCCTCATCGACCTCCATAACCACACTTTCGACCCCAGCTCTATTAACCTCCACCTCGGGAAGCGCATCGTAATCAACCATATCGTTATTAGTAGCCCCCTGCACTGTGGCCGTCTTTCCTAATGTGAGATCATTACTACTGATCCAGGCAGAGGTTCCAAACGCAGAGGTTCCTAAAGCCGATGCTTCCAGCGCAGCTGTTCCGCCTGCTGCTTCTTGAACTACCATTTCGGTTGCTGCGCTGGTGTCCCATAGTTCTTTCGCTTGGTCGTAGTTTGCGTATTCTTCCGGTCTGGCGATGTTGGTGGGTGGTAGCGGTGGTGCCGGTGGTGCCGGTGGTGGTGGGAGGTTTAACGGTCTTGAGGATTGGGCATCTCTTCCCACTCCTCCTGGGGTAGTAGCGATGGGGTGTAACGGTGGAGCTGGACGTTTTAAACCACTTTGGAAGCGTGATTGGGTACTTGGTAATGTAGGCTGAGTAATGTAGGAAGGTGTGGGTTGTCGGTACGAGTTTCTGGGCTGTAATTGTCGTTGACGGTGGGTATATGTCTGTGATAATTGGGTTTGTCGTTGTTCTGCGATGTATGCCTGCTGTTGCACCGTCGTCGCTATCGCTGTAGTGGCAGCAGCAGCAGCAGGGGTAGACGGTGGTTTTGACGACTGCTGCTGCTGTTCAGCTTGCCGCTGCTGAGCGAGGTATGCATCCTGCTGCTGCTGTCTGAGTCGCTGACGTTCTTGATTTCGAGCGAGGAAAGCGGCGCGGACTTGTTTTTCTTCTTCGGAGAGGTTTGAGGGCGGTGGTGGTGCAGCTGGTCGGGGGGGTTGATAGGCTGGGTTTGTATATCCTCTATTGGGGACATTTGATTGAGCAGCAGCATTTTGGGAGCGGTTATTATTGGAGGTTGCAGCGGCAGCGTGGGATGCTGCTTTTGAGGAGATTTGGTAGGGGTTTTTGGGGGGTTGTGGAGGTGGTTGTGGAGGAGGAGGTTTCGTCTGTTGCTGCGGCTGCTGTTGCTTCTGCGTCAATGACGCGAGGACGGCCGCGTTTTCGAGTTCTTGGAGTTGGTCGAGGTTGTCCAGCAAATCATCGTCAGAGCCGAAGTAGTCGTCTTCAGCCGCCATTGGTGGAGTAGAGCATTGCAGCTAACTCTATGAGGGATTGGAGATGTTAATTGGAGATTTGGAGGATGGATGATGGCGGTGAGCTGGGGTCATGGCATCCTTGACGAGGCTGTCTGAGTTCGTCTGTGCGGTTTTGGATTGGTGTTGAGGTTTTCAGGCGAGCTTGCATAGGCTTCCAGGCCCGGCCCCCACTTTGCAATTGGCTTCGGTAGAGCTACCACGGCACAGCTTGGAAAGTACTCGATAACCATCTGTATTGTATTGCGGAATTAAATTGAAAGATGGTTCTCTTCATTCAATCATGATCCAATTGTGCAATTCAGAAAAGAAGCAAAAGAAGGGTGGAAACCCAGCTGTCTGGATGTCCAATATTCCTTGAACGAAAGACCGACCAATCTCCACTCCCCAAATCCAACTTCACAGATGCAATCCCCACAAATCGGAAAATCCACTATTCAATTCCTCTCCGGCACAGAAGATGTATGCACATGCAGTCCAACTCTACCAAATGCACAGCAAAACAGCCGCCAAAATCCCGAGCTCAACTAGTGGATCCTTAGCGAAAGTCGATTTACCGCTTCCCGAAAATCAACTTTTCCGAGCCAGGGATGCACTAACTAATGGCGTGGAAAAGTCCGTACTAAGGGAACTCCGAAAATGATACGAAGTAGATTGGTTAACATTAGCGGGGTTAACCGGTTTCGTAGACGCACTTTGCTGTCCCACGCATATGCATAAGACCCCAATTCTAATAATCCACGGGGAGGGATAACGGTTACCAATTACCCTCTCTGAATATCGTGCCATCCAAATTGGCCGAATAGACTAGTTAGAATCGATCCATTACTTTGAACTTTCTCTCTCCCATCTCAAAGCTACGAAGGGTAGCTAAGCTGCCCTTAAGTATCTATCGCTTTGGACAGTGCCACAAAAAAGGTCTATAAAAAGGGCAGGGCGTAAGCGCCTGAAAAGATCATGGATTAAGTCAATTGCGTGTCAAAGGAATACCCAAGCCCTTGCTCATACGACCTATATATCTTTTATTTATTTTGCCTTAATCCTTCGTGACAAAAATGTCAAAGCAATCCGGCAAGTTCAACTTTAAACAATACGACGGAGCCAGGGTCCAGAAACGGGGGTATCGTAAGAATGAGACGTGGGATGAGCATAAGGATTTTATTCTGGACCTTGTGCAACGTGGTGAAAAGCAGAGGGATATTCTTCAGGCCTTGAAGGATGAGAGGGGGTTTACTACCAAGTTCGTAAATTTTTCTTCTTCCTTTAATAGTCGAACTGAAGTTTCTTTGGGATATTGAAGTCCAAGATTAAGTAACGACTTGTGGTATTTTGAAGCTAACAACGCATTGTCCTTTGTTAGTCTGAACCAACTGAAGAGTAAACTGGGGATATGGGGTGCTTCGAGCAAGAACCTGGCGAAGAAGCAGCGGAAATGGATTTATGTGATGAATCAGAGGAGGAAGGCGGAGGGGAAAGAAACGGTGTTTTACTTTGGAGATACCGGGCATGAGGTTACGGACTCGCAAATAGGGAGTATTATGAAGGTTGGGGAGAGGGCTTTTGCTGGTACGTACTATATAGTGATGGGTTTATTTGTGAATTGTTAATTGTTAGGATAAGTCTGACTTTGTGTGATATAGATGAATCTCCGGCTAGCCCTGGGGAGCTGGAGCTGACTACGCCTCCTCCCTCGGGGTCGAATGTTGAGGATGAAGATATTACAGAGGAGTCACAGGAGCCGGAGCCGGAGGGACTGACGGAACCGATGGCGGATATCGCTGACAAGGAAGCCGAAGCGCCAATTTCGGAGCAAGAAGGTGATATTTCATCGCCAGCACAGGATACCCCGAGTACCATGGCCTCTCCCGGGTTCATACAATCCGATTCCCCTGTGGTTTCACCATCCATCAGCCGGTTCATAATAGAGTCCCCAACCCTCTCAAGTCCCGAAAACCCAGTGAGTTTTGACGATATCTACAAGAAAGTCCTCCAAAAGCTCGACTCTTTCCATCTCGCCACTAATTCCCCCGTAGCGGTTCGCGAAGCAGTAACAGCAACAACAGCAGGAGGAGCGGTAGCGGCAGCAACGGTAATTATAACAGACGCCCCAACCCCGCTATCAGACCTCGAAAAGGGAAACTGGCCTGGCCCAAACAGCAATGAGTATACCGACGACCTCGGAGAATGGATGGAAGAGGAATTCGACGATGCACTCTTGCACGTTGAGAACCTGGAGGAGATGATGACGCTCAGTGGGCTGCCGTTTCCGGTTTGTCGGGATCAGGTTATTGCTGAGTGGATCAAAGATTACGAAGAGGACCCTTTACCGTACCATATCTGCCGCGCCATAGTTGATGGCCAGCCCGTGACTCCCGTGGTAAATGGATGGGAAGATACACCTCAAAGTATACCACACCGCGAGCCCGAAACCCATCCGTCCTCCGCACCAATCCAGCGAAACGTCTGGATACCCATCGTCCAGCATTCCATCCTAACACCAGAAGAATGGGAAAAAATCGACAACCTCCACACCAAACACTACCCCACCATCCGCAAAAAAATCCGTCGACTCGAAAAATCCTACAAATACGACGAAGCGGTAACCGAATTTCGCCGAAGTGGCGCTCATCTACAGTTCCTACGCCACACCTTTACCGAATTCAGTTACTTCACAGTCGTAGCATTAAGTGCCTTCGCATTTACATGCTACCAGCTAATAATAAACGACGAAGACGGAATATTTCTCCTCGAGTGTGCTTTGAAAGCATACCAAGCGATCGGACTCTGCTGGCATGAAAAGTCCAGAAAGGTATATACCCCGCTCGCTCACCTCCTAGAATCCAGAGGCGAAATACAAAGAGCCCTAAAATACTACCAAGACGCATACGGCGTTTCCGAATTCCGGTACGGTTCCGAATCATCCACATGCGCCGCCCAAATCGCAGACCTTGCGAATTTAAACTTCAAGCTAGGGTGGATCGAGGCCGGCGATCTGGTCCTTAAGACCGGATTGAAGAATATCCAAGATGCAGCTGCGAAGGCTCCGTTATGTACCCAGGAGTCCCCACACCAGTATATCTTAGCCTTACAGGATATTGCAACCCTGTATAAACGCGTCAAGGGCCACAAGATCGCAAACGTGGTCGCAAAGTGGGGAGCCCAAGAATTTCAGACATATAGGAAATCACATATGCACAGCAACGAGGGAGATTTAGGCGTCTATGGAAAGGTAATAACAGCCGCTGGGAGGGTATACTCTATGATAGAAGACTACGGAAACGCGGTACAAATGCACCAGTGGGCTTTTGATATAAACTCAACCTACTACGGAGAGAAAGACAAAAGAGCGGTACAAAGTATTAGGAGTATGTGTAGAGCTATGGGGAAGAGGGGGTTGGCGATGTATGTTGTTCCGATCCTGGAGAAGACGTGGAAATTATACCAGGAGACGGAAAGTGAGGCGGAGTTGGAGGGACCGGCGTTTGAAGTTTGGATGGATTACTCGAAGGCGGTATTGAGACTGGGTGGCCATGGAGAGGAATTTAAAGAGCTGAAGAAAAGACTGGCTAATTGAATGATTTCGTGTATTTCGCATCTTGTTCTAATTCATTCCGTATATTGCACCTAACTACTCTAATCGCCGTTTTGCATGATATAGGTACCTCTATTCAGAGAGGAAGCATTGAGTATGGGTCGATTTCGGTGATGTGATAAGTCGTAGGCGCTTCGAAGAAAAGTCAGGTTATGAGATTGGGTGCTTAGGACTGAGGCTACGTAGAGGAGACAGCCTAAAGGGTGACAACATGCAAGTCTCTAAGCTTAGTTGCAATCACACAAATATTAAATATCTCGGCCACTCGTACCTCGATACATATATATTCTACTCCCCAGATAATCTGATAGCCCCCTTCGATTCGTTTTAATCTGAGTATGTGAGTATTAGGCAGCCGGTGTTATAAGTCTAGAAAGACAGACCCCAAATAAAGACTCCGGTCTCAGCAATAGTAAATAGCCTGTGCTCCTATGAGTGTGTACCGTAAATTTTGTCATTAAAGCGTACCTTAGAGTTATGGAGCAGAAGACGTCTAGACCTCCCGCTTAGTCCTAGAGCAATCAAACCTTTGGCCTCACGAGCCAGCGTCGCTGGAGAGCCCACGAAAGTTAGGGCGCCTTGAGGTAAAGAAAATATTCCTAGAGCTTCCCGTTTCACTGTTCCTAAGCTTGCCTATGCCCCCTTGAGCTCATCATCTCCTACTTCCATCTACATCTACCCGGTATATCGTGATCTCCCCACCGGCATATCTACTGTCTAGACCCCCAGGCTTGATTCCGATACTAATTGAATAACTTTCTCTTGATGCGAATAGGTCACTACAGCTATACCGTCTCCGAACAATGGCTACTCCAGGCGACGAGGGTATCCCTCCTGGCTTGGACTTTGGCGACGTACCAGTGCCTGTCGCCGGCCCCCCTCCAATCGTTATCAAGCCGAGTGATGTAAGTGAACTTTGAAATTAGCCCTAGTTTCGTTCAGTGTTCGTCTAATTTGTGGTTGTATCCGGTTACACAGATTGCCTTTCTTGTGCTAGGGGGTGTCATCTTCATTGCCATACTCATGGAGTGGTTTGCCTGGCTGGTAAGTTCTATATTCCCTAATCATATATATATTAGTTATTTTTCTCAAGGGTATATCAACATCTCGATACTAAAGGGGGAAATATCCTGCTGAAAAAATTGAATACATTGACTTGCTAATTTGCTACTGTACAGTCTGCGTTCTTGTACTGCTTTTACCATTGTTGGATCAAGGCTTTCCGAAGTAAGGACTGGATTAAAGTAATCCTGACTACCTTCATGACTATCTTGTTCACCGCACTTCGGTATGTACTAAAACTTTCCCTCAC
Source organism: Arthrobotrys sinensis (assembly GCA_036971225.1). Lineage (NCBI taxonomy): Eukaryota > Fungi > Ascomycota > Orbiliomycetes > Orbiliales > Orbiliaceae > Arthrobotrys > Arthrobotrys sinensis. The sequence goes on along the minus strand of JAJTTV010000014.1, from coordinate 941,224 downwards.
CTACTTGACCGTATTATATAGGCGAGGACTAGTGCCCAGATACTAACGCTGCGACAAGTCTATTCTTCATACCCGTCCTGATTGTCAGCGCCCCACTACCTGCCTCAATCAGATCTCGTCTTCCGGACTCCTGGGCTACGTTGTTGGAACTGATCGCATTCTACGCCTTCGTCGTTCTGCTTCTATTCCCAGCAACCATCATCATCTACAACATCTTCAACAAGAATGTCGGTCGAAAAGCACGATATGCCAGCCTCCTCACAGATGACGCGCCCAAGGTGATTATTATTATGCCATGTTACAATGAATCGGCAGGAAACGTCATGAAATGCATCAATTCGGTCGCTGGGCAGGATTATCCGATGACTTGTCTTCACATCTGTCTTTCTTTTGATTCGGATGAGATTAGTCCGGAGTACCTTGAGGTTCTTACTCGGCTTGGTGTTCCTACTCTACGTAAGAACAGGTATCCAAGTTCTATCGACGTTCGTTATCAAGGTACTCGCGTTACAGTCAGCAGGTACAAACATGGAGGGAAACGGCACACTCAGAAGAAGACGTTTCAGATGATCGACAGGCTTTATGAGAAGTATCTGGAGCGACGGGATGATGTCTACCTACTTTTTATCGACTCGGATTGTGTTTTGGACAGGTACTGTGTGCAGAATTTTATGTATGAGATGGTAAGTTTCCAATTGATTGAACATGATTCAATGGGGAACCTTTTATATTGATACTATCTATGCTACAGGACTTTCTGCCCAAAAAGAAGAAAGGTAGTCAAGTTATGGCTATGACGGGTGTCATTACCTCACGGGTCGAGAGAAGCCAAGGTAGCTTTATCACTCTTCTCCAAGACATGGAGTATATCCATGGGCAACTGTTCGAAAGAGCTGTCGAATCTAGTTGTGGAGCTGTAACCTGTCTACCAGGTGCTTTGACCTGCCTCAAATTCTCCGCTTTCAGGAATATGTCCGTCTTCTACTTCGCTGATATGGCGGATAAGCACGACAACCCCTTCGACTATGGACAATACCACCTTGGAGAAGACCGCTGGCTGACACATCTCTTTATGATTGGTGCTAAACGCTCTTATCAAATTGGGTTCAGCACAAGTGCGTTTTGCAAGACCGAGGCTTGCTCTACCTGGAATTCTTTGATTAACCAGAGGACAAGATGGTTCAAGGGCTTTGTCACCAATGAAGCTGCGATGCTGACAGATTGGCAATTGTGGAAACGCTACCCTCTGCTCTGCATTTTCCGTATGATGCAGGATACGATTCGCACTACAGCCCTGCTCCTGGTTCTCTGTAAGTTCCTCTAGCGGTAGATATAGACGATATTTACTTACCAAGATTTTATAGTGATTCTCTCGTTGATAACCGAAGTTCAGCTTGTTGAGAGCCTGCCACTACCGCTCATTGCTCTTTCACTTGGAGCCAACTGGCTCTTCATGCTGTACTATGGGTTCCAGCTAAAACGGAAAAAGGCATTCCTCTATCCAATTCTGTTCCTAGCAAACCCACTCTTCAACTGGTGGTACCTCATTGCTTCCGTCTACAGCTATAAGCGTCGAAGTTGGGGCGGACCTCGGGTTCAAATACGAGTCAGACAAGCTTCGGAAATAACTGGGGAGGAAGATGAATCGGATGGCCTTCCGGAGCTTTCAGATCGTGAGCGGGATGCTATACGAGAAGCTGCCCTTCCCTGGCGAACTCTGTCCGGCCGTTTCGTTCCAGCCCGAGTTGATGAGGACGGCCTGTACCATCGTTCTGACTTACACCTACCACTGTCTGGTCGCTCCAGCGTTGTCCTTCCCCAGCTCCTCACTAGTGATGCCGCGAGTACGTTTACTAGGAATAGTGATGCCTTCTATACCGACCCTCTAGCGCCACCGCTACCCAACCGCAACAGCATGTTTTCCACTTTCTCCTATGATTCCGAGGTCGGAAGATTGTACGCCCCGGCACAGACATTCTTGCGTGCCAACAGTGAAACCCCCCCGGACCTCGAATCTCGTTATACGACTCCCACCCCTTTAGAAGATTACGGCGTCAGTGTCCCAGCCCCAGTCAACGCCATCGAACTCGACACGGCCAACCAACAAGTACCCTCCCAACAGCCCCAACCATTCCAAGTCCCAAACCACAACGGAGATCTAGGAGCAATTCCACTCGCTCAAATCCACGAGGCACAATTCGACAATGGTATACCGCATGCGATCTCGGACAATACTCCCCCTAGATACCATATGCACACTCGGTCAGTGCAACATAGCATCGACTTACTCTACCCACCATCGATAGTTGTCCCCCAAGTCCAAGCTGATACTAACAACCGCCCTGGCTCACCTGACTCATGGACCCGTGACGACGACGCCGCGTTCTCTGCTGGTCCCATAAACCAAGCTTCTGACAATCCTTTTTCTACTGGTTCCACCCCCGTCCAATCCGTCGGGAGTTCTGCGAAGAAAGGGAAAGGCAAGTTGATTAAGAAGCGAATTGTTCAAATGGGTGTTGAGGGCGTTGGAGACAAGGAGAAGAAGGGCGATGTTTTTGGCTTCTTCAAGAAGCATTGATTCTCTCGTTTTAGGGCGCTTTCGATGGTATCGTGCGGATAACCTTTTATAGATAAACCTCACTAGAATAAACTAGACCCTGTATTAACTTTTTAATCCTCGCTCGAATGAAAATTTTTTTAAGGAATGAAGCGACATACCTTTGCGGCGTATACGACATCAAGACGTCAACCCCCGAGTTGATACACTATTTAGTTTTGACAAACCCCACATAAGCGCAGACCTAAGTGCGGTGTATACGACGAAGATGCAAGTTAACGAAAGTGTGGTATCATTGGTAAAAACCCCGTCTTTAGGTATATGACATGAAACCAACTCTACCCCCGAAAGTCAGGAAGTTTAGATATATATCATTCGATTTTATANAAAAAAAAAAAAAAAAAAAAGGAAACATCAAAAGGCCATCCAAAAAACTCGCAACAGGTTCATGATCTTAACGTCCAATATAAAACAAAGGAAAACACCCATTTCATGACCGGGACATAACAAGGAAATACGTGAAAAGGAAAATTAAACGCCAGGACAGACATTCTTAATCAGAGTCGGAACTGCTGCTGCTTGAGTCCTTGCCGGCACCACGATTCTTATGCTCCTTCTTGAACTTCTTCTCCTTCTTCTTCTTCTTGTGATGGTTGCTAGCAGTGTTCGCGAGGAAACCACCGCCGATAGCTCCGGCGATAGTTCCGAGGGCACCACCGCCCAACTTGTGGCCGGCGAAACCACCAGCTGCTCCTCCTAGGAGTGCGGATCCGAGACCACGCTCACCGGGCTGTCCGGGTGGGGCATTTGGGTCGTAACCACCTGGAGCACCATGTTGACCAGGAAATTGCTGTTGATATTGTTGATGGTCTCCACGGGTTTGGTCGTACCCTTGTGGTGGTGGGGATTGATATCCCTGCTGGTCATAGGGTTGCTGAGGATAAGGCGAATGGGCACCGTACTGTCCCTGTGGTGGGGGAGCACCGTAGCCTTGCTGCTGTGGGTATGGAGAACCGTAACCATGCTGCTGTTGATTTTGGTCGTAGCCGTACTGTCCTTGTGGTGGAGGAGAGCCGTAACCTTGCTGTTGTGGAGGTGGGTAACCGCCGTAACCGCCTTGCTGGCCACCGCCGTAAAAGTCTTGGTTGGACATAGCTATTAAGATGTGTATATATGTAGGAAGATGTGTAGGTAAGCTTTGTTGTAGATGATGGAAGTGTTTTGATCAAAGATGAAGATGATGATATAAAATGAAAAAATGCTCAAAAAGCGGGGTTCTTAGTGCTATTTGTACCCCTCTTCTGCTGATTCGCAATCATAGGGTCCTCAGATACAATCCCAAGACACGTACCTTCTGGAATGTCAGCATGGTACAAACGGCCAATAGCCGGGGTGTCCGACGGAATCGACCTCTGCTTCCTGAGGCTGAGCTTGGCTGTGCGGGATTTACACACAGGGATAACGCAAGCCAAAAGGGCAATGACCCCTTCTAGCTGTATTTCCCCGTCTGCAGACGTCGGTCTGCTGCACGGAAGTTCAGAGTCCTAAAGCTCCTCATCCAGTCAGAGGTACATCGAACCCCGGACCGACTGCGACCAGGGCTAACGTGCTTTGGGAAGCGATGACCTGTGACTATGAATAGGAGGGGATAGCGTAGGCCAAGATCTCGTGCCAAGATGTCGAGTGTACTTGCCGTGAGACCCGAGCAGCAAAGGTGATTCGTCATGCAGCAAGCGGCAAACGACGCTATGCAGCCCTAAGGCAAATACCCTCGACGTACGAGCTCCGGAGTATGCCTCGTTGGGAGAAACGATCCACCGTCAAGCTTTTGGATTTCCAGATGGATGGACGGATGGAAGCCACTCCGAGGAAATCAAGAAGCGGCTTTGTCGGTGGCTTGACATTTCCAAGGCGCTATTGACATCTTGGACCCTGGAAAGTACTCGAAGTCCGTCCAGAGTCCAAGCATTGCCTAGTGATCCAGGATACGTAATCTCGCGACCGGATTTAGGGCATGGCGTTTGCCGCCACCTGATTTTCTCGAACGGTCATAAGATTCCGAAGAGCGGTCATTGTTCTGGGCATTATCAGACAATCGTCTTCCCTTCATGTTTCGCTGCGCCCGAGGCTGTTTTTCTTTCTTTGCTCTAAGGCCTTGCTTGGTGTCCTTGGTTTGTCAATCACTTGTGAAAAAAGCTCCGTGCGGTGTGGTTTGATGCCGTGAGCAAAGGTTCTGCCGGCATACGGGCATGCCTTGGACGCCTGGATTCGGGACTCATCTGTTGCCGTCATATGCCGAAGCTAATGCCAAGCAACACACGGACGCTGAACTGTGAGCTGGATCCCAAGTTGCATATGCAAGTTGAGCTCCCTTTTGAAGTTGCATTTCTCGATGCAGGCAATATACTGTTGGTTGGATTGGCGGCTACCGTTCGTGGGAAAACGACAGGTTTGATTTTGAGGATTGAGGATTCGGGCAAGTTCATAGGGACCCGCATTTCAGGACGTTCAAGCTGGGAACGCGAACGTATCACAAAGTATCAAAGCTTCCAGCTGAGCAACAAGACAACGCATAAAATGCAACATGTGGATTCAGGCGGAATTACCAACGGCCCAACGTCGGGCGTCGTTTGAAGTTGGGACTGAATCCACGTTGTTGGGATACATTTTCTTATACGGGCTATGGTTGCACGAGATCAATGGCGATAGAATCTATCGATCGATTTTCCATAGTACTCTTGGTTGAAATTACAGGAAGCTCAACTTCGAGAGTGGGAATATGCGCGTATGGCTGGCGCCTCGATGTTTCGAAACTTTTAAAACGTAGGTTGGTAATTCATAGATGGTCTCGTACACCGCCTCATAGACTCTGTTAGTATTATATGAACAGAGTGTCCGAGATGCTTCGTTGCACTTTGCTGCGATGGGTGAGGTGCTAGGATTAGAGTTACACGTATACCTGTCCGGCTGGGATGGCTGGCACTTCTTTTTAAAAGCCTGGAAACTAGTCCGACGTTAATAAAAGAAAAGAGTCACCTTTAGGTTGCGCAAGATCGACTCATAGATTTAAATATCCTAGTAACCTTTCAATCCCGTCCTAAAGACTCCTGAAAGAAGCAGTTCGAATGCTAATCGATGAACTGGCTGTGGTATTCGCTATTTACTATCCTGCAATTAGCAACGGCAGAGCTCACGCTCCCTCATTCGGTCTTCGAGCTCCCCTCGGGCTGTAGGTTTCCTGATTGGGCCGTCATCTCGGGTTATAAGATAAAAAAACATACAGAATGGCTTAAGCTGATATCCTCGATGATCTGTAAGTATAAAGGACCAGAGGGTATTCTCTCTTATCGGTTCCTGTGGATAAAATAGACGTCGGCGGAGAGATTCGTGAAATGCCGCGCGGTTTCCTTGCTAGTTGCACAAAGTTAATTATGCTATATCTAGGCCAAAGAAAGGAAGATAGTCCTATTTACCATCAGGATGCATGTTTGAGTGGTAATCCACAATTCAAATGGGGCCATCTAGGAATGGAGCCAGACTTACTCCAGATTGAGGGAAGTGTAGAAACCCTCCCTCAAACTGGGCTTTGGCTTTCATTCATGGACCTTGGACCCAAAGAAAGGGTTGCGGATACCCAAGGGCCTGGCCCTCAGATAAATACTGTGTGTGTGAATTACCCAGAGTCCGACGCCAATCCGCTTGATATCATTAGGATTTATATCTAGATTCCGAAGGCGTGGCGTAACTGTCGCGAAAACCTTCAATGTCTGGACGTCCTATTGCTAATACATATAACAGTTCGTCATCTCGAGCCAAAGAATAGGTTTACCCGAGAAACCACGATGCTTAACATGGCAGAGTTACAAAAATGGTAGCGATACACTTCTTAGCATGACAGAAAATGTGGGCAAGACGTTTGGAAATGATTCTCTATCATATTGGCTCGGCAGCGTGACCTATCAACCATGCCTATACGCCGATACCAACACCATCAATCTCCCTCTTGACTTTAGCAAGATTAGTGAGAATCAGCAATTTTTAGTCATAAAGGAAGACGATCGGGATGGGAAGAGTGAGCTCTTCACGGCAATACAAAGGTAGGATGCTATTTTGTTCTTGTCGTACTAACCTAATATACTGATGATCTTGATTAACCTCTCTAGAATTGTACCTAAGATTCCTGGTATTGAGAACGTATGGAAACTTTGTAATAATTCACTTGGCATTTTTGATCGGCTAGAGGGTGGGAAAGAGCCTGATTATGCTAAAAACTTGGACAAGGAGACAGCTCAGAGAACTACAATTGGCTGGGGTTGCACGCGACAGAAATGGACTCATAGGGACGATGCCCCTAAATTATGATCCTGGAAAGGAGCCCGAATAAGTCACAAATTTGTTATTACAGTGTTAAATGTTAAACCATCAGTTACATCTTCGAAGATTTGTTTGTTTAGATGAAAAGTCGTTAGTATGTAGAATTATTTATGGTGCGCGTATGCAGCTTGTATTTAAAATTGTCTATAGAGGATATGACCAGAATTGCTTATTGGCAATGCGTATAGGTTACGACAAAGTAACAAAATGTCAAATAAACATACAGAATTAACTTAAAATAAACGGAAGTCTTCTACGATCCATCGATACATCGTATGCAAATCCCATGTACCAAAGTCTAATAGCTGATGGGCCCCAACGGCGAATTCGAATTAGTGATTCCTCTGCCGTGTGTAGTAGTAACCCTAAAAACGCCCCGCCAAAACCCGCATTACACCAACAATGTTGCAACATTGCAATATTGGCCGTTGGCTAATCAACGTTTTGACGAATAATATTAAGTCCAAGAGTTCCAAAAGAGATTATATATATTCTAAAACGTAAACAATGCGCATACGCCAGGTGAAAGTTAAATCTATGCATAAAGTTGGTGGTGCAGTGCGCAGTTCAGCCGCCATAAATATGGTATTGCATTGGTGAGGTTTATATGTAGCTCTATGATTGGTCACTTTCCTCGTATCACGATGCAGTATGCTTAATGGGCCAAAGTTGGTGATAGGAAGTTGTTGGATGTTTGAGAATTGGAGGACGAAGTCTTGTTTATATTTAAGGGCTTCTATCTTCAGGGCGGTAATTTAAACGGACACGTTATACTGCTCCTATTAATTGCCTAGATACCTTAGTAAATTGTAATTTGCTATCGCACTCTATCATTTTATTGCGAAGTTCAACTGAAACCACTCTTGTTTACCACATTTCTCTCAATGCATATCACTCGGCTCTTACTTTCGTCTTTGTTGATGATGGAGTCTGTGATGGGAGAAGGAGAGCACAAATTAGAATACGGTACCATCACGCGCGAGCATCCTGAAGCGAAGAAATGGTCGAAGACTCGAATTTGTAAGTCCTTAATAAGTGTCTATTAAAACTCGACGCCCCCCGCTTGCACTTGGCGCTGCCTAAGCAACATCAATAGCGATGATTAATGAAACTCAAACTAATACGGCAATATAAACTACATAGGTTTGGAGAAAAAGAACAATCCTGGATACTACGGAGATGCTTGTTTGAGTGGAAACAAGTTAGCACGGGTCGAGATGCAGCGAGGAATACCCGTTGGTAATATCGATATCTCTTCCGTCTGGGGTGGCTTCAAGGTCGTCGCGACTCATTTAGGGGATTATGAGCGTCCGGGGACTCATGAGTATACGGTACGTATATACGAAGGCCCGATGAATTGCCCACCCCTGCCTAAACGCAGCAGGAAAAGGTTTTAGTCCAGTTATAAAGGCAGAAAACCGCTAACTCTATGTCGTGATCGATTAGTTCGCGATCATGAATGAAGGCCTGAGTCGCGGAACCAAGCCCAAATGTCTGACTTGGGATATGTTTTCAAGTGTCGAAAAGCTTCAGGCTGTGACGGACCAAATGGGTAAGAATCCAAGACATCGCAATGGCTGGGAGGCGTGACGCTCCAAGATTGCGTGTTCCCGGCAGACTGGAAAAGTTCGGCTGCCCCATATCCACTTACGGAGATCGGTTACCGCCAACTGTTCTGGTCTAAAACTGAAGGTGGCAACCCTGTGAGAAGAAGGTCAGTACCCCTCTCGATTCGAATATTCCTCTAGTTAGCTCATCTATATATATGTGGATGGGCCTCGATACGCCTTATCGGTACGCGATAGTTAGCTAACTGCGAGAATTCGTACAGGATCATGCCTCGCATTTTCTTACCAGGAATGTGGCCAATCGATGTTTGCGGTGGTACTCTTGGTATATTTGATAGATTGGAGAGCGGAAAAGAACCATTGTATTTAAAGAGTCTCGCACAAGAAATAGTCGGCAAAACAACTATCGGATGGGGCTGCACTCCGCAAAAGTGGTCGTTGGCTGACGCCTAAAATGGACCATTGCCTGCGAAACTACCAGATTGATTAAATTCGCTGACTGGATCCCTACTTCATTACACATAGAGAGTTCATGAAAATTGCACATGGCGCGCGCGGTTTCGTCTATCCTCTTTTCTGTTCCCTTCGTATTTCTTTGTATTGTCGCTTCCGAAAATTTTATATTGAAATTCCCGATCTACCGAAAAAAGCCATGCACGTAATACTTACCAAGCATCTCCATGTGTCCGTGTAAGCACACCATGCCTGCAATGCATATGCATGGTACGTGATGCGTCCATTTGAGCGCATTTCTAGCCGCCGTAATCTCCAACAATTTCAACACGGTGGCCAAAGGACCCGAGTACCGAATACTACAAACAGGGGCACCATTTGTATTTACCACGATGGCGAATGCATTAATGTCGGAGCCCGGTTCGGTGACCTTCAAGATCTCTAGGGTAGGGCCACTGAGAATAAGGCACATGATCTTGAAAGACGCGAGGAGGCTCTCTTTCTGGGGCCGTTGTGGGTCTCTTGTAATATGATGCTTGCGACATTGAGTATCGGTTACCAGGATTCTCCTGTAAACGAAGATTGCTTAAATTTACATAAGTCTATACGGTAGTTAATATATTGGGATGAGCTGGTTTTGTGGGGAAGCGCCCCTAGTTCGGCAGTTCTAGATTTAGGCTATTGAGTCTCGGAGCCCAGCAAAAGGAATAATCTGTAACTTGCATATTTATCGGATCGAGACTTGACATGAGGATGTGTAGTAGTTAAATACTCCTAGACCGCACAGTGCAGTGAAATCAAAAGTAAGATCCCGGATTTGAGTCTGGGCATTCATCATTATCAAAATGAAGTCTACGAGCTATTGCACTCTTTTTGCTGTAGTCGCAGCAACTTCATCTTCATTTGCATCTGCTGCGACCTCTTCGAATAAGTTCTCAAATCGCTGTTCAGGTCTCCTACAAAGTTTCCGCCCAGATCAACAAACGTCCGTTCTGGTGGCTGAATTCTTACCTAAGGGCTCTAACTTCACGAACCCAAGTAACCATCCATCATGCGCTGGTGGCTGGATAGGCAGCTCCATATTATCGGATATCTGCCGCTTACGCCTAAATGTTACTACAAGTAGCACCTCTGGCATCATTATGGAAGCATGGATGCCCGCGAATTGGGAGCAGAAAGGAAAGAGATTTGCGATGACAGGGAATGGCGGTTTGGGCGGATGTAAGATATGATGGAATTACTCTCCGGAATAATAGAAGATTTGCTGATTACGTAGCGTAGGCATTGCATTTGATGATTTAAACTTCATCAGCTCGCAAGGATTCGTAACCGTTGGGCATAACAATGGCCATGATGGGGATACCGGTCTTCCTTTCTTCAACCGTCCAGAGGTTGTTAAGGACTTTGCATACCGAGCGTAGGTCATTCTCTGCTTCTCTACTATGAATTTACAACCTGTATATGGTATCAAACGTTGTATGCATATCTTCAGCGTTTAAAATGACAAGAAATATGAAGCTAACAGAGGGTAACTCGAGAGTATAGTCTCCTAACGGCAACCAAAGTAGGGAAGAAAGCCGTAAAGCAATTGTACTCGCAGAATCACCGAAAGTCATATTTCCTAGGATGCTCATCCGGTGGCCGCCAGGGCTTGAAGGCAGCCCAGGACTTCCCGGAGGAGTACGATGGCATAATCGCGGGCGCCGCTGGCAACAATTGGAACAATCTCATGTCCTCCTTTAGCTATTATTGGAAATTCGTTGCGAACGGTAACAACCCGCCGGTTCTAACGGCGGAGCAATGGGTTGCGTGGCGTGACGAGGCTATTAAGCAATGCGACGGAATTGATGGGGTCCGTGATCTAGTGATCGAAGACCCTAGAAAGTGCAAGCTTCGGCCGGAGGCGAGGCTTTGCGCTCCCGGAAAAACCTGGGATTCGGATAAATGCTTCACTAGTGCCCAGGTGACATTTATAAGAAAGCTCTATGAACCTTTCTATGGAAATAACGGTACATTTCTTTTCCCAGGGTTCGGTCCAGGCGATGAGACTATCACGTCGGTTTGGTTTGCGACCAGTCCACCGCAGTACACCGTGGACTGGTATAGATACGCCCTTCTAAACGATGAAACCTGGACAGTGGAAGCCAACTTCGATCTCGACGCTGTGGATAACGCCAACCGAATTGACCCCTACAACATCTCAACATTAAAGGATTTGTCGAAACTCAAAGCGTCAGGTCACAAATTATTAACATACCACGGGTTGGCAGACGGACTCCTCACTTCCGAAACATCAGACAGGTACTACGAATCCGTAGTTCGCCGGATGGGACTTCCATCTGCCCAGCTGGATGACTTTTACCGATATTTTCCAATTGCTGGTCTGGCTCATTGCTCGTTGGGAAATGGCGCCTGGTACATCGGTGCCGCCAACCAATATGCGTATGCGCCTGCAACAACTACTGATCCGGAGGGCAGTGTGCTTACGAGTATGGTGAAATGGGTAGAGCAAGGAATTCCGCCTGAAAGGATCACTGGGCGAGGTTTCACAACGGACGGAAAGCTGTCGTCAACGAAGGACCATTGCAAGTGGCCACTACGAAATACCTACCTGGGTGGGAACCCAAACAAGAGAAATAGTTGGGGTTGTTCATAATGTGGAGCTTAACATTGGAATAGCCAATATACTATTACACAAGCCGTGAACATGGCAATTCCATAGTACAAATACTCTTTAATGGAAGCCGCAAACCATTAGAATATGAATGAAGCTTAGGCGTAACATTTAAATGTGCACTTGTTGTCGTAAACAACCAACCTCGAAATTCAGTCTCAAGTTTCCCTTGTGACGTGCGCGTGGGAAATCTGTAACATATTAACAACCCAACAGCCAAGTTAACAAACGACTACTGACCCAACATTGTTCCATATTACGCCTCGGGTGCCGAGTGACAAGTTCCACTTCATGGAAGTAAAGAAGTACTCATACTTGTCTCAACCTTGTGGGGAAACAATTTGATTCTATTCAAGTTAACTGGCTAGCGAGGGCATCTAACGCTCTGATGCCAATATGAATTACAACGCTACAATGCTGGGTTCATGCGACGTTTGGAATCATATATACAAAAGGTGTAAGCGCGAACATAGGTGCTATGCCTCAATGGCACATGGAACCGGGCTCCGCCTACGAGGCAGGAGCTTCTCGTTGTTGCTTGTTATTGTTTCATTTAGCTGCTTAAGTACTAATTGTAATACTGCCGCATAGGGACAATTAAGCATCAACATCGGAGGGGCAGAGGGTACGTACACCTGTTAGCCCGAAGCGTGGGTTGGATGCCATAGATCTGAGCACATGCACATGTCAATGAAAATAAATCAAGTTGCATGTCTGCTTTCAATGATTTAGTTCGCTGGGTAATGGTATATCCTTTTCTTTAATTTCCACGTTAAAGCTTCCGGGGCATATATCATTCTACTCTCTTCGAATCTTGTGAGAGGAATACTCACTCCGGACCTTCCAAACCATTCACTGATATATCTGGGTACCCTAGGAATCTGTAACTCATATAATAAGACATGAGGTCCAAGGTACTAGTCATAGCTATGGGACTCGTAGCAGGTGCTTCCGGCCAACTCCCAGAGAGGTGGGTTAACCAATACCCAGAATGGCCTAGTGGCTTAGAACCCGACTTTGTAAGTAAATTTACCCCAAGTGTCATCTTTTTGGCCTAGTTTCATCCCCTCCATCATTCTAGAATTAGCGCGGTTCTACGCCTAGCTATAGGCGAGCTCGAAATCCTAACTAAGAGGCTCAAATCTACTGCCATAGGCCTAGAAAAGGAGTATAACGAACAATATCATAAAGATGGTTGTTTAGATAGCCCACTGGATGACCCCCTTCGAATGGATTCAAACCTGATTGGTCCATCCGAAACCCGCACCGTCCAATATACGGAAACGCCATATTCAGCAATATGGAGTGCGATTCTGGATACAGGAGTTGAAGGGCATCGAGTAGATTTCTCTCTTGGAAATCCACGGGAGTACACGGTAAGTGCGAGTGAATCCGTACAATTGTTCCGTAAACCTCTAGAAATCAAGATCTTGGTAGTAGAGTTGGGAATGAATGTCTATTCTATTTGTACTCTGAAGGCTAACGCACTTTTTATCTAATTCTGTTCTAGCTCGTCATTTACAATAGACGATATGAATGTCTAACCTGGCAAAAGTACCCCCGAGACGCGGGTACCCTGGAAAATGTCACGAACGGCCTTGGAACAGTGTTCAATGACAACTCAACTTCATTTTGGTTGGGCGACGTACATCTTGAGAGATGTTCATACCTCGATGCATATGCCGATGTTTTTGGCGAAGAAAGTTTCCCGCATGATTTCTCTAAACTTGCTGACAATCAAAAGTTCTGGGTGAAAGCTGAGGACAAAGAACAGGGGTCTGCTGAAGGGAAGACCCCCATTAAACGACGGTAAGTAGAGCGATCCTAAAACTTTCGTGCGTCCCTCCCCTATGGTGATCATAACAACTAAAACTGTCCCCGTAGGATCGTTCCTAAAATCATGGGAGATGATCGGAAACCAATCGATTTCTGTAATGGCAAGTTTGGTATCTTTGATAGACTAGAGACAGGGAAGGAACCCGAGTATTCGAAAACTTTTGGTGAGAATCGTAACAAGACGACCATAGGATGGGGCTGTACCAATCAAATCTGGTCTCTGGAGTGGCCCGAAAAAGAATACACTGGTGCGAAGACATATACAATTGGTTTGGGGAGCATCTACCCCACTGATTAAAATTAAAAATTTTTTGATGGGTATTCAGTCGATATATCTCAGGTATCCTGGCATTTTGTATTTTCAAATTTATGTCATGTCAATTCGTAGCTTCCCTTTCTATGAAATTCCTTTACCTTTTACGCTCTTAAATGAATGGTTTTTTTTGCCGTTAGTTGTATACATGTAATTCGAAACTATTTTGTACGACACAGCAAAATGATATCGGGATACGTTTTCACAACTCCCTTATGATCCTGAGCGCGCCCTCAAAGAAGCTTTCTGTACTAGTCAAGGAGAGATAGAGAATGGGGCGAAATTCGCCACAATGTCTAATATTACTCATACGACGAGTCTGAAACGTGAATATGATGTACTCGCCGCGTCAAATTCAGGGCTTCCAAAGTTTGAAAGACAGCTAGATGTTAGCTGGGCCCCACAAACATTATCGGGGCTGTGAACCCTGTAATCGGATCTTGATCCGGGGTGAATAGTTGTATCCTATTGCCTTTGACAATTCGCGGAGCTGTGCCTGGTGTCGTTATCAAGCCTGTGTTTTCCACCGCCTGGTGTTGGCGATTTTAAAGCCCTATTTGACTGTCGTGCTGGTTACTCCGTCCAGCATGTATATATAAGTCGCTACCAGAGCAACGAGGAATCTGGTGCTTAATTAAAACAACCGTTGGCTGTCAACCCGATGCCGCATTGTAACAACCGGATGCCAGAACACTAGCAATGTAATGGCCCCTATCAAGAACATCCGTCGCTTCCTGGTACCCGTCCTATCGGTCGTTATCGTCTTCGTGTTGGTAGCTGGCTGCCTCCCAACGTCCCGGAATTCCAAGCGGCAAGCGAGTCATCCTTCCGATGAACCACATGAACATCATGACTTCCCTCTCCCGCCGCGAGAAAGGCATGTCTCCGATCCAAACTCCATTCAAGACCCCATCGACAGACATCTCCAAAACACCCAACTCCCAATATTAACAGCCACACCAAGCGAAGGTGTTGCCATCGTCGATTGGAAATCTTACGTCAATGCTAGTAGATATAACTTCGCACTCAACAATTGGGGCTCTTTGAAGGATGATCCGGATATGGTTAAGATTTATGGTGAAAATGGACCGGTTCTGGAGGGTATGCCTATGGTTTTGTGTTTGGTTGATTCTTCGCCGTTGGAGGGTGATGGAAAGTCCATTGAGATTGAGAGGTGTACGTGGGATGAAGTACATAACCCACGGCCATTTCAAAGGTGGCATATTCGGTATAAGTATCTTGGCGATGATAAGAAGAAGCCGGACGGGTTTCCAAAATGGATTGTGAGTTACCCTGAGGCCGGTCATGCTTTGCGGGAATTCTGTTGACCGAGACTGGTGGCATCATAGGCGAATATCCGGAATAGCAGAACTGAGAGATGCCTCGAAGCGACCTATGATGCCAATGATACCTCTAATGAGGTCCAGCAGTACCCAAGTGCGCCAGGTTTCTTCAAAGCCGGAAAGATAGTTTCGAGTCAGTGCCGCGTACATAATAAGAACAACAAAGGATTACAATTTAACATCCAAAGTTGTATCAACTCTCAAGCCACTCTCAGTGGTACCGACGAAATCGGGGGTATTTTCAAAAACTGGTCGTTGTGGTCAGTCTTAGATCTGAATGGTGAAATCTTAGTGAACAAGACTAACCTAACAACTAGTATCTATCCATCACATCGAAGGTTGCTAGGCACAAAGAAGGACGAGAAGCTTCCCCCGGAATTATGCCAGAATAAAAATTATCAAGAAAACATCGTTCACGGGCCCGGCAGGCGCGGTGTGGTAGGGTGGGGCTGTGGTTTGAATACTTGGTACTTTCCGACACAGGGCCTGGGTATTGGGAGCGGAGAAACTGAGTGGCAATGGCTTTAGTGTTTGGTTATATTTTTTGTACTTGTATTAGTAGTCTCTGGATTCATGCGAGTGCCCGGGTGTACTCAATATTTAATTGGTGTAAGGTGTAGAAGGTATTGTTTAGTATGAAATTATACTATATGGGAAGAAGGTTAACGTTTGTGTAGAATAGGAAAATTGTCTGGGAGCTACTAAAACTATCAATTTAGTAGGATTTGTAGGTTAAAATTTATAGTTATGCACCGGCTTCAGGCTTGGGGTGTCCGCCCTGCTCCTAGATCTCTATATAGTATACGTACGCTGAGAATTTAAATCGGAATTCAGCTTGGTCTGATATTGTGAACGGCCTCTCAAGGCCTGATGGTTCCGTGGATTATCCTGGTCAGACACCAGGCATGTTGAAATTTAAGGTTCGCTCTGAGCTACCCTCCCTGGCTCGGTCCTCTAACGTAGCTACTACTAAAAGATGTTTGGCTCTAAATAATTAAGTGCGGGGAGCTTGTGTAACCACGGATAACTTTATATTCTCCAAAGTCAACCTCACGCCTCTTGGTTGGTTCTATGTGAATTAACATTTACGAAACGGCTTGAGGCCAAGCAACAGATTAGTGGCTGCTGGCTGCTTCGGGGTCGCGGGCCGGGATTTGCGACCGATTTTCCTTGAAGCAAATTTTCAGCCTCATTATCGCCAAGAAACTCGGCGCCTGCATGCTCGGCCTTTGTATTTGATAAGTAATCTCCCCTGCATGATGGCAGAAAGCTCCAGTCTTTAAAAGCAAAGAAGGGGCGGTATTTATACCACTTGGACCTCCAGCATAGAAACTTCGGCCATCCTGTCACCTAGCTACCTCGGACGTTCGCTCGGATTGTTTGAGTTTTTAAAATGGAGCTTCGCACCCGCCAGCGGTATAACGGTTGGCTTCTGAGCTTAAGCCTCATCCCGATACTCGCCTCCTTCCTTCCAAGCGCCTCCGCGCAAACCAGTCTTGACCCGGAGAGTGTTCCCTTATCAACCCGCAGAACCTGGTGCGAGGCAACTTTGCAGGCTTGTAGTCTTGTATGTCTCGGCACAGGTACCAACACATGCGATGCAAATGTGTTGACGTATGAGTGCATATGTTCAACTGGAGAGAAGATGGACTTGAGTCAGTATGCACTCACGCTGCCGTATTTTATATGTACGGAGCTTAAGTCGCAATGCAATGCGAGTAAGTACTAGATTGCCCCCACGTATTTCCAAAGGGAGTCCCATTCGATTCGCACGGCAATAATAATCAAACGGGAGAGAGATATATAAAGTATATATTTCTAGCAGACCAGCTAATATAGCCCACAGACGCAGCCGGTAACATTTCCTCCCGGCTAAGTTGCGATTTACAACAATGTGTAACCGCAAATCCGGGTGAGGGTGCAGCATCCACTCTCTTGACGACAGCTACGATTCCCGATGCGGGGCCGGTGTCACCCATAACTACAACATCATCAAGTTTTACAATCCGGAATCCCGAAACACCATCGAGTAGAACTTCGGAGAGTACGAGTACTAGTGGATCTTCAACTACTAGTATCCGCGACCCTTTAGCAACATCTTCAGGAACATCTTCAGCAACATCTTCAGCTCCACGCGCGGAAGAAACCGGGGCAGGAGGTCCGGAGGGTGGTGGGAGCGGAGAAGGGGGAGGAAAGAAGGGGTTAAGTACCGGTGCTATAGCCGGTATAGCAGCCGGTGTGGGAGTTCCCCTTCTTTTACTTTTATTGTTCCTCGTATATAGATGGGGAGGCCAACGTGCTCGAGATCCGCCAAAGATGCCCTCAGCACTATCAAAGGAACGTCCACAATGGCAAGGTGGGAATGAGATAGCTGGTGGAGGAGCTTATCCAGGAATTGGACATGGCAATGAAGTTGGTGGTATTGAAGAAGGGAATTATAGGCGTTAGAGAAGGTGGAATATAGGAAGATAGTATTGGTATATATCGTGTGAGTATTGTTACTGTCTACAGAGAGTTTTCCGGAATCGAAATATGCATAATATTTAGTATTCCTTGTCCCGATCTTCATATTCCTCTAGCAATCCCTCGATCATTTCAAAAAACATACATATATCACAGATAATACACCAATATCTCGATCGTCTAGTGTATCATACAGTCATATCACTGAATAATTGAAAATCTTCACATATATCCCGGGGAATATGGGTATAAAGGCTACCCCGCGGGCCTCCTCCCCTCCCCCCTCCTTTTTTCCCTCTTCTTCCCCTCGAGATCGCAGTTACCCCATAGTGTTATCATATACAATGGCTACAACTAACATCTCCCTGGGTCTCAGTGCCCAAAATGCTCTCCCCGGTTACCTACGACCAACAATCGCCTCGTCAATGCGCACTGTGCCAAAGAGGACCGCTACTGTTTCCGGAGCGACCTCAAAAGGCCAGAAATTACCCGCCACTGCTAAGAAAATGACCATTGCGCATGTCAGACTTAGCACTGGTGTCGTTCCTTCGGGAACGAAGAAGGCAATGGCAACGGCCGGTGCTGCTGCGACACCTCGGCAACCGCCAGCAACAAAAACGACGAAGACGACGACGACTGCGCCAGCGGCGCCAGTGGAGGGGCCTGAGCATGCTCCTAGGAAGCTGGTTGTCCCTTCGGCAACGACAAAGACGACGACGACGACTACGACGACGACGGCTACGAAGAAGCCAGAGTCACCAGCCGAGGGTCCTCAGACAGTCCCTAGGACGCTAGGTGATCTCTCGGCAATATTCGCCAAGCGGAGCCCGGTGAAGGAGGAGGAGAAGAAGGATGAGGGGAGGAAGAGTGGGTTGGAGGAGTGGAGGAGGGTGGCTAGGGAGTTCCTCGCGGAATTCCCTGAGCGGGGGGAGAGGACTCCAAGGAGGAGGGAGTTCTGGAACGAGGACGGATATTTTGCGGCGGTGTTTCCGAGACTTGCGACAGTCGAGGAAGGGGAGGAAGAGGAGGAAGTGAGTGAAGAGGAAGAGGAGGGGACGGTGGTTAGGGAGGATTTGGATGATGAGGATGATGAGGGAGAGGAGGATAAGGAGAACGAGAATGGAAACGGGGAGAAGGATAAGGATGAGGAAGAGGAGGAAAAGAAGGAAGAGCCAGAAGAGGAAGAGGAGGAGAAGGAGGAGAAGGAGGAAGAACAAGAACAAGAGAAGGAGGAAGAGGAGGTAAAGAGGGTCGTTGAGGAAGAGGAGGAACAAGAGGAGGAACAAGAACAAGGGCAAGAAGGAGAGAAGACGAACGAGGAAGAGGAGGAAGTCCTCATGGCGGCGATAGAGGCCATGATGGACAGGAAGCTGGCCGAGATGGAGGAGAGGATCATGGGCCGCCTCTCCTCCATGCTCGCAGACAGGACCTTCGAGATCAAGGTCCCTGTCGAGAAGGTCGTCGTAGTCCCCGTCCATGTCGAGAGGGTCGTCTTCAGAGACCCACCAACTGCAAAGAAGGCCACGGAGCAGAGGGAAGAGAGTAAGTATCCTTTTCCATAGTACCACAATCAAATAGACGTTAACGTTTAGGTTTTTTTCTTAGGGAGGAAAAAGGCGCCGGCCTCAAAGAACCCAACCACTGGCAGCCTCTGGGAGCCAATTTCCGCCTGGGGGCAGGCTCAAAGAACCCCCCACCACCGCCTCAACCCCCGGGCACCCACCTTCCTCCCTCAAAAATACCTCCTCTAACCTCATTACCATCCTCTCTCCCTCTCTCTTCTCATCTATCTATCCCTCTCTCTCTTTCTCACCTCCAACTCCAGCTTCACCCCCTCCGACAATAATGGACATGACCAGCAACCCCTCCCTCCCTCGACCACGACGGCCCTCTCTCCACACCCTTTCAATTTGGCCTCCGTTTGTTTTTCGGTGTTTTGGTTTGGATATACGGATCTGGCGGGGCGTTTTGTGGCATTTTATGGTATCATCATATATAGAGTGTATGTATATAGCGGCATTGCGACAATCGGTTCTTTTGTTCTCCATTTTTCTGAACTATTATAAGGATACCTTATCTATATGGTGTTTAGCATCCTACACCCTAGGTTACGTGCGCCCCTAGATATACACATTCAGATATTCCTCTCTTTGCAGAGTACCCGTACCGCCTGAATTTTGGATGCATACTATAGGGGCCCTTCACACCCTATAGGAGAACCTTTCGCGTCACCGGAATCTGATGCTTTACTGCAAGCCGGCGATTAAATTTTAACTTCAGCAGACCTGGCTACAAGGCTGTACTATTCTATCTCAGCGTCATCGAATGAGTTTGCGCTTTGGGTGAAAATGTTCCGATGGGCCAATCAGATGTCTTTTCTGCATGGTTTGACCAAGGGTCGCCTAGTATGGCGATACAGCTGTGCCGCTGCTAGCATGGTTCCTCGCAATGCTACAGGGGCTGAAACAAGGCTTTCCTATAAATCCTCGGCATTAGCACAGTTACAAGACCTGTTATTTCGTAAATTCGTTTCCGTTGTAGTTGCCTCAATTGGTCGGTGTTCTACTCCGTTATCTACACATTCCTATCGAGCAAATTTCGAAATTTGACCGAATGGACGTCGCCCCATGATCCAAGCTACTACCGGTGCTAATCATCCTTCACGCAGCTAAGGTATATATAGTAGCCAGGCAGCAAACGATTTGGGAAGCCACCTACGATGTCTAGTAGCACTCCTCTAGAAGTAGAAGATGATACGGGGACGGCCAGTCAAGCAAGCTACAGTATACCACGTCATATTAAAGCATATGGACCTGCAACCGCCAAGCCTAGCAGCCGCCTGACGCCATTACCAAATGCCGAAGACTCAGGCACAGAACTCCAGCCGGAAGACTTTGATGAACCCGTATGTATAACAGCTCTATAGATCCATATTTTATGGACCACTTTTCTATATATATGTATACCTTCAAAGCTTCTATTTCATAATTCCTGTAAATACGTGACTTACAGTATACTTTGTGGTTAGATATCACCGATTAACGGCTTGATGTGGCTGTTCCAAGGAGCCGGCGTATTGGCCGTGGTCAGAAAGAACGGGATGGAGTAAGTGAACGTTTCCGATACTCTTTTACACACTTCGGAAGCTGCCCCGAAGCACTAGCACTATGTCCATATATTCACATATTGAGAGAATGTTCTTAGACTGATTTCGGGAAACCTTCTATGAGAAAGAGCTTTGATCTTGACGAAGAGTTCGAAAAGATCCACAAACGCTACCAACATGGGAAAGTAGCACGTGCACAACGTGGTCGCGGACGCAAGTCCCACCTATTCAAGGTAACGCAACTTTCAAAACCAATACGCGCGCCTACACCACCGCGAAAGAGAAAATTGAGTTATACGGATACACTGCTTTCTTACGTCGAGGCTTTTGATGGACTTCTCAGCCCGTAAGTTTCCCAGATTGAGTTCATCCGAGGTCCCACAAACTAGTCTCTACGGGCCCGTAATGCTACTTGATTATATGTTCGCGACTAAAGCGTATAGACTTACTAATATTCTGTCGTAATTATGTCGACTCAAGAAAAATATCGCTTACCGATGAATTGTATGAGGAGGTAGACGAGCTTCTCTCGCCCTGGGGTCTCTTTGACTTCGAAGAGGATGGCTTCCAGGATGAAACTAAAGCGAAGATTAAAGTTTTATATATTTTGATTCAGTTCCTTCTTCTTCGAGAGTATGTACTAAACTCAAAGTCCACATCAACGACTCCATCGTCGCGATCAGCTGGTTCAGCCGATTCTCAAGATTTGTCAGATTTCCAGAATAAGGTTTACAGCGAAGAAACAGATCAGGGCGAGCAAAGCGGCACTCCAGTAGCTGGCGATGAAGACAGAAATGCCGAAAATTCGAAATCTGAACCCATCAACCAGAAGAACAGCAGCCTTCAAGGAAAGCGTAAGCGGGCCGATGTCGATGAGGATGGTGGTGATGAGGATGATCAGGAAGATAGACGAAGAAGCAATAAAAAGAGTAAGAGCTTTGGGCTGGTCTCGCTTGAGGCCCGCCTTGCGTGTCCTTTTGCCAAGGGGAATCCCCAAAAGCACCCGGCTTGCATGGTCATTAGCAGGAAGAACCTCTCCGGTATTAAGTATGTTCGCCCCTTATAAGGTTATCTGATTTAGTGAAGCGCCTTAAACTAAACAGCATCGATATCACACGTACAGAGAACATCTTAAGAGAAATCATTTTGACAACATACTACCCTTAAAGATACGCACCGCGAAGAGTTGGGAAGAATTATTTCGAATTTGTAACCCCGATTGGGATCTCGATATTCCCACTCCTTGTCTTTGTAGGCTCTAATCTCTCTTGAGTTCCAAACAGGAGTAATATGTCTTCTAACCAGTTTAACTATCGAAGATCTTGATATTGGCTACCCACTTATACAAGCAATATCGGCTATGGATGCCTCAGCAGGGAAGCTAACTGGGGAAGCCCACGCTACGTATACGGTATAATCATGGAAACCTACAGAGGAGCTTAACATCCAGCCATACGACATCCCGTCTCGCGAATATACTATACAATTTGATGATTCCCTGGAAATGAGACAGGTCCCGCAGCTGGGAAACGTGAATACTTCTAATATCTTTCCGGAGTTAGAAGATACGGCGAACAGCACTGCCAGAAAAGTCAATTCCCTACAGGAAGTCAACAAACTAATGGAGTCTTGGGCCGCGCCACATCTTTCATGGCCGCCCGGTCCCGGATTCACAGAAGACCTTAATTGGGTACAAGTTGATATTCTGGAACAATTTGGTATAGATTTAGGCTTGCCGCCTCTTGAAGCGTACTCTGCACTTCGAGAAGGGTTGTCTATGCCTCATTTCGATGCCTCATTGGAGCCATCTCTTCCAATGGAAGACTGGATATTTAACAATCCTTACGCCTCAAGGCAACCAATCCTTGATTATGCGCGGAAATCAAGAAACTCTCTTGGATTGACGAGGCCCCTTGGCCCCTTAACTCCCACCGCTGGGTTCAAGGCTACACCTTTTCCACAGGGCCCGTCTGATCGGGCACGAAGTCTTACGCACGACCCGTCAGAGACTTCAACAACGACGCAGCGTTCTGCGCAAGCGAGTTCACATGCGCCCCCGAGAAACAAATCCACTAGTTATCAATATAGTCTAATCGTTGCAAGAAGGCCACCTGTGCCAGGATCCACAGAAGGGCATGCGCCTAAAAGGTTTTCTTTTAAGAGCTACGTCGGCTTCCGGGTCGGGTTCGAGGACTGGATCCTGGATACTTTTACAGACCCGAAGTTTTCGTGGGAAACTATGGAGTTTTCTGGAGCCGACCCAGGAACTGAGGTGAGGCTTTCAAGCACTGAGGACGTCGCCATGGAAGTAGAAATGTGGAATACACGGAATAAAACTTCGAGTGCTGCAATATATCTTCTTGGAAAGGATAAAGGCAAGCAGAGGATATTTTGATAGCTGTTGATAGTGTGGTCTTACGACCCGGGACTTCGGGTTTGGCGATTCACTATTCTTATGATGTTCAACTTTCTTGGTTAACTGTAGCAATGGGGCGGCGACAATTCATGCATGATATCAATATTCTAGCTAGATTTCAAATTAATATTATAATATGTAGGCTAAATAAAGCAACTCCCTACGATTGGTTTAAGGACGGTCCAACATTGACTTTTTAAGCTTGATTCGAACCAGTCTATTAGCTACGATAAAAAGACAAATGTGCTATTATCCGTCTCACCTACGAGGGGTCATGGGGATATATATGTGCGAGGGGTCATAGGGACATAGGGTTGTGCCGTGTTATTTTGCGACATCAACGCAATTTTGTTATATCAAGCAGGCCAGCCAGTCAGCTGCAACCACAAAACTAAAACTGAATACCTCACCCGGCCGTACCTAGCACCTCGTCAGTCTTTTTATTGTACTGATTTGGGATTATCTTTATATATATGATTAAGAACTCGAATTTCTAGTCCTTAAATAGTAAAAACTTATGTTGTGGTGAAGTTCGCGCCACGGCGGCGTAACCAGACCTTTTGTGTGTACGCTGCGGTGTGTCGGCCATGAGGCTGTGTGTATGACTCAACACATGTAAGCCGGTAGAGGTTCTTTCATTCACCAATACATCTGTGGAGAAAGTTGTCTGGCGGAGCATCAAAGAGGCAAGTAGATGCGGTCGCCTGGTTGTGGCAAGTATATATAGCCCTGGAGGTTTGCGCTCTGAGGATATCCTCGATCGAGCTTATCCAATTATTCCGTACGTTTTCGAGATGCAGTCCCAAAAGAACGTTAGGTCGTTCTCGCGCTTGCCCGCAGAAATTGGCTACTTAGTCTTATCATATCTATGTCGCAAGGACCGGATATCTTTCGCGAAATGCTCCCGGGAAAGCTTCTTCTACGCGGCTCCCTATTTTCTAAAACACATTCAGATATATTCAGAGAAAGGAGTGAAGGACTACGCTGATGGGGGTTGGCTGGCGCCTGTCCGGTATTACGTTCGGTACACCTTCCCTCCAAACTTAACTCCCGTTTCATAGGAGCTGGCCAGCTAACTTGGTACTAATAGTTCGATCGAATGGTGTATTCAGCTCCCACATCACTCTCTATCGTCCGCTTTGAATGACCTCTCCATCTTCTCAGGTCTTACCACAGTGAAACTTCATATCGACGGCCCCGGGGGGTACGAAAGAAATTTGTATGTTGCCACCTTTTCTCTGCTCTCAACTCTACCGTTCTACGACCAGCTTCAACACTTGTCTTTCATATCTTCGGACCATCTTCATCGGAGGGAACTCAAAGATTTATCTGAAGATGGAGAATTATTTAGTGGTGAAAGCTCGTCTGATCAGAGCGAAGCTACGGGTCTTGGAAGTGAAACCAGATCAACCTTACACCCAAAGACTTTAGGAGTAAGCGCGAATGTGAACGACGATGGGCAGCTTGAAAACTACCAGCAAGCTATTATCGATTTCGACTCAGCAGATCAGAATTTTTTGGGGACCTTTATTTCTCAAGTTGATCTTATTGTCCTCGTACTCGAAAACGGTAAGATAAAATTCCCAAAGCATCTCCAATCACTGGAAATCAAGACAATCGAATACAATCCTATCTACTTTTTGCCCCTAGCGGACTGTGGGAGGGTGACAAATCTCTCCCTTGGTAAGGCTACCTCCCCAATTGTGGATCTTCGCCAATGGCCACCCGCCTTCCTTCATCTGCCGAACATCAAAACCCTCAAGCTCGATTTCGAACTTTATAATCCATATTATATCGCCCACCTGCCTCAACAAATGCCAGGCTTGGAAGTATTAGAAATAAAGACCCAGAATCTGCCCAACGATATCGGCACCTGGTTTGGTAGAATACCCAACTTCCCAAATCTTTTAGAGCTGGATCTGGAATGGCCGCATAACTGCCATGATTTCCGGGCTTATAGAAGTATCGAGCGCGAACTTCGAATACGGGTTTGCACCGATCGGGAGTTTGTGGCACTGCGGAAAATCGTTCTTAAAAGTTCCTTACAACAGTATTACCCTCGCCACAAGGAACTTTATACTGAGTATACGTCGGTTGGCAGCGATATCGATGTTCCGAGCTCACGCAAAATGTTTTACTGGAGCCGACGTTATGGAAATGATGGATACATTCCTTGATGATACTATGCCGGGATATCTAGAGATCTAACTTGCACAAGTCTAGATAATACGTTTACGCCCTCTGCAAGTCCGGGCCAGAAACAAAAGGTAGGGGTTAGCTAAACTTTTCTATCGTGGTAACTGTTGCATAAATGTCAAGCGAAAGATTTGCGTTCCTCTTCATTGCATGCATAACAATCTAACGATGTTTTATAAATTATTTTGTGTCGGACTCTTCCATATACCCGGTTTTAAGATCTTGGGACCTTGAAGTTTACGTAAATTATTCGGGTATCTATCAAAGTACCCTACAGATATTAAAACTCAATTTGTGACGACTCGTTAGCCAGACGACGATCTCCCGCTCCAAAAGCTTATATTTACATGTATGCAAGCGTTAAACCCTCGCT
Source organism: Arthrobotrys sinensis (assembly GCA_036971225.1). Taxonomy (NCBI): domain Eukaryota; kingdom Fungi; phylum Ascomycota; class Orbiliomycetes; order Orbiliales; family Orbiliaceae; genus Arthrobotrys; species Arthrobotrys sinensis. The sequence continues at coordinate 915,552 of JAJTTV010000014.1, read as the reverse complement.
CGTGGCGATATTATCTTGGCGGAACATGGATAATTCCATAAAATAACTCTTGATAAATACCCCTAGCAAATTCCGAGCTCAAATACGGGGTCCAAAAATACAACAATCATATGACCATGTCGACGAACTAGCACTCCGAAAGCGTTTAAGCCTAGAAATACGAATGCGAGATTTCCCCATAATCACGCGACAAGAATGCCATGACGGAACACGCACCGACAATTTCCATGGTATCATTTACCGAAACATCGGATATGCAAGTTTACGATATGCAGCTCGCGAATGGCTTCCAGAATCGACCTGTCAATCCCGACCCTCGCAAGATAACCCTCAATTGCATGCAGTTAATTAAGCGATTTCTAAGATAAGAGTGTATATTATGACAGATGCAACAGGGTTGCGTGGGTTGAAGGTGTCGACGGTAGTTTAGGTCCATCGGGCCGGTATAGAGCTTCACAGGCGAATTTTACCAGACCCTGTATATAATAAAGCTATAGCTCACAACATACACACATATAGAAGAGATTATTATTGGAAATGTGTATATATAGAGCCCCGTGGTACCCTGAGTCAGTTAGACAGAATCACCAATCTAATCCAATATATTATAGTCGCAGCGTAGTCTAAATACTAGCCGGTCGATCTTCACCCTAGTTTTAGACTTCAAAGACCTCACGATGGCGTTAAAATACGCTCCGAAGCTCTCTCTTCTGACCCTCCTCCTCTTTCGTCTTTCCAGTGCACAGGTACCTGGCACATTTTACCCAGGTATCAATCCTCGGTTGCTGACCCAGAAATGCACCAGAGTCGCTGGCTGCGTCACCCAGACTAACTCCGTAACTCTGGATTGGAACCTCCGCTCAATTCACGACTCATCCGGTGTACCCTGTTTTACACGCGAGACCGGAGTTGACAGAAACATCTGCCCCAACCATCCCATCTGCTCCCAGAGGTGTGTTGTCGAAGGTGTCGATTATGCTTTAGCAGGTGTTACGACTTCTGGTGACGCCGTATCGCTGCGTCAGTATAGCGACTACGATCGGTCGAATGTTTCCCCTCGTGTATACCTTTTGGGGTCAGATGGGAACTATGTTCTACTAAAACTACTTGGCGGGGAGATTTCATTTGACGTTGATATTGCGCAGTTGCCGTGTGGTGAGAATGGAAACGTGTTTCTGTCAGAAATGACAGCAAATGGGGGGAAGAGTACCCTTAATCCGGGCGGAGCGGTGTTCGGATCTGGATACTGTGACGGTAAATGCACATATCAGGACTGGAAGAACGGCAATCTCGACGCATCGGGGCCATCTTGTTGTAATGAAATGGATGTAAGAGTTTATTCCGAAAGGCTAGAAGTCTTCATCAACGAAATGGCTCAATGCTAACAAATTACCTGTGTATATTGATAGCTTCTCGAGGCCAACAAAGAGGCTGTGGCATTTACCCCTCATGTCTGTGTACCTGGTACAACTCACTGCGACCTAGACGGTTGCCGCTTTAACCCATATACTGCCGGTTACCATAATTACTGGGGTCCGGGTAAGACGGTTGACACCACGAAGCGTATAACCGTCCTCACTCAATTCATCACCGATGATGGGACGCCCACCGGAAACCTGAAGACTATCCGTCGAAAGTATATCCAGAATGGTGTAGTTGTCGCCAGCGCCTCTTCTGGCGGTGATATCATCGGTGCCGGCGACTGCCCATCCGGCGATGTCTATGGTGGGCTTCGAACTCTGGGACAGGCATTGGGACGTGGCATGGTTCTCGCTTTTAGCCTCTGGAACGACCCCATAGACAACATGAACTGGTTGGATAGTGGAGACAATGGACCTTGCGACCCCCAAGAAGGATCCCCAGAAAATATCTTTGGAACTTATCCAATCGCCAGGGTTACTTTCTCCAGGGTTCGATGGGGAGAACTCGACTCGACGAACACGGGTACCGGCCCCATCACAACCACCTCCTCAACAAAAAGTACTACTAGGTCGATCTCTACCCCGTCAACTAGCCGTAAGTATATCAGATCTGATTTTGTGGACATAAATCTTGTTATTGTGATCTGACTGACACTTCTCTTACTGGTGTTTAGAACCACCCAGCACGGGGACTCAAACCCGCTGGGGACAGTGCTATGGTATTGGATATACTGGCCCCACTGCCTGTGAGGCTGGAACCGCTTGCTATAGCCAGAACCCGTACTACGGGCAGTGCTTGTCGTAAATACGAAGAGGCTCAAACTAGTGCTGATTTGCAGGGCAACTGTTTGAATCAATATTCGAAGGGTTGGAAGGGGTGGTCGAGGCAATCTCGGGGAACTAGGAGCGTTATGGATAGCAAATTGTAAATAAATTCGCCAAAAATGAGGGTTTATTGGAGTTACGAAGCCAAAAATTCTGATCGCGAGTGCTGATTCCTGATACTATGCGTATACGCTCCCGTGCCTAAACTTTCGCCTTAGTAGTAAGACCACGAATGTGACGTACGTACTAAATTTACCCTTTCCTGTAAGCAGAGGGCATGGAGCATGCCGAATACGTAGTATACTTATACAAGACCATAGTCCTATCTAAAGATTAGTTGAGCGGCTGAATTTCATGATTTTGGCATCTAGAGATGGGCTTGTGTATCGAAACGGGCATATGGGAAATGTGAGGGCACCGGAAACGGCCAAAGTTATATCACTACCTAGAATCTCAAGTCCGCAACTGCACACCGTCAGCATGTAAGAAACTAGTCCATTGCATTCTCATGTTCGAATTTCCAGTCTCTAAAAGTAAGCTGATTAACGAAAGTTATGGGAGCGAAAGCGATAGAGTAGTAAAAAGAAGCAAGTATCAATTTTTTTTGGCCATTTTCCAACCCATTTTTTCTCCTTTCGTCATGCTCATGCATTCTATTGTATTTCAAATGAAACCATTGTTTAGAAAAGAATAGCAAAACAAAATCACATTTTCGTGCCAGCTGCGCGCCGCCAGGCCCAAAATCCGCATCATCCATGACCCTTGGGTCGGCCACTGATCATGCGAAAAGTGCCATCGCCGTCGTGGTTCGCGTCGCAAGCCAGCGCAAGAATGACTCCAGGGTGGCCAGGGGAGAAATCCAAACGGTTAGGTGAGAGGGTCTCTGGGTTAGCTGGTGGCCGGAAGGTAGGCAAGCCGTGAGTGCGATAAGCCACACCGTCGTAAGTCATAGAACGTCGAACAGTCAGAGCCAAAGCGCTCAATTCTTTCCAAGCTCTGGCCATTGACCTTCGGAAATCGCTGGTGGGGGTGGCAAAGCCTGCGGTGGCGTCGAGGCTGAACCGACCGGAGCCTTCATTGTTGCAACACCACGGCCGTTTGGGTGGTGGTTTCCTGTGTTCTTGTCCCCACCAGCGTTGCCAGACTGTTTACGGGGTTGCTGCTGTCGCTGTGAGAAAAATCCGTTTCCACGGCCCCGGAAGTTTGAGTTACGTCCTGTGTGATTACCAAAGATGAAGGCGCCACCACGGCCACGATGAGAAGTCAGCTGATTGTTACTATAATATCCACCTCTAAAGTTTCCGCGCGAGTGTTGGTGAGGGTTGTGATGATGCACCACGAATCCCCTGCCCCTTATGTTCCCGCGGTGTTGTTGCGGGATATTTGCGTGCTGCGGCCCACGCTGAGAGGCGGAAGGGTTGGATTGGCACCCGTTGAAGGGATAAAAATCCTCTTTGCTCTCATGTGCGGCTTTAACGCGGCCTTTGTCCTCTCGCAAAGGCGCCTGGCGTTTTGGGGGGCTAACTTTAAATTGAATTTGCTCTTTGCCATCGTCCTTCGTCTGTTGAACTGAAGGTTCCGTGGGCAAGAGCGAACTTGCGGGTGTCTGCCGCTTCGACGGACACGTTGGCGATGAGTTGGAGGAACTCTCATCAGTGGCCGACGAGTTGGATACATTTTCTGTTTTGCGCGGATAATTTGGGTTTGGACCGTACCAATTGAAGTCTCCCAGTTGAAGTCGTTTTCCACGGGACGTCCCGCCCTTATCGCCGTACTTAACATTGGCGCCGTACTTAACATTCGCACTGCTGGTATTATTCAATCGTTGGGGTTCTTGGAAACCCTGTTAGAACCAAGAAACCCTTTGAAGGCAGAGTAGGGGTTCGTACCAAGCGGAACAGTATCTTCCTCCATTCTTTCATAATGCAGAACGCGGTCTTTGATACGTTGACGCTCCTCGCGTTCCTGCTCTTGCTTGCTCTTCATGGCAACAGCGAAAGTGGAATCAGATGGCAATTCGATCTCGCGGGTCTACGGATGCCATTAGTCATATTCTGACGAGCAGCTCTTGATATAATTACCTGTTGTTTGTTTCCTCTCTTGGTCAGCAGTGAGAAGGTCATGATTCCGGGCCGCTGAGGTGGCAAAGGAGGCTCCTCTTCTTCCTCTTCAAGCATGCTCATAGTAATAACACCTGTAGGCGGGGCCGTTGGAATGACGATACTCTTTTTGATAGGCAACGGAACATCAAAGACAGTTTTCCTCTCAAACTTGCGGCTCTCCAAACTCTCAGCCATAAGTTTCGCAAACTCCCTGTCGAAATCGGCCTCTGCCTCCGGATCTCTGTACTCTTGAGGTCGTGAATAAACGAGACCCTCATCGTCCATATCTCCGGACTCGGATGAATCGTCCTCACTATCAGACTCCTCATCCTCGTTGACACCGATTTCGTTGTTATCCTTGCCCATCGGCTCGGCTTCTATATCCATCTCGTCATCGGAAAGTTTGATATCCTCATCCTCGGCATCGCTGCCAGCTGCGTCCTCTGTCGAACTAGAATCATCGTCGGCGGCTTCAGCGGGGCCGTAGATCTTAGCCGCGGCCTCTTGAAAGGCCTTTCCGGCTTCTTCGAGAGATGTATGGAGGACCCAATTCGGACGGACGAGTTGGAATGTATCTTGAATCATAAACTCGATGTCCATCGGAATACGTTCTTTTAGGTGAATGTAGTACTGGAAAAATGCAAGGAAGAAGTCCAGCTTCTTCTTGGACGAGCCTCTGTCAAAACACTCTCCACAAGTGTCAAGAAGGGTACATGCAAGGCGGATACGGAAGTGGTTGTCCGGAGGATCAAGGGGATTGTAAATACCCGGTCGCGGGCTACCATCTGACTTGGGTTAGATCGTGGGCACCCGAAAGCGAGGAAAGAACTCACCATATCCAAAACTAAGGATCAAGTATAGGGTATCGAAAATGACGGGACTATCAATCATCTTGTAGTTGTATAACTCCCCAAGATACCTGATACTAGCGATCCTCCTTTGATTCATTCTGTAATCATTTTCCTCAAGGCCAACCCGGACATTTTCGAGAACACCATCCACAACTCGAATCCCAAAATCCTGGTGATATCGGAACAATCCGAACACGACAATGGCAATCAGGAAGACATTGCTATAACGAACTTTCCATATCTTTGTGCACACTTTGACTAGCATGTGGACAATGTTAGGATCCTCCCAATGCAGCTTACGAAGTGATTTTATTGTCTTGTTGTAGTTCTTTTTGTTGAGATCGAGGTAGATCAACTTTCGGACATAGAGTTCGGATGGGGATCGCTCTTTCGCCACAATGGAGGGTCGCTCTGGTGGATTCACGTAGTAGAAAGCATTCTCAATAGCAATGCGGTCTTGAGGGCTAAGGTGGTGAGCGTCCTTCTTCCTTTGAAGCGTTTCGAGCTAGGCAGTGTTAGAACCAACGGAAAATGTTTGGGAGGGGAGGGCCCTTACGAAAGTGATCATGCGGGGCTGCGTCGCTTGATTCCGAAGTAAATATCGCCCGCATCCCTCCAAGAGAATGCAGATTATATCGATATTCATCTTCGAAAAGTCATCCAACGCAACTTTGAAACAATGAAAGATAACATGCTCAGGGACAAGGCCGAATTTCGTCATTTCGGAGAAATATTTCGCATTCTAAATAATTAGCTTTGTTCAAATAAGACGAGGTTTCTGACTTACTTGTGTTCGGATGGCAGTTAATTGCTCCTTCTCCTTGCGTTTCTGTAAGCTTCTGAATTCTTTGTCCAGATACGCAACCATGGAGGAAGAAACATCAGAAAGTCCAGCTTTTGCTAGAGAGGCAATAAGACGAGCATAGTACGGCAGTAGATCAGATCTCCCTCTCGGAATATCCTCGAGAACCTTGATAAGCCTGTTGCGCGATGCCTTTGAGTTCAAGAAACAGAAATCATAAGAGAAGTTGTCAATCATCTCGCGATTTGTCAACTCAGGGAGGCGGATCAATAGTGCATCAACTTGGGCACCAACTGTCTTATTGGCAATGGTGGTATCTCTTTCAGCGGATTCATCTAGGTCCAGATCGCCTGTCTTAGCCGCTAAGTCCTCATCAGTGGTATCAGGAATCTCGGTTTTGGGCGTTTCTTCCTCTTTTTTATCAGATCCGGATGCCTTTCTGCCTTCCTCCAGTAGAATAGACGGGACGCGAGCACGCAGGTCAATTAGTTCCTCATAAAATCGGCGCTGGTCATCGTCTTCCCACATTCCATTACCAGAAACCTCCTCCCCCTTCTTGAACATACTCCCAGATTCGCGGATCATGCCCTCGCTTGTTTCCTTAGCCTCATCTTCGTCGGAAAGGTCTGGCATCTCCAACCCCAAAACCTCAGATACAATTTGGGCATTCGCAACCAGTTTCTCATGGGTCTTCGTTGCTCTTTCAAATGCCTGCTGTCGATCCTCGAAGACCTCGCCTGAGCGAACGTACGCTTCTGAGTTTCTTTTTGCTTGTTGCTGGAGCCTTCGGTGTTCTCCATGAATGTATTTGCCGATACCACTAAAGTAGGTCGATAAAATGTTGCGAAATCTAATTTGGACTGTAGAGTCAGTGAGGGGCTGATCCGTTGGGTCGGCCGTCCCATTGCCGTTGACATGGTCTCCATCGGCTGGCTGGGTGTCATCCCCGCCTTTCTCATCCCCTCCCTTACGGCTCGTTGCCCTTGCCTTTACACCCAGAACGTCCCAGGCGAAACTCTTGATGAAAAGGACCACAAGAGGCAGGTTGACACCCTCGCGATCGCGAGACAGGATGTCTTTCAACGCCTCCAATGGCAGTGGCTCGTCATCTCCTGACCGTGGTATGGTCGCAGCAGACTGTTTCTTGGCATTGTCGGTGGACTTGCTTCCTGTCGTCGCAGTCGTACTATCGTCCGGATTGATCGCATCATCCAAAGTTCGAATGACCCCTACAAGCCAAAGCTCTGTCGCCACGCGTAGGAGCACTCTTTGTCGCGCCAACCTAGTTGCTTCTTCCTTCTCGCGCTGATCTGCGGGCAAGCTTCGTAACTGCTCTTTTCCCGGTGTACTCAAGCCCTTTGCGATATTCCAGACCACGAAGGGTGTAAAAGCCTTGCCGAAACGCTGATGTAGAGCGCTAACAACTTCGACAGCTGTACTTATTTCTCCAGTCAACTTGACCTTCAGAAGGCCCTCCGAAACCGCAGATATGACCTCCGGCAAATACTTTTCCAAAGAAACCGTGGCGATGTCTTTCAGTAACGAAGCGGTGTTGTCCGGTGTGAGGGAAGTACGGAACTTCTTGATGACAGCTGTATTCTTCTTGAATGACGTATCCAGTGGGGGTTTGACAGCGAATACGCCTAAGAGGACGTTAGCGAAGAACCATTGAAGTACAATCCAGAGGCGGAAGGAGCCCCACCTGTTCTCCCTTCCCATATCAGTTGGTTGAGTTTCCTCAATTCGCCTATTATCCGTCGGTTAGTCACATCAACTGTACGACATGCAGGGACCGAGGCTACCGTACGTTTCCTAGAACGCGTATCAGTCGTCGACGACATGATCAAATTTCTCTTTTTCTCCTTCTCCTCCCTTTATCGTAGAGTCCAGTTTATTGGAATTGTATTAGGAACGCCACGATCGTTCGGCGCTAGGTCGGGCGATCGTGTATAATGGAGCTGGTAGGACCCGAAATCAGCTACAAGTTGCATCAAAGAGGATAAGAATTGGACGCGACTAGTACCGAATATCGCTTTCAGATCTTGACATTCTTTAGATCTGGGTAAATGTTGAAAGTTGAAGCTAAGCGCTTGATATCGCACTTAGCAATCAAGCCAGATATGACTTCGCTGTATTGATGATCGAACAGTGGTAATTGTCGAAACCGGCGCTATTTGGCTCTCGACAGGGACGAAGCTTCAATCCCAGTCAGGATATTGAAGCGTATAGAAAGATGCAGCAGACGATGTAAGTCGCTCATGAGGCTAGTCGCGATGACGGCAAAGCGGCGGGAGAGATGGGGGTTGGTGGTTTCGTCAAGGAGGCTCCCCGAAGTGGGATTTCTTTCGGGCAACAAAAACCCCACCAAAACCGGCTGTCGCTGTAACAGTGACTAATTGGGACCGAACCACGCTAAAAACAGGCACAAACGGAACGATTCAGCCCGCAATGCTATTGTCCCTGAAGCAAACATTTCCAAAACATGGAATCCTCAGTTTCCTATCTATTCGTTCAAGACAGGTGAATTTTCCCAATTTTTTTGTGCCGCAAAGATAACGAAATCCCATCTAGTTGTCGTACCCAAACCAGCTTGACGCCATACTTCCAGCCCAGTAGATGCCTGAACGCTCCGCTTGACGAATGGGCCTAGAAAGTCAATCGCTCTAATATTAATAGTTGGAACCAAAAAGAATTTGGAATTGACGGCCCACAAGAGGGTTCAATTGTAACCTGAGGATAACTACTATGAAGTACTTATTCACATTTGGGAGGCCCTGTTGCCGAATCCGCAACCGAACACAAGGCCAAACATATTCGTTCAAAATGAACTCCGATTCTATATTTCTTGGTTTTCGGCCATTGCGCTTGGTAGCCTCGTGCTAAGAGGAGCCTTTAGTTTGGTGATTCCATCATTCTCAAACTCGAAAAGACTCTGATTCGAGATGCAAGACTTGCGAGTTAAGTAGGCATAATTCAGCAAGAAGTTATCATACAGCTAAATAATCTCCCCTTTTTTCTGTGCATGCCACTGTTTTCTTGTCACCCAAAGCTAAGCCGCCTTCGTAACTGACTTTTATATGTCACGAGCTCGTGATCCGTCCCGGCAAGGGTTCAAAGCAACTTCGGACGACTCGCCAAAGTCTTGGGCATCTCTCCGTATCTAATGTCGACACCACAGCAATGCAGCGCCAGACCCAGGTATTGGGTCTCCTCTAGCTCTGATATGTATCTATCCCATGGTTTTTAGTATACTAATAGGACCTTGTATCCAGCACGGTTCAAGAAGAACTCCAAACCTCACTCTAGGTCATATACAGGGATGAGCAAAGCCCCCAATAGTACAGTTACGAAGTGCTCAAGAAGTGACCGTCCCGCTTCGTCTCGTAAGCCATTCAGCGAAGCACCGACATACCCCGCCCTCTTGTTACGAACTTTAGGTTTGTGGGATGGGCTTGCACGCACAGATATTTATTCGGATTTGGGAAGCTATATGCATTAGATATCCACAAATATGTACGAGAACTCCGCGGCCGGTGATCCACACCGCGATGGCGCATCTTCAACTGCATCGTTGCACTGTGCATTCACACATTACTAACCGCTATCCGGCCGCGATCGTCCGCCAAGCAACCATTGCATGTGCATTGCATACTGCAATATGCTAAGTGCGAATGGTCTACAAATATTTTATACTTTTTCTTCATGTATCCAACTCTTTTACTACCGCTTTGTTCGAGATGTATTATACCGTTTATTATAGATTATCGGATCGAGATTCGATCTGACACTGTACTGTAACGTCCTATCGCGGTTGGGAGTATCGCTAAGGGGGCCTTCGACGCCAAAAAGTCCAACAGAATCAACACAATATATATATGAACCGTACATTTTGTGCCCGCAGGAGGGCGGGGTTTTTCATACCCATAGCTAGGCTGCGGAAAGCCACTCACGCCGCCGTTCGTACCAGCCTAGAACTCTCTCACCGACAATTGGACCCGTGCTTTTGAAACTCTACCGCCCGAGCCGCCTCCATATGAGCTCCCGTTTAACTTCTCTCCACATCTCTACGTGAACTTACCATCATCCCCACTGGCAAGAGTGGGGTTTTAGGTCCTAGACCATGCAGATTCAGCCACTACTTCTTCAGCCAGCAGGCGCTATAACGTTTTGATGATAAGACCCTGAGTGATCTATCGGAAAGATGGGGTTGGCATGATAGAAATGGCCCAACTCTTGCCCTTGTCTGAATGTCGGCCATCAATACCTATGCCGGGGCGCTGGAATCTAGCTGCCGGACTTTGCACTTCATGCCGGCCCGCTAGTCATGCCCAAGTCTATAAAAGGGTTGAGTTCTGGCGTGCATGAAGTGATCATTATCGACCCCAGAGTCTCAGACAGCAGTGTAGGCTCTCCATAACACTTCGCCATGCTCTCCCACGTATCTGTCCTATTGGGTTCCGGCCTGATAGCTGGAAGCTATGCCTTTAGCCTTCCGTTGACTACTTGTGTATGGTCCCCTTTGCCCCCTATTGGCGCAATACATGCTAATAAATATTCACGTATATCTAGTGCTCTTTGCTAGATGCAGAGTTCAGTGGGGAGTCCAAGGTCTTCTATCCCCAGTCTGTTGAGTATGGACCACTGAATACATATTGGAGTACGCCTAAACTACCCCGGATGTTTTACACACACCCTACTCTTGCTAATGAACGTACTTGACAACAGCTCCGGCTGCTCAGCAGAGCCCCACCTGCATCTTCACTCCTGCCAATACACAGGACGTCTCTCGTGCAGTGAAGCTCTTCACTCGCAAGAACTGCAAGTTCGCGATTCGAAGTGGTGGCCACAGTTACAACCCTGGTTGGGCGGGCATCGCTAACGGTGTACTGATCTCACTGAGTGATATTGATGATGTCACATACGACGCCCAAACCGGTCTTGCTAGTGTCGGCGCGGGTAGTCGTTGGACCAACGTATACGGAGCCCTCCTCCCATACAACGTCACAGTTTTGGGCGGTCGAAACTCTGATCTCGGAGTCGGCGGGTACCTCACTGGAGGTGGTATTAGTTATCATGCCAATGAACGAGGATGGGCTGCGGATAACATCCATAGTGTTGAGATTGTTCTCGCAGGCGGAAGGATTATTACCGCTAGTAGAACGCAAAACTCCGAGCTTTTCCGTTGTATCAAAGGCGGTTCAAGCAACTATGGCGTCATTACTAAGTTCGTGTTAGAAACCGTTGATGCCAGCGCTCCATTCAACGCGATTGCAATGAGTTATCCAGCCTCTTCCACCAACGCGCTTCTGGCCGCTGCGTATAATTACTGCACTGGTGGGTCAGACTCTGATACCAAAAGTCATATAATCTTCTCTGCTAGTATCAGTGGCACACAGGAGTATTCTAATATCCTCCTCATGGCATACAATGGCGTTTTTGACGTGGCCAACCCGGCGCCGGTGTTCGCGCCTTACTTTGACGGCACAATCCCCAACCCCATTCCTTATGTTTTCGCAGCAAACTCAACCGTCAAGGCTGCTACGGATTGGTTAAGCGTCGTCCAAGCTCCCGGGACCAGATATACTATGGGAACCATCTCCATTTATGCTGATGTCGAGTTGTTTAAAACGCTCAGAAATATCTGGATCGCGGAAACTACCCCGGACCTTCGGGTCAGGCCAGGATTCTTCTCTGAATTCGCCTTTCAGCCAGTAGGGCAGAAGTGGTTAGATTTCAGCGCGTCAAGGGGTGGCAACTCCCTTGGTATTACCTCTCCACTTGTTATCGTATGGACGCAACCACGCTGGAACTTGGCCAGCGATGATGCGGATATGGTTGCGTATGTGAATAGGATGTTAGCCTTATTTGAGCAGGCTGCCAAGGACGCTGGGAAGTTCGCGAAGCTCAAATACCTGAACTACGGTGGCCGTAACCAAGACCCAATTCCAACTTATGGGCAGCCAAGTATATTGAGGATGCAGCTGAACAAGGTTCGCTACGACCCACTTAATGTCTTTGGAAGGTTGGTGCCCGGTGGGTTTAAGATCCCAGGCTTCTAATTGATACCCAATTGAAAGTATTCGAGGCACGTGCACCCTTATGGGCCATCTACTTATATTGTATTAGCTATAACAATCATGTATCAATAATGTTATAATTGGAATGGAGGTGCAGAGCACGATCTTGGGGTTACAATCGTTCGAGTTCCAGGTATTTGTTATATGCGACTGTCCTAGCACGCCCACCCTCTCAACGCGAGACTTTCGACCCCGACGTAAAATGCAACATGAAGTACTGTGTTGTGGACTTACACGCTGCAGCAAACAGACCACAAGGACCCGAATTCGAGGCCGCGAAGGAAGGCTGACTAACCTTATCCCGTCTATGTATATCGACTCGCGTTCGCGACTTGGTCTGGGCCAACAATAATTCGAACAGCACCAAAACATCTAACTAAGGCGTAGAAAGCGACTCCGTAACGCCTGCAATACCTTGATACTGGAACATGTCGTACATGCGGTTATAGTAACTAGGGAACATACACACTACCAAGCTAGGACATGATAGCTATATAGCACGGCCATGACCACCATTGGCGACATACCAAATGAAGTGCTGAACGAGATACTAAGCTATATCCCGGTGAGGCTTCCTCAGTCCACATTAATATGGATAATTCTACATCGTAGACCAGTAGGGTCCGGGCCAATTTAGAGCGGGCTAACATTTAACGGCTTCCAGGCATCCTGCCCGAGATCCGGAGGTCTCTATTCCTGTTGTCTCGTCAGCAAACAATTCTATCCTCTAGCCAGCCGGCTGTTATATCGACATGTAGTTATCCACCTTAATCCTGAAAACGGTTTCGGAAATCGTACTGTACATTCGTTATTCAATAAATCCCATGGATCTCACCAATACATACGGGAGATATCGATCAGAAAAGCCAGGCGGCGGTTAGAACTACGAACTACGCGTAAAACACCATCAGAGACAGCTAAGCAGTTCGCATCATTCCTTAAATTGTTAGATGTCAGATATCTGCGCTCCATAAAGTATGCATCATTTCTAATTTCCTATGCACAAGCATTGATGAAAACCACAGTTGTTGGCTAAGAGATCCAGTGCTGATGACGGCGAAACCACTGCAAACATAGTTCTGAGTTCTTGCAAATTCTCAAATGTATACCACCCGCCTTTCGCGACAAGGTCAAAGCTTTAGGGCCTACGCAAGCAAAGGAGTTTGAAAAAGCACCATTTTTTGCGAATGCTGAAAGCCTCGCCCTTACACACTTCAACGCAGCCATCAGCGGAAAAGAATTCAGCGTTAAATTAGGGTTCCTGCAGCAATATCAACGACAGATCAAGTCGCTCGATCTCAACTTCTTAGATCTAGTGCAGTTGGGTAAATATAAACCCCCAAAGCCTCTCAACTTTCCAAGCTTGGAACATATCCGTCTTGCTTCTTGTATACCTATCAGTTTAGAACGTGGCCTCCTCTACATTCCATGGGATGGTATCAAAAAACTCGAGCTGCTTTACTGCGGGATCTCGATTATCGAACCCCAGATAGACCGGCTTCGTAATCTGACAGAGCTAGCAATATTCAGATGCAATGCGGTCTATGAGCTAAGCTCTTTCAAACAGGGCTTAGAGGAGTTGCTTCTAAACCTTCCAATACCTCTCATTTCGTTGTACTTGGTCGTCGAGACGCCCGACAGCACCGATCCCTCACCTTATCCTAGCAAAGGGGCTCTCCAGCGACATCGCGAGACCCTCAAGCGACTTTGGTTGACGTTTACGGGTAATTTAAGATTTTATGAGAAAAACACGAAACACAACAGATACCGTGCGCCCACAGAAGGTTATAAGTGTAGTCACTACTGTTCCGAAGGTAGCGTAGGAACAGTGGAGCTCCCTATTTGCTCTGATAACGAATCCCTGGATTTGAAAACACTATCGGAGTTTCCAAAGCTCGAGCACCTTGTGATTCCGGCTGAAGCGCCGAAAACATGGGCTTCCTGGACACCATCAGTAGGTGAAATTCCATGTAGCTTCATGTAGGGAGACGAGCTATATAGCTATAAAACGCTAATGTTTTACGGCTTTTCCTTTGTAGTTTTCCAACCTCAGGTCCTTCTACCTTATCAATAGTACCGAATTGTATTGCTCAGACCGACTCCCAGCAACGAACTGTTTCCGGCAAGACTGGATAAACTGGTTTCTCTCGCCGTACCATGAACGTCGCGACGGATTCGATCATTTGAAGCTACAAGTTATTGCGTTTCGACGCCCTATATTGCGGACCACAAGAGCAGATACTTTACCGACACCAGGAAGTACAGGATATACAGCACATTTCAGGGACCCTGATAACCCTGATTATTTTAGCAAACGGGCCAATACCTCGGAGGTTGTTCATCATCACTACCCGGAAGTTGGGGAGTTCTTCAGCGGATATTTTGTTAACGAGAATCCGGATTATGTCTGGCCGCAGGAGGATAATAACGTGACGAAGGGCGTATTCGAGGACGATGATGAACTTGCGAATATATTTGTACGGACGACACCTAGACCGACTGGCTGCGTGAATCCTTGGGCATGCCACTGTGCACACAAGCGCAAGATTGAGGTTCTCGCATCAGAAAGTGGCATTTTTACGTCCTTAGTGAAGAAATTGTTTGGCTGAAATTATTCCTACGCAATAGCTATTTGTCGGGAGAATTTGACTGATATTACCGCGAGTTTAGCGTCACGCTAGCATTCATACGCATATCCATATCCATTGCTGTTCGGTCCTCTTGGCCTCTTCCCTATATCTTGGAAGTTTTAAACGTGGCTAAGGAATATAATTCTATAAGTGTTTGTAATTAAGGGTACTCCCCGTCTTAGCCCTGCGCCTCTGAGGTTAACCGGTTCCCGAGCTATCCCGACGGATATCAGTTAATTAAATCTAGATGTATAATTATTCGTACTTCGTACCTGACAAGCCCTAGCTATTCACCGCCACTGGATAGTACGTACGTACATACGCCCGAAATTTAACGAAAACTCCACAGTTTCGTCCGAGATCGATATGCCCTTATGCATTAGTATGTACCGGCGTAAGCATCTTCATGAGCTACCTCGGAGCCTGTGAGAAATTCGACATCCGGCAGCGAGAACGCGGCACAATGTTGGCCCCGACTGACCGTCAGCTGCTACCTGGCTGGCCGGTAACTAAGTACTGTCTTTATCCGTAGCCGCATCAAATGCGGTGTGGCTGCCCAGCTTCCTTGTATTCGCAGCCTGCAGACCAACGTCACACTTCGCTGCTAAGAAGCTGCTAAGAAAACACCTTGAAACAAAGGAAATTAATGGCAGCCCGGCTGATTTTGCAGGTTCCAGCCTGTCATCTGGACCCTAATTCTCTGCTTCATCATCACTGCCGTTGGGAGCCCGCTCTGTTATCGATATCAACTGCCTCCATTCACAATTTCAGGGTCAGCGTGCGATTACGTCGTCCTCAACACTTGCCCTTTGTTCGCACACTAAGCTAAAAACACCACCGTTTCTCGCTCCCACTCTCACTTCGGTACAAGTCCTACGACCACCCCTCCACGCCCTCTCCCGTCTCCGATCGCGTCTTCGAGAACCTAACCTCCGAGAGCTGCTTTTCGTGCGGTTTTCGCACTACCTAACGATGTCGACGAGGAATCGCAGAGGAGTCAAATTCACCTCCTTAAAACCAACCGCTAATGGTTCAGGAACCGGCAACATCCGAAGAGAAAGCACTCCATCGGACCCATCGGACCCAAACTCGCCTCTGATAGACATCGACGAGAATGATCCCGCCTATAAGGACTGGGTGGATGGCGACAAAGACCCCGGTGCTGTGCCGGATGCTGTATGTAGAGTCTTACCTACCTCAAAGGCTATCCCTGCCTGCGTCTCCAGAGTTTTTACCCCAGGTTCCTGATATCAAATCTTCAAAACTTCGCTTAGGTACCTGCCGCCGCCGCTGAATACGAGAAAAAGAAGCAGAACTTCGTGGTACGGACAATATGGACGCTTGTCATGATCGCTTTCTTTTTCATCCTGCTCTTCAGCGGGCATCTCTATCTCGTCGCCGTCGTTACCGCCGTCCAAATCATTACCTTCAAAGAGGTTATCGCGTTATCGAGTGTCCCTGCCAAGGAGAAGAACATGCACTTCACAAAAGCCTTGAACTGGTACTTTTTGGTGACAACGATATACTATCTCTACGGTGAAAGTGTTATTTATTACTTCAAGCATATTGTCTTGGTCGATGCCTTCCTTCTACCGATGGCAAGCCACCACAGGTTCATCAGCTTTATGCTCTACATCCTAGGTACGCATGTGATGGTATCTGTGACCCCCACCAGCCACATATACTAAATATCATTCGTGGCAGGTTTCGTATTTTTTGTCGGCTCCCTCCGTCGCGGACACTACCGTTTCCAGTTTACTCAGTTTGCATGGACCCACATGGCCCTATATCTTGTGGTCGTTCAGGCCCACTTTACGATCAACAACATATTTGAAGGTCTCATATGGTTCTTCCTGCCGACTTCTATGATCATCACCAACGATATCTGGGCTTATATTTGTGGGATATCATTCGGCCGAACTCAACTGATCAAGCTTTCTCCAAAGAAGACTGTGGAGGGATTCGTTGGGGCATGGATTTGCACTATGATCTATGGAATTATCGCTACCCGACTGCTAGTCCCATACAAATACTTTATCTGCCCCGTCAGGGTACGTCACTCCGAGCTGCTGGATTACATACTAGGCTGCTGACTCTTTTTGAATTAGGACCTCGGTGCCAATATTTGGACCGGCCTAGAATGCACACCGAACCCTGTATTCACCCCACATACTTACACCCTGCCGCTACCGCTTCAACCAATCCTCGGTGATACTTTCACCGGTGCTCCAATTTACTTCCACATCCTCCTGATGGCCACATTTGCTTCTCTCATCGCTCCATTCGGTGGCTTCTTCGCTAGCGGTCTCAAGAGAACATTCAAGATCAAGGATTTCGGCGATACCATCCCTGGCCATGGTGGAATCACAGACCGTATGGATTGCCAGTTTATTATGGGGTTCTTCAGTAATCTGTATTACCAGAGCTTTATTGCGACAAATAAGGCCGTCACCGTTGGCGGCATACTACAAAGCGTTATTGGAAATCTAAGTCCCCAGGAACAAGTCGAGGTGGTTCTTGGCCTGCAGAAATACCTATCCGGCCAAGGGATCGTCGGTCAAGAGGTATAGCGCTCACGGATAGTCTCTAGGTCTTCCACGGACCCAATTTGCTAACAGTTGCCTGCTTTTAGATCGTACAATGCTGGAACGATGCACTGAAGAGCCAGTGAGCTCGCATCCGGCGTTTCATCTCCATCTTCGCCGACAAAGTCAGAGTTTCGCAGGAAAGGACACTGATACCACCTTTCCATGCATTCCTTGCACACCTTGGGGCTTTAACGAACTTTATGAAGCATTGTTGAGTTCTAATGAAAACCAAACCGTTCGGGATACTCATTATTAATATGGTATTGCATTGATGAAAACTTAGTTGTAGTTTGGGAAACCCGTCAGGAGATAAGAATGATCAATCGGTCAGAGCTATCGCCAGGGGTTAATGTTTGGGATGGGCCAGGAATCAAATAGAGAGGCACGGGTAAGATGCGGTGTCTAGGGTATAGAAAAGTTTGTAGCGGGATCCGATTCAGGGAGTGTACATTGGTTGACTAACGGGTTTTCCTTTCTCCTTTCTCTTTACTTCAACCCCCTTTTCCTTCTGTTTCCTTTTGTTTCCTCAAGTTGTCTTCTTTGAATATTATATTTTGCCTACAGACAGTACTTAATGATCCTGAACCATCTTCCTTCAAACTCCAGGATGAATCTGGATTCATCGAAATCTGAGCTAACGTTTTTACAGTGGAATAAACTGTGCCAAGAGCAAATGAATGTTTCTTAGTGCCAAAGGGATGTCGTGCTCTCAAGTCGTCTCAACTGTTCGTGATGCCGATAGCCGGCATTCGTTAGCGCAGGTAGCTTGCCGGTTGCCGATGCCGCTGTCAAACTCAACTATGCTCACGTGATAAATAACAATTTCCAACAAGGCCAACGCAAGAACCTCCACAAGCAGACGAGGTTCACGTAATCTATTTGGTATCAACTCGCGAGACCTGCGTCAAGATTGTATATACATAGATATCCATCTCGGAAGCCACTATTTACATGTAATCATCCCCAAATATATACAATTTCTTCGGCTGGGATGATATCTAGCTCTCTTATAGTATGTACATTTTCCAGTAAACATCTATCGCGATGCATCCTACAGTGACCACGCGCACTAAGCTCCCTCTCGGCTTAATTTAAACCAATGGCGGGTTAGCATTCTTAATCAACATCTCGATGTACGCCTCATGCCTACAATTCAAAAGGGTTAGCCACCTTAGTCTAGAACTTCCCAGCTTAGCTAAAAGAAAACTTACCAATCACCGGCCTCCGGGCTCGGCACAAAAGCATCAACACTCCTGCAAGTTGCATCAAATCTCGCCGCATTCTCATCGCTAGTTCCATCACTTTCGCCGGGTGGCTTAACCCAAACGATAGCATCGACATTGCAGTCGTTGGTCGTGATGGTAGGTCTGGTACCGATACCGGCGTTGTTGATGTTACACCAGTTACTGCCGGCCGTACGGATGTTGGATACACCGGCGCGACCTTGGTCGACGATGAATTTGGTGGGGAGGTCGTTGTTGATTAGGTATGGGGTAAGAGATTTGAAAAATCGCCATTCGTTCCAGTTGGAGTTGTCAGGGCCGAGCTATTGGACGGGTGTCAGTCGTAGTCTATTAAATGGTAGATAGCTAGGGGTGGCTTACACCGTAGATCTTGTCGGAAGTAGTAGAGTTATAAGCTACATTTCGGTCCATATCAGTATATCCTCCTTGTAATAACGATTTACGAAATTATTAATTTGCAACTTACCATTATAACCGCTAACATTGCTAACAAATCCTCTGAACTTATTCGTTCGCTGTCCAGCCCACTTCCTAACCTCTGCGAAGAGCTTAGCAGTAGGTTGCAGATTCGCGGGCCATCCGAGCCAATTCGAATGTCCGATATCCAAGTACACCGCAACATTCTTATCTTGCAGTTGGCTGATAGCATACGCAACACCAGCTTTATAAATGGCCGAAGCTTGGGCGCATGCGGGGATGTGCATGTTAGTAACAAGGTTAGCAAGACTGTCGGGTTCAATAACGGTGATATAGCGGAGGGAGTTATATTTCCGCATTAAGGCGACGATGGGGTCGATGTATTGGGTCTTGTAGATCTCGAGGGCGTCGGGGCCGAGCGGGATTTCTCCAGCAGAAGCGAGAGCGGCGCCTTTTACCCAACTGTTAATTCATTGCAAAGATGTTGAGATTTAAAGCATCTAGATGACTTACAATCACGACCGGGGAGGTTATAGATGACCAATGGAATGGCCCTTTGCTCCCAGTTAGCATCCTGGTCGGCTTTGGCATCCAGGAGCTGAGGCTCGAGATAGGCGATCTTTATACGGCATCATGTCAGCGTACTCTTATCAATAACCCTATCTCACAGTGAACCAGAAGCCATACATCGCCAATAGAGCTCAGCCAAATAAATGTAGGAGTCTTCTGCAAAACTTTGGCAGCAGCGACGCCGGCCGCATCACCCTTAGCTTGAAAAGCGTCAATGGTATCGCGAAGCTTGGTAGCGTAACGGTAGTTGGCATAAACCGTGACATCCTTAAACGGGTTGTCGTGGTTACATCTATCCTGGTTATTGCCGCTTCTGGCGGATAGCATTGGACCGGCAAGAGCCGGGGCAGCGAAAAGCGACGCCGTAGCGTAAGTGAGGAGACCGCGCATTTTGGAAGATGTTCAGGCAATTGAGTATCCTTTGGAAATCGTTTTGGATGATCGGTTTACGACGAGGAAGGAAGAGGGTGGATAGGTCATTGTGGGGCTATTTATACCTTTTGAAATATGAGATATTATATTGACGGTATTGATATTGGTCCAAGCGTTTTTGGACTACCTAGCTCGAATGCATATGACTCGGGTTTATCACGATATGGTCTCATTCGCCAGCCACCAGCGCATCTTCGATGTAGCTGTAGCATGTATTCTTCGGCACATAGATCCCTTTCAACGTGGGGTATCCATTAATGCATTATAAATCTCACGGATAACGCACATGTCGAAATTTCCTCATCTAGGGTTTGTATGGATAGAAAAGAACCATGGAATTCCAAGATCCCGGTATAGGCTAACTTACCCAGGTTCCTTTTCTAGCTGGGGATATTAAGTTCAATATCATCCTTGATCCCTGGACGAAGGCATTATAGTTCGTTTATGCTAAGATCGATTCTACCGATGTTTATAAAAAGGTTTGGGTTGAGATCTGGGTTATGGGATCTGGAATGGTTAGGTATGCGTTCCGGAGGCTGAATCTGGAAAGGCTAGGGTTGGGTGCGATAATGTTTATCCGGCTCACAGCTAGGTGGATGCCGCTACGTCGACGTCCGTATTATTCGCGGGCTTTTGTCAGATTATATTACCTAACGAATAGATGAGGGGATGTCGATAGTCGGACACAATCTTTTCCGATTTTCTGAGACATCCGTTGCTGGAGCCTCAGAAATTGTGTACCCACCAGCTTTCCCTCTCGATCGATGCAGGATCTCGAAATATTCAATGTGCGTTGAAACTGATAGAACTTGTTGGAATTCATTTTAGCCAAGACAAGTAATTCATGATATAACCAAGCGACAACGAGCGCAGGCTATTTTCCAAGCCCCGCCGTGAAGCGACTGAGAAGCTTCACACAAGATCCATCAAGCTTCTGAGCAGTGGGGCTGATAGTCCTTAAAAATCGCCCAAGAAGTTGTCCGATCGATCTGCTTCGTCCATTATACATACAGCCGGAAGCCATGTGCTTCGGGGAGACTGGGTCCAGGTTGCCGCGGTGGCTGTCTAAGCGCAGGGATGCATAGCCTTGCTGGACTGGGCTACCAGGTGAGGGTTTGTAATATTGTCGGATAGTGAAGCCGCCTCACCGTCGGATCCCCCGCCTTTTTGATTCTGGAATTCTAGAAGTGTTCTCATGCAATCTCGATGTTGATGGATGACAGCGGCGTCTTGGCACGGGGATGGAAGAACGAATGAGCGAATATTTCGCCCAAATTGGAGCACCTAGGCGACCCCCGCACGCCTATGACTGTGCAACGTTTCTTGCAATCCAGGCTGTGTTCGAACTTTCCTCATAACACCTAAGTTTAAGACGCATGTTAAGACAAAACCAAAAGGAACGACGAAAAGTACCGAATTAATTCGAATTCAATTGTCTTGTACTTAGACCTGATCCTGCGCTGTAGCTGGTGACTTGTCTTATCAGCGACGCGACGCAATACAATGTTATAATTTTCAATGTTACCTCGGGGCAATGCATAATTAATACTAACTAATAGTTAAATCCTCAACTTGGCATCCTATTCGAAGCACCTTAAATGCGCACCTTACATTTTACAAGGTTGGAACGTCCAGTGGCAGACAGTGTGTTAGAATTTGGCATAGTGCAGCCATCGGCCGAACCACGCTTTTGACATATCTTTTAAACATTCAACATACTATTAAGCATTCTGCCGCATCGACTGACCAAATAAGTACCATTCTGAGGCTGTGGGCATCGATACCGTGATGAGGATATGAAATTGTCCATTGTACATAAGATCGGAACCCGCTTGCAATGTCCAATCCTGGCTAGCATGTTTTAACGCAAATGACTTCGAGTGCTCGAGTGTACTTAGCTCCATAAATTATTGGCGATTGAGCACGGCGATCCCGGTTTTTAAGTTGAAGATGAAGGCTCATAGATGTCGATAGAACTATAAAATGTAGTGAAAACCTTTCAGATTCTACCATTATTTAATCCATCATTATCACAATCACAATCACCACCACCATTGCACAAACCAACAGCACAGCAACAAATCAACTCAATTGATACTATAAAGAAAGCAATACCCGACATCTCGCAAATTCAGAAATGGAAGGAAAATACCAAGCAATCCTCGAAGCTTTGAAGCCGGATGAGCAAGAATTAATCATCCATGCGCTAAGATGGGGCGTCTGGGGCGTCGACGCCGTATCAACTTTAGAGGTTGTCGAACACTATAATAAAATCTACCGCTCAGAACAAAACAATTCGACACCCTCCAAGCGTGCATCCTACGACCCTTCTTCTGACCCCAAAATCGTGGATACCAAACACCGTCTCTATAGCGCGGGCGGAGATTTCTTTCAATTCGATACTGTATCTGACACCATAAATGTCCGCCCGTCTGTTAAAGAATGGATAGAGGGCCAGGCGAAGTTATTCGCTGCACCAAAAGACGTTAATGGTAATAAACATGCATGGGTACCTGTCGTATTAAATATTTGCTAATTCCAATATGGTGATATCACAGTCGCGGAACACAAGCACATTTTGAATGGACTCGAAGATAAAAGGGGAGCACATCTTGACATTGCGACTGAGATATGTATGACTGTCCCTCCGGTAACTTACTAGTTCGAATAAAGGCTCACTATGCCCGGTTTTAG
This sequence comes from Arthrobotrys sinensis, assembly GCA_036971225.1. Classification (NCBI taxonomy): domain Eukaryota; kingdom Fungi; phylum Ascomycota; class Orbiliomycetes; order Orbiliales; family Orbiliaceae; genus Arthrobotrys; species Arthrobotrys sinensis. The sequence continues at coordinate 892,899 of JAJTTV010000014.1, read as the reverse complement.
TATATGCTCTCAATAGCAAGGAGTTTCAAGACCGGTACCGACCGTGGAATCCGCCCACAAACCTAACATATAACAAGCTTTGGGATAAGCCATGGCACAAATATCAAGATGGAGGGGAGGCGGAACAACTTATCCAACCTACTAGCACCTCAGATTCCACCGACCAAACCGACCCCGAGGTTGGGGCCTTAAAATTCCCTTCTGGACGAGTAAGGTATGAAATCAAGCACTGGGGCGAACACTTCCGTCTTTTGCAGGACGAATGGCAGCCAGAGGAGCGGAAAGGAGCTCAATGGGACAAATTCTGGGAACAGTTCAGAATTCTTATAAAGCCACATAATTGGAAGAGATGGGGTAATATGATGACCTACCGAGAGTGTGATTTCGAGGACTGGTCTGAGCCACACCAAGATCTCTATACCGGCTTCGAAACGCCCATCAGTGCTGCGGCAGATCCGGGTCTCGTATTTATTCTGGATTACGTGATGGAAAACGGAATTGCGACTGTTGAGGACCTAAACGGTGAAGTCGACGGTGTTGACTTCCAGCCAATACATCAAGCTATCGGGAACCCAAAATTTATCCAAGCTATACTCCGCCATGGAGCTAATGTTGACATCGTTTCAAAATACGGAGAAACGCCTTTGGAAACCGCCTTATCATTATACCAACTACGATCATCGTATGAGCCGGAGAAGAAGGACAACCTGGAGACCGCCAAAATCCTTATTCAAGCTGGAGCTAAATTGAAACCCGATGACAGCACCCCGGGATGCAAGTCCTTCCTATTCGCAACCAGTTTTAGAGACCTCGACCTATTTCACATGATCTTTTCGAAGATGGATAAGAACGAAGTGAATAAGGCGGACCCAGATGGGAATACTGCAATGCATCACTTATTTTCTGGCGACGATGGTGGTCAGGATATGGAGGGGGAGCGGGAAGATAAAGAGCTCAAGGAGTTTTCAGATGCTGGACGAGAAATTTTCCATCTGTTACTTCAGAGTGGAGCAGATGTCAACGCACGAAATTGCAAAGGAGAGACTCCATTGCTTTGTGCCGCCTACGAAAGAGATCTGGACGGTATTAAACTGCTTTTAGAGAACGGAGCCGATGTTCAAAGCACAGACTACAATGGAAATACCTGTTTCCATAAAATCCTAAACACAGAAGGTGTCTTCAGCAAGACTGATCCGGAGTTAATTGCTAAGGTCCTATCCGAGGCAGGCTTGGATGCGACTCAAAGAAATAATAACGGAAAAACCACACTCTCTATTGCGGTGGAAAACCACGATGCGCCCCTCTTTCGTTATATCCTCGACTTCTATCGAGAACAATCCCCATCAAGTCATGAATACCTACTCCAGGCCGATACTTCTTCCAAAAATCTTCTGTACCAGAATGCAACAAATCGGGATAGTGGAGTGGAAATCGCAAAATTGATAGTCGAAAAGTTATCCGAGGAGGAGGTATCCAGTTGTCTACGCCTTTCTGATACTCAACAGGGGTTGAATCCACTACACGTCGCCGCGCAATCTCTAAATTTCGAGATGATGGATTATATCCTCGGCTTGAAGGCTGATGTAATGGCGAGAACCCTTGATGGCCGAACAGCCTTGGATATTCTAATCGAAGAACTTCCTTCGGCGGTTGAAAATTCTAGACCGTTCTCTCTAGAGGAAACAGAAACAAGATTCGAGAAGTGCTTATCATTGCTAATTGCAGCGAGCCCCGAGTTGGGGTCGGACCTCCAGGCTTTAACACATGCTGCAGTCAGATCCGGCTCTAAAAGGATTCTTGAGTTCTCGCTTAAAGGAAACACAGATCCATTGGGTTCTGTGGACAACGATGGATGGACTATCTTCCACAGTGCCCTTTATTCAGGCTCCAAGGACCTATTGCGAGATTGCCTCCCGAGTCACTCCCATGACACCGCCTACGACGCCCTTTCGTGGTCAAAGAAGCCAGCTAAGTTATCCGAAATAAGGAAAGGAGCTTGGTGTAAACCCAGCGAAGATGGCCTTGAGATCTGGCAAGACGGTTAGTGCTAATATATGTTTCGCAGTTGTCTAGTTGAATCTATTTGCTAACATCGTTATTAACAACAGATGCCTGCCCAGAGGATACAGTCCAAGCAATTTTATCCGATTATCCAATCCCAGCGGAGGTAAATAGATACTATTTCGAAGTAACGGTAGAGAAAGTAAATTCAGAGCAAAATACGTAAGACAGCGACCCGGCCCCAAAGTTGAATATCTCAAAGCGGGATATTATATTTTACAAACCTATTGTGATGCTAACAGAAATCTTTGCTTTAGGTCACCGTGTATCGGCTTGCAATCGCCAAAGGCAAGGGAATACGACAGAAGGGTCGGCCTTTCCCACGGCATAGGTTTCGACGGCAAGACAGGCCACGTACTGATAAATCGCACCGGCGAGCCGTTCATACAAGTTAAAACTTTCAGTGATAAGCATTCAGAGTTTGGGCAGGGACCTACGAATGATACAGTGGGCTGTGGGTTCGATATCAAAACCGGAAATGTGTTCTTCACTCTTAACGGGGAATACTTGGGCGTCGGAGGCATGATGCCGAGAAGTTCAAAGTACTGCCCAGCCGTTTCGGTCGGTAATAAGAATTGCCGTTTGAGAGTGAACTTCGGCGGTGAGCCTTTTTTGTTCAAGACTCCCTATGAGAGCTTTGCCGTTCTGGGCTCATAAGCTATCTCGCCAACTCGAGTTCATGAACCGATCCCTAGTTTGTAGACGAAGATGAGCAGTGATATGTATCTTTGGATAGGATTTCTATATGAGGCGGGGCGTCTATGGACTTTTACATTTTCATGTATATGTATACTACATACCAATCTAAGAAGTATAGAAAATACTTGCCTCAGGATACGCCTGTTGACGTGAGATAGAACTAAACAGTTAAGACATAAGCGTGTTTCTGCTGTTGCATTTCGGACCCTCCGAAACAGGCAATCCGAAACCGGCAAACGCGATGGGACTAGGGACTTGGCGTGACTTGGCTGCCGACGCCGTGCAGAACTGCGACATGACATCACACTGGCAGGAATGAGCTGAGCTCGGGAAGGAAAAGGGTCCTGCTGACTGGGTCCATGGTGGGCATTCCCTGCTGTGCTACTGGACAAGTCCAGATGCGATCTGGGGTCTGACAAAAATCCGAAAGCTTAGCCTGGAAGACGACACTTTTGTGAGCGGACCGATGCCGTTGGCCGAAGCAGAAAGTCCGGGTTTCATAGTTCGCCACATGACAAACCGCCCAGACTATTGAACGAGCTCTTACCTAACCGCATACCATCACATACCGCTCCGCCATGCATTAGGAAGAATTTTTTACAAAAGGATTACGAGTCGCCAACTTCCTCGGAGAAAAGGTCAACGATATAAAGGATCTCGGTTTTCCCGGTTGTTTTCCCTGGCTTGATGGGAGAAAGGTCAAGTCTTATCCTCTTCGCGGGGTAGCTTCAAGCTTCATCGATGTCGGCTGTTTGTCGACCGATTCGTACCAATATCATCGCTACTACACGATATATTAAGGCCTTAGAAGCTTCATATTGATAGAACAACTTTAGCGCCTCCGTCACGATGAGCAGGTCTAGTTCAAAGTCACGGTCGAATTCGGTTCCAGCCAGTCCCCAAAACCGGCCAGCCTTCCCTCGTGAACCGGATCTCTACACCTCTCTCCTCTCCCGACTCACCGATTCTCACCATTCGGACCAACAAGCGCGAGACAATGGCACGTTTGGTGCCGCCTCTTCTGCTACTGCACCAGCTCTCTCCCGAGCGATATCTTCCTTCGGTGCCATTCCCACGGCCCGGCTTGATGATGATAGGTCATCAGTTCTGAGTGAAGATGGTTCTATCAATGGCCGGAAACCGCAGCAAAAATTCACAACCTCGGAGTTGGCGAGACAGAGTGGCGTCAGGCATCCACGTTTGATGTATATGAGCTACTATATACCGGCTATCAAGTGGATTCCGCACTATGACTTGAAGTACCTCGCTGGGGATGTCATAGCAGGAAGTACGTTCCCAAAATACGAATATTAATTTTGAAAGTAACAATGCTAACACCAATAACCGTAGTAACCATGGCCTCGATATATATCCCTATGGCTCTTTCACTAGCTTCCAATCTCGCCCACGTTCCACCAGTCCAGGGCCTGTACTCCTTCGCCGTCGTACCAGTTATATATGCCCTCCTCGGTTCCTGCCCTCAGATGGTCACAGGTCCAGAAGCGGCTGGCTCTCTTCTTGTCGGCGAGGCTGTTCGCCAAGCAATCAACTCAGGCAAACAGCACGACGACGACGACACCAAAAACGCTATAATAGCCGGTATCGTAACGTCAATTACAGGAATAATAGCACTTCTGGCTGGTGTCGTGCGTCTAGGATTCCTGGATAGTGTGCTGAGCAAGGCACTTCTGCGCGGCTTTATTTCAGCTGTCGGATTCGTCATCACGGTCGACCAATTAATTTCCGAGCTGGGTCTCCTCAATCTCGCAAGAGAGCAAGGTGTAACACACTCTTCGTCGATCACAAAACTCGACTTCTTGTTCCGAAATTTCTCGAATATCCACGTACCTACTGCGGTGGTCAGTCTAGTGGCCCTAACGATCATTCTTACTGTTAAGAAGTTTCGTGTAAAGGTCCAGAAGAGGCACAATTGGGTCGTGTTCATCCCGGATAGGTTCTTGGTTGTTACGATCGCGACTGTGCTTGCTGCAAAACTAGACTGGAGCGCCAAGGGCATTGAAATCTTGGGTGATGTGTCATCTGGAAGTTTTCAAATGAGATTTCCATTCAAGCAGGAGAATCTTCCGAAAATCAGAGAAGCTTTGCCTACCGCATTCTTGATCAGTGTTCTTGGATTCTTCGAGAGTGTGGTTGCTGCCAAGAGTTTGGGTAGTCCCGTCGATGCGAATATCAGTTCGAATCGAGAGCTGGTAGCATTGGGTGTTGGTAATATAGTAGCTGGATTCGGTTGTGGGCTTCCGGCATTTGGCGGGTACGGTAGAAGCAAGCTGAATAAATCAACTGGTGGTAGGACTGGAATGAGTAGTGTCGTTCTTTCGACTATCACCATAATATCTATTTGGTTTGTGCTGCCGTACTTTAAGTATATTCCGGTAAGCACTTGATCTCACAATATAGTATCTTATACAGCGGGTGCTAATAACTAATTCTGAACAGAGATGTGTCTTATCCTCCATGATTACATCAGTCGCCTTCTCCCTCCTGGAAGAAGCACCGGAGGACATCCGCTTTTTCACTAAAATTCGCTCTGCAAACGATCTTCTCATGATGTTTATCGTCTTTACCCTGACCATCGTCTACTCTCTCGAACTCGGAATCGCAGTAGGCGTCGGCCTCTCCGTCGTCCAAATCCTTCAACACGCCACTAGAGCAAGAATCGTGATCCTGGGACGGGTACCGGATACTTCTCCGGCAGTCTTCAAAGCTGCAGAGGAATTCCCACAAGAGATCGTACAGATTGAAGGGTGTTTGATTGTTAAGATCCCCGAACCCTTGACGTTTGCAAACGCCGGAGATCTTCGAAATCGGCTGAAGAGGCTTGAAATTTATGGAAGTACGATTGCCCATCCGTCGCTGCCGCGGCTAAGGAGTGACGAGCATAATCGGAATGTGGTCTTCGATGTCCACGGCATGACTAGTGTGGATGGCAGTGGTGCACAGGTGTTGAAGGAGATCGTGGAGGGGTACCTAGAGAGAGATGTTAGAGTTTTCTTTGCTAGAGGACCTAGAAGAACTGGAAAGGTTTGGGAAAGGATGGTGAGGAGCGGGATTGTGGAGCTAGTCGGTGGGGAGAAGAGGTTCTATGAACATGTTTCCGACGCTTTGAGGGCTATGGAAGGAGAAGATCAAAATGGAAACGGAAATGGAGTAGAGAGACCAGTCAGTGTATGATATAGGGCGGAGGAGGATTATAATTTAACGAACTTATCATTAGTAGATTGCATGGGATTTTGGAGATGGGAATATCTAGAGTCTAAATGGCGGTTAGATTGGACAGACTTTCGTTTATTCTTGTACTTGTACGCTTTTACCATTTCTAGGGCGTTAGAAGACTCTGGGCTGCCGTTATATAACACACACTTCATTGCAAGAAATCTACATCAATCACCATTTTGAAGTTTCTACCTATTTAAGCTAGTTATTGATAGGTGTAAGTTGATCTATTTCAACAGAGAACAACGATCCATGCTGGTTGACAATTAACTCGTTGATTGCTAGAATATTTGAAGGATAAATACTACAACGATCGCCATGGCTTTGCACATCCCGAGAATCAGCGGATCGGGGTCACAGGTATGCCCTAGATATACACCAGACAACCAAACAGCCATGTTGGCGTCAATACATTATTGTTAGGGTAAAGGATCGAAGGCCTCGCTGGGACTTAAAAGTTTGACTCTTTCAAAAATGAAAGCAACCCTATCCTATCAACCAACCAATCGTCCCAAGTGTGAATTAGGTCTGCTACAGACATATATCGCACAAACTATCCAGACTCAACATGGCGACACTAAGCAAACTCCCCTTGGACCTCAAACTCGAAATTGCAGCCAATCTCGATTCAATAGTCGATTTTACAGCGCTGTCTTGTACATGCTCCGAACTTCGTTCGATCCTGTCATATAAGGCAGTGCAAAGGAGCGTTTTCGACAATGAAACTAAGAACAATTTAACACAAGAGCTCATTGCATTATGGAACGTGAGGTATTTCAAATCCCAGCACAAGGTATGTATAAACCTGCCCCTTCAACTTTGCGATCGTAGTCCAGATTAACGGTACAGTTTCTAATGTCGATGCACCCGGGTACCCTAGGTTCTACAACATACAAATCCAGAAGCTGGTACAAGCAGGATTGAATTTCAAGTCCAGACCCACGAACAGATGATGTCGAATATAAGTGACATTTCTGAGCTTAGAAGAGTAATTCGATGGTTTACAGTGCAGTTTTTTAAATATCAGTTGCTGGGAAGGCCGGAAGAAGCCCCACCAACTGTGAGAGAAATTTCGAGGATAGACTGTGCATTCTGTGCACTGTGGTTCTGGATGGAACTCCCGTACGATTTATTGAGATTCACACCGCACTCATTAGAAACACCACGTCAACTCAACCATTTAGCCACGGGCATGACCTGTAGCACATCCGATGCTGCAGTCAGGTTGTCTGTTTACAGCTTTCTTCGGTCGAAACTGGCTGGTTCAAAGCAGCTTAGGCTAGAAAGGTTTGCAATTGATATGGCAGCTCTTGGTTCCATTGCACGGGCCTCTGCTTGTGTGACTCGTTGTAAGTATGATATCTACTTTGGCCATTACCGATTTCAAATCTAAAAGAGAGATGGATTAGATTTCAACATCGGAGTTCCAAATACACTTTTGATGAGATTCGGACTTGACGGGGCAAAGGAGTTGTTGACGGGTCGAGAGAGACCTATTAACGAGCTGATACCGATCCTTGCTCCCCCTATATTCCGGGACAGCTATCCGTATGACGAGGAACAACTATTCACTTACTTTACGTCAATGATCAACTTCTACCGAGAATCTTCTTCAGTGGTCGCATTAAGTCGCCGGCCACTCTGGAAGAACCCGAACCACCATGTGCGCGTTGGTTATGGTCCCGTGTGGAGTCAAGTGAATATCGATCTTAAAGTTGTATTCTGGGATGACGCGAGACTTCGACGATGGGGATACACTCATAACCCAAATATCGGAAATCATGGTATCTTATGTATTTTATGGGGAGCCGGGGAGAAAGAACAATGTTGTTCGGGTTGTCTACCTGAATGGAATTGTTCCTATCAATTGTAATTTTAACTGTCGTTTAAAATTTTCCGTCCTTAACTGAATTCATGAAAAATCATACACGCGATACATATGTGACGGTGATCAAGATGAACATAAGGATATGTCTAAATGTGGCGACAACTACAACCCCGCAATGACATTTGGATGATCCCCAAGCTCCTGTCAACTAATTCGAATATTCTATGCAATCGGATAATCCTGATTACTCCCGACCTCTTAATAACATTATCTTTTCTTCAATAAAGTTATGATTAGTATCGAGGTCCGGCTCACGACTACTATCCCAACAACAATCCTTCCTTCCTAATAATCAATCGACATCACGAAACAAGATAAAGCAATCCCTCTGATTGAGCCTTACTTCAAGGCGAGCTATAAAATGGCATCTATACAGACCATTCCTGCTGAGATAATAATCGAAATACTTGTCAAACTGAATTCATTGACGGACCTGGTGGCAGCAATGCAGAGTTGTTCACAACTACATTCGATTGCACTGCGATATTGGGATACGATTTTTCACTCGGTGCTCCAAAACGAGTGGGACGGTTATGGTATAGGCCCTACTCTTGAGTATCAATTAGAACTGTTGTACAACTTGCGAACCCAAAGATACCCCCACAAGGTGAGTACTCGCTTCTACATTTGCTTCAGCGCAAATTCGATCAATAAAGGCAGAATGTTTAAATGCTGACTATAAATTATTTTTTTTTCTAAGAACACGCGGATTGTAACTGGTCCAGAGGACGTTCAAACCATAGAACGTTCTGAGCTCTTGAAACTCCAACGAATCATCCGCTGGTTTACCCGACGATATGTCGATTATTGCGTAACGCGCAATTCCCAAAATACCGGTAGGAAGCTGCGACCGCCAACCCGAAAAGAACTTTCAGACTTAGACAGTGCATTTTGTATCTCTTGGATGGAGATCATGAACTTTCATCCCCTCTACGCGACCATCCATGGGGTTAAGCAGATAGTAGACGCCCACTCTGGCGTCAGACACCCAGCAAATGACAACGTCGAATTGGATCTTGATCCAATGGTTCGCCTGTCTATCAAGAACTTTTATAAATTTCTTATTAATCAATTTGTTAAAAAATATTTCGGAAACATAATTGTAGAGACAGAAGCCCGCCGCTTCCCTTCAAGTCCTCCAGGCTCTCCCGCCTCAGGTATGGTCCCTAGAAAATGAACAATCTCTATCATACAAGGAGCTCATACAATGTTACAACCGTAGGCCCCGAAGACGAGACCGTAATCACACCAACGGAATACGATCCATCCCATTGGATGTTGAGAGATATGGGGTTAGATGGCTTCAAAAAATTTCTTGAATTGCCACTTGATCAGCGGATTGCGAAAGTTCGTATTTACTTACCCCCAGGTTATCATCAAGTAATCAACGCCCACCCTGTGCTACGACTACGCGGCCATATGTGAAGTTTAAAGTATCCATAGTTTACTTAGCCAATCATACAATTCATCGGAACCATTACCTGCAGGGTAAGAAAGTTTTTCGACGAAAGGCTGAAATCTCTGCGATACAGCGTTACCGGAGCCGGAGGTTCGAGGTTAATCTAGGCGGTTGGTGATGCATGATGCATAGCAACCCTCTCTATAAAAATATTTTAAGTTTATGCAAGCTGCAGCTGTAGCCGGTCTCCGCAAAAAAATTCAAAAGCGTTTTTCTCGCCTAAGAATTACATAGGCAGAAGCTTGAAAACTCCGCTTTACGCTTCGCTTCCGAGGAAGAGGGCCTGGCTGCTCGCTATAGCGTTGACCTGTTTAGAGTTTGTAGTATCCGTTCGGGTGATGGGGTTTCGCATAACGTAAAGTACCCGTACGTCGTGGCTACCTAGCGCATTGATCCCACAACTTCGGAACCAAATTTGACATGCTTTGACGGAACCTTAGCCTGGTGGGTCTTATTCCCCGAACCTCCAAGCTACATTATATTTAAATATCGCGATTCTTGCAAGGAGCATCGCGATATCGGGACCACTCCAGAAATTTGCATCCCGTAAATGGCTCCCGACGGAAACGATATCCAAGGCATCCATAAATTCTATACTTTGTAGTCATGAACTCGCTTAATTGTCAATCAAAGTCTATTGAACGCTGCAGTTTGATCTACCGAACAGGAAAAAAAGTGCATCCACTGAGAAAGAACCCCATAGCGACTATACCGCCACCTATAGAGTGCTATGATGCCTAATACCGCCTCCAATCTTCTGGCCATAACCCCACCCGATCTGATTTGCGGTCCTGACTTCTACGCCGAGCTCTCGAGCCCACGACCAAACCAACGCTGGGTTCTGCAGGAAAGGCCTGCCGACGAAAATGGCGTCTGCGTCTCCCTCATCCAAGATCTCATTCGCCAAAGTTCCCGTGTTAATCAAACCGACGGTGCTGGTGGCAACATCTAATCCCTCAGCCTTAAGCCCCTGCTTGATGGCTTTGGAAAAAACGCGCTGGTAGCCTGGACCGGTCTTAATCTGTTGCTTTGGCGAATTGGCGGCCGAAGAGACATCGAAGAAGTCGACCTTTCCGGTTCGTGCCATGGCTTGGGCGAGCTTAACTGCATCTTCGGTCTTCCAGGATTCGATGGAAGTATCATGTTCAAGCCAGTCAGAACCAGTGAATCTCACGAAGATCAGTGTCTCATCCTTTGCGTTCGCCTTTGTGACATCAATGATCTCAAGGAGCAAGCGAATGCGGTTCTCGAAGCTGCCACCGTACTTGTCGGTTCTGAAATTGGAGGCTGGAGAGTAAAACGAGTGAAGGAGGTAGCCGTGTGCGGCGTGGACTTCGACTACATCCACTCCTGCAGCGACAGCACGGCGAGTAGCGGCACCCCATGCTTCCTTGAGTTGGTCAATTTCGTCAAGAGTTAATTCGTGAGGCTGCGGGCTTCCGACATCGAAAGGAACCGGGGAGGGACCGTTGACTCCGTAAGGCCAACCACCAGCCTGAAACTTTATGTTAGCTTGCCACGTCTTGGTGGAGAATATGGGGAAATCGAAGCGATACCTTTGGGGTAGCGACAGCTTTTCTGCTCAACCATGGTGGCGTTGTGCTAGCTTTCCTTCCGGCATGAGCCAATTGAATACCAATCTTCTGATTCTGTCCATGCGCGAAGTCTACAACTCGCTTCAAGGGTTCGATTTGGCTGTCCTTCCACAATCCAGAGTCATCGGGAGAGATCCTTCCTTCCGGCACTACTGCAGTGGCCTCGATAAGTGTCAAAGCGGGTCCTCGAGAGAGGATACCACCAAGATGGGCGATATGCCAGTCGGTTAGATGTCCATCCTGTGCCGAATACTGGCACATGGGCGAGACCCAGATGCGGTTCTGGAACGTTACGCCACGAATAGTGATCGGCTGGAAGAGTTTTGGAATCGCCTGGCCATTGGTAATAGCGGTACCGGCGGCCGGGATCTGAGCTGGAGTGAAGTAGGGAATCTGAAAGGATTTGTTAGCCAGGCTGCAAGACACGGGAACATCCATGAAAAAGAAAGATGCATATGGTGAACTTACTCCTTCCGCGCCAACATTCAGAATGTCAGGCCATTCCGGGTTAGCAGTGCTAGAACCTTCAACTGTAGCCTGGATGGTCATGATGTTGGATGTAGCGAGTTTTATGTGTTGTATTTGTTTTTGCGGGGTTGCAGGTGGGGGGCCTTGAACTCAGGGTCCGACTGTCGGGGTGGGAAGCAGCGAGATGCTCAATTAGCTAAGAATGGGGTATCGGTGATGGTGTTTTGAAAATGATAACGTTTAGATCGATATGTAAAACGAAAAGAGATGAAGTTAATTCAATAAGACCGTCTATGCAATGGCTGATATCAGAAAATGCTGTATTAGAATCAAGTTACTATTGTATCCTGCCTTTTGAAATAAGCCAACATCCGACAAAGTTGCCATGGCCCGAATTTATACCAAGTAACCCTCGGAAGACAACCCGTGGGCGTTATCGATAATACTGATTATGCATTGGGCATAATATGGCGGGAAAGGGCATCGTCTAAGCTGAGTAACGACTGCTTCTTCCGGTATTACTAATGCCACGAAGTCCTCCGAATTACGTGCTTTTGCGCACACCTCTTGGTAGACACCAAGCAGTTTTTGGTGTTTTGGGTCGAAGAATGGAAGAAAACCTCTCCTCGTACGACGAGGGATTACTAAGGGTTCGACGGGTTGGGCCGAACAAACCTCAAGACATTGCTACCTCGTAACTTGAAGCAGTTACGCAGGTAAAGTAGCATTTCGGATGTCTAACGGGCCCTAATCTCCCGCCAGCTCGCCGGTATCAGACCATTTGAAGACCGAGTACGCAAGCGCCGGTGCATTGTAACGGAAAGAAGATACTCGAAGAATCAGTTTGACGTCATTGATGGATCGCTTGGAATTCAAGAACCACCTTCATTCGGATATCGTGGGCGAATTCGCGACTTGTTTCCCTGAAGATTTAGCTCTTTTTGTCTCGGATGCAGGTTTTGCATTTTACCGCGGGAGAATATTCTAATTTGTCAGCCAAGTTTGCCCGCCAGATCTGACTAATGGTTCTAAGCTTTTTCGGTGCAAGCGACGAAGACGAAATCGAATTCAAGGAGGAGAATTCCACATTAAGCTAATGGTTTTCCGCCGACATCTTCGCTGATTTTTCCATTTTACCATTGAATCTTTAACGGTTTGGATACGCACTGCTGTGAACCTGGTTTTAAGGGTCTGACGTGGGGGCGCATGGTGCCCAAGATCTGATCCCAACTTGGTTCTGTGCACATGTGTTGCTTCCAAGTTTTCCCAATAAGCTTTCCAGCCTTGGTGGTATCGTTTTCCCATACATCATCGAGACGGCCTTACTTTATTTCCAAGTTCTTTTGATTTTCGATATTTGCCTTTGTTTGAAGGATTTGATAATAATCCTTGGTGTTAGATCTTCGTCGCGGCTACCTAGGAATCGTTAAGCTTGCGATTCAGTATTTCTCAACCGAACGACCATGGACCAACCCAATAAGCTACAAGGCCACCTACATTCTTCAGGTCAATTCTCACGGCGTTTACAAATACGCTCAGGCTCAACATATCTGCCTACTCGGAAAATTTCATAACGTTAACGACCATAGCTACCCTATCCGAGGCCAAGTCGATAGCTTAGCTAACGAGGCTTCGAATCCAAGGAATATATCTCGGGGCTGGGCAGACACGTAAAGTCCGGCATTTCCCGAGTAGCACAAAGTGGTCGTGTGCCTCCGAAATTGCGTCTGCCATGCACAAAGAAAATGCAGACTCGTCAAGCCTTGAGCGGGAGTGGCGTTTCGTCCACACTCGACAGGTGCAGCCGACTCATGGCAAGCACCAAGAGGCCCGGAAATTTCTTTAGGCGGGAAAAGAACAAATCTATTTTGTAAGATGGAACATTCTATGATTCCTCACGAGGGTCATACAAAGTCGTAATGATGGGCGTGGTGAGCGCTTGCCGTTACACGTTAAAGACATGAACTCCCTCCAACGGTTTTATTACGAACCCAAAATAAAATCTCGATATATATGTCGCCGGTCGATTTGCGAGCTCGCTAGATTCGTTGGTGGTTTCGAGCATCACCCGATAGTGGATTCCTATGCCAAGTTTCACGTCCAGGCTGAAGCGGTGTAGAATAGAATAGACTTCAACATCTCCGATTGATAACAAAACTGCGCGATATTCCGTGGGGTGATGTATTGAAAGGCTCCATAGATAGACAGGGAATAAACTTGACGAGCAACACGGAGATGTGACAATGTAGATGCGCCTTAGTACGAGAAGCCTTCTTGGCCTCATGTCAAGGAAATCTTAAAAAAAAATTCAACTATCAGGCTGCATCTACCAAGTATTCCAAGATTGTATTCGTTCTGGATATATACCCGCGAGATACCAGTGTTGCCTGTTTTCGACGAGGCCATAGAGTTGTATCGGTCAAGTCTTAGATATCGGTCGCGGTCGAGACATGAGATGGGTCTCATGCATGGCTACGAGAGCCAAGTCTGGAAAGCATGTTGCCTGAAAAGCCAAGAGGGCCATCCTTCGACAGGGTTCATTTCAAAACCTCCAACAATCCATGCTCCGATTTGTCGAAAATGGGTTGACCGAGAGCTACCAGAAATGCGCAGTTGTCGGTTGCCTGATTCGACAAAAAAAGGAAACAGCAGAGATATGCATGGGGACATACCATTCGCATTGCAAATTATAGGCACACGATATGTACGCTTTTGCTTTTTGAGCGGGTTAGCATGCAAGGCGCCTTGGGCGAACGAGAGACACTGGGGAGAGCTTGTATCGTTAGTTTTCCTCGTTCGACTCTTTCCCCAGCTTTTATCAGTTGACAAGAGACAACGTTATAGTAGTTTCTCCGTATTGGCCATATTCGTCCCCCTTCCTTGACTCGGTAAGGTTTCACACACGCCCAACACCACTAACATTCAGTACAACCTATACAGGAAAATCCTATCGGCCTGCCGCAATTGCGAAAGCAAGAAATACAGGGCTATGAAGGATTAATTACTTTTTTCGTCAATCGACGCCTTCTGTACTTATCTGACAAAACGATGAGCAGGCGGCGGAGGGTACCACCATGCATTCTAACATGTGTGACCCCGAAATAAACCATGCAGTGTGAGCACCTTGTCTATCAGTGGCCATACAATGACTGGGGTACTGGGTTCCAGAGATATCGGGTACACACACATCCAGCAACCTGTCGCAGGTCCGCAGGCAGGTCCCAGCCCAGGTCCAGAATTTGTTTAAAGAGGCAGCTTTGGACCCTTCTTCCGGATCCCATTCTCTTCCCTTCCCAGGCTTCCCCTCATTCTCGAAGATCTCCCTCTTCTTTATTTATATATATACGGCCAATCGAATTCATCTTCGAGGTTGTGATATTCTTGACTGCCTTGCGACTGCATAATTTGCGTTGCTAGCATAACTGCTTCATTCTCCAAGTGGTGGAAAGTCCATTCCATACTCAGGCATATATATACGGTTGGGCTATCTCCGATCACTGAATAGATCGTAACTCGATCAAAAATTCCTCTACAATGGCGGTCCTCGGACGACACGACGAAGAGAGCAAAGGCGGCGACGTAATGGTCGACCGCAAAGACTCGAGCTCTCCAGGCCTCACACCAGAGGAGCAAATCCTCTCTGATCCTGATGATGTCGGCCACTCGTTACATCGTGGCCTGAGATCACGTCAGGTTACTATGATTGCCATCGGTGGCGCTATCGGTACAGGTCTTATCATCGGAACGGGTTCTGCCCTGGCTAAAGCTGGGTAAGTATAAGCTTTTTGTAGCTTAAGCTTCCTCATTGAACATTTAACTTTCGTTGTTGGCGAGATGCGACGACGAGGTTTATCAATAATTTGAGCTCGAACAAAGCGACTGACTGTTTTTGGAATTGCTTATCTAGTCCTGGCTCTCTTCTTATTGCCTATACTTTCGTTGGTGTAAGTTTATCTTCAAATCCGCGGAAACCGATGACCTTCGGATACAATGTATGGGAAAATATGAGGCTAACGAGGCAAATATAGTTCATTGTCTTCCTTGTTATGGCCGCATTGGGTGAAATGGCAGCATGGCTACCAGCTGCTGGTGGTTTCTCCGTCTACGCTACTCGATTTGTTGATCCCGCTCTTGGTTTTGCTCTCGGTTACACATAGTGAGTATACTTTTCGATAGAAGCCTATGAACATGAGGGCGCTAACAGAGTAAACCTACAACTCTAGCTGGTTCAAATACATCATCACGACACCGAATCAATTGACGGCAGCCGCACTTGTCATACAATTCTGGCTACCTGCGTCGAAAGTAAATCCGGGAGTTTTTATAGCGGTATTCTTGGTGGTAATTATCGCCATCAATTATTTCGGTATCAGATTTTTCGGAGAATTCGAATTCTGGCTTTCTTCCATCAAGGTCCTCGTCATCTGCGGTCTCATCCTTCTTTCTTTGATCCTCGCTCTAGGTGGTGGTCCAGACCATGACAGGAAAGGATTTAGATACTGGAAAGAACCAGGTGCTTTTGCACCATTCCTGACTACCGGCTCCCTTGGTCAATTCTTAGGATTCTGGTCTACTATGGTCAACGCTGTCTTCGCCTATCTTGGAACTGAGCTCGTCGGTGTCACAGTCGGTGAGGCCGAAAATCCACGAAAGACTATCCCCCGCGCGATCAAGCTCACCTTCTACCGTATCCTCTTCTTCTACTGTCTTTCCGTCCTTCTCTTGGGTATGATCATTGCCTATGACGACGATGAACTCGTCAAGGCGACCAAGCAAGCCTACAACTCCGCCGCTGCCTCTCCATTCGTTGCCGCTATCCGAGTTTCCGGAATCAACATCCTCCCAGGGTTCTTGAATGGCTGTATTCTCATCTTCGTCTTTTCAGCTTCCAACTCCGATCTTTACATCGCCTCCCGTACCATCCACGGTCTTGCTCTGAAAGGCCATGCCCCCGCTATCCTCGCTAAGACAGATTCCCGTGGTGTCCCATACAACTCGCTTGGTCTCTCTGCTCTTTTCTGCTGCCTCGCCTTCATGAACGTTACCAGCGACTCCAAGACTGTTTTCGGATATTTCGTCAATCTTGTCACTATCTTCGGTCTTCTCACTTGGATCTCTATCCTGGTCTCCCACGTCTACTTCGTCCGTGCGCGAAATGCACAGGGTGTCGATCCAGCGACTCTAGCGTACAAGGCACCTTTCGGTCTCGCCGGTACATACTTCGCCCTCTTCTTCTGTATCTTGATCGCCCTCACCAAGAACTTCGATGTCTTCGTCGGCGGATTCAAATACAAGACCTTCATTACTGGTTATCTCGGCATTCCGCTCTACCTCATCATGATCTTCGGCTACAAGTTCATGAAGAAGACTGAAGGTGTCAAGCCTGAGGAGGCCGACCTGTGGACCGGCAAGGATGCCATCGACCGAGATGAGGAGATGTGGAAGATCAGGGACGCCGAAAAGAAGGCTGCAGGTGTGAAGGATGGAGGCTGGTTCTACAGGACATTCGTTGCATGGTTGTTCTAAGCGTAGAAGGAGGCCGATTTATTTGGGCCGATTTAGGAAGGATATCTCTTTCAGTACTGATATATACCTAGATTCCCATGATTGCATGCATTTGTTTGACGCTACTATATATGATCTTTGTGGCATAATGTCTACTAGCGAAATATCATGAATTTTTTTAATTTAATTTAATCGTACATACATTGAGTATATCGTCTTTACAACTGTAACGCAAAGCATATAGTTGATTCTATTATTTTTCGTGCTATTTTCCCGGTTCCCAATCCCGGATCTAGAACCCGGTGCCAAATGATTTTGTGGGTCAACACAAATCCCATGTGACATTTTGACCACTCTCGCAAGTTCATGCAAGTATCTCGCGATTTGTCCCCACAATTTAAGCAATAAGAATAAGAATAAGATTTAGGCGGCGGACGCTTTTCTTTCGTTTCTGCTAGTTTGGGTTGCATCCGAGAAAAGCGATGCAATCGTGGCAATTGGAAAGACCCACCTGACATTTTTCTTCTTCTTTTTTTGCTATCTCTTGGTCCTGAATCTAATCCCTGTCATGATCCATCCATTGATACGGAAGGTCGTAGGCAGACATTCTTATGGTTTGACAACAGGGTTCAGGGAATATGACATTCTGACAGCGACATGGGGGATTATAATAATGATAAGGTAATCCTTCTTAGGGAATTCGAAGTCTTATGAACCATTTGGCCTCAACATTTCCGCGATTTGGGGCCCTTGTCTATACTTTCGCCTTCCTCGTGTTCCATTCCGACAAGCCCTTGGAATGCTAACCTGACCTATGGGTCCTTCCTCAGAGCCCTCTACCTTGGGTGGTGCAAGACTCGTGCTTTGACAGCTGCCAGCTCCGGTGCTAGCATTTCGGGCTCCCATGATCCGCGTGCCACGACCCTTCTAGCTTTGCCTCTCGCCAAGTTCCGAGCGTGCTATCCCGCTTCTACCCAGGTTTTCAATACCTTCCAGAAAAGTTCTCAAGTGCTTACTTTCCTGGTACGTATAATTGCTGATGCATCCTACTGCCGTTCGGCGCGATCCAAGAAAGCCAATAGGCCTTGGTTATAAGGCTGCTAAAGTACCAAGCAATCCAAGATAGCTAAGTTGGACATGTCGGAAGACCAAACCAGAGTAGTTATTCCGTATTCTATTCGTACATGTACATTGCTGCAGAAATCCAACGGACCGCAAAACTTCGAAACCGCTAAACCATATCATCGTAGACATTAAAATCGGTAGCCTCGTTACAAAATCAGAGATTTACCAATCCAGCCCCGGGCCTCCACATCCCCCAACCATCGCCGGCTCCTTGGTTTTCATTATCGTCCTTTCGCTAGGCTTCTTGCTTGTTCTTCCTTTGAGATATACATCCATTTTGTCAAAGGGCAGCTTTCCCTCATCCTTCTTGACAATCCACTTCCCAGTTGCCAACACTCCATCCAATTCTTCCACTGGAGGCAACCTCAAATAAATCCATCCATCTTCTCTCTCCTCAGCCTCGAATACAGCGATGTTAATTTCATCATCATTTGCGCACTTGCCCGCCTCTTCTCCGTTCAATTCAAAATTGCGTTTGTGATTTGGGCACGAGACCCATAGTTTCCCGCTTGCATCGTCGCCGATCAGACCATCCGATAGGACAAATGATCGTTTGTGTGGGCACATCTGCTGCGACGCGTAATACTTGCCCTTAATCTTAAAAACCGCTAGTTGTGTCTCTCCGCGCTTGATATTGGCGCTATTATCACCTTCAAAGTGCTTAGCTTCGATAACAGGCTGCCAGGCCAAGCTGCTCCATTTATGCCCCTTGAAATCGTATTTCACGGACTCGGAAGCCCAGTATGTTGGCCTCTCCTGCTCTCTCTCTTGGACCACCTCCATGGTTTCTTGTCTATCCGTTGTATTTGCGAATTGTTGAAACATTTTCCGTTTATCCGGGTTGTTAATGGCTTCTTTCCATTCACAGAAGAAACTGTTCACGAGCTCTTGCATTTGTTTTTCGAGTTCGCTGCAAATACCGAGTTTGTCCTCGATGATTACTTCCCGAAGGTATTTGATCCCTCCGGGCAAGTTCTCGAGCCACCGGGCGGTACGTTGGAGTTTGTCGGCTGTGCGGATGTAGAACATTAGATACCGATCGATGAGAGGAATAACCTCATCGGGCGGAACATCTTTGGCGAGAAGTTCAGAATGTTTGGGCTTCGCACCGCCGTTACCGGCGACGAAGATGTTGAAACCTTTTTCAGTGGCGATGAGACCGAAGCTAAAACATTATTCAATGTGAGTGACAAGACCCTTTGAATTCATGAAGGAATATGAGGGAAGTATAGTTCGTACTCTTTATTCTGAGCTTCCGCACACTCTCGCACACAACCGGATACTCCAGATTTTATCTTGTGAGGAGCACGAATACTCTTATACCGTTCCTCAAGTCTGACGGCCATACCAACACTGTCGCCGATACCGAAACGGCACCATGTGGTTCCGACGCAGCTCTATTGTTCTGTGTTAGCTATCGCTCCTATTCCTGCGCATGCAATCAGATAACAGATTTAATTACCTTAACGGTTCTTAAACTCTTCGCGTAAGCATGCCCGCTCTCCATTCCTGCATCCACTAGCTCTTGCCAAATATTCAACAAATCTCCCTTCTTCGCTCCAAACATGTCGATTCTCTGCCCTCCAGTAATCTTGCAGTACAATCCATATTTCTTCGCGACCATACCGATGGTAATCAACCTATCCGGCGTAATCTCACCTCCCACAACTCGTGGGACCACACTGAAAGTTCCGTTCCGCTGAATATTTGCCAAGAAACGGTCGTTGGTGTCTTGAACTGCGTGTAGGTCTTTGTCCATTACGTGTCTGTTGAAAAGCGAGGCGAGGATGCTTCCTATGGCGGGTTTACACGCTTCACAGCCAACAGAGTCGGGATCTTTACCATATTCCTTCATCACGTCTGGGAAACTCGTGAGTTTCTTGACGGAGATGATGTTGTACATGTCGGCACGGGAATAGGCAAAGTGAGGGCAGAGGTGGTTCGAGATTTCAGCGCCCATGGATTTCATGGTGGCGTTGAAGATGGATGTTACGAGAGGCATACAGCCACCGCATCCTGTACCGGCTTTGGTGCAAGATTTGACGTCACCAATAGATTTGCAGGTTCCGTTTTTAGTATGTGTGACTACGTCGCCCTTTGTAACGTTGTGGCACGAACATATTTGGGTATCGTCATCGCTGGGCTCCGATTAGTACTTGAAAATGGTGAGGTATTGTGATCGTGGAGTGTGTACAACTTACATATCATCAAGATTATCCTCCCCGCTCTTTTGACTTCCTAGGATGAATTCTGCTGGCGGCACTTCAAGTTGTTTCTTGGTTTTTACCATTTGAACAAGCTTGATATAGTCCTTAGTATCACCAATCATCATCCCGCCCAGAAGATATTTGCCATCCATTGTGAACAGATATTTCTTATAAACGCCCTGAAATGGGTCCTTATACGTAAGGGCCTTCACAGGAGGAGGTAGTGGCGCAGCCCCATTTCCATTCGCTTGAACCGAACCCCTTCTCCTCGCAGCAGCAGCCTGTCGCCCTGGCATTTCTCTCGGACCGTCTCGATCCGCGAAGAAATCACCAAATGAAGCGACATCTACGCCAAGAAGCTTGAGCTTTGTGCTCAAATCTGGTCGTCGGAATTTCCGTTGAGTGTGAGCTTTCGCTTGGGTGAGATTGAATGCAAGGATATCAGCCATTTCTATGCCCGGGGCGATGAGACCGAATGTCTGGTTCTCCCAGCTGGCGCACTCGCCGATGGCGTAGATATCAGGATTAGAGGTTTGAAGTTTCTCGTTGACAACTACACCGCCACCCTTTTCGTAGCAATCTAGACCAGCCTCTCGAGCAAGCTCGTCCCTGGATCTGATACCGATCTAAGCCCCAAAAATGTCAATATCAATCTCTTTAGTGAATTGTAATGAGATCTGAATGGGTGCACTAACAGCAAAGCAGACCGTACTAGCTTCGACGAAATCCCCATCTTCAAAAGTGACCCCGCGAACCTTCCCTTCCTCGTTGGTTTCAATTTGTTTGACTCTTTTCTGCAGCATTACATCTACTCCCAATTCCCTGACCTTTTCCACCACCAAGCCACCCGCATCACCGTCCAATTGCCTTGAGAGAACCCATTTATTCCGATCAATCAGACCGACTTTTCCATAATTCTCCAAATCCAATAATGCCTTAGCTGCTTCTAGTCCTAATAGACCACCGCCAACCACACAACCTAGTGAACCTTTCACTGTGGCTGAATACTTTATCATTTCTTCCAAATCCGCAATATTGCGGTATACGAAGACACCGGTTGCATCGTGGCCGGGTGTATTTTCTGGAAGTACGGCATCGGAGCCAGTAGCGAGAATTAGAATGTCATAAGTGACTTGTTCGCCCGAAGATGTAGTTACGTATTTGTCGGCAGGGTTGATGGATGTTACTTTGGTGTTGATTTGATAGCCCAGGGACGGACGGTGGGAATCATACTATCGTTTATAATTGCATCAGTAAAAGTCTTTGGAGGGCGCGGTTCGGCGATCGAGTAAATTATACATACCCAAGATACGGGATTTAGATATAGCTTATCGATTGCCCGATGTTCGAAGAATGTGGTAAGGCCAACGCGGTTATACGCCACATGCGGTTCTTCACCGATCACCACTATTGTGTATTCTTGTCGTCGGGCGTCGAGTTTTATCAATTTCTCACTGAGCATTAGAAAAGTTAACTACCGTTCAATTTCGCAATTTGCGATCATAGCACCTCCATCGCCAGGTCTAGTGCATCGGACGACTTACATGAACCCGACAGCCACCATTCCCAAACCGACAATCACTATCTTCTTTTTAGGGATCTCGTCGGCGCTATTGACGCCGTTTTCTGCATCCTCGTTTGAATTGCCGTTGATACCATTTTCACCGTTGGTGGGGCGCTCGCCGTTCTGAGCGCCTATCGTCATCTTCGGTCTTGCTTTGGACCAGCTGGTCCGATTATAATTTAAA
Source organism: Arthrobotrys sinensis (assembly GCA_036971225.1). Taxonomy (NCBI): domain Eukaryota; kingdom Fungi; phylum Ascomycota; class Orbiliomycetes; order Orbiliales; family Orbiliaceae; genus Arthrobotrys; species Arthrobotrys sinensis. The sequence goes on along the minus strand of JAJTTV010000014.1, from coordinate 870,910 downwards.
CTCTACTCTTGCAGGCCTTAAACTTCAATTCGCGCTACCGGCAAAATAAATGGCTTCTATTTCTTGACAATTCCAATCCACCCAGATATAATATAGAGATTGATTTTGCCGAATATCGAATATGCGTTGGCGAGAAGATCCGATCAGTAGGTGATTTCTCGCGAAGGTTGTCTTCATAAAAACTGATCCGAGAATTTCTATGAGAAGAGGGGAAAGGAAGGCGGGAGAATAGAATACGAGTTTAGGATAACACCTCCTCTTTCGTGTACAGATCGTAGGTTATTAACTTTCCAGCATTTTTCATTCACCCCCAAGCTTGATATAATATCGTACGCATTGTGGTATTTTGTGCAACAATAGGCTTTTCCGTTCCCGCCTTTCGTGCTCCCTGCCAGTTTCCCAGGAAAAACCCCCCACCAAGGCAAACGGATCGGAAGCCATAATCGCGATCTGTTCTATTATACATAAAATCAAGTATATCCGTGGAGTAGTGGAATCAGCTCAATTGCCTCGGAAGTACCATATTCTCGCAACAAGACTGCAGGCGTTCAAGGTAGTCTTAAGTACTAGCTTATCAGCGACTTGCAATTCCAACCCGCGGATGAACAACTCCTTGTTCGCCATTGGTCCAAATTATCGATGTGGGAGGCGAAGCTAGATCAAGGCCGACGCCATTGGCCAATATTAGTATCGATAGAAAAGAAAGTGGGATGTCCATGTCTATCCTGATAAGAGTGTGTCTGTATTCGAAGGGACATGGTATAGACGACAACCTTTTTCTCGCGTATGCCAGTTCGGAGATCCCGCGTGCATGATAAGGCTAAATGAAAATACAATAGCGTTATTGCGGCGGTAGGATTCTGCTCAATATTGACTTTTGCGCGGAGACATTCTCCTTAAAATAAGCTTCAAACTTTTAACAAGGGCCCCGGCCTGGTGTTTTTCGCATGCGTGGTATTTTGAACGTCTCAACACAAAACTTTGAGCGTCCAGATAGTGCATGCAGACGGCAGTCTCGTTACCTGTAGACGGTTCCTTCATCGGGATCATGTTCAAAAAGTAACGTCAATTATCGGCCCTAAATGTGGGAACTAATATCGTACAGCAATAAACAACCAAATGCGTTTGACGAGCACAACTCAGACTCGTTATGCAAGCCAGATTACAGTATCCAGATCCATCAGTATATACAGATACCGCAACGATGAGCGCTAGCGGAGCACAATCACATTAGAAGAACACCATATCGTCTTCCCCAAATCCTGCTTCCATCAGAATCTTCTTCGCACTTTCTTCCATTGCTGGGGGTCCACAGATTAGGATCAACACCCCTTCCCTGTCAGGCATCTCTCTCAGCAACAATTCCTTCCCAATCCTTCCTCTTAAACCTTTCCATGTGTCTGAAGGTTTCGATAGAGTATGTCTGTAGAGTTTTGTTAGCCTATGGTCCTTTTGGGCCATTATTTCAAGGTAGTAGAGAGACACTTACAATATCTTGCACTTATCTCCACCAATTCTTTCAAATTCGTCCAACTCCTCTCGACACAAGATATCCCCTTCCTCTCTATTCCCATCGAATACCACACATCTTGTCTCATCTCCCTCATCCCTAACCACTTGTCTCAATACTTGAAAGATTGGAGTAATTCCACTCCCACCGCAAATCATGCCGAAGCTTTTGACATTCCTTTCCTTCCCCATAAGCATTACTCTCCCGCGCCCAATGTATTCTAGCTTCCCTATTGGGCCCTTAACATCAATCTCTTCTCCTAACTTTAAGGCATCTAGCGCTAGCGTCATTTTGCCGCCGGCAAAGAGTGGAACCTCCGACGGAAAGTATACTTTTACCAACAGCTCAAGTTTGCCCTTTGTATCTCCCTCCGAGATAGGCGTGTAGCTTCTGATAATAGCATCCCCAGTCTTCTGGTCCTTTAGTCGGATCATTAAATGTTGTCCAACAGGTAATCCCAACACTTGCTCTTCATGCTGAAGGGCGAAGATGTATATCCTCGTATCCCACGATATGACCTTCTTTTCTATCAGAGTGGATTTGATCCACACTTTGGGATTGAGGAAAATTGGAGAAGTAGCATCGGCCTCTGCTCCTCCACCGGATGCAAGGGTTTTAGCAGCGGCAGGTGATAGAGTACCAATGTGATACTTTTCCATCATCGCTTTTGCGGTCTCGCTGTGAATTGCGAGGAATTCCTCTGATGCGTCCGTTCCAGCTGCCGCGATGATACTTGTTGCACCACCGGGATGGTCCTGGAGATACGGTGTGCCGTTGTAGACTTCGTTGTTGACCACAAACCACGGCTCCTCAGCGCCTTCGTGAGCTTTGAACTCTTCGTATTCAATGATCCGGGAGATTTTGGGATTGACCATCGAGATTGCAGACACCTCCTCTTCAACTTTGGGTAGCGGGGTTTCATTTGGTGCAAGCTCGCCCCAATTTGCCCCTGTCAGGTTGCCTCCGGACTTCTTTACACGTTCCATCCATCCTCCTGGCATTAACGCTGGCTGTGTTGGGTGTTCGAAGTGGAGGGTATCTCCATCTCGACGGATGGCAACGCGGAACCAGGGGTTGTTCATCATCCCTAGCACGGACCAGTACATATCCCGTGGCTGTAGATTCATACTATCATCCATAGCTCGTAGTAGTAAACCATCAGAACTTGCCAGTTCTTCGGTATCAATGTCGAACGACCAAAAACACCAACAATGTGAAGTATCTCTGTAGCTTGCGTCGAGTTTTCCACCAAACAATGTGATATTTTCGTACTCCAAGGCCCGGTAGAGATCTTCGGGATAGGAAACGTTGGCAAGAGACCAAGTTTGCCCGCGGTCGAGTGAGAGTTCTACACGCGAGATCTTGCGACCGCCACCAGTGTAGGCGTAGCCGCGGGCTGTGTAGATTTTCGAGCTTGTTGCAAGATCAAGCGTTTCACCATGCTGTGGATAAGCTATTGCCGAGTTTGTCGAGAGGTCATAAATAGCATAACGTTCATCTGTCCACCACGAAGTGTCTTGTGAAGACATCTCTGGAGTGACCATAGTCCTATATCATTAAGTTCATTAGCTTATACTTCAGGATATTTTCCCATCAACTTGTATGTTCGGGAATACTCACGGCAACACTCGATTATCGTAAATATGGTACCAATTGTCACTCGGCCCGTCCGTCAAAATCAACCGTTTCAACCACTTAACACTTCTCCCTCCGATCTGCCCAGGGATCACAACCCTAATTGGCTTCCCGTGATCTGGAGCCAACGTCTCCCCGTTCATTTTATGTGCTAGCATAATCCCCCTATTCGGGTCATTTACCCAGCTCAATTTTGTGTTTGTCCCATAATATCCATTCGGTAACTTATCTGCACCTTCCATGCATACATATTTTGCTCTCCTTGTTGGCTTCGCTAGACGGATAACATCAGCCAGCATTGGGCCAGTCCATAGCGCTGTTGAGACACCAGCTGCACCCCAGCTAAAACCTTTGGTTTTCCGAACCATATTTTGTTCTTTACGACGGTTGCCAGCACATACCATCGTTACGGGTACGGTATATTGTTCAAATTCCTCTAGGATCTGTTTGAATGTTAATGTTATGGGAGTTTCAACCAGCCCTTCGATCGATATCTCCCAGTCTGGGATTTCTTCGTCTTGAACTTGTGGGACGGCGCCATGGTTGCGGACATAGAAGAGCTCTGTGGGAGTAAGAAACCCAGAATCGAAGAGATCTGTTAATGGCGCTTCAACATTGAAAGGGTGCACACCAGTGAGTCGAATCAGGCGTGGGTCGCGAGGAATCCAGGAATCCGGTGTATCTTTGTCAATAGGAAGAGGAGAAATCTTCGCAGATATTGGGGGAAGCGGAAAGGTATACTGGAGCTCTGAGGACACTGACGCAGGTGGCGAGGGAGGAAATGTAGTATCCTGTAACGGTATACTGGAGTCGAGGTGAAGTTTATTCGGAGGATGTGTTGAGGTTGTAGTTCTTGTGATAGTCGCCATGGTTGGGATTTGCTGGAGAAAAGTCCCCGCAGGGCCTTAAACTGGCTATGTGAGGGCCTTTCTTAATGGACAGACTTATTACTCTGTCGGATTTGTTTTTGAGCGTCGTCAATTGGATTGGTTATTACAACGTGTATGACTGAGTATGCTCTTCGCTGAGTGCTTGGAGGGTTCAGAGCAGATCGAAAAAATAAGATCTAGCCATTAAATGGAAATCCAGGTGGAAGACATTAATAAAACGCCTCAAATATCAAACTTCGGCACATCTCAGATCACATCGTGCCCGGCCGAGTGCAGAAGCTGCCAGGTCTGTTGCACATCCCCAATCCATTCGGTACCCCAAACCGGGATTCTCCTGGCCTAAGAACCAGACCATGCCGATGGGGTATTCTCGAGCTCAAATCTTAGCCCGCGGGATTCCCTTTTCCAGCCGATTTGATGCCTTGAATAGAAATCCTTAACTACCGTGACGTATCACAAAGAGCATCTTACTGTGTCAGTGCATAGGTTTGAACACAGCGGCTAGATCTATAGAGCTTCTAGCTTCTCCCACTCATCAACCGCTTCTTTGGACAATTATTTTCTTTTCGATGCCGCCACCAAACTTTCCATTGTCAGGCTGGATTAGAATCCTAGTATTTCGATCCTTGCCTAGTTTTCATGTTCACTCGGCCTCCGCGAAAAGTCTAGAGCTCATAAGGGAAAAATCTTTGGCGGTTTTACAAACGTGGTATTCAATGGGTCTCGATCTGTTCCTTATCTCTGGGCGCAGTCTCGATCTGAAAAACCGTTGTCAAGCAAATAGCTGTGCCATCTCGCCTCGGAAAAAGCTTGCGGATCGTGGGGCCCTCGTCCCCCACGCTGACGACATGGCGCCGTTTTGTTTCCTTATCAGCTCTTATACATATTGCATCGTAAAGCACAACAGAAAACTTCTGACCAAAACGAAAGATACGGGACAACAAAATGTGTTGAACAGCTGCTGAGGGAGATGTCAAAAGAAGGTTTAACTTCATGGTTATTCCGGATTATCAAAGAGCTTGCGAGCTTAAGGTGGGTTTTCCCTGCATTGTGGATGGTATTCCGAGGGGTTATTGATTGAATCGCGTGCCTTTGGAATGGAGTTTTACGTAAAAGTTTCGAAATTGCCTTCCTTGACTCTTGAAAAACACGTTGCATTGGCACAAACAGTAGCCATATATTTTTTTTAACATGGAAAATTAACAGGTCCCGTATTCCTTGATTATGCTCACCGATTCTGCCATCTTAGCTCATGGCCATGTTAATATTCTTCGGGCGCATGCTCTCGATGATATCCTACTCTAAAACCATGAGGCCTTGAGGTTTCGATACAACCTTGAACGTTCTGTTCTGGTCACTAGGATTCTCGAAGTCTTTGTGTTGCGGCTATCGACTAAATCAGAATATGTCAACACGCAACACAGGGCGAGTAAGACTGCGTTATGAAGGTTCACAAAAGTAGTGTGAATCTTGATATCTGCTCAAGTTAACTCATAGTTGAGAGAATTGGCCATCTACGCCGTGAAGTTATGGGGTGAGGAAGGCTTTTGTATAACAGCGAACTCCATCAATCTATTATGGTATCATACCAGTCGCATCAAAGGAACCCACAATGATGTTACGGTATTACCTTTCCATTCTGGCTTCTGCTGCCCTCTTTCCCTTCGTCTACGGTCTCCTGCCCGTAGAGTGCGACGGGCCTCCCCAGCCACCGCCAGAGCCAAGCAGTACCAAGTTTACCCGTAATTTCGAGAGATACATTGCTATTCTTTCTACTTCTCGACTCTTCCAGAGGTTATATAACGGACTAGAGGGCGATATGAAAGTGCTGTATGATAAGCTTTCATATATATATGACCCCAATACCCCGGGTCCTCTCAACACCCTCCCTGTAGTAGCCCCCACCGATCTATACGAATTCGTAGTAGGGCTGAAACTCCATTGCTTCAAATCTGCTGTCGACCTCGCTAGAGCCTTGGTCCAGATCGATGAGGTGGAAATCATACTTCCTCCTCCGTTACCAGAGTCCGCTTCAACCGCCGATTCCAATCCACTATCCCTCGAGGAAGAAGAACCCACTAGCCTCCGTCGTTTTCAATATCTGAACGATGATATCGCGACAGACTTTATAGCCCGGCTGAGTACATTGGTCTACCAATATGACCAGATTTTGCTTGTCGCACAGCAGGAGTGGGGAGACCAGCAAATACAGACTATCCGAAATTCCAAGGCAGCATATGAAATCTTTAGGAACGGACTGAATCTGATCACACGAAAATTGAAGTATGCTGGTATGAACTTGGATATGCGGCGACGGGAATTGACTGTGGAAGAGCTGACTGCATTGGTGGCGGATATGGGGGCCGTCTATTAACTAAGAGTTATATAATTTTTTATAATTCTGGTGCTTCGCGACGGTATACCGTATTATTGGTATGTTTTCCGAACCGGAACATTAAGCTAGCGGTAGAAACATATTTGCATTAAAAACAAGATGGACAAGACTTGCCAAGGTAGATCAAAGTATGGCCATGATCAGTCGATAGGAAGGGAGTTTTGGATCGAAGAAACCGATTGACCCGTGCTGCAGCGGCCAGGTCAACCGAGAAGGATCAACGACAGGAGCCGGCCGGGTGCGAGTGCAGAAGGGTAGAGATACTGAGCCAGGGAAGAGTCCAGATCGAGATGATGCAATTAACAATGTACGGACTATAGTCTCTTCTGCAAACGTGGGCGCTATCGATACGTTGTTAAGTTTCCCCGGAAGTTTTGATTCGATTCATGAGTGAGTTTGAAGCGGAACCAAGACATCGAGATGTTGTACATCAAAGTGAGGCAGAATGTGTTGGGATGTGCACAGGTCACACTCGATTCGGCCGAGTTTCCCAGAGCGGCAACAGTGGCAGGGCTGTGCGAACAAACGCCCCCTCAACACACATCTGTGACACCTTCGAAACGACGACACCGTCAAATCCCCCTTTGCCGTCTCTTTGCGCCGTCCATTATGGATTTTTGTTTCCAGTAGAGCAGATATCATCAAATTGTCAATCCATAATCAGGCCACTCAGTTTTAAATTTCCTAAGGTTCACGACAAGTACTACGTATGCCTCGAAACAAAAACAACATTCGACGAGTTTTCCGCTTGTTAGGGCTTCCCATCTTGTTTCTTTGCACCGGAAGTAGCTCTCCGAACATGGTGAGGCCAAGCACACTGTCAGATCTTTATTCTCGGGTCCACTTTCCTAGCGCTTTTGGTTCGCCAGGACCAGCCTTTCCTTCTTGGACATGTAACTTGGCATTAGCTTAGCAGCAAGAAACAGTTTGAGACCTCTCCTGGCACCACAGGGAGCAAATAGGTAGTAAGGGCACCATGGGGTCGGGTTTTGCGACTGAGGGCATGCATATCCCACCCGGCAGTGCCCATATGCACAGAATCACGTTTAAGGAATCCATTTTTATAGTTCTCCCTGTCTCTTTTTCTTCGTCCTCTTTTCTTTCTTCCCTCCCTCTTTTCCCCTCTTAAATTCATCTACTTTGTTTTTTTTTTTCTTTGAACAATCAGATAACTTCAACTTTGCTGCGAGGACCCTGATCTTCCAGCTTCCACTCATTTGACCAATAACCTATCGACTTGGGCCACAGACAACACAGACACTCCTTTACGAATAAGCGCCGGTCGCTGCGACAAAAATAACCTTCCGACTTTCGTTCACGGCTTTTGGTACATCAGGCTGGTTCTGGGAAAAATAAAGACTCGAAAGATACAAAAACCACGACAAGCAGGAACGTAGCGTGAAGGCGAAAGGGATAGTAGACGAGGACGAAAGGGGAGTTTGTACGATTTGGGTCAGGCGAAAATATCCAACAAACCGCAACACCAATATTCCATCCAGACTTCGTCAAAATGAGAGGCTACAAAAGCGCTGGAGTTCTCCTTTCCCTCGCGGCTACGGCTCTCGCCGACCCTTTCCCCTCCGCCGTCGACATCAATCCACTGAGTGCTAGAGGCGAAGATGGTACACTGATGGGAGCCATGTCCGGACTTCAGAAGCGGGAATCCATCCTTTCTCTCATGAAACGGGGCCTCTCTGAAATGGATGGCCATATGTCCCTCATGTTCCCACGCCAAGTCGATACCATTCCGACCGACCCTAAAACTGGTAACACAGGAAAGAGTAACTTTGACGTAGACCTGTGGGATCAACAAGTCGAGTCCGCCTGTGCGGAATCCATAGGGCTGCTCACGGATATTGTAACAACGATCACAGATCCGGCTGGTGTCGCCGTATGCTATAACATTCCGTTTTACAATAGTACCAGCGGGGCTTTTGCATCAGATATCCGACTGTACAAGATCGCGAACGGAACTAAGGATTGGGAAGCCGCGGGCACAAAAGTGTCATTGAGTGTGCAATATGAAGGCGCGACTGTGCGGTTAGCTAATGCTCCCCCGTCGGTGAATGGGGAGAAAGTCGCGACGGCAAGCGAGGTGGCTGCCCAGAACAAAATAAAAGCCACTGGGGAGGAATCGGTGCAGCAGGCCGCAAAGGCATTGGAGAAGTCCTCGACGACTCGGGCTGCGCAGAAGACTGCTGCACCGGCAACCAGCGCTTCTGCTGCATCTAGTTCGGCAGCTGCTGCAAAACCAGCCCAGACTCCATCAACCGCGACACTAAAGAAGAGAATGAATATGGCTCAGATGAACGCCAATAGTGATGACTCGAAAGGCTTCGAACCAAAACTCTTGCAAACAATGCGGTTCGTCGGCCAGGTTAATGCCAATATTATGCAGAACCAGACGATCAGTAAAAACCCGTAAGTAAAACCAAACCTCCTCAACAAGATGGCAGGAGTGCTGACCATAGCCTAGGAGCATCATGAAACTTGTCCTCACCCCATCTCTCATGCTCATCGGCGTCACGCCTGACGGCAACATGAATGCTTCCGTTGCTGCTGCCCAAGTCCAGTACGCAACCGGCGCCTTCTCAAGCATCACCACCCCAACACCTGAACCAGCACCATTTGTCCTTCCTGGTGTTTACATCTCGATCTTCCCATTAGGCCTTTACCTCTGTATAGTCTACACCATCTTGTTTGTTCTCATTGTCGGATGGGGTACCGTAGAGAGGTACCTATTCAGAATGTCGTTCAGAAAGAGATCAGCGATGATGAATGGACAAGACGGCTTTGGAAAGATCTAAATCGGCTGAAAATACATAAAACGGAGGACGTAGTGTAAAGAGGCGGAATACCTAGGTCGTTATCTTTTTCTTGTTTTACCAAAGCATTTTTTTTCCAACTTCTCCTTCCTCGTCTACACTACCGCAGATGTGGGAACCATTTTGGTGTTATTTTATCCTTTTTTTGTTTGAAGCAGGAATTTTTTTTTTTTTGTACATTTTTCCTATGTGAAAAAAGATAGGAGTTATTTTACCAAATCCATATACCTATGGAACGACGTTACGAATAGACTATGCCAAATTACTTATCCCTCGCTCGATAGTCTCCCTCGTATATGTATGGTTCTTTACTTCAATATAATTGTAATTTTTAATATTTTACAGTGACAACTAGCTCAGATCACTTGCCCTTTAGCGCAGGAGTAGACATTTGCTTGATCGAGACTGCACGTTTTTCCAAATAACAAATATTCAAATCGATTAGATACTCCTGTATTGTGTGCTACAAAAAAACAAAGGTTCAGGCCCGCAGCCCTTAAGTAGGTCTTACATTAACGATTAAAGAAACACGTTGCTTTCCGCGAATAACTTTCCCTCGAAATCCGTAAATACCCCTCTTTGACTAGATATATTCTAGGCCGACTCTTTATTCTCGATATGTTGCGCCATAACTGGATCTTTCTCCACAGCAATCCTCGCACCCTCCGAGTCTTTCATAGCATGGGGAACCAACTGATCACCAAACAACTCATCCATCTGCTCCAAGGTCTTCCCCTTCGTCTCAGGGTAAAATAGGACATAACAGATAACTGCAATGATATTGAAAACAAAAAAGACATAAAAATACCGGAAACCAATATTCTTCAAGGCATCTGGCGAGAATTGTGCGAAAATCAAGTTCAGCGTCCAGTTCGTGAAGGTAGTAATGGCATTACCCAGAGCACGGACTTCGACTGGGAAGATTTCGGCTGGGTAAACCCATGAAATGATCCCTAGAGGAGTGTAGAAGAGCGAGAATACGAAATTCATGGCCACCATTGAACGGGCTTGGGCGCGGTTGGTAGGGTCGAGATGCTGGGCCTGAGCGGCATTGACAACAAGCGCTGCGGCAAGCCCAGCGGCAGAAATAATGAGGGGCTTGACACGGCCAAAGCGGTCGAGAAGCAATAACCCAATAGTGCAGTAGACGATTGACAATGCACCGCTGATACCAATAATCATCAAAGCCGTCTGATTCTGAATATCGAGGATTTTATAAATTTGAGGTCCGTCTGTCGCATCTTAGGTTAGTCGAAAGCCTTTCCCTGTTCTCAGATAAGCTTGGTAAAACTCACAGTAGTTTATAACGTTAATTCCCGACAATGGGCCGAAAGCTTGAACACCACATCCCAGGATCAACCTCTTGCGCCATGAGGGCTTCGTTAGGATCTTCTTCCATGACGTATTTCCAGCAACCCTGTCCGCAGCAATGACATCTCGGATCTCGCGAAACTCGAGTTCAATATCTTCGTCATTACCACGGAGCTTTTGAAGCACACTACGAGCTTCATCGTGCCGGTCCTTTTCCATCAGCCATCTCGGACTTTCGGTAAGGAACCAAATGCCAGAAATGAGAATGAGACCTGGAACAATTTGGAACGCCAGAGGGAATCGCCCTATCAGAACAAATTATGGTTAGCAAAGGCGATGATCCGTCTGACAAACAATGGCAGCTTACATTGAAAATGGTTATCCACAAAAGAACACCCGTATCCTAACCATTGCGCCACAAGAAAGCCCCTAGAGAGCGATTAGTAAAGAGTTTATCTCTTAACATCTGTTCTACGTACCAGCTAAGAAACCACTGTAGTAATCCGGACAAAGACCCTCGATGTTTTGCTTCCGCGAGTTCGGCGGCATACATAGGAATCGTAGAAGTCAACATTCCAACAGATGCCCCAGCGATAAACCGGCCAATGATGAGCATTGACATCTTAACCGCTCCAGCTTGGAGTGCGCATCCGATGCACGAGACGATGGAACCCCAAAGGATCGTTTGCTTACGACCAAGCTTATCAGCGAACAACATATTCCAGATAGTACCGAGGATGGCACCACCCTGGAAGGCCGAGACGATACCCCCAGTCACTGTAGTGCTGGGGGATTCAAAGTAGTCTATAAAATGAGGCAATGAGATAGTGGACGAGATGATACCGCTGTCATAGCCAAAGAGGAAGCCTCCTATGGCTAGAAAGACGGTGGAAAAGATGGTGTAGCCTTTCCCCATTGTCGCAACGTTGCTCTTCTGAGCTCAAGTTTGGAGCGCTATGAGAGGAACAGGGCAGGAAGAGATGGTAGGATATCTAGAAAAGATATTGTTTTGATGACAGAAGGAAAGAGACGGCGAAGATGGGCGAGGATCCGCCTCCTTTATAGACTTGATCGTAGCAGCGCCTTGAGCTCATGAGGTGCGCGTGCGAAAAACGCTTTCAATTGCGCAAGAAACATATGATAGCGACATGGAGAAGTGGGCAGTTTACAGCAAAACCTGGGGCCCCAAGCTCCGTTATTTTACCCCGGATTCCCACACATGGCCTTGGTATCGACAGGTTAGCTTACCGCTGCCTCGGAATCGAATAATCCTTGTGGTAGAAAACTCCAGCTTCGAGACGAGAAGCGCCACAAAATCTTAAATGGCTAGCGCCGGTATTCAACCAATAATATGCTATCAAAGCCGTGCCGGCGGGGCATTCCGTTTGTGGAGTATCGCCACGCCGGATTTCGCGCAGCATGATTGGCTGAATACCGACATAATGCATGGGTCTCCATCCTGGTTTAACGACTGACAGCTGCCGGGTGCTCTGCCGATGAGCTACTCGGCTTCATAGTCATTTATGTTATGTTACGTTATACGCGGTGGGTCCGAAGTCGTTTGAGAAGAAAGAAATATGGGACGACTTCATTTCCTCCAGCTCGGATTTTTCTCATTCTCTTCTTCATATTCAGCAATTATCTCCCCCTCTTCACAGCTTAATTCGGACTACAGATAATTAAACCGTACCAATTGATATCAGTTTTGGCCATCATGGGTTCCTATATCGCGCCATCAACGATGCGGGTTTCTCGCTGTGGCATCCACGGCTTCCACGAAACACTTGGTATCGATCAGGACGAAGTGAGATTCTTCTGGGTATTATCTAACGACGACGAGTTTGCGGCCCAATCTGCATACCAGATCGTTGTTACAACAAAGCCTCCCAGTTCAGACAACTATTATGCTCATAACAATTCCATTGTATGGGATTCAGGAAGAGTCCAAAGCGATCAGCAGCGGGATATTCTCTGCCAACCAGAAGGTGGTTTCAAGTCAACTTGCCTCTATTACTGGCGGGTTTTAATATGGGATACCCACGGCGTATTATCGCAGAGCGATGTCAATGAGTTCTTCACCGCCTATCCTCGATCGCATTTGCTGCCTCCCTACAGCATGAATCAAACATATATGCCGCACACCAGTCTTATCTTTAGGACATGGTTCGAAGACCAAGAGAACAAGTGGAGGGCGGTTTGGCTGGGGGACGGCGGGGACAAGCCTCTTTATCTTCGGAAATCCTTCAACTTGGCCAGGAAGCCTACCAAAGCAATCGCTCTTGCCTCTGGCCTGGGCCATTTCAGTCTTCATGCGAATGGCGGAGCGGCATCGAACCACGTCCTTGACCCTGGCTGGACAAACTATCATCGAACAGTCCAATTCGTCGGTTACGACTTGACTGATCGTCTTGTCGCTGGGGAAAACGTTCTAGGAGCTCATGTTGGTAACGGGTTTTATGCCGGCGACCAAGGGGATCGCTTCTTTTGGCCGATGTACGAAGATAATACGTATGTTCGATACGGGAACGAGCTTTGTTTCTTCGCGGAGCTTCATTTATTCTACGAAGACGGGGCGCACGATATTATCATTTCGGATCCTAGTTGGCGTGTTAGGAAGAGCGCTACATCCCTCGCCAATATTTATGCCTCCGAGAATCACGATAGGAGGGTTTATCCCCACGAGTGGGACGCTCCTGGATTCGACGACAGCGATTGGCAAACCGCAAAGCCTCTTACTGGTCCGAGGGGGCAGCTGAGATATCAAAGTCAGCCGCCTGTCACCCTCCATGAGACCTTTAAACCGGTTAAGACGCATTCACCAAAGCTAGGGACTGTCTGCTTTGATCTCGGTCAGAATGCATCTACCATGGTTAAGATCGAGGTTGAAGGAGACGCCGGCTCTGAGGTTGTCATCCGATACGGGGAGACCACATACGAAGACGGACGAATATTGATGCCAGATCCCCTCTTCAAAGAATTCGAGACAGGTGTCTACTCCAAGTTTATCCTTGGAGACGTTCAGGGCCCCCAGAGCTGGGAACCCGATTTCTCCTTCACTTGCGCTCGGTATATTCAAGTGGACGGCGTCTCCCTGGAATCTGGTCAAGGCCTCCCCGTCATACACTCAGCTGTCGGACAGCACGTCTCAAGCGCATCGCGCAGGCTCGGAAACATGCAAACGGATAAAGAGGATTGCAACGCTCTTATCAAAGCCTGCCACTGGAGCTATGCCAGTAATCTATTCAGCTACCATACTGATTGCCCTCAGATCGAGAAATTCGGTTGGTTGGAAGTCACACATCTCCTTGCCCCTGCGACACAGTACATCCGCGACGTGGAGGCCTTGTACACGAAAATCCTCCAGGATATACTTGATACGCAAGAATCTAGTGGTTTAGTCCCCACAATGGCCCCGGAAATACGGTATATGTGCGGACCGCTGCATGATACAATAACATGGGGCTGTGCTTTATGTTTCTTACCTGATATCCTTCTTCGCTATTATGGTTCCACACAGATGATTCCCAAGGTATATCAGCCGGCGATACGGTATATGGAGTATATGCGAACCAAAGAAAGAAAAGGAGGTCTCATCGAACATGGCCTTGGAGACTGGGGTCGCGACATCGCCTTCGGTAATCACCAGGCGAATATCGAAACGGCAATTTACTATCAATGTCTTCGCAATCTAGAGACGTTCGCTCGTATCCAATCTCTCGAATCCGATGCCCAACGCTTTAAAGAATGGGCAGAGCGTATCTACACAGTATACAATCAGCATCTCCTCGTAACCGACTGCTCCGACAGACCGTATGCCTATTACACGTCCTTAGATGAGTACCCTGCCCGCGATCGAACTGCAGTTAGTCAAGCAATTGCACTCCAATTCAACCTTGTCCCTGAAAAATATCGCTCAGACGTCATGAAAGCCTTCCTAGACGACACCTCGGATGGACATATTCGCTCTGGTGAGATCGGCCTCCGATACCTCTTCAACACTTTGGCCGATGCCAACCGCCCTGATATCGTTCTCCAGATGTGCCGTCAGGAAGAACATCCCTCGTACATGCGCTTCCTTAGAAGAGGAGAGACAACTCTGCTAGAATTTTGGCAAGATGAATGCAGGTCCAAGAGTCACGATATGCTAGGGACCATCTATGAATGGTTTTACGCATACGTGCTTGGCGTTAAGCCTACTGGGGTTGCATATAAAACGTTTGATATCAGCCCGCCATACGTCTCTGAGTTTGATGAAGTGAAGGGCACTGTGGATTGTCCGTATGGAAGTATTAACGTTTCGTTCGTGCGTGGGGGTAAAGACGAAGATATTCATTTGCAGGTTACTGTTCCGATGAGCACGGTTGCGACATTGAAGCTGCCTGGGGACGGTCGTCACGCCGTCGTTGAGCGGAGAGGGAACTGGAAACGTAAGGTGCAGAGCAACCGTGTTGATTTGAAACAAGGAACTTATAGTATTGAAATTCCTAAGCGTGTGCCATAAATTTGTAAATAAGGCGGCATCTTCCGTTTGTTCTTCCCCCTTCCGATTTCATGTTCTGCATTTTAATTTGATGGTACCTCGACACTCAATCAGTGTGGAATGTGAAGGATATATCCTCAGTTAAGATGATATTGTTTAGTAGCTAAAGATCGTTCTGGCATCTGAGCCGAATGTCGAGATAACTCCTTGCATCGTCAAACTTCTTTGGCTGAACCCGTGTTCAAATAAATCGTGTTGCACTTGGGGGCTTTCAGGTTCCTCTTCCTTTTCCGCTAAAGTCATTGAATACTCCTGCAAAAACTTTACCATCCACTTATCAAAGCGGTGAGTATTGTTCGAGCTGGATTTGACACAACTCCTGAGGAAAACGTTGAGGCGATTGATCTGTACATGCAAATATTTAAATTAGAGGATGCTGCAACGAGGATGATGATAGTAGTAGGCGTGTTTCAACATAGACTAACCATGAGTTCAACGCTTGGCCAGTACCTCCGCAGCTTGACCATGAATTCCAAATTTGATTCGAGTCTAGATTTTGTATCTGCGAGTTCGCTCGCGTCCCCAAACATGTAGTTGTGAAGCAGAACAGATGAGGATACTATGGTGATATGGGCATTGATATTATGCATTGCTTCTGCCTCGGGCCACTCTCGCGCGGTTCGTAGAATGTCGCAGAATCTCCGAGCATGCAGAGTGCATCGATCAGCATAGGCGGCGCCGTTTCTGGTAGAAGGTCGGCTTTTGTCAAGATATTGATAGAAGAGGACCATGCAGTAGTATTGGTATCCAAGATGAAATCCTGTGAAAAGCCTTCCGGTACCGCGGCGAGCATGCCTGGCTACGTTCTCGGCGGAGAAATCGAGCTCAGGCCCTAGCCTTTCTTCAAACGCGAGCAATCGTACCGCCAATCCGTGGACGGTGCTCTCAATAAAATCCTCGTCCCACTGAGTTGTGGCAACAAGGTACCGTAGAAGATCCTGGATTTCCTTGTAAAGCTCGATCATACTAACCATATGACTCCAAATTCCAGCTTTCCATGCGGCATCCGTGAGATCCTGTTCGCCAGGTTGCAGCCTAAGAAAGGTAATTTCTTCCAAGGGAAGTCGTGGTTGATGTTCACCGACTTGGAGTTGGCGGGCCAGACTCCCGCCACCACTTGACCAGATGTCGACGATGAAACACGTCCACCATATCCGCCTCTTCACCTCTCTGGTAATTCCATCGTCGCCGTCATTCCCCGAGGCTAAATCCAACATTTGTGCCATTCGAATCGCAAGAGCTGTTTCACACTAGTCAGTCTTGAAAGCATTTCGTAAGCCCAGAAAGCGAACGGTGGGTGGAACCGTAGTAAAGAGACTCCGCTCTCGAGTCTCCTTCGGCCAAGCAGATATTGGCAATGACGATAGCTGCTTGTACATTCTCAATACAAACACGTTCGAGGTCTGCTTTGAAACATGCCTTTGAGCCTTGGGCGTATGCCGGACCACGGGCTCGGACTCCAGGGTCATTGGAGAAGCTGATTCAACAGTTAGCGAAAACTCTGACAAGAAAATATGGACAATTGGTATTATATACCGGGCGGAGATAGCAATTAAACTTAGAAGGACAGTCCGCGAGATAGAGCCGTCGCGCACGCTGCCTTTCAGTGAAGGCTCGTGAAACAAGATATGTGGTTTGTCGTGTATGTAATCAAAATAAAGATCCACGAGGTTGAGCACTTCCGTCGAATAAGGATGCTTAACCGATTCTACCACAACCTCGGTAGGGGAAGGCGAATGGAGCATTTGTTGAGGACGAGTAATGACCTGCGAGCATTGCAGCCCCCTCCGGTGACATTGTTTACATGGGCTGTTTGCATGGCCGGGACCCGGAGTACATTTGCGTTTTCCTGTCCGACACTGCAAGCAAGCTGTACTGGTCCTCATGATGACGAGAATACATTTCGAATGAGTGGGTGTAGCCAGGATCTGACGACGGAGAGGATCAGAGACTCGGGTCTACCCTCACTTGCAGCTTGCAGGGTGGTGTCGAGATTCCCTTGCGCATGCTCGCTAGCGGCGGCCACCGCAAAAGATAACAAAATCAACACAGTGAACATGGTTTGATACGATTAATACCATTAGAAAAACTAGCCTCTAGTGTTTATACTTTCGTTCAATATCAAGTCGTAGGATTCTGAAATCGCTATTCTAAGACGTATCGTTCGAATATCGCTATAGAATGTCGACTACATCATAGAATAGGGACGCCACACATCACCCCGGCGTGCACGCTGGATGCGGACGAACCTGGGCATAAATCCCTTGAAATTGCTCATGGAACTTGGATCACATCCGCCCGAACGCACGAAAGGATTTTAACAGGTTAGAATCCGAGCCCCATTATACGAGAATCCCTCTGTTGTGGTCTTCAAAAGGATATGATCCCCAAACCACGGTTAACAACCAGGCATATTATTTTCGGCCGAGCTAGATACCACCATGCTCATCATCCCGGTTCTATTACTTCTTCTTCCTCCCCTCGCAACGTCTCGGGTACACTGGACACCATGCCCAATCGAAGAACAGCACCTATACTTGAGCCCAAAGTGGCCTGCTACCCCGTCTACTCTTACTTACAATCTACGCTCCCTCCTCACTCTCCTATCTAAGAAACTCTACATGCAGGATATCCACAGTTGGATGAGACCGTATAAGATGGAAGAGATGTATAAAGAGATCCGCCACTGGGAGCGGGGGAAGGGACTCCTTCATCCATATCCAATGGATTCACTCAAAAACTTGTGGGAATATGTCACCTACAACCATTTCCACTGCTACCCTAATGAATTATCACTTGGGAAAGTATTTTCACAAATCGTCGAAATTGATGCACGACCTTCGGTTGCCGACGCCGTAGTAGGTAATATCGAAAATAACCCGGCCGCAGAAAACAATCAAAACGATGTTGGAGGGGAAGGAGACCAGGATCAAGCCCAAGGGGAGCAGAATCAAGCCCAAGAACACCAGATCCCTGCTGAAGTACTCGAAAGCTTTGAAACGGAGTACTCTTTGGAACCAAAATCAAACCCTACGTTCCAGTACTTCAGCTATGGTCCGGCAAAGCATCTCATTACCTTGATCCATATCCACGAGGATGCCTTAAAACAATACCTCGAAGATTTGGTTGCATCGGGGGAACATGAACTGTTAACAACCTTATATCTTGATTTAAAGGGGCAGATAACAGAATGGTCAACGTTGTACTATAAATTAGATACATTCTTGAACGCCGCTAGGGCATTTAGGCAGAGTCTATGGCTGTTGAGAGACAGGGAGGCCAAGCCAGAAGAGTTAGAGAGACTGGTGCAAGGGAAAGCACTGAGGAAGCCGCTGAAGAGACGGTTGGCGATGTGTTTTGACCGTCTATGCAACAGCCAGCCAAGACCAAATTATAATGAATGACGGCGCCATGCTCGGTGCAATCGGTGGTCTGAACGTGGGCCTGTATTCTACCTACTTGTCTGTATAAAACCCCACCCCCTTGCATCCCCTACCCAGGGCGGCACATTGATACCTCCTCCGTATCCATCAGTTTCTAAACCTTGTGCTAACCTCCTATCCCTAACGACTTTTCTCAGTGATTCCAATCCTTTCCAATCCTCCTCGTAAAGGCTCACTACCTCGGAGCCTCTAAGAATATTAGACCATGTACGAGAGTCTAACCGTTCACCATCAACTTCTAGCGGCAAAAGTAGCTGAGCGTCCCTGGGAAACCGGCTCGACCACGTAAGCTCGGCGCCATACATTAGTAACCCGAATTTATAAGTCGTCAATTTTGGTAGAGCCGTTAGGATATGTCGGAATACATCTCTCCAGTTCTTTCGGAGCGAGGAATGATCATCAGGATGGCGGAAGGCTTTCTGTAAAACCATGTGGTGGAGGACAAGCTGTGTAATGGTTGGGACCTCGGAGAGCAAAGTTTCGAACTGGCCATCGTTTTGCGGGAGAAAGATGGAGACTAGCGTTATTTTTGTTAGATTTTGAGAGATCACGGATTTTGGGCTACTGTATATCGTTCCCGTTGGCTGGCATTTGGGGGGTGCCGACATCAACATGCTGAAAGAGGTCAAGCCGGTAAGGGTACTGAAAAGGATTGCGAAATCGGAACTCGCGGGCCAAGCGATATTGCCGTAGCAGGACCGTATTACGAGGGATTCGAGACTTGTTTCGAGTTAGCGGTTGGTGCCGCGACGGCCAGATGAAGGTGGGGTTATAATGACCTGGAAAATTCAACAAGCTTCCCGAAAAGGTTATTCGAACTTTCTGCATAACCTCTGAACGGCAATGTTACGCTATTGATTGATGGTGCAGATACCCTGAGGCCTCGAATGCCTTTGGAAATAATCTTAGGCATTAGATATTTTCCAAGTAGATTTCCAAACACCGGCATTCGTTCTGTATCCACCCCTAGTCCTATAGCAATATGGACCTCCTCCAGATTCCCACACGAATCTAGAAATTCTAATAATGCATTGGAGTATTCTTGATGCTGCTCCCTGAATTCTTTTTGACTAAGATTAAACTGTTGCCATGGTCTTGTGGGATACTCTCGAAAAGGATAATGTAGCATGAGCGTTTGCTCTGCGTGGTTTCGGCGGCCCTTTACACCCTTGCGGACTGGCGTTGCTTGGCTATAATTAATAGTAGTGAGCCAGTCGAGCACTTGTCCGCGGGACCAAGGGTAATGATCCTTTATGTTAAATTGCACTTAATGAATCAGTAAGTATTTAAAGTTCCTAATTAATGTGAGAAGCAAGTGAACATCGTCGAAGATGAACCATACCATCTTTCCCGAGAGGGAAGAATGATTCACTGGGAACAAAGAGAGATCTGATATGTGATCGGATCTCTGGCGATGATGCAACACCTTGCATCTGGGGTACAGAGCGAGAAACGCCATAGTGCAAGCTAAAATCTTTGAAGAGAACCGGCGTTATGATAGCATAGAAGTCTTTGCTAACACTGCGTAGAGAAATCAGAGTAGCGCGATCATTTGTTGGGCTCTCAGAAGTGCAGTCTAAGTAGTCGAGAATCTAACAGGAGGTAAGCGAGTGAACTTCACTTGATCCAATCCATTTTTGTTTTATGCCAGGTCTCAAGGCTCTTCTCCACATTGGTAAGAATAAACTTACGTTTAGAATTATCTCCGGTGGAAGATACATCGTGGATAATGCTAAAGTGAAGCGCGTGCTCGTTCTTGTTCGATGGAGTCGCGTCAGATATCAACGGGGGATTGAGAGTTGACCTGCAGTGCTTGTGTGAGCTTCGGTTTAAAAGAGCACAACGCAAGGATCCAAATAACGCGAAGGTATCCTGTGCAACAACAGCCGCCCTCGCAGCGCCAAGCATATATCTAGTAGTCCTGACCGGTAAGCTACACATCTGGACGAGTATTGGTCTCGTATGAAGGTTGGTTTCGGACGCTGGTGGAATGAAGGTTATTTCGTATGTAGGTTCTATCTATTACGTCCGTACGAGGGGGAAACATTGGCACTTCAAAATTAGTCTGAACTCGACCTGTAGTATATCTAGAGTCAACCTTGGACGTTTCATTCTAAGTTTCTTATAAGCAGGCTAGGAAAATAAATATAACTTGGAATGCAATTTATGTGTACATTAGCGTAACGCTACTGTAGGCTATAGTAGAATATTCCGTCGAGAATTGGTTCCAGCGAGTCTTCGTCGAGTCCATCCCAACCAGGCCAAAACAACAACTCGGTTTTCTGGTCAAGCCTGGAGGGTTCGTGAAAAGCCCAATCAGGACTGTTGATGTGTGATATCTTTGCGATTGTCTGGATGAACTCTCTAACCGTCATACCATCTGTTGGCGCCCATACTTTCGGCGCTTGCACCGTCTCTCTGCAACCATAATAGTCCCTTTCGAGGCCGTAGTGTGGCTGCCGCTCCAGTGGTTCACCCGAATTCTGACCCCCTTCGGCGCGAGTGCCGGCAGCAATGTTGGGGAACATTGTTAGTGATACAAGCGGTTCGTCGAGTATCGGATGCTTGGAAATATTGAACCGCGGCGCTCGACGGTACCGCAACTGCTTTTCTCCTTCGAAAACGAGGTCATTCTCTCCCGCAGGACGCTCTTCGTTGCAAATATACAAGTGGTCTTGCACAACCCCCTCTATGATCGTGCACATGAGAACACCAGGATCAGAGACTAGCTGGTGGAAGCCTCGGATTCCGGGTGCAATACTGGCATATCTGGTTTTCCTGAGTGCGTCATTGTTTAACACTATTTTGGACCAGAGTTCAAATGCCTGGCTGGCACGGATTTGGTCGGCGAGTGTGAGGTTGGCGAGAATTTCGATATGCAATTCGGCTGGGAGGCCAAGGATGCTGGCCGGCATTGTCGAAAGCTGTCTTGATTGAGCGGTACTCTCAGGTCTGTGCGGAATTTTGAGACAGGAAATTAGAAGTATTGCAATATCAAGTAGTAAGCATACTTATGAGTGAATGGGTACGCCGGATGAGATGCTGAAACCCATTTTACTAATAGCCCCGAAGTCTGAATTTATTTGAGCTAGAACTACTTCGAATTGGATACAGATGCAACCTGGCTGGAGCTTGCAAGCTGGGAAGCGAATACTTCCCCGTAACCTAGCCACAGAGTGGCTGCTGTGGCTCGCACCATTAAATGCAACATATGGTTCCAGTATGGGGTTCTCATGTAACCGATGCGCGACTATGAAATACAAAATTTAAGGATTTGTGAATATTTATCTAACGAAAATGAAGTTTGAGCACAAGATAGATCTATAGATATCATTAATGGCAAAGGCGTGGACTTTTGCGGTGGTGATCAATGCACACACCCAGTTGCTGAGATTTGCTCTTTGGAGTTTGAAGCAGGAGTATCTTTCTTCCTGTGAGTAGACAGGCAAAAGTAAATGTGTATGCAGCAGAAGTGCTTACACCGCAGCATCTAGATATTTCGAAGCGGGAGCGGGACTTGACATGCTACATACTCCTCCCCAACCTTCTGGGGTCCCCTACTTAAAGCCTATCTACGAATTTGAATCTAATTAATCGCCTCTACTCCTTAGAGCTACTTTCCGTAGTAACTACTCCCGCTTCCCGGAGGCCGGACCTTTGGTAGCTCTCTCGACTTAAACATATCCCCATCCGGATCTAAGCCACTAGTTGAGTCGATCTGCACGCTACTCATGACCGGCGGATTCTCTACCACTAGATCCTGATCCACTTCCGCGCCCATCTCTTCAAAGGTTATATCCTCGTACTCAGCCCCCAAGAACCCGTAATTATTTTGAAGGGTAGTAAATGCCGAAAACATAGCCTCTAGCGCTTGGGAAAGGTTAGTTACGAGTTCAACCAAACGCTGAGACCTGTTCTTTGGGTCTTTGGCCCAATTCTCGAATGATGTGGCCTCGCTATTTGTTGTGAATTGGATCTTCCTAGGGTTTCCAGCGACATTTGCTGCTGCAGCACTGAACGCTAGGCTTGAATCTGTGTTATCCTGAAGGAAGGTCTGAATGACACCGTCGTTAACCTCGATCATATCGCTGACTGGCTCCTGGTAGCTGAATATCTCTTTGGCTAGTTCTTCCACAGTCGATTTCAAGGCGAACTCTTTGATATTGTCGTACATCGGGTAGAATACCAATTTTAAAAAAGCGTTCGGATTTACAGCTCCCTTAGAAGTACGGCTTGCTTGATACGCTGCCTGTTCAAGGTCAAGACCTAAATCTGTGGCGTTGTGGATGGATTCAAAGAGTGGCTCAAAGGCAGTTTGCTTAAGGGCCTCAAACCAAAATTCCCATTGGTCTTGAGTGACGACTTTGACGTTGACTTTGACGTCGTCTTCATCTCGTTTGAAGATCGTCTGTTGGGGTGTTTCCTGAATTAATTGGGCTTCGCTGCCGCTCTCTTCAGTGACGAGGTCTCGTTTCGCCATTGGATGGGTAATAAAAGGTTGGGAGCCGTTTGAGTTTAGATCATCCACATTCCCAAGACCAGTGGAGTCCGGGTCTTCAGAGAAGTCGACTTGGATAAGGTCATCAAGTGAGGTATTATCAATGTTTGCAGAGCCCTGATCCTCATCTTCGTTAATGAATATCGCTGGCTGCTGCTGCACCTGTGGTTGGTGTGGAATAAGAATAGCTGGAGGGTGAGCTCTAGCTAGCATATTTGTTATGATAGTGTTTAAGCGCTGAGTAGCTTCCGGTGATTCTTCAACGGTATCAAGGTCGGAGCTGTCAGGAAAGTTCATCGTGGGGTCCAAAAAGAGGTCCCATGCTATTTCTATCGCGGCAAGATTGTTGGCGACCGCATTGGCATCCGTAGCGGCTTGAATGGCTTGTAAATTAGCGGGCGGATTCGCGAGGTTGGTTTCATCGACTATTTCAGGGAAGTCGGCAAGACCTCCTCCGGGGGCCAAGTGAATGGTGTGCTCTGCTACGCCTTCCGGTAAAATGGTGTTTTTACTAGTACTAGGCGTCGATCGAGCCTGAGGAAGGGCAAGGCATGTTGCCAATAGAGCAAAGCGAACATAGAAAAAGATTAACATTTTGGGCAGAAACATCATGATATTATTTGGAAATGGGGTATCTTTAATTTAGACAACGTAAGACGCGACAATGATATCTCGTGGTAGCCCGAGGGCTAGCCATGCAGGGTGGGACCAGCCCTTTATCATAAATAAGCTCAAACACGCTACAAGCATGGAGGGTGCGAGGGATTCGTGGGATGTAGAAAACGGCCTCGTATCTGCGCGGGGGGATGGCGGCCGTTGGTAGAGATGGTTTCGAAGAAGCACTAACATGTAGAGACCATATTCAAGACGTCAAATCTACCAGTGCGGAAATAATACCACCCCAGTCTCTCCTCTCTTCGATGACCGACTCGTCTGCGGCTGTCAACCCTGCCCTATTTGGCAAAAACTTACATTTCCCGCTTCCGTCCCCTGTAACGCCAATGATAAACTCTCCACAGGCAACCTTCGAGACCTTCATTTTCTCGACCAATATACCCATGTGGTGGTATGTGTATAGTGAAAATGCAAGCTCAAAAGGTCCTCTCTTATCTATCCCTTCTATCCCCTGCTTCTGTTTCAATTCCCTCCCTTTGTACATCATCCCCGGTAGGTCGGCTTTCGAAAATGTCATTTGTATCGTTTTCAAGGTTTGCAGTTTCCCTTGTTTATTAAGTCCACTTTCTTCGGCGGTCTTCGAAAGTAAGGGTGGCTCCAACCATATCTGAAGGTTCTTATTCGGTTGGATATCGTCCTCCACATTATCTGACGGCGTAAAGACGTCAAGGTGCTTCTCAATCGCTTCCATCAAAAACCTATCTGGTATTCGCAAATTCGAAACATGACAGTCGAAGTTTTCGACAAGGTATTCAATGAAGCGGGACTGTAACCATGCAGGTAATCGCGTTAGAAGTAGTGGGTAGGAATTCGATTGCTCCGCTCGAATTGAGGCCCTGCGTGTGGGTATTCTTCGTGAATTTTGGCCTGGTTGCTGTGTAGCATCATGACTAGGTTTTTGTACCAGAAAGGCTGAATATGTAAGCTTTTCGTAGATGAAAACGACTGCGATAGAGTTTAGCTCGTCGTGGCCGTTGACTCCAGCTATCGTAATAGCTGAGAATTCGACCCGTTTCAAATTTCCCGCTCGTGACGTAGAGTCTTCGACAGCTTCCGATGCGACGCGAATACCCCGGAGCACATCCCCACGAAGCAGGTTAGTTAGTCGACTAGAATGTGTTTTGAGATTGGCTTGGGAGGAAATCGATCCCGAGATGTTTAACGGAGTGACCTTATGGAGATTGAAGGAAGTATTGTAAAGCAGGTTTAGAGGGTCGATTGTGTCGCCACTCATGGTGATAGTGTGGAGTTTGTTCGATGGAGATGAGCTTGGTGAGCTCTTGATGAGGTCGCGTCGAGGGGACTTCGTGAAACATCCAACGGTGCCGAGACTGCATCCAACGCAACACTTTTTGGAATGCAACATCCAACACAAAACGGAGTAGTCGTGCCGCACTTGCCGCATCAGGGGCAACCTCCAACAGGAGCACCAGGCAGCCATGTTAGACTGTCTATTATGCAAGCTCGTTTCGTTATGATCATGATATAATGGACGTTGGTGGGAGTCTACGTCAGCTAATAGGGGTAGGGATGATCTAATAATATTACTGTATGCCTATACTAACACCGCTATATGCTACACTATTCTAGTTCGAAAACTTCGTGCAGTCCTCTCGCTTTCGAAAACCTCACCCAATCCATTCTCGACTTTCTTTTTGGCGTTACTAATGGTGGTAAATCTCTTATATCTATACTATGCATATCTCTCTTCTGAGGCACGTAATTCAATAGGTCATCCGACATCGAGCATCGCTTTTTCTTTTGTTGGCGTTTTGCTCGACACCAATAAATTAACAGGGTGACCACCGCGCCACTCAGAATCCCAACTCCGCCGAGAACTGACCCTGTAATTATTCCTGTCATATTTTGATAAGGTTTAAGGTTTTGCGGCTCTGGGCTAAGAGTATCGTCTTCCTCGGTAGCCGTGGTAGAGGCCTTAGTCGCTGGTGGAGACACTTTGGTAACTTTGGTGGGTGACCCGGCTTCTGTAGAGCGAATAATACTTGTAACGGCAGGGATAGTCGTAATTGCTTTTCGCTTATGGGATGTAGAGATTCGTAAATGCTCTGTATTTGTATTAGAGATCGTCATATGCATCGTCACTGTCTTTTGAGGGAGTAGTATTGTTGAGGTAATTGTTACGGATTCTTTTTGTGTAGGGAGTCCACTTGGAGCCCCAGGCGTTGCGGTCTGGTCTGTGGTGGGAAAGGCGGTCGTTGATACATTAATAAATCTGTAAAATGTTGGTTCCATGATATCATGCGCAGAGTCTGTAGTTTGAATGGAAGGTGGTGTTGTGGGCGCTACTTTGTCGGCTTCCACCGGTACCTGCGAGAACTCTTGTGAACCCGGGGATGAAGTTGCAATAGGAGGCTCTGACCGGGTTGATGAAAAAACTGAAGAGGAATTCCTAATATTATCTATCCTCGAAGAAAATTGTATCTGCGAAGTAGATAGAATTCCTTGTCGCGGCTTCAGTTGGGTGGTGGTGGTTGTTGATTTTGAGAGCAAACGGCGGACGAATTCGAAAGAACGAGAAGATTCATTCTGTGGTGATTTTTCCTGAGTAGTATCCAATAAAACCCTGGGCGGTAGGTATGCTCTAGAATTCGGGTAGTATGTATCTGTCCAATTGAGATTGTTGAGATCGAATATCCTGAGAAACTGTGGACAAACATCGGAGGTGGGTTCTCGGCCACCCAGTAGTAAGATATGACTTCTCCCTAATAGGTGACATTGAGTTACCGAAGTTCCAAGATTCTCTGTGCCCCGGTAAAGTCAGTAAACGTTTTCATGCGCTTATCAGCAGATCAGGACTTGTAGCTGACCTTGTTTTACCAAAGTCCAACGAAATCCAGGCACAGACAGCACCCAAACTTCTCTGAAATTTATACCACCCCAAGACCCACCAAACATATAGATATGGTGACTTGAATATGAAGTACCATTGGCCTCTACAGCAACGGAACACGGATTTAGACGCCCACGAGGTATTCCATCCGTGTCTTCTCCGGATGTTGTGTTTCGATATCTGGGATCTCCACTTGTTCTCTGCGAGTACCAGCTACGGTTTGCGATGTTGTAGATCTGAACGGTATCGAAGGATATCTGTTGTAAGAAATCAGCGATTCTCGTCTTTGCCATCTCGAATTCCCATTTTGGAGATGGTTAGCTACCAATTCGACACCGGATCTCTCTGTTTTAGAATATTGCTGCCCTGCAAAATTCAACAAGATCCCGTGTTTACCCTCCGGTAGGAATATGGTACTCCCATTCACCCTCGCGCCGAATGGCGTTTCCTCTATTTCCCAATCTCGTGAGGTCATATTAAACCGCTTGAGCTGGCTAAGAGGTCTAACTCCCATTCCCTGACGCTCTGGAGCTTCAATCCCGCCGACCCAGAAACCTAACTTTTCAGTTGGAATAGATACTAAAGATCCATGCTCTGGGTGCATAATCTTGCTTCCTTGGAGATGTTCTGCTGACCAGGATCCGGCTCCAGTATCGAAAATAAGGAGTTCGCCCGTCTGGAAGCTGTCATAATCTTCGATATCCCTATTACTGGCTCCTCCGGGAGCCTTCGGTACTTGAACCCGGTAGATTTTGTCCGAACCTGCGAAAATAGCAGCATTTTCTATGGCCCAAGTGCCATATTCGCTGCCTGGCGGTGTTATTGATTTGAAAGTCAAGTTGTCCCTTATAAGCGGCATCGATAGATCCAATGAGAGGGCCATTTGCTCTGCACAAAGCCCGTGAAATTAGCGAGTTGAGCTATGTATAAACGGCATTAAGTATTGAAGTGAGCATACCAGCCACGGGGGGCAGTCCGTATTGCTTTTCTGTACTTCTATACCATATTTTATCACCAAATATATAGAGTTTCTGATCAACTACTGCACCTATTCATACTGTGTCAGTCTCTATCCGAGAACCTTTCGTAGCATTAAATATATGTGGCTGGACATACTCTGAAATCTAGACATTTGGCACACATTATACCCTTGCACTAAGTCTGCGATAGCCTCGGTTGCTGTCCCTGTCCTCTGATGAATCTCCTTCGCCGTTGTACGTAGCACCTCACTTCTGTGAGAATTAATATTATTATGAATAGATTGAGAAAATGTTCTTGACGAACATGGGAGTAGGAAAGTGGCCAAAGTGAACGAGAAAAGGTAAGAAAAAGAATAGAATCTGGGCAGGCCCAGCCTCCCATGTGGTTTCAGCGATATCATAGAGAATGAGAAGTTTTATTTCCTTGCGCCACGGAATTTTCAGTGCCAGCTAGCACTGAATGCAGTTGCAAGTTGTACTTTATGACTGGAATCATTTATGTTATCAATCCATAAGTAATCTCATCGCCCGTCGTATATCTTTCAGCAGCTCAATTAACGCTGACCGGAGTTCGAGCGGGATTGAGGATAGTAGCTTTAAACCTGAGATAATTTCTCAAGAATAAATCTAGGTGACAAGAAACGGCCTGGTAGGACATATGCTTTGTTCGTGTCGGTGGCTGTGAAACGGGAGGCTAATATCAGCACGACATCAAACAATGGAAGTTTGGCGAAATAAAAGGTGGACCATCTAGTTATGAGTACCAAGATGCGGATTAAAACCTTCTGGAGGATAAAAGATTGTAAGCGGGGGTCTGGCCACAAATGAAACGAGCTTAGAGATCTAGGCTATAAAATCATCCTAATCCTCTTGAAATATAGAAACGTGGAGCTCCGGAGAGCTGTTTTATGGAACGTGTCAACTGATTCCTATGAAAATCGTGCCACATTGACCACCCGTACGATTGTCCCATAGTGACTCGGCTCTGTTAGCAAAATACAGCGGAATCGCATGTACTTGTGGCCAATGCCGGGGGCAACAAGTTAACTAGCTGTGCGAAGTTTCAATTCTTGAGAAAAGTTGGATAACAGGCGAACAGTAACCTGTTAACACGTTTGATAGGACGTATGGCAGTGTCACGGCTTTTTTTATCTCAGTATACGCTGGGTTAGCTTGGAACCGTAGATGTTCAGGCAACCTTTTCAAACTGAACTCTGGGCCAAAAGGGCAGACTGTAAACCAGATTTTCAGTTGAACTTTAGCTAGTGGCCCTGTGCGACTGCAGTTATGGCTTTGCTGTGCAGTTTCAGGTCGAGGAGTCTCTATCGGCTTGTGACATGTTTTGGAAGCTATGTTGTATTCCAACTCGGCCAAGACTTTTGGAATTCCTGCCTCGATCAGCATTGAATATCCATTCTACGCATTCATGACGGTATAGATTTGAATCTGCGAATCAAAATATTAAGTGAGTGAGTGTATTTCTACTGTATTTTCAAAATGATAATATGATGAAATCCAAGGCGTAGTTTCTCATTATATCAGCGCCGATTCTCAGCCTAAGTGTACTGTTGGAAGCAGATATATTTGCCTTAACGTCTCCCAGAATAGCCTCATTCCAACATGCAATGCTGTATTAAATGTCGACACTTCGTTGGGCCTCGGGGGAATGTTGGTCGCAGCGAGCTGGTTACCATGCTTTGGAATCCTTTATTCATGCGCATCATATCAGCCTGACAGTTCCTCGTGTTGTACTGTTATTGTGTGATATCTGGGCTATCGGTTAGGAAGCGGGTTTCGTGTTTCGTGCCCATTTAAATGCATTAAATGAATCTTCCACTATTTTATCGATCTCAAGCAAGCTTAAATTCTCCGCTACCTCCCAAGATTCGGAATTGCACGGCAATTTTGAGGCGTAGGTCTCCCAGGATGGTGCATTTAGCTCAGGGCCTCCGACTTTAATCGGTTGAGTAGCATCCGATGTGTAGATTAGATTAAGTAACCGGGATCGCCGCACAAAAAATGGATCGGTATCGTTTTTGTCGAGTTCGAGAAGTTTGCCGGAGCATTTTAAACAGAGAAAGTCGTGGGTCAACCTGTTGAACTCTGGTTGAAGAAGTTGGTTCATTTCTTTCTCGTACTGGGCTGACAGGGGGTTCTCTTTCTGCCATTCCCCCTGGCAGTCCCCAACTACATCTAACCAGTTCTCTGCATGTTCAAGGATCCAATAAATTCTGTCTGAGCTAGGGCCATGAACTCGATCGTCTTCAATATATCTGAGCTCAGACAACCAATAGCTATAGAAGCCCTCGTAAAGTTTCTTGAGGCTCAACCTTAGGTTAAATAACCGGGAATTGTAAACAGTGAGTCTATGGCTCACTTGTAGAAAGTGATTTACCCAATATTTAGCGACTATTTGCAGGTAAAACAAGTCTTTCATAACTGTACATCTCTTTCCCTCTGCGTTAATAACTCCATAGCCGTAGACGAATGTTTGTGGCTGTGGATTAAGTGGTGTTTGTGTATCTGGTGTGCTCACGCCGTGACAGTTTAAGATCTTGCCAAAGTTTATACGTAGATGCGGCGGTAGGTCGAGATCGGTTAACTGGTGGTCTGGCTGAGACCGATACAGTTCTTCAATTGCTGTCGTCCGCGAATTTTCCCATCGGATTGCCCTAATGAATCGATAAACCATCCAAGCTTGTGGCGACATCCCATTCTTTAGAGCCTTGAAAAATGTATTGATCGTATAGTCCATGTTCCATAAATTGTGAAATGTTCGACAAGTTGAGAGGAGATTGATAAATGAGAAGAGATCACAGTTTTCAAGTATCTCTATTTTGATATCGAGTGGTAGACCGAGAAGCCCTTTCCCTACGGCAGGGTAGGAGTTTAAGTCGATTCTGTCCTTCGGGGGCATTTCGAATATTTCATGACATGAATTCATCGAAGCGCTTGAGATTTCTTTATTGTGTATTCGAAATGAGCAGGAGGTCCAATCTGGCGTTGGAGGATTTATTCCAGTTGCGCACTTTGAGGATGGCAACAATGTTGGTGATTTTACCATACGGTTTATACTTCTTTAAATTTCGGGATTGTAGACGCTAGCTTGCTAGATCATTAAATCGTTGCAACTGGCCATTTAGACACAGGTGGCAGCTTTGGTGGGTTTTATAGCGAGCCATAAGCTTATCTTAAGTTGTTCTTCACCTTCGTAGATCTAAGTAGGGCTGATCAGCAAGCGGATAATCTCTTAGCGCGGATTACAGAAATCAAATAAGGTATCACAAAATTTTTTTTTTTTTTTTAAAAAAAAATTAAGAGTACATGAATGGTTATATATCTTGTTAAAATTCGGTAGCCGACGATGGCACCCTAGATAGTTATTGCGCTAAAGACCTATCTCATGTCACTCAACCTCAAAATCCAGTCGAATATCAACCATTTCGGGCACCAGACCGTTTTGCCTGGACCGGAGAGCTTTGTCGAGATATATCTTGTAGTAGTCTGGAGTTGCCTTTATGGAGCACTGGGCACACATTAGCCCCGGTTCACTCGAGCCGTCGCACCCACAGAACCAACATGCCTCGGTTGGAACGATGCTCCGGAGAATGATGCAGAGTTTCTTTAAGTCCTGGACCTTTACTCCTAGTAGACATCGTTCCACAATAAAGACTTTTGTAAAGAAGACGTCGAGGATTTGTTTTTGGGTTTTATTCCGGAAACCGCGGTAAGATTGTTGGAATATCTGTAACCAACGGCTAGCAGGTTCAACGAGATCGTTGTATCTGCAATGATAGGCTACTTCATCCATCAATGCGTGTATCCACGCGGAGTACACATTTTCTTCGATGGTAACAAAATCAAACCGTGATGCTCCAATTTTCAATTCCGTTTCGTATTTTTGGTTGTAGATCATTTTTGCCCATTTGTATGCTGCAATCTGAATGTAGAACATATTCGGCATCAGCCTTTTCCGGTCTATAAACCTTGTCGCCCATAGCCCATAGCCTCCGGCGTCGTCGAATTTGTGTTGGCCCCAGACTGAATTTCCTTCACTATCTTCGCCTGTTTCGTCGCTCCATGCCGGTATCCAGCTCGACACGGGATATGGAGGCTCTGTTTCCACCGACTGGGATTGGGGTTTCGAGCACACCATGGCTGCGTTTTGACGTCTCCGGTCGCGCTCCCGTTGTAAGTAGACCAGAAAACGATTGATAACCCAAGCCTCCGGGCGCATGCCGTTCTTAAGAAGTATGAAAAATTTCCTCTCGGAGAAACCTTCCCATGCTATAGAATAAAAGGATTTGCAGGTAGATGCTAAAGCGACGTATGAAGGGAATTCACAAAACTCAAGAATTTGAGTTATTAGTTCGTACGGGAGATTTGCAATGCTTGCGTGTGATCTGGTAGACTTTGTGTCCATATCTTTTGTATAGTCTTCTGTATCGAGATCCAGATCGGAGCTCCCGGCCTCAGTGGCCATATGGAACTCGAGCAGGGATGGCATTCGTACCAAGTGGTGGTTTGCGTGGTTGGAAGTTTTGGGAGAAATGTCGCCGGATGGTAAGGTTTGGGCAGCTTCTCTGAGTCTTTATTCCGAATGCAATGAAATTGAATTTGAACAGCGGTACCCTGCAAAGCTGGCCCTAATATATAAATAATTGCTATCAGCTAGCTAATATTGCAGATTAATATTTCGACCCATTTTTGACACCATTATCGCAGCACGCGGCGATCTGGATGTTTTCTTTCGATTGATCGTCTGACACGTGTGGTTGGAATGTTTGTACTATTGATAGCACGGAGATGGTCAATCAAATACCCTTCTAGAATGATGTGTCAAAAGCAGGAAAGAATTTTATCAACGGGTTCCATGGCGCCATTAATGCATTGCCTATCGTCGACAGGATGTTTGGTGTTAGTAAACGTAATTGAAACTTTGTCGCGAGTGGGTATGTATGTTAGATTCCATAGGCTTGGAAGCGTCGCGGCAGGTTCTATAAACTCGGATCTCCTACGATTACGATTGGCGATTCTTTAAGGCTGGACTATATGCTACGGCGAAATTGGACAGAAGATACGACGTCTTGGCTACCGGGATCTTGCGATCCCGCTAAACCTAGCGTTAGGGTAGTCTAGGAACGCGTTAGGGCAAGGGCAATATTGCAATAATCCTTTCTGTTTTTAGTTCCTTGGGCCTCCGATAGACTATATACGACATATAGGTCATTGTCTTTACTTGTGGAAGGCACTCCGGTCGGGGACTTCCGGGACTAAGTCTCGTAGTATATTTCGTCATGGACTGATTCTACATGCATATGTACGAAATTCTTTTCCGGAGCCTTGGAGCCCATTTGTTCAGCGTGGAAACAAAACCAACGCAAATGTGTTCAAAATACCACGTTTATCTCTCACCCAAGTAGTGGCAATGCTCTTACAATTCCGTGGATTGCATGCAAGTGAATTTTGCATCCCCTGGGCTATCTGATTTGCCTCCAGCGCCTGGATTCGAGGCTAGATTATCTGAGAGTTTTGCAAATCGTGCCTTTTCAACGGATATAGACTATTTTTGCGTCTTAGAAAGACAGTAAATTTGCAACAATGGTCTACGAACGCCAAATTCGAACGCAGATAATAGCAATACCACGACTAAATACGACTACCGCACTCTATGATTATGGCCCCCTCCAACAACCTAATTCTCTACCCCCTGAAATAAAGGGAATCATGAAATCTAGCCCACTGTGGGACTACAATCCTTCACAAAAGCAATATCGGCGTATGTATATCTACGATGAGAGCTTCCTCAGCTAATTTTTAGTCGTATGTGCAATATAGTCTGCTGGTCTGGTGCCGAAAACCTTACGCCGCACTGGGGGGAACCATCTGTCTGTGATTCTAGGCTTCAAAATACGAGGTCACTACGGCGTGGTTTGGTATGGATACCACAAAACAGATGGGAAGGGTTCGCCGATAATCTGCTTACACTCGATGCTGATGATGGGTATGGTAATGGTTAGTATCGATATATTACTGCGGCACTATTGAATGATAATACTATCATGTTGGACTTTCAGAAGCTAGGGGAAGGAGGGGAAGGCGTTGCGTAAGTGAATTCCCACGTAGGCAATACCATTATCTTAATACTCAGCTTACAGTGTGAACATAGGTTCGATTTCAAAGATATCAGCACAAAGAAGCAGCCTGGAACCAAAACAATGGCCCTTTCAGGACTCCAGTGGGGTATCCGTACGGGGCTGGAAGATTGGCAGAGACGGGCGTTTTACGGTAAACGCCACACCTAGAACCTCTCTAAATTGGAAACTAAAATGAGCCATATAGTCTGTGACCATCCTGAGTTCGGCCGCTCAGTCTTCATCGCGAATCCTTATGCCCGCACAGCCAGGAAAGAATTGTGGCAAAGTATCCCGTGTCAAATTTGCGACCTCCAAGCATGGTACTGGTACGAAGATAAAAGAGAACGTAAGGTCCGGCCACTTGTGGAGCGAATTGGCAATTTGGACGACCGTGATGATGAAGACCCGGAAAAAATAGAGAATTTCTATTACAAGACTAACCGTAAGAATATTCCGCGGTTAATAACGTTTGTAGACGAGGAAAGACCATGGACACAAAATGAGCTGCTAGAGAGACGCCAGTCAGAAGAGCAAGGGGTCGAGTATATAAGGCCGTATATCTTAGAGAGGAGGGCGAGGGAGATGACGATGGATACAATGACTAATTTTGACGGGGGGGTTGCTAATGCCCAACGGGCGAGGAATCCCCGTAATCAACGTGACGCTGTATTCGAGGAGCTCCTCGGAACAATCGAGGATCTGGATAGTACAGATGGGCAGCATATGAGACAAGTGTCTCTTGAGAGCAGCGACGAGGATAGTGATCGAGAGAGTGAACAGCGTATAGAGCGAGCTTTACAGCAAACTGTACAACGAGCTGGACAACGAGGCGGGGGCATAGAGGTGGATACTCTTGACCGCACGCTCGAATCTGTTCTTAGGACCGGGAATAGGATTGCGTTACTGGCATTGCTAGGACCGACACGGCACCAAATTTGACTGACATTAACCCAGATGCTGTGAGGGCTTTAGGGTCGCGCTTTGGGAGTGGTGGTACTGACAGGCTGGACCAATTAAGGCGACAAGGGCAGAGTCAACCGCAAGAGGTCCAGGAAGAAAACGACGAAAGTAGCAGCGACGAAATAGAAGAGAATATCAACCCTGATATTAGTCCTAGCGATAGTGACCAGGGTGAAAGTAGTGTTGGGTCCGCGGGTTCGAATGCAAACTCGGGTGTATCTTTGCAGCGTCCGAATCCCAACGGTGGATATTGTGGCAGGTTCTTCGGAAGGGTTTGCAACAGCCTCAGTGCGGGCGTCAGTAGATTACTTGGTTGGTCACAGGGACCAAGCGCAGAATACATAGCACCGGGGCAGGCAGATTTTAGGGAACCAGTCGAACTTGATGTTCGGGGAACTCGAGGACAATGAAGAAAGGACGTAGCAGAAAAACAAAAACCCGCCTCACGCTATGATGTTAAGCAGAACGAAAATGCAGTATTTACAAGCAAGAACAAGCCTAATAACACCAATCCCTGAACAAAGTATAGCCGTGATTATCGTTTACCCGCTAAAACCTCGACAAAAGTATATTACTAACAGAATCTGAACTATAAGCTGCCATGAAATTTAAAGGAATCCTTTAAATTCAGCTTTTAGACTTCGTCTTCTCTCGGCTTCTCTTCTGGTGACTGTGCCCGGTTTGCTGAGGGCTTTCAAGATAGCCTCGTCCTTTTCTAATCCTCTGGTTCTTCTTCGTTCAATGGTTCCGAGGGTGCCAGGACTAGTTGTTTTCCTTCGAGTTTTGCTCCCGTTATTCGGCGTCAGGGCAAGTGTTATGGACGGTTCTAAAATTTCGGAGCTAAGTGATGGGCCCGAGGCGGCGGGTTCGAGTGAGTGACTTTCGGAGAGAGTATCTCCAGGCGATTCTAGGTTCATAACCAGCTTCCCAGAGGGTACTAAGTCCACATCCTCAATTTCATCCTCATCCCCACACTCGGTTGTGCGTAGCCCGGGGAAAGGATCTATAGGCTTGGCGAATATGTTTCTTGCCATTACTGCTTCCCTCTCTAACTGCTCGTCAACCTCTGTGACTTCGCTTTCTGGTATTTCCAACCCCCTGTCGGCATCATCCGCAAACATTCGTCGCTTTGATCCCCGAATTCTAGGTCTATATTTCACGTCGTCCTCCCCTTCATTTCTTAGGCTACCTTCGTCTAGAATTTGGCTGTCTTGGTCTAGATCTGACGGGGTTTGTGAATCGGGTGGTGTAGGTATTTGTGTTAGGAGATTGTATCCATCTAGTTCATGCTTTGGCAAGAGTTGTCGGCGTCGAGTTGGCGTCGAGATGGGGCTAGTTGTTTCATCTCCAGTCATTTTATCGACAAGACCATGGCGGTTCGAGCTCCGGCTAACGCTCGTTCTGACACTATTTGTCAAGCTAGAAATTTCACTGCGAGCCGGGCGGCGAGGGGTCAATGGCTCGTCATCAGCATTGAGTTCTTCTTCTACTTCTACTTCTGCTTCCTCTTGGAGCTTTCGAGGGGGTGAAGATGGAGGAATATCCGACAAAGGCGGTACGGCGATATAGTCGATAAAGAATCTGCTTGCGCCCCGGCTTGGGGTTTTAGCCTCGGAATCGTTTTCCGTAAGAAGTGGGGAATCCGGGATCGGGCGATCTGGTGTATCAAAATCAAGATAATTGCGTTGAGTCGGGGTGGAAAAGGAATGGATAGAGGATTTATCAGACATCGTGACCCAGCTACAGGCTCCAGGTGAAGCTCTTTGAGGAGTTCGAAGAGTCTGAATACGGTGGTGATTGGGCGGTGTGGTTGCATTCATTGGGGGAAGAGGAGTACTCGCAAGGCGGATTCGTTTGCTCGGCGTATTAAGATAAGAGCAGGCTGGCGTCGTCCCGAGCGAGGTTAATGGCGAGGTACCCGATGGGAATGCCGCATTGTAGGCTCTTTTTGATGTTGAAAGCACAGGCGTATTCGGAGCGGACACGGGTTTCTTTTTCCTTGGTGTGTTTGTCGGGGTCGGCAGCTGCTTTTCTTTCCCGTTTCCAGTTTTCTTCTTCGATGGAAGGGAAGATAAGGATTTTCGCCGTACTAGAGGCTGACCCCTCAACTTTTCGGAGTTTTCCTTATCTGATTCATATCCGGTCGTAGTTTTGCTCTTCATCAGTGAGGGGGGCTTTGTTTTCCTCCACTCTTTATCCAAGAGCGATTGATGCAGCCAAATCTCCTTTCGGCGGAGCTTGAGATCCTTAATCCAAGCATCACAGTCCATTTGGATATGGTAATCGATGATATCTCCCCAAATGCTATCAGCAGCCGGTGTAGCATTGATGTATAGGACTTTTCCGCCGCGAGACTTGACTTTGGAGGCAAACGCTTTAACGATTCTTTTCAGCCCAATCACTTTAAGTGAAGTTCCGAAAATTAACAGAAGGTCGGGCGCCATTCTTGTCGCGTCGTAATGAGTAATCTGGCCGATAGCCTCGCCTTGAGGGTGCAATTCGTCGTACAAAACGATGTTCGGTCTCAGGGTTCCAATGTTGATGGATCTCTTCCCTGCTGCCAGTCTGTCATCTGCCTTTCTCGAACAATCTGGACATTCGGGCGCCTCTCCCCCAAGTAGTGTCTCAACCCTTTCCTCGTCATAGTCGTGCAATTTGGCACACTGCGTACATCGTAGCATTTCTAAGTCGCCGTGGAGCTGCACAACTTCGCAGCCAGCCTCGCGTCCAACCTTCTCCTTCCCTTTACCCCGCTTTCCTGCACCCCTGGAGATATCCATGCATAACCCATCTAACGCCTCGAGCCCGTCGATATTTTGAGTGTAACATCGTAATAGTCGCCCAGTTTCTGACAGGGTTTTAATAAATTTATGTGTTGGCGTGCTGTCTGTTATCCCCTTCACGTTTTGTCGAAGTTCAGCTAAGAAGCTATATAGGATAGCAGTTGTAATTGGATTCGTAAATGAGATGGCATCGAATAAATCTTTTCCTTTAAGAAGAGCGGTTTGTTCGGGGTATCGTCTTTTCACGAGGTTATACAATCCGTTTGCCGAGCGGAAATC
The DNA here is from genome assembly GCA_036971225.1 of Arthrobotrys sinensis. Taxonomy (NCBI): domain Eukaryota; kingdom Fungi; phylum Ascomycota; class Orbiliomycetes; order Orbiliales; family Orbiliaceae; genus Arthrobotrys; species Arthrobotrys sinensis. The sequence continues at coordinate 833,198 of JAJTTV010000014.1, read as the reverse complement.
CTGGAGCCAGGAGGTTCATGTTATTAGCGAATACGCGCCTTTGGCAGAATTGGGAAAAAGGAGCAAAACATACGGGAATACCGCTGTTTGTGCTGATGCCAGCACCAGTGACCATCAGCACTTGACATGAACGGCATATAGAATCGGCAATCTCTTGCAGTTCCTTAGCGTGCTGAGCACCGATTGTTTGTGTCGGCATCGTGATCTTTTGTTGTAAAGGACTAGATGGTTGACGGCCGGTGGATGAGTGAAAGTAGAGAAGAAAGACAAATTTATGGCCGGATACTCGAAGCCGATGACAGCAAGTGTCAAAGGGCAAAACAAGCGTTATATTCGGATTGTGGGGGCGATCATTGGTATCTCAGACTGTTGAAAGGAGTGTCGATGGAAGCGGCTGCGATGTTTAGAGACGGCTGGGATGACAATGTATATATATCGATGAAAGAACGATGCTAGACCGAGCTATTAGGGCATCTACAAGGTCGATTGAGGCTTGGGTTGTTCCTTGCTGGCAATATAGGTCTGATACTATCCTCGGTGGCAGTTGAAGTTAAAGATGATGTGAATGTTAGGAGAGCAGACCGAGAAGCGCGTGTTCCTGGGAGGTTGGTTTGGACAACACAAATGAAGAGAATTATTCGCGTCCGAAGTCCAAATTGGGCTTGTCTCCCAATCGGGGCGCCACTCTTGCAGCAACGCACAAATTACCACAAGTTGCTGTCTTTCGGTGCTAATCGAGCTCCTTGGGGCCATCATCGCCGGTGTCACTTTGCAGGCCTACGGATGATAGCCCAAGCGCTGGGGAAAATATCCACAATACCCTCACCTTATGCGGTATACGAAGGGCTCTTTGGCTTTTCTTTTTTTGAATCCACCGCCGTGTCGTGAGTTTGTAAGTATTAGTTAGTAGGAAGGCGGCGTGCCAGACCTCAAGACTGGGTTTCAGTACACGAATCTTGTTTGGTGCTGAGACTAGCTTAATTCTGTGCTCTTGTGCAATTATGAAGCCTTCTTATTGCTATAGCTTTCGCCTGGCTAGCGGTCTGCCTCCAGTTATGATTGTAGGTAGGATTCTATCTCTTTGTTGATTAGAATATCAATCGTGATGTTTAAAGCCTTCAAACACATTGAGGTTTCGCAATTAGTGAATCCTTCTCAAGCCCACCTTATTATATATTAGGAGACTACCTTGTCGTATATTTACTGCTTTAGTTGGATAACTGTAACCCCAACTACGGATCAAAGACGCATTCGAGCACTCAGCAGTGCTGCCAAACTACTTGGTATTGTATGGTATCAACCACATTGTGAACCTGGGCAGAATCCCGAGTGAGATATCAAGTGCAATTTCCAAAGTTTTCTCCATCCACTCTATCAGTTACTCCATCCTACTCGAACCTTTTGGCTGTTGGCATCACATCTCGACCTCAATTCCTCGTCATCGCCGGAACCCGGGAAACCTTGTTGGATTTTTCAATTCGCGTGTTGCTGAGTTGTGGTCTTGGCATTTTGTGATCCTGACGGTTCTTTGACGCAGCCAGCAACCTTTGCCCGACACTGCACCTCCTCCGGTTCCTCGTCGTTCCTTTGGCGGACACCAACATAGTACACCAAACCGTGCGAAGCTGATAGTCAAGGCAAATCAATCGCATGGAGGCAGTGGATAGAGTGCTGAAATAATACTTGCCTCACGAACGTCAACAATCATCCAATCATTTCCCAATCAGGCCATATCCCGGTTTCCAACACGAACAACACAGCGCAATGGATCCGATCCTCCCCGTCGAACTAGAAATCGAGATCATAGGCTATATCCCTTTCGCTCATTACGCCACCCTGAGCCAAGTCTGTAAACGCTGGAGGGATATTACTCGGTTGCCAGATCTCCTTTACGTCCCCATTACAACTCAACGCCAAACCTCACCACCTCCCTCGTTTAAAGAAATCAACTTCAAAATCCATAAGGCCGTCTATCAAGTTGCCGACTACTGGGGCGATTCGGTCGATAGATCGGGATATAGACTCCCAAGGCATAGTGTCAGTCGCTTGGTGTCACCGTATCTGGGCGATCAACTCACAATACCCCCCCTACCTCATACACTACAAGACGTCAAGCTCCACATTGCGATGCCGCCAAACGATTCTCGCCCTTTCGGGCCGGGATATAAGTTCAAAGTTATTACTATCCCTTGTAAAGCTTTCAGGAAATTAATCCTAGCTCCTGATCCAGTGGACACGAACAAGATTGACATCACAGACTTGAACGGGAAAAAAAATGTCACTGGTGTTACGGTTGGGGAGTATTTTGACAGTCTGGATGAAAGAGGTAGAATCAGGCGGGGTGATACGTTCAGTAGCGTGGATCTGAGGTGGAGGGTTAGGAATATGCAAACTGATTGGTGGTGGAAGGATTGGGATATTGGGGTAGGCATATACGAACTACTCCTAGTTAAATCCGACCAAGTTGTTGAAGATGGGCAAGTCTGGTATCAAAGTCCAACGCATAATTAGACAACAGGCTACTCAGGATCAAAACTTTCCAAAACATCTCAAAACACGCAGGGCTGGTGGTTGTGGTCGATCCTACTTTTGAGCAGATAATGCCTTACGCAGCTAGCCCTACAAAAATTAATACGCTAGAACCACATGGACTTTCTTTAACTTTAAAAAATCCGTGACATGGGATTAAATCACAGCATTGCCTGCAAACGGTTTCCTAAAGGTTGATTGTGACTACTTCTTGGATCTATAATTATCCGTATACCATGAAGTCCAATCTCGTCGTCGCCGTTATCGGTATCCTCTCATCAACTTCAGCGGAGCTCTCCTCCCCAGCCTGCCCAACCGATCTGGAAGACCCCAGTCCAACTTCGGACTCTAGTACAATCCAGAAAACACTTTTCGTCTCCAAATTCGACTCCTTCGTATCCTCTGTTGCCGGTATTGGATGGGTCAAAACATTTTCTAAGGCCCTTCTTCCGGCAGTCCTTAATGCCCATAAGATCCTTGACGACCTCGAAGAAGACGAAGAATACGGAGGTACTTCCATTATACCTTTACCAGACGAAAGTCTCCACACCCTCTATGAATTTATAGTCAAACGCAAAATACACTGCTATGCTGCTAAAAGTTCCAAGCAGTTGGTCCATGCGCTTGTGAAGATCGATTCAGCGACCGGCACTGGCGGTATGTCGGATTTCGTTGAAAGCAATCCAGATTCACCTTCTAGCGATGCTAGTGAACTACAAACCCAGGCGAATTCTAACGGTCCTAGCTCACCTGGATCACCGGGAGACCAGAGCCTCGACCCTCGAACCTACTTCCAATACACAAATGTGGACACGTTAAGGATTCTCGGTGCTATGGTTGATTCTTACAGTTTTCAGTTGAAGCAGCTTGAGTTCTCTGCCAACCCGGTTTATAGCTCCCACGAAAAGGATTTATTAAAGATACAAACAGAATTCTGGGGACAGAAAGTAGCAATAGGGTTGACTAGACTGTGGCATATGTTTGAGGCTGGAGATCCTTATTTGAGGGAGTCTGGCCCATGGGATTATAATGATTTTCAGTTTTGGTTGGAGGTTATTGAGAAACAAACGGGTGTGAAATATCAAGCTGATGATGGTGAGGGGGAAGAAGAAGAGGGTTACTTTTAATTTACGTGTGTGTATATGCGCTTCCTCACTACCACAGGACTCAATAATATGGAGTATTGTAACGAACGATAGTATAACCGTGTATCGGTATCTGCAACATTGTCAGAGGGTAGGCTCATGGCGGCTCCCGAAAGACTACTTCTCAATTAATTGCTACAGCGCAGCTTTACAAAATACATAACAGTATACTGGTAAGTAATTGGTAGATAATTTCTAGATCTCCTATAGTTATCTAGTAGACTCATGAGCCTGAATGAGGAACTTTATAAATTTAAGAGTGTCAATGTATGACGCTTTGGGTTAAACTTTCGCACTCCAATCAAAGGAAAGAAGCGATACCTTGAAAGGAAAACTCTAAAAGATGGACAACGAGGTGTAGGTACACTACCTGATGTAACCGTATATACGTACCACCAAGCATTCTAAGCTGACTTGGAAAGCCCAAGCAGTCATGAACCTATAAACCCTTACCACCATCATCCTCGTATTTTACAGTGCTACAGCCGTCGCCGCTAACCTCCTGCCCCTCAATGATTGTAGCGGACCACCACCCCCAGCCCGCCAGTGTGTCACCACCAGCACTTTTATCACCAATCTAAACAACTACCTAATGCTAATAAGTAGAACAAATAGAATAAAAAAACTATGGAATGCCATGCGGAGGAATGTGCCGAAGCAATATGAGTTATTGGAGACTTGGGTACGAACGCGAGATATAGGATCGCCTTACTTCCCTATTGAGTTATTGAATACAAATTACGTTTATGCCAATCAGAATCAACTACATTGTTTTGAAAGTCCGCTTCTGCTGTTGGTGAGGCTGGTATTGGTAACGGAATTGGAACCGGATAGTAAGATAGCGAGATATCGGCCAGATCCACCACCTAACCAGGGCCAAGGGCCCCCGAGTGAGGGGCAATGGGGACAAGGAGGTCCTGGACAAGGGGGCATAGGGCTGAGTGGAGGGGACCAAGGTGGAGGGGGACAAGGTGGACCGGGTGGGCAAGGTGGGCGAAGTGGCGGGCAAATACAGCAATATCAACCTACAGACCCGAACACTTTTCCACATTTCAATCAAGGACAGTCAATTCCAGAAGGGCAGCAAAGAGCGGCAACATCGGGGCTATCACAAAACTCCGCCCTTCAGGGCGCACAAAACCAAGGCGCGGATAACCGGGGACAGCGCCCACTCTTCAGGGTAACGGGCCTTCGTGTAATACCTCCCGAAGAGGCCGCCGAGACCCGGCGAAGAATGGCAGCATGGCTACAGCAAATTCCGCAACAACCGTCACGAGGTCCTTTGCCCCAAGCGCCTGGACCCGAGGCTTTCCTGAGTCAGACATCAGCGCGTCGAAGTGTACAGCCGTGGTTTCAAGAAGGATCAACGGGGGCTCAAGGACAACCGACTCAAATGAGACCTGACCAAAGAGAATCAGTCGACAACCGGACGGGTCGAAATGGGCAAAACGGAGCTCCCCCCTCAGCGTGGACTCCCCGAACCACGACCCGCACATGAAGACCGCCGCTCCGAGACCGATTTAGGAGAATACGATGATTCGGATGATGAAGTCGAAACTATTGGCTCCCCTCACCGAAAGAATCTCCGTGACCCATGGTCACCTCTAGATAAAGAAGAGGAGATTGGGTCACCGTTGCTTTCGACTGGCCCAGCATTTGAATTTAAGCCGTACGAAGGGATTCCCGTTCAGCAAAGGAACCCATACCTTGGAGACTCAGATTCTGGAGATCCTGAATCTTCTCTGGGCGATAAGGGATCTCCTGTTTGGGCTACATCTCCGGTACGGTCTCCTCAATTACAAGAGGCGTGGCGGGGTCCAGATCTAGAAGAACCTAGACCTAATATAAATGAGGATTCTCACATCTCCTTGGAAGATCCAGAGCCAGGGAGGTCAGAACTGAAGCAAGTAGACAACATGGAAATCGAGCCTACAAACCAAATGCAATCCGGGGATAGCCTGGATCCCGAGTCAAATTTTCACTCTCGTCTTAAAAAAAGGGCCGATGAGCCAAACGAGGAGGACCCACCAAACCAGCCAGGGCCACCAACGAGCAAGCGACAGCACCATCGGATATTGAGATCGAACAACAAACTGAGCAACAATCTGGGTCCGGCAGACTGCAGGGAAACGGAGCCTACATCCCAGGTGCCATGCGCATCGAAATACAAACCCCACCCCCAGTGCGACAGCAGCCACCCCTCTTTCAGTTCGTCGATACAAGCCCCGCAGACCGCCTTCGTATGTACATGAACGACCTGATTAAAGCTGGGCATCAACTTGGGGATGCTTTAGATGGACTATGGTTGAATGACAAACTACATCATGGAATATCTCTAGACCAGACTATGGGCTACTATAGACATAACTTACATGATTGGGATATAGTAGTACGATCCGTTAATGATTGTGTTAGGCGAAAGAACTTCCGAACGGCGATTATGAAGGAGGAAGATTTCCAACGGAATTGTAATGCTTTAAATGTATTAGAGCTACCAGTTAATGGAGGGAGGTGGAAAGGGGAGAGGCTACCTTTTGATTTACGCAGAAAGCGGGATTGGGAGAATGGCCAGGGAGGTGAAACCTAACATGTGCTTTAGCCTTGATCTATTAATTGGGCTTCATGAAAATATTCTTGCCTCGCGATAACGCGAACTCCAGCGATCGAGTTCGGGGAACTAGTGTACTACGCCCGATCGTTAGGGACGCCCTAGCTATGCGCTAGTACTAAACCGACAATTGGTATAAACCCCTTGTATATACTCTAATTCTTACTTTGCATCGGATAATCAGCTTTACTAGCGAATAATCACCAATCCAGAGTATTTTCTCTTTAACTAAGGTGATTATATGCCGCCGTGCAAGTGTGAATGGTCGAGATTGTGAGAATCTTCGAGATCTAGTCGGTACCGAGTCATCGTGTTTCGCGACGGTATGTTTTTCATCCAAATTTCGGAAGCAATGCCATGGAATTTTATCTGATGAACCTGATTAACCTGCCCGAGCAGGCGGGCTCACATGCCGGTGGACATTCATCAGAAAAGAGACATGTGTTTCATGGCACTAGCTTTCTTACAACCAAGCTTTCGGATTTGTGTTGGCGAAGATGTCAAGGCCTTCCTCTTTGGGGTGCCTAGTACGATAAAATGGCAGGAGCGAACAGAACGGAAGCTGCCGGTCTATCACGAAATATTGTGTGCTTGCCGGCTACCAATAATTGCCCAGGCTCCGAAACGTAATTCGGATAGCAAAAGTTCCAAGGTATGTATCTTGTTCAACCTTTAATTTGAGGTCCTGCACTTGCATTCTACCAGCGAACGTCTCCGGTGGGCGAATCCACCTGTGCACCCTGCTTCCTCGGCCCGGATCCAAATACTGCAAGAAAGCCGAGAAAGAATTGAGGCTTGTGGTGTCGCAATTAATTTCGACGGTTGGAAAATCGCCTACCTACCGAGATAAGACATGTAGGCGAGAGGCGGTAGGTGGACTTTGCCGCAAGCCCGCATGTGTATATCGATCCCAAGATTGTAGAGCCTAGGCAGGGGCGGCGGAGCTGTTTAAATTCGATTGGAAGCTGGAGGTAAATTATGGCAGCCTGTTGACGCTATGCCAGCGGTATTGGTTTTCCCGGAGTAGTTGGCTTTCTCCCACATAGATTTACTTGTCCGACCGCGGGTCAGCCGATGCGCGATAGGGCCTTGATTGAAATTGCGTATGAATCCATTGAGACCGTAGTGTTTATGCAAGCCTTTCCTCCACCATCGAGATCCGATACATATCAACTGAAACATTTTCTTGATCACGAACTGAATCAATATCTCGAGCTTCGCTAACCGACCCAAATCTCGCCACTGCAACGATAACTGAACCTTCCTCCCAGAAACTAATTGATTACCTCACGGCTATACCTGAGCAGGGATCAGCGTTCTACGACCGACTTCCAGCTTCCCATCCTTAGAGCCAAGACGTCGAATTGCCAAAAGTGGATGGTACGTAGTGGCGTTGCCCTGTTGTAATATGGTCGTCGCAACGCGTGTATGCATAACAGCAGCCGATAAGACTGCAGGGGTATGGGTTCCATACCTCACATTCCCATGACCATTTCCTGGGTAAATACTTCCAAGACTTGGGCGGGCTTTGGAGATGGCTGAAAACAGATGGTAAACTTCGGTGCAACTTTGCAGCCCGCTGCTAGTGCGGATGTCAAAAAGGGCTGCGTCTGCATGGAGAGGGGTAACCACCTTTAGGATATAAACATCGCAGATCGTCGCATTCTCGAATTTTGAGAGATCACTGTCAGCTTTTTGAGGTCCATTACAAGGGCAAAACGCACAGGATTCTATAAGACTAAATCGGTAGAGATATTCAGGCCGGTTTGCAAGCAACAGTATAACTATCTTATATTAAACCACTTCGGGCCTGTTGTGTAACTTTTATCATATCTCGGTATTCTTGGTCACCATCCTTCAATATTAAAAATGAAGTACTCGATTGTTCTCGCCGCTCTCACTGCTGCCGTCAGCTCTCTTCCCACTCCTCAAATTCCCGGATTCATAAACGCTGGTCCATTCTCCCTCCAACTGGATGCCCCAGACACCGAGTATGTATTTATCTTGTATAAATATGACTAGAAACACCAACTAATGGAATCGATTTAGACTTCACGGACAATACCTCACTATTCGCCCAACTCCGGCGAACCCAGAAAATGGCAAAGTTCTCGCCATAACCGCGACCTCAAAGGATCCCAATCCTTACTTCGACCTTACTTACAACGACCCGAACGTGGATCCCAGGTTTCCGGCTCACGGTAGACTAATCTATACCCCTGGTGCTTTACCGGAGGAGTGTAAATTCTTCCTTTGCCCCAAGGGCCCCGTCTCTGCGGGTTATGATGAAGCCTTCGGCCCGAAAGAATATGTTAGAAATAACATGAAGGCTCTATTCTTTCCACAGTCGCCAGCAGCTGCACCCCCAAGTGCTCCTGCACCACCTACGGGAGACGAAGCTTCTAACGGAGAACCCTTGAAAACTTGGAGCGACTTCCAGCTAGATTACCTAGGGTACTTGACATTGGATGGGATGAGCAACTGGTGGGCCTGCCCAACACAATACCCTCTCGGGCAAGAGAACATTTACACTAGTGTTTGGTGGGCGGATGGGAGCGTTAGTGACGAAAGATGCACAAGGGTAAAGGTCAAGAGGGCCTAGTCTACAACAGTGCGATTATATTGGTCTACATATATCATCTTCTGGAGCTATTTAATGTGCAATGGCCTTTCCTGTTGGTGTAATTTCATTTCTTTGTAAATATACATACTATTTTCCTCTTAGTCGCGGGGTTGAATTTCTCGAATTCTACATTCCATGGTATCGTGATCGGAAAACTATAACAATAACTTCATATTATAGTTTGCCGATGATCTGCTCCGGCATCACGATGGCACCGCAAAAAGGTCACCAACCGCTCCAGCTAACATGCGAAATATGTGAATTGACTGCCGTGAATGTACTCTTACGGGTCCTATCACCTATATAGTGCCTGGAAATGTTATTGTTCGATCACACGGAGCTAGGAATGATATTGAGTACTCTAAACTAACAAGGGAGGCTCCAAGGGTCTTCGCTAGTCTTCGCTTCGTGAGCTAATTTTCAACACCACCACCATCGGACTTTTCCTGAAAACCCTAAAGCTTCAAAACTCGAGGATCATTTACTAAATGGTATAGGAGTGGTAAATCGGCATCGACGAAGCCATCATCACTCATCCGATATGGTGTAGTGGTTAACATCGTCCGCTTTCAACGAGGATCCCTCAAGATGGTCCGGACAGCCCCGGGTTCGATTCCCGGTATCGGAAATAGCCTTTCCAATAAGATGAGTCTTTCTTTTTGGTTCCTGAACGTTTTGGGCCTCGAAAGTGCGGAGCTCCTGACAGTTTGGGAAAAACTTTTTGCTGTTGGAAAATATGTGTTGTAAGAGCTCAATCGTGAAGTTTTGTCTGAAGAGGTTGTGGTGTTGTGGTGCTGCCAAGGTCTGCTAGAACCCATAAAACTGGTGGTTAATGTATGGCGGGTTTGGAAACTTTGCTAACAAGTGGCTCCGTGGTTGCATCTTCTTGCAAGCTTGAGGGAATAGCTGGCGGATCTATATACCTTTGGGGAAATGGTCAGAGAGTTACCCGTCCTATTTTACCACGGTTTTACCCACTGCGGTCGGCTTCTTGCATGCAGGTAGTCGCTTAGATAGGAACCGAAAGCCTTCGCCAAAAAACCGCGACAGGTAATTTTCTGCTCAAGAGCCCGTCTAATACCTTTCGCTTAAGGTTCTGGTGCATTTGGAGGAATTGTTCGATCTGGCTATGCGGGGAGTCGAGTTGGGTTGGTAAGATTGGGATTTTCGGGTCGAAGTTTCTAGTTTCAATAGTACTCAAGGGTTTGCAACGTTTGATGTACATCTCGCCTCGAGCGCCTGGATTCGAGGCTAGATAGACACACTAATATCCCTTTGTTATTGGGTCGAACGCTCAAACTCCGTGCGGTCTCCCTAGTTTCTGAGGGCGAGATTACCGTGGTTCAAAAAAGTCGGCGCGACGGGACCGCCGGGAAATACCTTATGTATGAATTCGCTACCAATGGATTGGTCTCGCTTCTAATCCGAAAAGGCGGAGGCATCGAGTCATGACTTTAGCCGACGGACTTCTAAACCAAAGGCCCCGGCCTACCAATAGCAACTTTATCGAGAATGGTAAAAGAAGGACTATTGTAGACGCAGGAACATCCGCCAAGAGAGATTGTTCCAGAGTATTTCCGTATGTTGACAGCGGCCACGACGGAAGAACTATAGTGGTGCGTTTAGACTTACGGAAAGCCATGGCGTCTAAGACAAGGGAACTCGCATTCTATATTAGCCTTGTCTAGAAATTGGGTATTTGTTGTATGTATTAGCAAGTCGCGATTACAGGGTCTTTTTATGCGCAGAGACCGAATGGAACTTTGCATACGAATACTCGAGTAGCACCTGGAAGGAATCCATCTCAATTTTGTCAAGAAGTGAATATAAAATACTAGTAGAGGAGTTCTGTGATTGGAGGTATAAAAGGTGAAGGATTTCCTCATTACCTTTGGGCTCAATATCACTCTCAAGCCAGACGCACTCGCAGCGGCAGCGGCACATTAAAAAACCTTTCGCTATACTACCAGTACAGATTCGCCCAAGATGGGAAATATTCACATTATTTTACTCCTTGTTGGAGTATACCAAGCTTTCGCGCATTGTCTGAACACTTCTCCCATATATTTTTTGCCGTACTAACATTTATTCTCTTAGGGACCCATCCACTTTTTACGTTTAACGGGCAAACTTCCACAGAGTGGCAGTACGTTCGCCTCACGACTAATAGATGGACTGGGGACCCAATTCAAAATGTCAACGATCCTCAAATGAGATGTTATCACCAGGCGATACCTGTAACATCGACTGCTTCAGTTTCTGCTGGGTCAACAGTTTCCTTCAGTGTAAACTCTGTGGTCGGCCACCCTGGAGCACTCATGTTCTACATGGCGAAAGTTCCGTCTGGGCAGACTATCAACTCATTTGATGGATCTGGAAAAGTTTGGTTCAAGATTTACCAGGATGCTCCTACTTATGACGCTAATGGGGTTCCAAGCTGGTCCACCTACGGTATGCATATGCAATCTGCAGCAAGCTACTGAGAATTGAGCTTATGACACAAATATGCGTTGATTAGGAGCGAAATCATTTTCCGTTAAAATCCCATCCTGCATCCCAGCCGGCGACTATCTTCTCCGCGTAGAGTTTATTGCTGTTCACGGATCTTCGACTGTCGGCGGCGCTCAGTTCTATATCGCGTGTGCTCAGGTAAAGGTAACTGGAGGTGGGAGCAAGGCACCTACGAACCTCGTTTCTTTCCCCGGCGCCTATAGCGCTTCGGATCCCGGTATTCTTTACAATTTGTACAACTGGCCACAAGTAAGTACCACTTAATTCCATGGTGTTTACGCGAGCTGCGCGCAGTATTTGGTAAAACTTGGATACTGAGCAAAAGTAATAGCCATTACCATACGTATACCCCGGGCCAAGTGTTTTTACCTGCTAAAGACATTGTTCGGAGGATATTATTGTAACTGGACATCAGTGTGGTTGCGACGTCCTTTCATGAGGGTCGCTTCATTATTTTCAATATCTAGCTTGAAGCTGCCTGGTTTCTCCAGAATCCAGAGTCACCAAATATTCTTGAGTTTGAGATCCAATATCATTGCTAGTTCTGCTCACAGAGTATCCTTTATGCGTCTTCAATTTTCACATTTTCATCTCATAGGCCTTGCCCCTCCTATATTATAGTTTGTCTCCCGGTGGGCGAAGGCAACCTCAGAATCTAGGTCCAACCGTAGATCGCTCGTCTGAAGGTTAGGGCGCATCTTGTGATGTTGTGATGGAATTATGCATCATGTTGAGACCTAAGATTGAAAATGTTACAAGACTGCCTCAAGATGACACCCTCTTTCTTAAACTAAACTTTAGGAAGGGTAAACGAAAACTCCTAATGTAAGTACCTCTATGAAACAGTCAAATTATAAGCGTACAAGATCGGTGCGCGTGCACCAAATTTAATTTGCGCAACAGTTTACAAAGTTGATTGAATGATGTTGTGACTACATGCTGACTATAACTATTCGGAGCGATAGTTTTATTACTAATGGAAGTGTACATCTGCGTATGTACACCGAGAGGGAGACTATATTATTACTAGCATCATAGCGAAGACTCCTATCCGAAGTCTATAAGTGTTACAAAAAATGCGGATTTGGAAATAAAAATAGTTTACTAAAATATCAAGCTTGATAGGTTGATGTAGGTTACAGCGCTGGTCCCTGGATCTTGGTAGAACTCAAACCCTGATGGGCACTGGCATTCTTCTCTCTTCTTCATCTTTACGATGGTCTCGCGTCTCACCATGAAGGGCGTCCGGGTTGTCACGTTTGAAGTTGCTCTTGTCACCTATTCCCCAAAGACCGGGACTAAACTCACTTACAAGCCACCGGTAGTCTCTTGCAGGTTGTGATGGTCCCGGCCCATATAACGGCAGTGATTCGGCGGTACCCGGTGCAAGTTCCGGAGGGCCAGGCCCATCAGGGTCGTAGACCCCACCCCGCCAAATAGTCCCAACCGGCAAAGGATGCCTTTGGCCCCACCCATCTATCCACCAAGCAAACGACAATCCGTCCAAGGTTGTGAATCTATGATCTGGATACTTCCGCTTAATCCAGTCTGGAATTCTGTTTATTGCTCCATAAATTTCCATAAATTCCGGGAAGGTTAAATCCTCCCGGTGGATAAACTTTTTTAGTTCGAGTTCGCAATAGCAATTTAGCCAGTTTGAACAACGGCCTACAGTTTCAGCGGATCGGCAACCACCTGGAGGGACTGTTTTTAGTTGACCGGTCTGGGGATCACACTCAGCGCATTGTAGGCAGATCTGGAGGAGGGATTGGAAGAATATACCCGCCGCTTCGAGGTCTTCGGTTGCGGATGGGCGATTTTGGGGGAAAGATGAGAAAGTGCGGTATTGCTTGGGGTCTTGGTTCATCCGCCTGTCATGGTCCGGGCCGTCGCCGAGTATTTCTGAGAGTGTTGGACAGACGACTTTGAAAGTATAGAGGCTAGATGATGAGATGTATCGATGTTCTTTTGCGTTTGAGATTGATATGTCTTGTTTTGAGTCTGTGAGGTTTCCGATACTCGTTATATTCACGTTCGACGTATCTTGGGGCTTTGCGTTTGGAGTTTCTCTGGAGGGAATTGAAACGTTTAAGAAGGTCGCCTCCGTCGTCATATTCCCCGGCACCCACGTGCCATTGAGCACAGAGGGCTTTGTGGCCGTGGAGGTGTCGTTTAACCGAATATCCGTCCCGTTGTTTTCTATTCGTAGAGTTGTAACATTTCCAGATTTGAAATCTAGCTCTATCTTATTGGGCGCAGTGGACCATGCCTTGGAAGCCAATGAAAGCGAAAAAACAAGCCAATATATCCTAGGCATTTGATACCTAGGATTTGACTTTGGGGAGAGAGATCGGTGCGAAGGCTAACGACCAATTGAAGTGTGTTTTATATTCAAGATGGCTTAATCTTGATAGATCTAAATACCAGGGCTTTTGCAAATATCTAGATCTAACGAGAACACGAGGGGCAGAAAGCATGGAAACAACCGCGTACTGATCCCGAGGAACCGGGTCAGCATTTATAACTATACTGATAAAGCCAAGGAATGGGTCTAGAACTCTAATTTTACGCGCGCGGCATCATATGATCGATAGTCTTGTTACAAGAAAGGTCTGCATCCTGTGGCTGCAATGTAGACATGTATGTATAGAGTTCGAGAGTGAACTGGCCTTTCGGGCGCATGCATAAATCACAATTACATTGGGACGACGATTCGTTTCAGACTTCGTTGTATTTCGCGGTCCAGTAGCTAACTATTTTGGGAAGTGGCACAAGCCTTGTCAGATCTACTAATGTGCCACCAACGTTATAACACGTACACCTGGGATGGCTGTAGCAGATATTTCAAGAGTTCAAAAGGGAAACAGAGAATATTAATGGCAAACCGCGCGCTAAAGGTCGAAGATCATCTGTTTATGAAACTATATCTATATTAAGTAGACAAAGCCTTGAGGGCAATGTTGATGGAAGAAACTTAGAGGCCAGATCTAGCTTCAGACTCTAGTACAGGCTGTCGCAGCCTATTATATTCGAATATATCTAACTAACATCAAGGTGACGGATTCCCAACTCTTGCCTGATCGCTCAAGACGTGCTATGTTGTATTATATAAACCATCTCAATGTCTTTTTATTTCTTTTATTCAAGTTACAACGACGTTACTACGTATTGCCGACGGACGCTGGTCTCGTTGAATATAACGCCGGGACAACGGATCAACACAGGATCAGGCCCGGAATCCAACACGAATCAGCCTAAATTCAGAACGTGCTCTCCGATCGACGCGCTGAAAATCGAGACTATACCCATATGCGCCCTCCGTAGTTTCGCAGCTTAGAAGTAAATAAAAAGAATGAACACCCGCATATATGTATATCGTTGGGCGCTTACTGTGCCCCTTAAGCTCCTTACATATCTCCCAAGTACTTTCGTCTTAATCTTGTTAATCGATCAAGTGCAGACCTCTCGTACCTCTCAGTCTATAAGATCACATTCTCAAAATATAAAATGGCTCCTCGACCTTCCGCAGATATACAACAGGCGATCTTAACTAGATCCATTCCTTCCAATGGGACTATGTACATCCATCAGCCATCAGATGTCACCTTGAAAGACATGTGGACACGCATAGAGAAAGACAAATGTCCAGTCATCGGTTTCGGGGATGGCAGTTTCATCTACGCTGTTGATGACCACGCCGTAAAGCTACAAGCCTATATACGCGAAGCAGCGTTGGCAAAACTAGCTGGGGATTGCGCAGTCAAAGTGTTGGGGCACGTATACGCCCCTTATTGCGGTCATATGGACGGTCCCCGTCTGTTTGGTCTAATAATGGAGCAGGCGGCCCCACTCGACTTCGGGACCAATAAATCCACCCTTGCAGAAAAGACGGCAATGAAGAACGAGATGATACAGCTTTTGGAAAAGCTACACAAAGAATACCGGATGATCCATGGAGATATCACACCTTCGAATATCATGAGGTGTCAGGACGGAAAGCTTCGATTCATAGACTTCGAAGCTGGCCGGCTGATTGAGGAAGACATAGAACATTGGGATGGCCGTAGAGATGATGCTTACTGGACTCCTGATAAACATTATCATCTTGGAAACACCAACTCACATGCACCGGCTGACCCGATAGAAGATTGGTATGCGTTGGCACTTGTTGTATTCAAATTATACACTGGTAAATCGGCGGTTTACGCGGATACGGATGAGATCGTGGCAAGTCAGAGGGATCGGAAAGCGCCGGATCTCACCCCGATAGAAGATACAGAAACCAGACTGTGAATGGAAGATATCTTTCGGAGAGGAGGGGCTATAATATAGAATATCCTAGAAAATATCTTAAGGATTACTGTATCACCCGTATTTTATGTTTCGTATCTTGGAGGTTGTGTAGGGGTATATGGTCAAAAAGATGAAGTTGATTAGTACTAATTAATTGAAGTACATGTATAAGGACTACTTGACTAGCTATGAACGTCTCCATCCCGTTATATTGTATTTACCACCCAACTTATCCTTCATTCTACGCAACCAAGGAATATGCTCTCGTGTATTAATTAGCTTATGACGTGCCATCGCCAAAGCGCAAGCTTATCTCAATTTATCTTCGCTATGTCACCGACTCTTAAATTGGTGGGCGTTATCTAAGTGAGTCTGCCTGTTATGTCACAGCCAGCGGTAGTCATGCCGACTAATTCGAGATCCTGGTTGAAAACCAGACTCCCCAAATCACTGGCCCTCGAGAACTATTTTCCAGTTTCGTACCTCCCAACTACACACCACTCCTTAGTCCCTCCCAAATTTCTTTGACGTTAACTCCGTATTTTATTCCAAATATAACACCAAATGTTTGGCCCATGCTGCGACCGACTTTGAAAACCACTTCATCTTCGACAGGGTCGGCGATACCTCGGGAGCGAATTGGGCTTTTCAACAAGCGACTCCAGGGCGCACTTGGATGATAGGCGTTATCGAAAATAGTCTATTGTGTACCAGTCAAAATAAGTTAGTTTCTAGTTTGGGTTCGGTTGCAACAGCCACTACTAGAATGCTTCGGCTGAAAGCTCGGACGCATGCCTACAGGTATGATACCGTCATCTGGTTCATTGCCTTCTCTTCTTTCGAAAATTAAAAGGAACCGAAACGTACCTCGTTTTAGAATGTCCAGTCTCTTTTCCACCCGGTTGCACGTTGTTGGGCGTTCTGAGATTTCGAAACGACCCAGGTATATATCTTCCTGGATCCAGGACTACCCGCTCAGCCCTCTATCCCGAATCATCGAAAGTCGGCCTGTGTTATTATCGTTGCCACCTCTAACGGCTTTCAGGGATTTTCTGTGTATGTTTATGGCGGAAATTCGCTTCGCGGCTGGATCGGTGAAGTTGTCCCCGGATTGCATGACGGCAATTCTCTTACGGATTGTAGGAATGGATGTCATATACTTTCGTATATCTTCGTATGCAGCAATATGAGTGGGGGTGCGAGTCTGATTTTAATCCAAACTAAGAACCAGAGAACCGGTGGTGTTGCAGGAATTAAGGCTCTAGTTTAGGTCAGAATGATGTATTCTATATAATGGATAATAGGGGTGTCTGTATCCTTTTTCGCAGAAATATGTCATCCATTCGATTGTTTTTGTTTTGTTTTGTTTTTTGTTGCTTTGAATGATCAACTAGAATACGGTTGCAGATCGCCAGTCCTTGCTTGTGTCAACATACGAACTGCGCATACGACGATCCAATAGACGTAAGTCCCTATTCACCGATCCGGTGATTGGCTTTTTCCAATTGCCGTCTAGTCCCTCGAATGGTAGCTATCCTCTCTTATTTCGCATATAGAAATATCGTCCTTCTGATAAAAAAATATATTGCATACCAGTACTCAGACTCTGGCGGCTAACTTGCGACTTCAAGAAGTATATCTGATTCATAGCGCTTAAAGTACTGGATAGAAGCTAATTTCTGGAATTTCGAGCAGTTCAACTACCTAAACACATAATCGAGTACTCTGCCTAAATATGAGACCAGTGCCCGATCAGCACTAAGCTTTACGGATATCCAACGTTCATGGACATAGCTTACCAGGATCCCTGGCCACTCTGAATTTGGTGCTGGCCATGTGCGTGCGTCCTCATACAACTGCTTTTGTGGGCTAAAAGTGAAAACTAATACAGGCTCGCGTCACTAGTGCGAATACCCGAAGGTTTGTAGCTATTCTCGGAAGTTTATCTTCATAACCACCGCAAGTGGTGCTTCATTCGGCCGGGCCGTTTTGACTTGGGGCCTTGCTGCGAGACGTTCTATATTTAGCTAATTCAATTGTTTGTATCCCTTACGGTGGTGCCTGTCGCCGGCTTTATCGTGCTATTCACAAGCTCGTACTACGAAGTCCAAGCAAACATGCGCCGTGTGCGCAGATTTGCGTACCCGTCGACAAGAATCCCCAGTTCTCCGCAAACTGGGGGGTCTAAATTTAGACCTAGGCTGAGAATTCGGCGCTGAATATATGTGCGAAGACTAAGGAGCTGGGCGCGCTAGAAGTGCGAACGTGTGTCGGCACTGTCATCGCCCTGTCCTGTTACTGATCTTGTAGCTTGGCGAATTCGCGCCCAACGACAACGGCCAGCTTTGCAATGTATAATCGAACACCACAATATCATTCGATGTTGGCTTCATTTCTTGGTAATTGGATACAAGATTATTAATACAATAGACATTCGATTCCTAATGTTGTATTTTCATAGTACAGCCTCACCGAAGCCTAAGCGCTTGGCAAAGCGACAATGCGAATGCATTTCGTCTTTAAGTGCGAAACCAAGTGGGCTTATGGTCGCCCGTGACGAATGAGAACTCCTCACGAGATTAATAAGTATGATTTTGTATATAAATCGACGGGAAGCCTCCTTCAGCAAAATCAATAATTCCAACAATCCCAATATTAATATCCTCCAACATCATTCAAATCTTAATATACCAAATAGCAGAGATACTACTGAGATTTCAAAATGAGACTCTTTGCCCTCGACCTTATTTCAATCATCCTCTCTTCATTTCTCCTAATCGTTTACGCTCCGGGGGTGCGGCCCGCGCCAACTTCACGACCAACTGAGCCCCAAATCGCCGCCGCCAAAGCTGCTGCGGCGAGTCCGAATCTTGCCCTTGAAGCTAGGGCAAGCCTCGAGAAAAGAGATAGCTGGAATTGCAAGGGCTCTGGATACTGTGGGAAGGTTGATCAAGATGCCTGCCTTAGAGCAATCAACAACTACTCACCTTATATAACTTACGTCTGGGAGGCGAGGTACATTGGGAAGAACGCTAGTGGAGATGGGTACTGCCTTGCCCTCTGGAAATGTGACAGCCAAGCCGACTACGACTCGGCCGCGCAGTGGGGGATTTCAAACGGACAAGTTCTTCGGGATAAGTACGTATACATACGGTCTCCTTGACGTCATTTTTAAGGGGAAAAAAAAAAGGAGACATTACGGATTTTAAAATTGGCTCCTGATACTCTTACTAATGTGTTCTCGAAAAATTAGGGCAAGATCGATTTACACTTATGGAGGGTGTAAGACATGCGGGTCAGTTTATTTCTGGGGATCTTGCAGGTTTACACTGAACTACTGTGCCGGTAATCGTGACGATATCAGTTGCAGAGCCTATAACTCGCAGTATCCTAGTTAGGGTGAGGGCTTGCGGGGGCTTATGGGCTATGAGTGTAATTACTTGTTCCTTCTTATACAGGCTGGAATTTTTCGTTGTGTAATGTCCTTTACTCAAAACATTGAATTAGAGTTTATCATAAACTTCAGCTATTGGAACCCCCTACGTTGCATCTATCCATGTTATACATCCTAGGGTCTTTTATTCGCTCCTACTCCGACATATATTATGTCGTTGAAAGCCCGGCTATAGCCCTACCATTGGCGGCCTGCAACATAGAAACGCCCCCAACCCTGCACTGCCCGGGTATGTCTATAGCTGGATAAGATGCCACTCTATCACGACAGATGGCGCCTCTGGTATGTGGTGCCCGAAATGGTATTTTGCAGAAGCTACAACATTGTAACCGTTCTATCTCGTGTATAGGGTAACGTTCTCAATCTTGATTGTCCTATTCTTTCCGTTGAATAGGAACGAGTCAAAATTGATATATCGATAACGTTTGGAGGTTTCGGAGAGAGTATTCTATCCACGATGGGTACAATTATATCAGACTCGGGCGTCTACACTAGGGGTACTACTTACCCTTCACTGGGGATCTAATGCATATTTACAGCTTCATACAAGGATTTTGGATAGGCTGATACAGATAGATTACTCACACATCCCCCCTAGGGTCTAAGTCTTCTGCTATTTTGCTGTAAGGCATACCTACCTAGTCGTAGTTTACGTATTTTCGTTACCTAACCGTAACTGTATTGGTCTACTGGCTGCTCAGATTATTCCATTCTCAACTCCCTCTATCCTACCTCTCAGTGTCCATATGGCGCCAGTCTCGGGTTTCAGGGCATGATAGCTTTTCCGAATACCTGCTTGTAGAAACCACTGCATACCAGGTAAATTATATCGAATTACAAACCTGTGGACGTATCTGCGCCACTCGCCTAAATCACCATCACGGTTAATATGTTGTTTGCACCACCACTACTGAGTCCCCGTGTTGCATTTTGGGGCTTGATATAAGGAAGTGCCTCGCATAACAGATGGAGGCGGGTATTCTTACCATCTTTAGGGCACGGTATACAGTCTAGGCGTGCTCTAATATAGGGTGGCCCCATATCCGGAAGTCTCGGCTCTGCAAATGCGGACTGTGCGTATTCGTGACAAGATATCAAGAAATCTCCGGCCAATTTCTCCAGGAAATATTGCACTGTTTCAATCCTGCTTTCTTGCGATATATCATAGTTCTTTTCATCGCCAAATATAGCTTTGCAACTCGAGTGCCAGAAACCATCGTTGCCGCGTAGGCCCCAATGCCAACTGCGGGAGAGGCCGCTACCAACCAGCATTGCAATCAGCCAAAAGTCGTAGAAAACTTTATCAAGATCTTCTTCGCTCAGATCCAACAATGATGGTAAGGGATTATATCTTGGTGGTTGATTGACGTCGAACTTCGAAGACCGAAAGCGGCTTGTGAAGTATCGGGCGGTCTCCTGGATTCTATAAAGTTCCTTGGCCAAAGACATTGGGCATTCCTCGGAAATTTGATATTTTTGCGCAGCTTCCGCGAATGGGAACGGCACCTCTGGTGGTAATTTAAAAGGAAATGAACTGGCTCCCGGAGCCGACGATTGCCGAGATAGATACTCCCTTTCTTGGGCGTTATTCCGTTCCCATTCATATTGTTTTCCCCGGATTTTATTGATTTTGAAGATTAACCAAGACCGCTTACACATCCCACTTTTTACCAGTTTAAGGAAAAGAATCTTTCCATATTGGCTAGTAAATATTCCGTAGAATGATGTGCAGGTTTTTGAGAGGTTAACGAAGGATATTGGATCGCAGCAGTTAAGAATGCTGATTTTGAGGTCGAGAGGCATATCATCTAACCCCGGAGGCGGTTTTGGTCGGGACGCCATCGAAAATAGTGACTGGGAATATTTTTGTTCTCTCTGAAATATCGGAGGTTTAGAAGAATCTGAGATCGAGGGAGCTCTGCAGCGATATATATATACCAACACAGAATCGTGCCACAAAAATAGGTACTCGTACGTCGATACGTATGAGCTATATAAGCGCGGCGCGCGGCATACATACTATTACTAAAAAAAGAACCGGGCAGATCCTCACATGTCATGAGCTGACACGTCCTATGCAAACCCGATAATCAGGAGAATACAAGACCTTGCAAGAGCTTGTAGTATCTTGACGATGAGATGTTCGCTGAATTCATGAATCCTATCTATTTGATAAGTTCAGACTACCTTTACAATTTTGCTAGGCAAACCACCGCCACTTGAGGAAGCGAATCGCAACAATTGACGAGAAATTCACGTGTTGTGTTTATTGGGCATTCACTCCCCGTGACCCGACGATCCGATCATACAGTATCTACTTCAACGTCCATACAATATCTAGACCAATACGCGAGGCTGATACCAGAAACACATTGCATTGCTGAGTAAAAATAATACTCTCATTTTGAAATACTAACTCTGGCTGCGATGTAACATGAATGAGTCGTACTCATATATATGCTTAATCTGCAACGGCTTAGCTTTCATATATCTACCTCCGCGGAGACGATCAAAACATTTTTAACGATAGTATGAATGACAAACGAATGGGTGGCAAAAAGAGGACAAAGTTTTCAGCAATCGGCCTCACGAAACTGACAAGGCACTCTCGTTGTTGGTTAGTCAGAGTGATTGGTTTATACCACGACACTATTCAAATAATGATGCTTTCCCATGATTTCTTTCCAAATAGGCATTTGGGAGCTAATCCACAATTGGCTTGGAGATGTCCCTTCCAAAGACGATCGAAGTTAGCAAGCGGTTTGGAGTACGAAGTAATTAGTAAGATTTGGGTGCAATTACCACGAATTCGATGCACTTTCTTTAACACGTCTCCCCAGCTACCTTGACGTGATAACCGGTAGTATCGGCCCAGTACCCCCTTCCCCACTCGCGGCCGTCCGTGGCTCTGTACCAGCATTTGTTTATGATTTCCAACGCTGCGTCACCGATTCGCTTGCATGGAATGCCCACGGCGTGCTATTTTTAAGCAATCGATTAGTATCTCAGAGGCTGCATCAAATTCGGCAATCGCGACTGATAAGCGACTCATCCGATAGGAACTCTAGCCTACATTTGCGCATAGAAAGATTCCTGAGTTCCACGAGCAACTGACTCGAGTACAAGGATACACGCCAGAATGGCCGCAGCTGCATATAGTATCAGCTCATTAACACACGCTCGAAAATTATTATGAAAAATGTACATAATAAAATAGCATCGGGGAGGGACATACGCCGCATTTCCAAGACCCTGGAGGTATGGGACACCATCGAACCGGATGGTAGAACGATCAGCGTCCCATTCTCCTGATTGCCAGCAAGTAGGTCGGCCCTGGAAGTACCGGGCCTCAATCGACCGCTTCTGTCTCGGCGAGAGCCGAAGGTTAGTCTTCGGTATTTCCATAGTTTCAAAATACGGTTTTAGCGGGGATATAAACGTACAGTGCTAGGGCTAGTATCCGCAACAGGATCCCAATCAGGATAGAGTTCTTTGATTTTAGGAATTAGTTCCTACATATTGAAACTGTGTAAGAACAAGGATTCTATTTGCGTTAGGATAATTTTTGTTGCGGATTTCTACCTCAAGGGTTCCTGTCAAATTCAATTCCGGACCTCCTGGAAAAATGGAGCCGGTGATAGTCATCGCATCAGGAACGGCTGGGGCAGAGTCAGTGGGGGCTGGAGCAGCATATGCGACAGAAAGCAGAGCAGCTAAGCTCAAAGAGATTGAAGACAAAAGCTTCATCGTGAAGATGATGATGGACAGGAATTGTTTGAGAATTTCTATCTGCAGTACGAGATTTGGCTTAAGATATCGAGATGGGGTTGACTTGCTGGTCGCTGAGGATGAAGAAATCGTCGTTAGCAAAGGGATTTCGACCACCCTTATATAGATTTTGCAATAGCTTAGAGTCCTAATATGTATAGGAATACGTAATCATGTAATGAACACTCGGATGGAAGACGTCCTATCGTCAACTACCCAGAACCATTCGAATATCCGGCATCCCCCATCGGCGAGCCTCCTGTTATCTGATACGCACGTGCAAGGCAGACTATTCTCGTCCCGTTCGAACTTCGACCGCCATAGCGAGGCTTGAGCACCATGCGGCATAATAGCGAACCGCTAGGATCTAATACGCGTACGCTTCATCTGTGCCTATTCTACTGGCATGTTCGTAGCGATGCCGTTTATTTGCGTATGTCTCAGTTTCTGTTGACAGCGGCCTCTTTTACGAAAGCAAAGTTTGAAGTAATCATACTGCACGCCGTCAATTTTCGATTGTTGATTGGCTTTGCTCTTGCACCCTTGGCTTTCAGTACCTGCTCTGAAGCTACTAGGGGCATGTTAACTTGGGGTTCGCCATGCACAGCGCCACTCTTCGTCGGGATAAACCTATCGGATGCATATGGTCACTGTTTTATCCGTCCAATCTTGTATGTGTACAATCTGGGTATATATTAAGATCCTACATGACAACTATTTAAACTTTCGTCTCAAAAGTTGTAGCGTTTGAAATTTGACAGGTTTAGGTAGCCCAGAGGCGCTGGAGCGGTAGAGCCCGTGGCTCTCGTTGGTATAGTCGTTCATATTAGAACACAGTGAAGAAGTCCGGAAGATATACACATCTAGGCCGCAGAGTGGCTAAGATGCGCGTGAAAATTTAATCCAGAAACCCCGCAGTATACTGGTAGTCGTAGATATGCGCATATATCCCCGTATTTGCATGGCCATACAGTAGATTTAACCCTCTGCATCTAGATCGATAAAATAAAAAGGAAAAAACGTACATGAATCCAGGCGAAAAGTAGCGGAAGAGTAACATTACCTGCGGCAGCCCGAGTTTGCTGGAATCAGAGCTCCTGTCAGTATTCAGGCGTTATGTTATGTTACGTTACGCCATGCTCATAGCCCCCAGATATCATACGACCGGCCAAAGCACGCCGGGATTGTTCAGCATCGTGTTGCTTACATAATTACCCTGTAGCCGGAGAGGGCCGTACAACAACTTACCCCGGGTTGACCTATCGATATCTGCGCCCTATAAAACTTTATTTTGGGACGGTAAGATGCTGATTTAGCATATCGGAATATTATCGTCTGAGATCTGCGTTGGCTGGTACCCATAGTATTGGGCCATCCGAGATCGAATTCCTGTTCCCATGATCTCTCCCAGCTGCCCAGCATCAGAAAGCCCAATACTTTGCATATAAAACTCCTAGTGACGGGAGGGTGGATTTATCGGATGCTAGCCAATCGGATGTAGTGGGAGACCTGCACGGCCCGGATTTCGCTTTTTCAATTCCGATGGCTTCTAGGCGCGCACCCGCGCGGCGCAGCAAACACCTTGCCTTCTGCCTCCGATACTTGAAAGCAGTCGCGATATATGAGCTCAATTGGCCTTAGCGGGACTAAATTTCCATGTTTAGTCATATGCATGTAGGCTAATTCCGTTATAAATTATTTGCCTTCGGATCCCGGGGTATCGCGACATCGTCGTAAATTCCTCCAACTGAGCTGAGGTTCCTTGATCAATTGATCATGACCTATATCTTATTGATGAGTCACTCTTGCTACATAACTATCAAGCATAACCATTTCTACCTCGGGAGCTCATTCAATGGAAAACTGGTATTCGGATTTGACCGATATTTTAATGGCCAATGGTACACCGGTGGCGTCGCGATGTCGACAACGGATTTTGTTCGTAATGCATCAATCCTTCTAGGCCCTGAGAAATGGTCCAGGGTTTTGAGCCAGTGTGCGTTATTGGAAATTTTATTGCTATCGCTCCTCGTTAAAGCGATCTTTGATCAGCGGCTCGTTTGTAGGCTCAGACGAAAGATGCATATCTGGGGTGAAGCAGCCCCGCATGGGGAAGCAGCCTGCAATACAATTAGCAATGCCTCACAAAGAAAGCATGTGCGATGCTAGAGCTTTGGTCAGTCTCTCATTTCGAGGGACCACGGGTATGACGGCAGGACTACTATAGGCGGGTTTACTATCGAGGAAAAACAAGGTGCCGTATCAGTTGCGTCAGATGGTGAAGACGAATTCGCGAACCGCCGTCAGCTTCGCTTGACGATTATCTCGTGCTTAGGTCAGCCAGGAGCGGTGTCATCGCGACTAGACTGCTATCTTTCTTATTCTCCATAGCTAAGAACGTTAACGTTCCCTAGGGCCGGCTAACGCGACCTGTAGACGTTCGAACATTCCGATCCGAAATACTATAAAAATTGAATGAAACATTTTTAAAATAGATCCTATACAAAAAGATATCCCGCAGAAGAAGAAGTTCCGTCCTACAACCCGCAATAGGCCTAGAACACGATAACTAAGTATCTGATGCTGCTATCCTGGCAATAACCCACCCATGCTGCATCGGGGTTTAGCCAAGGGCCGTGAGCAAATCAATCAACGAAACAACCAGGGATTTTAGGCGGGGTGGAGTTTATTGTTGGCTTACCAGCGGGTAACCCCGAGGGCGGGGTTGGCGGGGTTTTCTACACTAAACCTCTCCGGTCTCAGTTCCGCGGTTTGACAGGTGAGTATTTCCATTGGGCGATGAAGCGCACCATTTTCAGTCCCACAATTGATGCAATATCGAGCTCAAGCTGAATAATATATCAACTAAATTTGATGAGTATAAACTAATATGTCATAAATACGGAATTAACGTAGCCAAGAGTAACACTTTGCAATAGTACCAAAGAATCCCCGGATCAGTATCCTCGGTTTAGCTATACATGTACAATTAAAATGAGCTGATTATATAATATGGCAGTTCTCTGCATGGGAAGTCCAACATGCGGGCCTCATGATAAGCTAAGAATATGGAGAGGCTAGAGAACAGCGTGCACATGCGCCTCTATGACAAAACTATTAATTCATAGATAACATCTATCAGAGTACACTTCTTCAATCGTGTACGGTTTATCTTCTCTCTGTTCGCGTAGAGTCCTCATCCTCCATTAATTATACCTCTCTATATCGCGCTTTGTTCATTCAAATTCCGCCGCCTACCTCTTAACGCTTTCCTGGTGTTCGAATCTTGTAGAACGGTTAACTTGGTTCGAGTGCTCCCTCCATTTGTGCGAATAAGGGGCCTCGAGAGCAATATGTAGTCCGATTACCGTATTCATGTGGAAAGCTCATGTCTTATCTTTGCAGCCGGCCCCGCAAGAAGTACGATCTTTGTTAACCTCGGAGTTTCAATATTATGAAGAACGTTGTCGGAAAAATCATTCGTAATCAAAATGCATGTATATTAGGATTCACGGCCGAATACCCCATCTCAAAGGCCGCAAGCTTTGGGTCGATACGTACATATCGGGATTTCATCCCACGGGCCACTATTGCATTCGCGCGGCAGTCGGGCTGCCTCGACAATCACGTGACAAGCTATATCACGTGATAGTTTCTGTCGCTGTCCACGCCACTCAGTTCTAGTGTCGGCTGAGGAAGTTTTCAATTGTATATATTTTCCGACAGACGAGATCAATCTCGTCACCAGAAAGTCTGTCTTCCCATTGCTTGCGAAACGTTCGAAGTCCGTTGCTTTGTTGTATTCTCTGTCACAACACACCAAGAGCAGAAGTGTAGCCAATCGATCGGCTCGAAAACCTCCTTTCGCGAACGGGGACGCTGGCTGGAATATCTACGCTCAGGTTGCTGGATCCTGACTCATTATTCGGTTTTTGTCAGACACTACCGGCTGCCGGCTAACGCATGTATATATTCGAGGGTTTGCGGCTGTCTACAACGTTTTCAAATCTCGGTCTAGCACGGACGAGTTGCCAATAGGCCAGACCCCATTCCTGAGACGCAACTCACCGTTGGTAAAATTCAATACTTGATTAGTTAAGCTAATATCCTTGAGCCGAGGTTTTGGCAGAATGGCGTCCGAATCCAAAACACCAACTCAGCAGAATACGTGTGAGTGGCTTGACCCAGACAACGAAATACGATGTCGTTTTCTCGTCCATTTATCGAAAGTGCTACTCCATGGTCCTTTCAAGGACGAAATTCCAGTGGAATTTGTTCTCCAACATGCGAAGCACTACGTGGGGTGGGCACACCCGAGCAGCAAGTTTCCGCAGAGCGAAATCCAGGTACCTGATGTCCCGGCAAATGAATTGGAAGAGACCCACAGATATATCCTTAAATGGAGTCGAATGCTCTGCGAACGTCGCCTGCGATACCATCCCCTCACAGGGGATGCAGTGGACATAAACCATGTCAAAGGGCCAACTGATTCCGAGATGGCGAAAATTTCCCGAGCTTTCTACCAGACAGGAATCTGTATAATCTTCCATAACCTTAATTCGGTCGATACTCCTGCCTCTAGGGAGATATACGGAGCGGCTTCTGCCGCTTTTATTCTTCCTAGGGCTATTGTACAGACTCTTTCGTACTTAGACTTTACTATAGTCCATAAGGCAATCCTCCCCTTTTTTGAGGAAATCGGGAAAGAACCCTTCTCTCAAGTTCTCGAGGGAGAAGAATTCCGGGATCTGTCATGGAAGCAACAGCAAGTTATAGTTGGGACCGTACCTAGCAGCGGAGGCTGCTTCGTGTCGCCAAGGATGATATATGGGCGTCCCCGAGGTATGGATTCCGGATTCTTTAGCTTGTATACGAGTTTGAACTAATATTTTATCCTTGATCATTAGTGAACGGGGCTTCCCTCGGATTGTTTCTCTTTTCGCGGCTCGGCCCCAAAGGTTTCTGGGACTTTGTGTTCGAAACTCCATACGGAAAACAATGTGAGATATCCCTCCAACAGCACCCCGGCGATAAATTTGGAGGCGAGAGGTTTTGGGGTGATCGTAACGAAGACAGCGACAAGAAGGCCTACCCTCCCATTCTCCGCATTTTGCGCGATGAACTCGTTGTTGGGCCGGGAGACTATAACTGGTGGGGCTGTTGGGACTATGATAACACCATGGTGGACCCCGCGGTCGCTTTTTGGGATGATTGGAGGCTAAAAGAATGGGGCTTTCATCTCCCTACGATCAAACCCAATTTACTGGTACCAGGTCCAAACCAAGCAATTTCTCCAGCTATGCAGTTGCCCAAAGATGTCTTTTGGTACAAAGAGGTGAGTGAGATAAGAACCGACCTAATTTGGATCATGACATAACGGGATAGATACGGAAATAGCTAACCTTTACGAACAGCATGCCAAACCACCTCGTATCCGGGACTCGATGTTTCCTGAGATGGAGGAAGAAAAAGTAGATAACAGTCAAGCCAGTAACTTGATTGTTATCAATGCGGATGGATGTAACGACACCGTGGCAAGTGGCAAACAGGTTTCGGTGACCCCAACTTTGCCTCTTGAATTGCAGTTTCGTATACTAGAGTTCGCCGACTCAGACCAGTATCGAACTCTGAAGTTGGTATGCAGGGCATGGAAACATGAACTGTATAAAATACTCAGAAAAAGGTATCGGGAGCCATTTTATCCAGACCGGGAATGGATCGAAAGCAGAGGCCTACATAAGCTAAGGTCAAGGGACCGCGAGTATGATGGCGTGGTGCCCTGCGTTGAAGTCAAAGCACCAACCGAACCCACCTTCTTGATTCATTCTGCGCTATACGAGTTTACTGGTTATCTTCGGGGTCGAATGGATTACTCCTCCGAAAAGCTTACCCGCCGAATGTGGGAAGAGAGGGGCACTGGAAATTATCCTCTTGAGATCGGAAAGATATACAGCAAACCAAACCCGGACGATGCCACCGTTCTCGCCAACACAGAAAGGTTTAAGCAGTATGC
Organism: Arthrobotrys sinensis; assembly: GCA_036971225.1. NCBI lineage: Eukaryota > Fungi > Ascomycota > Orbiliomycetes > Orbiliales > Orbiliaceae > Arthrobotrys > Arthrobotrys sinensis. The sequence continues at coordinate 804,254 of JAJTTV010000014.1, read as the reverse complement.
GGATGATCCCATCATCATATCATCCACAGGTGATTCCGAATGGATTCCCCACCGGGTTTATCTTACGCTCCTGATCGAATCTCCACATGGTAATAGATGGGGGCCTCCAATTGCTAGAGGCCCTTCGATGTACGTTGGAGGAGGACACGAAGGTCGAAAAAGTCTAGACTTAGCGCCGCTGAAGCTCAAGGATTTCTTTGGGTGGTATTTTGGACATCGTGGCATTCAAAGGTTGAGAAGTTTACCAAAAGAGAAGAAGGATTTGAGGCCCGGAGTATTGTTCTGTGGTGCGACACCGGAGATGGGTTACAGACTTGACCCACCTTTCTGTGGGCTAGGTTTGATTATGCCAGCTTAGATCAGTAGTAGAAGTAGAACAGTGTCAAATTTGATAAATTTGGAGTCGTTTATACCGCTAAAGGCTTGGGTGTTTATGAGGTGCATATAGTCTCGAAGCTGTGTTGAATCGATAAGACGCAAGTCAAGCTTATCAATCAATCTTATTTCCGGAAAAATTGGGTTATCGCGAGCATAAACATAAAGACCATTCATCCGTCCCACTCTCCTCCCATCCCTTCCACCCTCCTCCTATCCGGCCAGTCATATTCATTCCTAGCAAACAAGATCGCGAGACTGCCGACTACGCCAGTTTCTTACCATTGCCTTACGATTGGGAAACAGATATCTAGACTCAATCCCACAATTCGGACAATATGGAACAAATTGAATCCTCAGCCGCTATAGCGGACCTCGCGAATCAGACGGGAGTAAGTTTCTTTCAAGCTTTCACATTGCTATGTTTCTATGCTAACGATTTTCCTTTCTCAGGAATGCACCGTCAGCGATCGCCCTCCAAGAACACACAGCAGCGATTTTCGATGTTTGCCTTGAGGAAATCCTAGTCTTCGTCAAAGAAACCAGTACTCCGACAAGCCACTGCTGGAGTTACACCGTTTTCGCCAGTTGTCTCAAGTGCGAAGGAGTCAGATTCCGGCAACGGAGCGGTCAACACGGCAATCTCGAACTGATCGATTCCACACCCGCATTAATCCGTTCTATACCGAATATCTGCCCTGCTTATAACAGGCTATTCATCGTCCTTGAAAGATTCGGTCTCACGGTCCAGAATCGGAATTTCATTCGGGGGGTGAAAAATGGCGCGGAACAAGCCGGCTCACGATTCCAGGAAGGGCAATTTTAGTACGTTGTGAGGAAGCACGCAAAGAAAGTTCTACCATACTATATGCATGAGAGATACTTTCCAATGCTATTCAAATAGCGCAACTCGCAGCAGATTATAAACTTCTGCCTGTTAATTAGAATTCCGTACAAAATCCTTATACAAGTATGAACCGAGGGTTATAATCTAGCTAAATTCAATTTAATGGAAAAATCTATGCGATGAAAACCTGACTGAAGCACTCAAGTAACAATAGACGAGAAACGTGTCTAATGATAGGTAAAATATATATAGCTTGGAAGGTGATAGGACGCATTTTAGCCTTCAGGATATAATAATATACCAGGCCCGCCCTAATACCTATTCTATACCAAAATTCCCAACGCTTTCGTTTTATGTTGCGAGACAAATTTGACAAAGATCAGTATCAATTTCGACTGAATGCATAATAATAGTCGGGGTGTTCCCGGTTATATTGATGGGTGGGGCTTCAGACATCTAGCAACCTTTTAGACAAAGGTTATAATCAGAAGGCTGAGAGGTCTAAGGATCCGGAGGCTACGAGTTAGGTGCCTGTAAGAAGATTTTTTGAAGTGATCGGGTTTCAGATGCCTCTGCTTGGTCAAGAAAGTCAAGGTTCAATTGCGTGAGCTTGCTTCGAGCTATGTCCACATGCCGCAATAGTTGTTATCTAGCGATTCAGTGACAGATGCGGCCCATTAGTTCCACCAGAACACTGAATCTACTTGCAGATCTGGTTTCTTGTTTCTGGCATGCATAAGGCGTACCGAAGTAATAGGCAGGTTAGCAGTAGCTGAAAAAGCGGGCAGGAAACCCTCAATTTGGTCCTTGGCACTGTCCCATGCTGGGTGGAAATATGGGGTGCGTATGCATATGCATATGTGTGGCGGCTTGGCGTCGTCCTGTGCCGGATAACGACGTGGAGTCAGGTTGCATGAGCCCCGCCTGTATGTGTCGTCCGGAAACGCGATAGCTCGCTAAAACAAATAATATGGGCAGCTTGATCCGTGCATGTGCTAGCCGGCCGTCTACTACGGTCCAGTCACGAGATTGGCCCATTGGATTTACATCTGTTGAAGAAAATCCGCAAGGGCGATATAGAAAGTAGCATCCAGCTTGGTCACCACGTCCCCATTAACGCCCTGGGGCTATTCAGGACATTTGTTCGGTATAGTAGCTAAATCAGAGCTTGGCTCTCCACCAGAGCTGCCCGCATGTGCAAAATCACAAATGATGCAATTTTCTTCCACCTCAATGGGTAGGCGGGACTGGAGGGAGTGACCTTCCGTGTATGGAGGGAGTATTAATACTCAAGATATTATAGCCCTTAGCCTGGCGTATACCAAACTACGTCATGTACTTAAATATACATTACAGTACCATTCTGAGTAATAGAGCTCATATTATTGGCCCTGGAAATTCGAGACTCAGAAAGACGGCAATTGCCATCGCAATCGCAATCGCAATCGCGATTTATAGGGCCACGTACGCATCTTAAGATGACACAATAAGAAGCCTTCCACAAGTGTTGTAGCTCCGCGATTTGAAGGATACATTCTACAGCACATCATCTTCAAGATAACCCCCTCTAAGAGAACCAAGACTATTGATAACACAAAAAGCTAGGCCTCTTATCTTATGCTATCCCAAACAGGATGACCTGGCACTAAAATAATTATATGCCTCAATTCTATAGTAAAAGCTGACTGACGAAAAATTATGTTAAAAGGATATACTGGTATTCGGGATACAGTGTTAGTCAAGAAACTAGCACCTCCAGTGCAAGGGCATCCAGAAGTTAGCGCATTTTTGGTTTTCTGGGAAGGTACCCCGCTCAGTGGCGCTATGAATCGCCGTTAGTTAATCCGTAGAAGGGGGAAGCTTTGTGTAACACCGCCAACCATGCGGCACTGGATCACATATTAACCACAAGAGACTACCACTAGACCCAGCCCACCGATTTACTTGATTGGACATGGCAGTTCATTGCCTGACAGTAGATCCTTTCCCTGCAAGCTTGCCCCTCCGCTGCAATAATATTAGCCTAATGCAACATCAAACGTGCTCACTCATGCTGGACACCAAGGCCTGAATGGACAATCTTCGAGCAGACTTTGAACCGTAGCACGTGCAAATCAACGTGGCCTACCATTTGTCGTCTGATATCTATGCTAGATGTTCATGTGGGGGTGCAACGCCTTACGGGGCCTTAAACCTTGATAACGGGATATCTACTACCCTGGATATTAAAGATTGTTTCCAGAAATTTAATATTTCTATGAATGTTGCCGAAAGGACCTAAGACCGCAGTTGCGATTGCGAAATTGGCTCAAAGCACGACTTTTTCTGGCTAACTCAATTGAGCAGAGGGAAGATTCCGAAATCTTTCACTCAACCTATCACCTTGTATATCTGACTAATATGCAGCAATGAATGTAGGTGAACGATCGTACGAGCCATAGGTGTCAATGGTCCCTTATGAAATTTTGATATCATATCACTGCTACTAATTATTCGATTGATCGTTGATCGTTCTAGGTATGGTATGGTTTCCCATTTGGGATGACGGATGGAGCATGCTCCTCTTTGTGTGACTTAGTAATCTCTGAGGGCAAGTTGGCTAGCGCATTGGTGCTTTTCTGTTTTGCATCTTGCATAGCCTCGATAAACTTCCCTTTAATGAAGGGGGTTATTGGGAGTGTGGGGCTAGGTCCTCCCAACTTTGGCATATCTTCGGCGCCAAGAACTCCATTCTGGCGGAGGATGTCAACAGAGCGGTGGATATTAGCGTCGTGGGGGACGGAACGCTTTCCGCCCATGTTCGGAGGCCAGTAACGAGGGATCCACTTCCCATTTTCAAGCTCCAAGCGAGAAGATAATGGAATGATTTCTAGCGAGAGTTCAGTATGAGTCTAGATGCAAAAAAAGGACAATTGGGTAGTCTACCGAGAAACCACCAAAATATAGTAATTAAGGCTAGGGCAGGAAGGCGTAGAGAGTCGTGAGGTCGGAGGGTAATTCGTATATCTGACGCTGGGGAGACACCTTGTTCCGGTTCCTTTTCTCGTGGTGGGTTGTATGGCTCGAACGCCAACTTGTTCTCGGTATCTGGCAAGTTTTTCAATTCGTCAAGCATCCATGCAAGTGCTTCGTCGGAGAGGAGTTTCTTTTGACTCGGGAGCCTCCCGTAACCACCACCAACATCACAATGATCGCCAGCAAACCACACCTCTTTAAGGTCAGAGGTACGAGCGACAAAACCAGAAAACAATGCCGGTTTGAACTTAACTCTCCTCTCGTGAAGAGCGACGGCATGTCGAATATGGGTGGCAGGAGGGGTAGGGAGGTAGGTCGGCGTGGATCGAAATAACGGAAGCTCAAATTGCCCAACCGAATTTACGCAGTCGAAGAGACCAAGGAAATGCACATTCACTCCACTACGACAAAATGTTTGTTTGAAATCCTTCATCAAGTCCCTTCGAGCAACGAACTCTGAGCTGCTCTCGTCTTTTGCCGAGTTTTGGTAGTCGGAGAATAGCTTCCAAGCGAAGCGAACCATTTCATCATTCCCTTGCGATAGCAATCCGACCTCGTGTATCATTTCTGATAAAAACCTAGCCGTATAAGCCCCTCTCGAAAACCCAAAGACATAGATACAATCCCCGGGACTAAGATATATCAGCTTCTTAGCGCCAACGAAAACGACGTTTAAGACATTTGACCGATGAATACCTGAAGTACCGCATAATGAACCTATAGCCTGCCGTTACATGGTGTTCAAACGAGGTCCCGACAGCTTGATCCAAACCCATGGCAAAGTTCGACCATAGACGGGCAAGTGGCGTCCACGATGTGCTTGAGCCTTCAACATAAGTCCCAATGCCAGCTAGTTCAATGAAATCGTTAGTACGAGTGCTATACAGTGGCATCGTAGTTGCCCTGGAGGACGCAGAACTTACGCTGGTAGTAATGATACTGATTTTCTGCCTTCCGGTCCAACATTTTATAAATCTTGACGATGTTCGTGTCGGTATCGGTCCCAGTAAAACGATTCCCAGTGCCATCAAAACACAACACAAGCCTCTTTTGCTTCGAGAAATTCTGGGCTGGTCCAGGGGTATCATCGGCATCTAACTTTGCATTCATCATGGTGGGTATTTTTTGAAATGGCGGAGGTTCGTGTTGCTCTTTAGAGTAAATGGAATCCGTTTTCCAGATTGTAGATTGCTGGAACTCGAATAATGTGATATTTGGGAAGCCCTTTGTTCTTAGAATTGCGGCACGGTGGCAGGATTTCATATAATATGGAATATGAGGGGAACTTTGAAGGGAGGTTAAAATGTCTCAGTTCACCGCTTTGAAGTTTCGTGGAGGCGTTTATCTCCTTTTCTTCCGATACTGCACCGATCCGATTTCCAAAGGCGGGCTATGGAGAGAAGTTGACCGCCAAATACCAGGTGGTACATTTGCGGTGAATCAATAACTCCTTATCTTGACGGGGAGTATGCTACTTTAGCCTTTACTTCCAAGAACATGCTAGCTGAACTTGATAACCAAATTATATGGCCTTTAGTGTGCCGTGTCTAAATTTGTTAGGTGGGAAATGCATGTCTGCCCGGAAGGGAGTAGGTATCGATGCAAATATGCAGGTATGCATGCCAATCATAAACAAGTTTTGCGTTGGTTAGATGGGGAAATATAATTTCGATTGGTGCTTGGCCCCTTTGACTGGTGGAGCCACTATTTCCGGTCTCGAGACTGATTCCCAATCCCGCCTTGACCAAGATACGAAACATTACATTTGACTCCAGTACTCTCTTTGGTCCGTTATTTGGCGAGGTAGAACAAACAGGATAGGAGAAGGCAATTGCACTATCTCGTGCAACCCTGGATGGCCGGCATGGCTGAAAAAGAAAGTGCGGCGTGGTTCTGCAGGATGTAGGAGCGCTAGCTAGCTGTAGCTGGATAACCGGGATATAAGCCCGATACCTTTGAAAAATTGATAGAATAGGATACCGCTTTGTAGTATGAAGCATGCGGGGCTCGATCGGATACATATCAACCAGCAAAAGGATATATATAAGAACTCCCCTTTTTCTTAGTATCTGACAATAGTTAACTAGTTATCTCAACTCTCCTCCTGCTCTCGAGCCCGGAACGTGCATGTCTCTACACTGCTTCACTATCAGATTATTGTTACATACATAATTGCACAAATCTGCTCACCATCATCAAATTAAGTCAAGAGAGGGGAGTATTTAGTAAACAGAGCAAGTGGGATTAAAGATGGAGAGTCTAGCAGCCAGTGCTGTTGGCACGAACGACACAGTCAACCCGTCTGCGTTTGGTATTCTGAGCCTCTTTCGCTTTCAGGTCCCTGCTTCATTGGAAGACATCTTTAGATTCTACAATCAGATCCCAGGCTTTTTCATCATCGGGTATCCCGCTCTAGCCGCGATTTTCTGCACGAATCTTATTCTCACAGTGACAGCATGGCCAATTTCAGCACTATCCACTATTTCCATTTACTTGATTGGTGTTCTGTACTCTCTACTTAATGTTTGCTGGTTATCCTTCGCATACCTCATCTCTTTTGCGAGATTACTTGTCTTAATCGTCCTTGGAAACCTTCCTTTGCTTTCAATTGTTGTGCTCATTCTATATCTCACCGGTCAACTTCAAGTTGCAGTGCGGCACATATGCGAGATCTTGCCCGACCTTAAATCTTCAGATGGCTCAAACGCGAACGAGGCTAGCCCTGCCGGATCCCATAAGAAGGTTTCACTCATGAGAATAATTTACGAACTAAAATCCCTTGGCAAAGGCTACAAAACGAACGTCCAGCCAATTTTAGAGCTCGCTATGTCAGCAGGAAAACCGATGGATGATAGAAAGATGACGGTACGTAAAGCATGGGAAAGAAGGACGATAAGGCCTCGTCACCGTCCTCGTTCGACTTCGGTTACCATGAGCTTACATTTCGTAGATGGAGAAAATCATCGCCATGACATCCTCACTGCCAAAGAGTTCGCCGATCAGGGTTACATTAACGAACAAAGTTATAGATGGCGCATGGGAGTCCCTGCAGCATCCTCCCTTAAGTTATCTCGGCGAGGATCGGCAATACCGTCAGCCTGATGGCAGCTACAATGTCAGTACAGAGATTCCACATTGTAGATCCTAAATATTTTGTCGCTGCATTTTCTAATGGCCGTTACAGAATGTTCTTTTCCCTGATCTCGGGAAAGCAGGAATGCCATACGCAAAGACATGTAAGAGCCTGGTGGCAAAGCAAGGCGTCAACCCGGACCCTGGACTACTGTTCGATTGTGAGTGTCGAAATCTATCTGACCTGCTTTAGGAGGCATGATTCAAGCCAACTATATTCATCTTACTGACATCCTGCAGTGCTCATGGCCCGCCGTGACGACAATTTCCGCGAGAACAAAGCTGGGCTTTCTTCGATGTTGTTTTACCATGCCACTATCATCATTCACGTGAGTTTACCTTTTATATTCCCCGCTAACTGATGTTAGATGAGGTTGATATATATATACTTCGTTTAATAGGATATATTCAGGACAAATCACCAAAATAGCAACATATCCGATACTTCATCGTATTTGGACTTATCCCCATTGTACGGCTCAAGTTTTGCAGAGCAAGAGGCCGTCCGGACCTTTAGCAAAGGTCTACTTAAACCGGATACGTTCCACGAAAAACGTCTACTCGCCCAGCCTCCAGGAGTTTGTTGTCTCCTCGTAATGTACAACAGATTCCACAATTATTGTGCAGAGATGCTCCTGAAAATTAATGAGGGGGGACGATTTTCTGTGCCGAAGAATCCAACCGAAGCTCAGTTGTTGAAACAAGATAACGACCTCTTCCAAGTTGCTCGCCTGTAAGTTCATGAAAAAATTGACTTCTGGCCGTTGGCCAACATGTATATGCCACTAACTGTTATATCGGCTACAGAATCGTAGGTGGTTTGTACATCAACATCTGCGTCAATGACTACCTCCGAGCCATCCTGAATACCCACTCTTCCAACTCCGACTGGACGTTCGATCCCAGGGTTGATATAGATCGCCGTGGCCCATTCGATCGTGATGGTACCCCGTGTGGTGTTGGGAATCAAGTCTCTGTGGAGTTCAACCTTCTCTATCGGTTCCATTCTATTATCTCCAAACGGGATGAAAAGTGGCTTGTCGAGTTCTTGCAATTCATTCTTCCAGAGCTCAACGGGAGGAAATTAGAAGACCTTGACCCTAGGGAGCTCTTACAAGCATTGCGGAGATATAACGAGAGCATCGACCCGGACCCGAGCAAGCGTGATTTCGCTGGAATTAAGCGTGGCGAGGACGGAAAGTTCGCAGACGGAGACCTCGTTCGCATACTACAAGAGAGCATGGAAGACCCAGCCGGTATGTTACGGTCATTTTAAAATGCCGATGAGCCATATCAACGAGACCAAGTCATATCAGCTAACTCTGGGAATAGGAGCGTTTGGCCCTCGAATGGTACCAAAAGCACTGCGTGTTGTCGAGGTTCTGGGCATCATCCAAGGCCGCAAGTGGTATGTTGAAGAATGGAGGGCCTCATTTTCAACGTAAACGGTACTGAATCTCTCCTTACTTATCATAGGCAAACCGCGACGCTAAATGAGTTCCGCGAATTCTTTGGTCTAAAGAAGTTCACGTCATTCCAAGAGATAAACCCGGACCCTGATATCGCCGCTATCCTAAGCAAACTCTACTATCACCCTGACATGGTTGAGCTTTATCCTGGGCTATTTATTGAAGAGGTTTCGCCCCATATGTCGCCAGGGAACGGACTCTGCGCACCGTACACTGTAGGAAGGGCAGTATTGTCAGATGCTGTTACCTTGGTTCGTTCGGATAGGTTCTACACCGTGGTAAGATAGAATTCTCCCGCTACGCATTCAAACGTGTCCCTCGGCTTATTCTTGATACTTTCACCTTCGAAAGGACTACACCGCGGCAACTTTGACAGATTGGGGTATCCAAGAGGTCAAGTCAGACCCTAAAACGTAAGGATCCACACTCCTCAGGTGTAATAGACGATTTAGACTCACTAGCCCGCTCACATTTAGCCTTGGCGGCTCGATGTTCTATAAACTCATTCAAAGGACTTTGCCCGGATGGTTTCCATACAACTCTCTTCACGTTATGCAGCCGATGTACACCAAAAATGCAAACCGCGAGATCGCCAAAAAATACGGAACATACCATTTATATACGGAAGACCCCCCGCGGGCCCCGCATGCCCCTGTTATCGTGACGAAGTATGCGACGGCGAAGGAAATTCTTGCCAGTCCTTTGAGTTTCGGGGTGTTGCCTGGACATGGTTTCAACGACCTTTTTCCTAGTCGCAAAGACTACTCTTGGTTTATGTTAGGAAACGACAAACCTGAAAATGCTCTGTGCAAGAAGATGGCAACCGAAGCATTACTAAAGACTGACGGTATAAATGAGCTCATATACCAACACTGCTTGCACTCTGCGGAAAATTGTCTGAGCACTGGTTTGTTCGAGCTTGGAGAGAAGATATTCCAAATAGATATTGTCAAGGAGTAAGTGGACGAAAATTAACACACTGCCATCACGTATAAATGCTAACCGAGTTGGATAGCTTCGGAATTCCTGTTCTAGCGCAAATCCTAGGCGACATCTTCGCTCTAAATATGAAGTGTGAAGACAACCCTCAGGGCACTCACACTCCTGAAGAGCTTTTTAGCCTTCTGAGCGATGTTAGAGAGTTTACTTTTGGAAATCCTGACCCCGCGAATGGGTGGAACAAAAGACGGATCGCCGCAGAAGCTGCTGAGGTACTAACCAAGACCACAAAGAGGGTAGTAGAATGGCACATCGGCCACGGCGAACCAGTGGTCTCGACAGCGGAGGGCGGTATAAGCAGCAAGATGTTTTCGCTCCTTTCCAGCAATACATCTAAACTCCCCGGTTATAAGCCACGAGAGGGAAGCTTACGGTATTTCGGCGGGCAGGCGTGCAAACTACTAGCTGCTCACGGGAAATCATCGGAATGGATTGCAGAATTACTTTGGCTAACAGCAGTTGGAGGCAAAGCCGCGGTTGCTAGCGTAAGTCCCTCGATAGGGATTTCTCACACGTTGACTTTGTTGCTGAAATTGTGTGTTATCTAGTTTTGTGAGGTCTTGGAATTCTTTCTCCGGCCGGAGAACATTGACATTTGGACGAAAGTCCAGGAACTCGCCGCTTCTGACGATGAATACGCAAAAGGGATGTTGAAGAAGTATATCGTGGAAGCTCAGCGTTTGAGCAGCGGCCAGAAAAATGTGCGAATTTGTAAGCAAGATACTACAATCGGCGACCAATCATTCAGAGCAGGCCAAATTGTAGTTTCAATGCTGGTAAGTGTACCTACATATCCTCGCGACAAAAAAGCAGACCTCCCGCTTACATATAAAACTTCTCATACAAAAGGGTGCTGCTGGTATGGACCCGGAAGGATTCCCAGACCCTCACACTTTTAAATGGGACCGCCCGATGGAGTCTTATATAATGTATGGATCCGCCGACCATGAATGTTTTGGGAAGGATATCGCGATTCTGTATATCCAGGCTTGCATCAAGGTCCTGGCCCGCCTCCCAGGGTTACGGGTGGCCCCTAATGCAATGGGGGTGTTGAAGTCTGTTGTCGTCAAATTCGATAAATGGTACCTTAGTGATGACTGGGCCCGCCTAACATCAGACCCAAATAGTAAGTAGTATTCAAGCCTTCTATAAACGGGATTACATTGAGTTACCATGCTAACAAAACATATAGCCTGGATAATCCACTGCTCCGCTCGCCGACCAGATAAAGCCCACAGCCCCAATTAGGACTACGATCGGATCCGAGTTTACCTCGCCCGGACAAGGGAGCGAACTTGAAATTAGAAATCTAATATCTTTGGAGATGAGAAGTAGGCAAGAACAGAAAGCGGAAAATTGTCCGTAAACATTACTAGGCGTAGGTAGTTAATAAATAGCCAGGGTATTTCTCCAATTTTGCAAGGCTGGATATAAAATCTTGAATATTTGAAGTTTAAGCAAGAAAATGGTACCAGAATATGTCAAACAAACCACATTACGCTTGCCACGTGTTGAAAATGTTGTAGAATTAATGTTCCTCACCGCTTATGATTAACTCAAGTTGCGTAGCCTAGAATTAGGTACTTAGACCTACCCATATATGGAACACCCAGTCATCATGGCTGGCGATCGTAACGATTTTCCCTAGTTTCTCCTTCTTCCTCTTCGTACCTTTTTTTTTTTTTCTTTTCGGACGAAATTCCCTACAAATTTGTAAACAAACCTATCTACACTGCCTACCCGGCCGTGATAAAAATACAGCATTTATCCCTATCCGTGACCTTTATCAAAAGTTGACAAAGGTTCAGTGTTACCATAGGTCGGGTAAGCCTGGCATCATTTATCAACCCGCCCGTTCCCATCTCGATAGTTCAGTCGGAGAGCCGATTAACCTATTGATATCTTCTATTAATACGTACTAGCCCCGTACTCAGCTGATCAGGCGCCACGGGGGGAGGGCCATAAGTTTTTGTGGTTTCTTGACTACTCGAGTACTCATGGTCTACAGAATCACCAAAAACCAAACATTTTCGCCGTTTCGACGAAAGTCTCATCCGTTCAAAATGAACTCCCCACCCAGATACAGAGCCGAAGGTCTGGGTACAACGCCATACAAAGGCCCGATTCTCAGAGTTCCCAACGAGATATTGATGATGATATTCGACAGCGTAAGTGTAATCCGTCTTATAAGACCAAATTCTTTTCCAGTTAGTACTATATCTGCGCCGGTGCATCTAATTACATTTCCTGTCGCTCTACGATTGCTAACCCCGGAAAAAACTATATTCGAGTATACAGCTGAGTCAGCCCGATATTCTTTCAATGACACTAGTCTTTCAAGCTTGTTACAATATCGCTTTACGGTACCGCTACCGCTATCTAACTGTTGTGTGCTGCCGTAAGGAAAAATCTCCGGTCCTCAAACTGGCTGCTCCAGGTATAGAGTACGCTCAAACACTAGATATCGTTCCCTGCTCTTATGAATGCCCCCACCGCCTTCACCCGGTCCCAGAATTATCTCAACTATCGAAATCTCTAACTAGAATTACAAACATACGAGGCCTTCAGTAAGTCTCCTATCTCTAAACCTTTCTTTAAATTGGAGTAGACTGATCCGAATTGGACGTTTCTTTAGCCTTCGAGGTGATCGCAATTCCGATCTCTATACGGACAAGATCATGTCAGGTTTACTTCAAGGAAACAAGACTGTCAAAGAGTTGACCGTGGAGTTCAACTGGGGATTCTTCCAGATAGCGGATTCAGTTCGTACTCTCAAGACAATCAAGAACCTAGAGAGTTTGTTTTTCAGCGTACCGTGGTCCGAAGATGAGGGTGACCCGTACCTTGGCCGACAGGAAATTAGCTTCTATAACACCATCTGGGACTTCGTGTCCCTCAACGCTGCAACGCTTCGGTCCCTAGACATTTGTTTCCTATACACCTCCGATCAACACTTCGACTCTGCGTTCGAAAGTAGCATGCTACCTTTCTCTTCGATACGATGCCAACAGCCATTAAGTTTAAAAGAACTTAAATTAAGCTTCTTCCCCTTTCTTACGAAAACGATTAATACCACGCGTTTCTTCGTTCCAGAGGCTCTTGGGACTCTCAATCTCACTTATATAGAGGGTTTCAATGAGGCTTTTCTAACCCTCCTGAAAACTAGTCGCCTGGCAAACTTAATAGCCCTTCAGATTTTATCCAGCTTTGGTGGCGAGACAATCGGCCCTATACTACAAAATCTGCCACCTTTGAAATACTGCACTTGTCTTCATACCACGGGTTTCTCCATTTTAAGTATTCATACATCAAGCATCTCCGGAGAAGCATGGAAGTTCTGTGGTGCGATGAAAACGTTCTCAAGTCAGATCTGCCAAATGACAGCCCCGAGGAGCAGACAGACTATAGCGATTGGCCGAATTTACGAGAGCTGGCGATCCTTATGGGTAGAAACAACCTAGTAGGTTCAACTTTCACTCATACCTCTATACTAACTCTTCTAGCTTGCGGGCTAATCTCCCCACTTTGCGATACACACTCCGTAGAAAAACCTAAAACCTCCTCCAAAGCTTCAGCGACTTCGTTTACTAGACGATGCCATGTTTCATAAAAACGCAAAGTACCAGTACGTGCCGATTTTGGAAAATCTAGTGAGCAAGCAAATACAATGTGATAAAGATAAATTCCGAGGAGCGGTTGGGAAAATCCGGGCGGTGGAGTCAAAAGTAAGTTGTGTGACACCCCCCTTCAAGTTTCTGATAGTAGGGGAATGTGACCAGCAATGGGGCGGAGAATTTGATCGTCCGGAGGTCTATCGGGCAGATTATATATTATTCGAACGAACGGGGAAACTTGGGGCTTCATTTCAACAAGTTCCGGTAGAAGTGTTCTGGAGCTCGTGTGCGGACACTTGTCTGCTTGGTGAACCAAGGGGCCCATGGGCGTGGATCGGAAGGCCTTATCGGAACGGACGGAATCTTGGGGATAATCTCTGTAAATGAGTCCTCCCGCTCCCGCTCTTTTGGTCCTTCCAGGCAATTACACGTGCCGATTAACCTCGCAAACTTTGGACTGTCATGTAATCCAATTTGTGTATGCATCCGAACAGCTGATGCCGCGTCATAAACTACGCTGTTCCCCGATGTCTGGGCTAATATATAGATGCCATCAAGTCTACGTGTATTCGACTTAGGCCATTATGTATAAGAGATTCCACCCTGCAGTCACAGGATACACGACTTCGCCGCGGCAGTTGTATATATGAACCCAAATTGACCGGCCTAGCCTTGCCGCTGGCACCCCAATAGATCTAAATCAGTTCCGGGTTATACCCAAAGGGATAGAAGCTTGCAAATCGGGATTTGAGAAGCCAAAAGTCTGAAAGTCTAAACCATCAAGTTCAGCAGCACAGTTGCACCCGTCACAGAAAACGAAATTGATGAAAGATAAGAAATTGGTGATCCTATAATCCAATTACAGACGATTGTTGGGAGACTTATGGGAGAAATATGAATTAGCCGTGTCGAAACATGATACACATATATTATTCTTACTTACGTTCATCTATATCCACGTCTCCTGTTCCCGCTCGGTTTATAGCTTCGGTATTTTGAGACGGAGACGCCAGCTCATTATCTGCAGGCCCAACAGGTCGGCGCCACATCTCTGGTTTCGGCCAAGTCCTAAGTATTTGACCTGCAATCCAAACAAACAGCCACTTATCCTCGCTCGTAGATTCAAGCATATCAAAGAGAAGTTCCCGGAAAGCGGGACTAACATTAATAGTTCGCAGATTTTGCTCAACTTTGGCATAAATTCTATTTTTCAAATCTTCACTTTGATGACAAAAACTTCGAATTGCCGGCTCAAGTTCGGAAATGTGTTCCTTGAGCGGCCCTTCGCAGCAAGCCTGTCCATGGATTAGCCACTGGGTGGTGAAGTGGTAGCACTAGCACAATTCGAGGCTATATGACCCGAAAGCAAGAGTTGACAAATGAACGTGACCACCAACCTTAAAAATCTTTATAGTTGGAAGCATTTTAAAGTTCTGCCAATTGTTGGTTTTGAATAGATAATAATCTACCTCAAACGACTCTCGAACGACCTGAGTTGTCAGATTATGTTTTGTTGTCTTGGGTTTCGAGATGGGTGGTGGCTTCTGCAGCTTCGAGATCGATGCTAGAGGCTGTGATTGCGACTCATGATCGGGGGCGAACATTGCGCGATCCAAATATTCGGGCGCCCGCCAAATTCAGGCCGGAGGTGAATTGAAGGCTGCGATGTGCACGCATCGCGACTCAAACGCGTAATGCGGCCTCCGAGCGTTTCTTAACCCCACTTCAAGAGAGCTGGTCTTGGCATGATGGTGAAAAGCGGGGATCTGAAGGGAGGAGGCAGAGGAACACGCAAATCAAAAATCATTGCCTTGCGAACGCATACTTGGGTTTGGCTTGCATTTGGCTCTTGAAGTAGGGTTCTACCTATTTCTTTTAGTAAGAATTTTAAACCGTTTTTCTTTAGAGCCAGGCTCCTAGGCTAATGTAGTGTATTCGTTTTTCCAATCGAGCTAAACCTCCGCGGTTATATACTGGATTGAGACTTAAGCGCAACAAACCTCCTGCTCCCTCCTACGGACTCTAAAATTTATCCTGGTATTTTGCTAATATTTCCTGCCAGATGGCTCCGCGCCTAAGGATAAGGTGGTTCATGCGAATTCGCTAGTCTAGGGGTCAAATTCACTATTAATAGCTAAAAACCATAGTTGTTCTGCGCTCTACTAAGAAGTGATCAAAGGTGGATAGGATGGAGTCCTGGCGAAACGCCTCCGTATCAAAGAGTCTAGCTTACGAGGGTCAATTTGATGTTCCCGATCGGGTCCGAGGGAAAATGCCCGACTGAAAGGAGGAATTTTACTCTTTCTTCCATTTTCCAGCCTCTCTTCGTGATTGGTCAAATATAAAGATCAGGTGACTTTCTTCATTATACAACGTCTACAACACGTTAATATGAATTTAGTGAGTGAGCCTTCTTTCAATCAAAGTGAGATCGGGCGGGTGGGCGAGGAGGGCTCACTTTGACTGAGGGGAGGTTGGCTAGATACTTACGTGTATACATAGTACATAGGGACCAGTTCAATTCAGTCGGGTTTACGTGGTACGAAGGACCCTCCTTGGCTAGAATTTCCCGCATGGATGAGGCCAGTCGGGGGTGACATGGTTGAGGCCTCGGCAACGCACAATTTACCACGTACCCCATTGCAGCCGTGGAACAGCGAAAGTACATGGACAAAACTCCTTGCATATAAACTAAGTAGTTTTTTCAACATGTGGGTTGGAAAGAGACCCGGAGAAGACCGAGTCCGTGTAGCTGGAAAATTATCTAACACCAATACACCCCCCCACGCTTATTGTCAAGTCTTCTTCTTACTCCCGATCCTTCCCGCCATCAATCGCTAGTATCACTCTACCAGTAGGGCTTATAACTGCTCTCATCTTGCAGAGCTTAGACTCGAGGTGGTATTTTAGCTCAATTACCTCATCGGTTTGTACGCTCCCACGTGCGTGTCCATAAATTGAAAGATTTACAAGCCGATCCTCAAGCCTCACGAAAGATGATATTTAGGGCAACTCTCCGGAAGTTTTTTTCGCTCCGAATTACCTTAAAGAATAGTCGCATCCTTGTTGAGGAATCACATCCACATCATCCATCTCTTTCATTAATATCCTTAGACTTTGCGACTTTTCTCCATTATAGTGTTTGGTTCACGCTACCAGATAAAGAATATGTATA
Organism: Arthrobotrys sinensis; assembly: GCA_036971225.1. Classification (NCBI taxonomy): domain Eukaryota; kingdom Fungi; phylum Ascomycota; class Orbiliomycetes; order Orbiliales; family Orbiliaceae; genus Arthrobotrys; species Arthrobotrys sinensis. The sequence goes on along the minus strand of JAJTTV010000014.1, from coordinate 787,628 downwards.
CACCGCCTCCCAACCGACACTTGGTATACTTCCACTAAACATTGCAGTAGCATTAAGATATATCTAAATGGCGGCCTCAGTATCCCACCCGTCTCAGGAACTAACAGATATTGTACACCCGGAGCTGGCGCAATATTTTGAGGAAGTTGACCTTTTCAAGCCTCCTATGAACAATAAAAGGAAGATTTCTACATTTACAATATCACCTACTAGCTCTTCGAGCGCAGCATCCCATCATTTCCCCCCAACTCACTTCGTGGACGGGAGAGGAAAATTCACTGCAGCAGCTATTTCGGAAGTGATCGAATTCATTGACATACCATTGTGGCTAGAAAGCCTGGAAACGATAGAAACAGTAGGGTTTTCTCATGGGCGAGCAGAAATAATATGGAATTTATGGACAAAGCTGTCGGTCGAAGACAGGGAGGAAATTGATTTCCTAGACTACATTATAGGTTGTATCAAATACGTTGATGGTCTCAAAGATGCAATCAATGCAGAAGACGACTGGGTTGAATATATGACCAAACTTGGTATTTCTAAAAGATTACAAACAGCCATTCTTTTACCAGAACATGAAATCGTTAGATACACAGCATCCTGTCAATTCTGGGTAGCGGAAGCGGTGGAATCGACATATCATGCTTTGGAGTCTTTGAACAAACAACTTGAAGAAACAGCCAACTATCTCCGATACATCAATTTTAAACACGGGGAAAGCCAAAGAATACGGCGGGTAGGGTCCGCAAGCAAGGCCCCTTCTCTGCCCTCGGCGAGCCAAAAAGAGTCTGAGAAGAAGAAAGGACAGTGTGGTGCCTCACTAGTGTCTGCTGGGATGAGAATAAAACTTTATAGAGCTACTGACTTGCATAAGGCTTTGCTGTTCTACAATCGGGAGAGTGGGAGGGTCATCGAGCACCGACTCGGAAGTTATTCGGGAGATCTTGCTGGAAATTCCAATCTTACGTACTGGACACCCCAAAAGGAGGTTGCGGACGCCTACGCGGCGTTCCTAAAGCGGACAAGACCGTTAAGCCAGATCATTATTAGCGAAGTTGAAGTCCCAGAGGAGCTAGTAAGGTCTCTCCACCCTACCTTTCTTTGGGGAACCGAAGAAGCTGGGAAAATGAATCCACATTTTCAAGAATTCACGTGGAGCAGCAGAAGAGGGGCTGATTACAGCGAAATCCCCCGCCATCTTAGATACCTGTTGCAGGCTAGTATAATCATAGCCCATATTCTTGATTATAGAAATGTTAGGTATACGGAAGAGAACAGTTGGGAAGATATCAAAACATCTGACCTACTCAAGGTCGAAATTGATGGTGAGTGGAGGTTAGGAATTCAGTGGGGCTTTAAGTCTCTTGAGGCTAGAGAGCTGTTCACCGAATATTGTCATGGGAAGGTTGTACAGTATAACCTGAACAGGCTAAGTAGTAGCGGCTTTGCTTAAAGCCCCTAAATTCAAGGCTACTGAAACGAGATTTCTGGGATTCATGGCTTCGAGAAATTCGGATACTCAGGGCAGCTCATTAATTTTGGCAATATATATATATATAGCATGAAGATTAATATTTTGGGGGAGATGTAGTTACATTCCATCTATGTAGTACCCTCCCTACCCAGTCGGGGATCACCTACTACTTCTGAATAATTGTATCAGGGGCAATGACTTTTTGCCTAACGCCATCGGATCTCTAGTTCGGAGCACCGGCATTCTCAGTGGCAGTAGTGTGTCAACTTTGTATCTTTCAGGGATGCCTGGCTGTACAGTTCTCCAATCGTTATGAATGGGTCTTGTTCCGCTGTCTCGAGCGTAGGCCATATTATCTGCGTAGAATGTAAGCTAGATGTCTATCGATCAGCAGGGAGATACAACACTTACCTTCCATTGAAATACCCATTTCCCCGCCTCTTGGGCGTCACTTCGACAAACCCCTTAACTCCAACGGGCAAATTTGTAAAATTCATGATGACGATAGCCCCAATCTGGCCCCCGCTCATTCCCTTCAAGTCATATCTTCCTATCATCCTTTAACTTCGCCCAGGGTTCGTTCCACCCAACCTCCAAAACAAAGGCGGGAAATTCAGTTTTAAGGTTCCAGATGTACAACCAGGCTCCTTAATAGCCCTCTCATACGGGCTTTTGAAGTTGTCAAACACTGACGAGACCTGGATTAGCTTATTTCTCGAAATTTAAGGTCCGTTTGTAGCGTGACGAGACTTACTCGGAGATGGCGACAGTGCGAAGTTCGTATCGGCTGACGTCGGTATCAAGCTCTGAAGCATCCACTCGGAAACCTTGCCATTAATCCAAGCGTTACCAATGTCATGGATGACCGTTGGTATTTCGATAGTAAGTTGACCGCGTCGCTACTCAGCTATGTGGTAAACTGTGTGCAGTAGTGGGTAATGGTCGTAGAATCCAAGATATCATTGGCGTTTGATGCTGTCCAGGGATCTGTTCAGGGCTCAGCTAGTTAAACTACGTATTTTGTTTTTATGTTTGTTTTCGTTTTCTATTTTTGTTCCCGGATAGTAGATCTCGATGGGATCCTTGACTTACTCTCATTGAGTTCCTGCTGAGGGTAGGTGATCCTTCAGTGGATTTTTAGGTCATTTTCATTCATTTTCTGCTCGAGAATGGGCCCACATTTCTCCGTCCACTGACCGTAGGTCATAGCTTTTCTTCCCCCCCGGGGCACCCCTCCATCTGGAAACTTGCTGAAATGAAATACCATAGATTCAAAAATGCCCCGATCTACAAGGGACCATGATGTCGAGGCCCTCGTTTGTGAAGATAGATCTCAATTTGTAGGTTTCTGGATCTATGATTGATGGGACCGCAATCCCACTTCCCGCGCGGGATATTATAGCTAGAGGACCTGCCTCCCATTCTCGATTTCATGTGTTGTGGAGGCCTTCATCACCACACGCAACTGGGTGGCTTCGCTGATGTCATGGGTAGGGTACGGAAAGTACTGTTAACTATAGGCAACGCGTGAGTTTCCACCCAATTATCTATCTAGGTTTCGAAGCATATTCAGTGCTTACCCTTTGCACGTTGGTAGTGCCCATGGCCTCTAGTTTTCGTTAAAGTAAAGCATAAGCTGCAGGATTGCAGCTACAATCTAGAGGTTTCATAGCATTATACAGGTGGAATTTCCCCATGAAAACTTTGAGGCTTTCGATGGGGATTCTCCTCAGCCCTATAACTATCGTTTTGGTGTTCAGAAAGCCCGGCCCCAAGAGGCGACGGGTGGTGTTGGATTTCGACCTAACTCGCGTTGGCCGTTGCTGGAAGGGTTCCAAGCGACAAATCGGTGCGGTTTCGACCCAGTCGAGCCGACTCATATCGTTCGTACTGAGCCGCTGATATGCCGATTGACCAACCGACATTTCGGACGAGTTGGTGATGTTTGCTATTGCTGGAGTCCGGTGATATAGCTTAAAGTGAAGAGAATTGTTTGTAAGAGGGAAGAAATTTTTCAATACATAGAGCTAGGTCCTACGAAGAAGATGTATTCGTAGCTGACAAGATAAAGACCCATCCTCTCAGCAAGGGCAACACGTATCAGCGTTTCGTGTCGTCCAGGTGCGTAGGAAGGAGCCTTTCTGCCCTACAGACGGCGAAACTTCCGTTTCTTGGCGCTTCAAGCTCGTATTTTTCGTCGAGCTCTCGATATCAACATCCGGAAAGACATCTTTAAGACGTTTGAGGTACCCGGGGGTCTTGCTCGGTGGTTGGTGCCCTTGAGCCATGCTCCTCTTCAATGTATGTAAACTTGTTTTAGGATAAATCTTGTTTTAAAATGGCGAGTTCGGCAAAGGCGCGGCGGGAATTGAACGATCCAATGAATTTCTCGTGGTTTCGGGTTAGAGACGCTTAATTGACTTAGAATTACTTAGTTATCTCGGAAATAAATGATCTGCTGATAACCCGCAGATACTTCCTAATTTGTATCCGTGTAGGGCCAGCGTGGATCTCCGCAGATCTCGCTCGCGTTTGGGATTTACAAGGAGAAACGGTTTAATTGGGATAAGTATAACACTATACCATTCGAAGCACAAGGCAAACACATATCCTTGGAACTCTCTGAGAGATCAATTCCGCAATATTTATGGGGTAATCGTAGTAGCCATCTCGCCGTTTTTGCCGTCTAACTGTTTGGTCCCCTTGAAGCCAACCCCTGAATTCTTGTGGGAGCTTATATACCCCCCCCCCCCCCAACCTACAGCTCCTATATTTATATAAATATAATAATTAATACATCGTTAAGTCACTTTGACGCTAAGGTTCTGAATCTGACACTAAGTTTATAGGGTTGCATCGGCAAGGCCTGATCACGCAATTATATACCCACCATTGGCAGTATTTTGTCAACAGAACTAGTCGAATGTACTTATATTTAAGGTAAATCGCAGCTGACTAACTAGGTATATATATTCGCTATTCGAATGAAAATCCCAGCCGTCCAGACAGCAGTAATCTTCAAGTTCCCACTTGGGCATATACCAATTTACCTCCCCAGTCCTCCTGTAGTCTAGAGCCCTGGCTTAGGTCAAAGGGTAAGCGAAGCGCCGAGTTGTGGTGAATTTACCATCCACTCCATCCCAAGTCCACTGGTGGCCTCCCCAGCTTTGTTTTTGTCATTCCAATTAATCTTTTCAGACGTAGGGGCCCGGACCCACTCCAGCTATCCATATAGCGCCCTGCAATGAGCCTTAGCCTTCCTCAATCACTGTTTAATATATCACGAAGGCCGACAGGAGGCCTTCCGCCCGAACTAGAGCTGGTTTCTCCTGCGGTAGTCGTGGCCGTAGCCATCTTCCGAGCTTCATGGGTGACATGATACCGACAGTACGACCTCAAAAGGTATTCTGGGAGCCACAGGCTTTCTGATCGCTCAAAATAAGAATAATAATTTTCCGGACTTGAACGTGCAGCCTCCATTAAGTGATCGATAGCACGCTTTTTTAATTCTGCAGGAAGTAATTTCCATAGCTTATTGCTCTTATTTTCGGGCTTGATAATGACTTTATAAGTCTCTTTCGCGGCTGTCTGAACATGAACCCGATTGGGTATCTTAACCACTTGTCTAGTAGGCAATTGTAACCGGTGGTTAAGTAAAGCTTTAGATCAACCTACCCTCATTTCTTCGTACAATCCGGTCCACTCCGGTTGCTGAGGATCCTGCTCCTCGCCGAATATTGCGGCCACCGCACGACTCCTGATTTGTAAATCCTGTTCTCTTGGTTTCGGTATTGAGGCCATGACGAGCCAAGGGAGAGGGGTTGGGCAGCGCCGCCTTATCGATACGTTTCGGAAGAGATATGTTCGCGTAGTGAAGGGTTGCAGTCTCGTAAGGGGTTTGCTAGTGGAGGCGGGAAGAGGGGGCTATGTAACCGGAAAGGGAATACGATGATAACTTCAAGAAATTTCTCCGTAATCGAAAATGGAGCTATGCGGCGCTGGAGTGCAAATGAGATGGCGGCTCTAGGAAAGTGGAAAAGCGACGTGTCGATACCGATCGCGACTGCTACGCACGTACCTGGCGACCAAGCTGCAATGCAACATGAACAACGCAAGGCCCTATCCGCGGCTCGTCATTGGGCTCGATCCATTCTGGGTACGAGGCTGGGTTCGATCATGGACTAAACTATCCGTCAACAAGCCCAAACATTAAACAGCCAACGCTATTCTTCCCATCTCTATATCTAGGTGTGGTATTGATTTGTCTTGTTGCGCGGCACCAGGTATTGATACATAGTAGTATCAAGCTCAAAATCCTAAGCTGAACAGAAAAACCACGTACCCTGTTCTAAAGATTTACCACTTAAAATATGTATAAGCGTTTGCTTTAATAGCACTTCTCACTATGGCATTGACCTAGCCCCGACGTAAGACGCCAGTACACCGCTATGACGCTGCTTATTAGGATTGCGGCTGTGGAATCCTTTCAAATGCCCTGTAAATACTCGCAGCTTACGGGTGAATTGAACCAAGATTTGCGGCATGCGAGGCTTGCGTAGCGTCTATTGAAACGCTCTGCAGAAGATGCTCCCGCAAGGCCCGCCCTAACTACTTGTTGGGTCTAGTTTTTCCCTAAGACACGCATTCTAGGATTTTGGTGGTTGGTATTTCATTAAAGCGTTTTGGACCTTGGCCAAAAACAGCCATTAGCCATTTTGGGCCTGGTGAAAACAGGGATGAGGATTGTGTCACAAACCTTTCTTGGAGATGGCCATCTATACCTTTTGGAGGGATCTGATGACTAAGCGAAGAGGCTCGTGGGCTGGTTCTGCAACTGTCCTCCGAGCACTTATATCGGACACCACTGCCGTATCGCGCCGAGTAGCTGATCATCCCCTTGCTACCTTGCTTATTTTATCCCGTGTATTTCTGAACGGCGTTCCTCTCGAAGCAGAGTCGGCCTGCTCTAACTTATTGGGTTGTATGACTTCTTGACTTCCAAAATGCCAAGCCCAATCGTTTCTGCCAAACAATGACTAACCCAAATCTCGTAATTCCCACAAATAGATCCTAGAATGGCTCTTCCCAGGGTGTTGTTGGATCGAATGGTTCTGTCTTCAACGCCATAGGGCGTGCAACCTCAAAAAAGACAGCAGGTATGTGCTTACGACACCAGTATGTGCTTTACATCTAAGATTTCCTTGCTCTGCAGCTGAGTCAAAATTAAGTACTGAACACAGATTATGCCTAACCGATCTTCTCAAAGAGTCGTCAGAATATCGACCCTCTTCGTTGTCAAAAATGCTGCCATGTTACTCCGCACCATATTCGCGTTTTGCTACACTATCGTTTGGAGCACGACTCCTTGAGTACGGGTTTTGAACCTAAATCAAAATCTTTAACCGGCGCAGCAAGTCTTAAAACTTTGAAGGATCGGTGCCGCCGTGGTAAGAGTCTTGTGGATATTATCAGTGAATAATGTATTGTCTTTGGGGCCGAGAGGTAGATCCTTAGTAATATGATTGGGCGGTGAGCAGAGGCCAAATCGCCGATGTTTTCCAGGCCTCCCTTTACTTTATTTTGCCGATCGCCGATAACAGCTGAGTAACACACCTAACCACATCTGTGCTTCAATCCTACTATTTAAAAATACTCACATACATCGATGTGGACACTGTCATTTTCGACTTCTCGCAAGCGATTAAACAAGCTAGCAAAGCCTGTGCTAAGAACATCTCGTAGAGGTTTCCGCTCCAATCACCATGGCCCCTTCTTTCGTCATCATCATGTGCAAACCTTCGGTTTAAACGCTCCATCGCGGAACTGTTGCAACTTGGCTTTCGACCCTTCCACAAACTTGGCCTCATCCCACCCTTTCAACAGACTTTCATTCTTTACCAGTTCCTGTGCCCATTTCCCGAAATTGGGAAGATCAAGTAAATTCTTCTTGAAAGACTGTGGAAGCAATCCGTTATCCGCGAAGGCAAAAAGCCTAAGAAGAACCGGCGCCGCTACGATCTATATTCGAATATTCGTGTGAGTCAGCGTGCGTTTATCTTCGGTGAAAATCAAGATGTTATGGAAATAGCGCTGATACTATGTGAACATATGGGGCCCAGATGTACGGGCTGGCATACCTCAGCCACCGTAAACTTGTCCTTCCCTCCCAAAAATACCCCTCCGCCATCCCCTTCCTCCTTCCTCAATAACGGCTCGATTTCCTTCTTAATCACTGCTATAACCAAATCCTCAACTTCCTTTGCTTCTCTCTCGCCTCCAAAACTGGCCATATACACTTGATCAAATAAGGGTGTAATTTTATTCTCCCAAGTATTAATAAACCAAAAAATCCTCGTCCGATTCAAGGCAGCGACTACTCCTCTCTCTGGAGTCGGAGCTAAATGATTTGGGAAAAGATTGCCCAGAAAATAAATTATCATGAGACTATCGGTTAAAATTATCTCTTTGTGATAGTCTGGGGAGGTTACTGTGAGGGTTGGGACGGTACCGCGAGGGTTTATCGCTAGATAGGCAGCTGAGCGAGGTACGTCGAGGTCAACAAAGACTGAAGTAAATGGGAGGGAAAGCTCATGGAGAGTGGTAACGACGCGGTGGACGAAAGGGCACTCTGGATTATAGTATAGTGTCAGGGTGATATTTGGGGTAGCCATGGTTGCTGGGTGCTGATACTGATATCGATATCGATATCGATATATGGTCTTAAGTTGTTTGGATTGGTAGGTGGCAAAGTGGAGTAACGGGCGGTCAAAGTCGCCTTTATATAGGCTTATTTACTCAGAAGAATTATTACTTACCTCTGCCGTTTGGGCTCATTGGTACGGCTGGATACAGTTCTTATAGGGTCCAACACTCTGCACAAAGCCTTCAAATCGATACCACACCCGCGACTGATAGCAACGAAGAGGATACATGACGAAAATTCCCTACGGGCGTACAGTTTGTAGTAACCAGATCTACAGGTATTTAGCTCAGCCGGAGGAAGCGGTTAGGATATACTACCAAGTCGGCATATATATAGGTACTATTATTTTTGCAGCTCGAAGCACGTATATAATCCTATTCGATTCTCGCTCCCGGACAAATTCGTAAGTGAGGCTTGAAGGATGATGGAAGCTTGTGATATTGGGCTTGGAGGGCTTGCGAATGTAGATGTATAAGTTGTATCCGCGAAGGACTTGTTGTTAGATCAAAGCATTTTAATGCTGAGGTAATTCCTTAGTAATAGCCAAGAACCCGAAAGCATCGTATCGACCGCATTCCGGTTCTTGCGCTATGCCTGACGCATACATTTAAGCAAGGTTACCCCAGCTCCCATCCAGGTTCCCGGTTTTGATAGTTGAAACTAGCCTGTCAAATGCTCCTATGATAAGGGATAGTATGCTTGCTATATATTTCCCCGAAGCTGAAGGCTGTTTCCGAAGGCTATCGCGATGTTCCCTTAACTGTCATTTCTGCGACTATTGACCGCGCGGGAGAAAGTGTTGTTCTGTTCTATCAAAAAAGAAGTTTCCATTTTGGGACGCGAACTAAGGTTGACGCAAACAGGGATAGCCCACGAAGAAAACCAACCGAATTATTTGATTTTTGTTCAGATGTAACCAAAACACGTCCCACAATGTTGACGGTCGGGATCACAGCCGCTATCACAACGGCGGTACGGCATCGCCTGATAATGTAAAACAACAAGATACCACAACGATGCTCTGATGCGTTATAACGTTAGAGATGGTTGATGTGAAGGACCGCATCGTGCTATATCATGGTAGTGGTAGAGGGGATAGTAACAATAGTCAATATATATCTTGACATATCGGTTGATTTCAACAACTAGAGCGTATCACAAAGTTTTCTGAACTTCAGTGTATCTTTCTGCTGCTAATCACACCCTAACTATCGTAAATGGCTGATAGTAAGACTATGGGTAGTTTTCAAACTTCATTGATAGTGGGGGGATAGCGGGAAGGAAAGGTATTATCGATGACCCTTCCTGCCTCGCGAAAAGAAATTTATTCGCTCTAGCGGCCTTGGTAGTGCCAGCGCCAGGGTAACGGCTTCGCAACTTGTCGGGACAGCAGAATCGTCAACTTGGACTGCTCCACAACACCGGCGGCATGGCTTCGGGGCAGCTTCGTAACAGCTTTGTAACATCTTCACGGTACGACGGCAGCTCCATAATATGAGGGTATACAGGCAGACAGGCAGGTTTCACCACAGGACCCTCTAGGCTCATCATGCCGCTCCGCTAGAACCTCATCGGCAACCAACGCCACCGGCGTCACCAACTTTGTCTGCAACTCTAAGCTTTGCATGCGGCTCTACACACTAACTGCAGCATGGTCCGATGTATTCAGCATCCGGTAGCAGCTTCACCACCTTGAACTGGGACTCCACGGCGGCGCCGCCGCCACAGTCTGTCCACAGTCTGTCCGCCCACTGTGTCCATCCTATCCATGTAACCCGAGATGGGCTTTTATATGAGGGACTGAGTTTTCTTGGGCTACGCATATCGACGGACTCTTTTATAGAGGGTCTGCGGCCGGACCATACCTCGGGCCATAGACCATTTGGTAGTAACTCCAACTCGGAGCAAAGGGCTTAGTGCAGGCCCAGCACCTTCTGAATAAAACACCTTACGATACGACACTAGCATATTTCATCGGCGCCAAAACAGGTGAACCACTAGATTCAGGACACAGAACACTCCCAAAGAGCAAATCCCTACATCGTTTGGGCTAATTCGGAAGCACCAGAAACCAGGTTGGCAAAGGTAATCCACCTAAGCGCTATTGACATCATAAGGGTGATTTGCATCGTTCATGATCGAGATAAACAATATGTTTTACGTATGCTCTAGTAATATATCACAAAATTGGGGTGGATATAAGCTCGAGGCTTGTATTACGGTTTAAATACAGGACGAAAACAAAATTGCTGATATAGTAACCGTGAACCAAATATCGTTCAGATATGACTGTACATCTACATCCCACAATAGCATTAATGAGGGGGTTTAGTGTGATAGAATGGACTGTAACTTGTTTGGGACATATAGTGGCCAGCACGAAGACCCGAAACAAAACTACTTCCTCAAAACACAGGCATAATTAATGGCATCTCCAACGTCTGCAAGCGTACCTTCGGCTCTTTAACCCTCTAATATATACGATTTTCTCCCTCAAGGCCGCACCTCTCTCCTTTGAAGAAACAGAGGAAAGAGTTGTATGCGGAATCTGCGGAATCTGTAACTTGTTTGGGAATAGCATCACCAACTGCCTGATCTGGTGAGAACTTATACGTTGTGCAGCCTATGCACTCGCCAATAATGAATGGTGCGGCAGAGACAGCGGCAGCACCGGTGATGATGAACAAGGCGAAACGCATATTGAGCGAATGGAGGAGTCGGAGGATTGAAATTTGGAGGATTAATCCGATGAGAGTTATTAAGGTAATAAAAATGGATTTATGGAAATATCTGAGAGGTCAATGGTGCAGTTTAGCCGGAGGAATATGGAAATTAGAATGTGTTGATAGAACGAATTTAATTCCTGGATGCTTGGTATTATTGTGTGAATTTGTAGATTGGCGACGTAAAAAAATGGCCTTTACCAGGCCGACGACCGATATTTATAGACAGGCTTCACAATAGTTTTGTCAAATTAGGAACCTGTAGATGATGATCGATGCAGGGGTAGGCTGGAAGGAGCTTGACCCTAGTCTCAGAACCGAACCACTTTGTGTCGTCTGAGGTTTGTACAGCATTAGTTCAGTTCTGTTTTCGGCTGCTCTAGCTTCACAAAGCAGCCACATGGTTGGCTAGCGACTGTCAAACAAGTGTTTGAAAATGTGGAGGCTAAGGCAGGTTTATCAGGGAAAATCAATTACCGAGCTCCAGGGAGTCGAAGAAGCGCGTATACTTCGGTCTCGGAGTGTTACATGTATGTAGTTTATAATATAGTTTTGTCAAATGTTGTGGGACGTAGTAACGAAAGTCACATCCTAATGGTAGTGGACGTTGTGTTGTGTAGTACCAACGAGACCAGGCCGGTTGAAGGAATATTTATTGGGACGGCTTCACGACAGAAAAAACCAACACATATTCATCGCTCGTGCCATCATAATGATACAATTCAGCCTTCCTTGAGATGTATTCAGAAGAAGGCATGTGGATGCTCGAAATTTGAATCATTCATATCCTGTGTTTACTTTACGAGGCCATATAAATCAAGTACATGAATATGTTTAAATGTAGGAGGCTTCGTGGTACGAAGATCATTACCACGCCGCTTTAGCGATAAGATTAATGCATACTACGTGATATTATTCCAAATAGAACGTGTGGAATTTTAAAATACGAAATATTGACACTCAGATCTTGATTTTTCAGGCTATATGATGCAAAAGCATGGATATTCATCAACGCGGGAAGGAGGGATTTTCACATGGAAACAAACACGCAGACAGACCGACATGCACCAATGCGCTGCAGCAATAAGAGATATAACTTCTATTACATTAAGGATAAAAACTGCGAACGCCGAAAGCCTTAAAAGTTATGGATGCAAAACTTTAATTGCAGGGCTATATGACTTAATAACTTAAGGGTTCATCAATATAGGGGGGAAGGTTGGTGTGGGGACCAATTTATTGACATTGCCTGAAAATATCGGAATATTTTGTCTTCAGTGGTGGATAACTGCACTAGTTGAATATAAAATTTTGTAATATTTCAGGGCCACACTGGCCTTTCAGTGGGTCCGGTTAATGCAATTGGATTTGCACCGGTAGCGCCAGCTTAGGCCAACGGGAGCGAATGGTGACCAAGAATGGAGCCAAAAAAAACTCTTCAAAATCATTGCAAAATTCCAGCCAGCTGAAGTCACATTATGGGATCGGATGCCAAACTAGGACAGGTAGAGTAGGCAAGACAGGTAGGACAGGACAGGTAGGACGTAGAACAGACAGAAAGACAGTGCGGGACGGATCCACATTTGGTTTTTCGTATGAAGGGTCTGGGCTAAGGCCCCCGAACTGGATACCTCAACAATCAATAACTCCATTAGCATAAAACGAGAAGCTGCAGAACTAAAAGGAAGTCATCTTCGATATCTATAGATTAAATTCGGCTGAATCTTCAGCCGTTTTTTTGCAGTCGTATTTGGTGGCTGTATTCACGAGGGGGCGAGGCCGCGGCGTATCCTCGGGCTGAACGGTAACTTATGTGACGAAATTGAAGTTCAAACGGCCAGTGGGACAGTCAGTGGACAATCTGGAATCGTACTGTTGATGTTCCGCCAATGGTTACCGCGAAGTGACACAAATTGTTTGGAGTGTGTAATGGATAAGCAGCTACTAAATCGCTGCGCCGCGCTGAATTTTGGTATTTGCCCTCATTCATAATGTTGTTGTGTTATTAGAGAGCGCTCGGAAGAAAGTCCTCGTATTAAATCGAGTTCTAAACGGTTACATTGTTCGAGGCGCGGCATCTTGGTGGTTATAAAGAAATGCCCACCAGTGGCCACCATAATGCCGGTGTTGTTTGTCGTATTTGTTCATGGCTTTGCGTTGTAAAGTAGTCACATGACATCACACCGGAGACCTCCAATATCTGAGCTCCGAATATCATCAGCCTTCCACGAATGGTTGAAATCTGCCACGTCACGGCGGCCTTGCCTTCAAGAGCATATTCCTTTCCGAGCATTTATCCCTCCTAGCCTCGTCATCTGGCTTAAACTATCATTTTAGCGGCCGAACCTCACTAAAACAAATCCCTGGACAAGCTGATCCTCGCTATATAAGACCCCTTCTAACAAAGTCAGCAGTCTACCCCGCATTAACATCCAGCTCAAGTCACCCTCGATAACATCTGCGCAGATGGCCACCAATCCAAGATCTCATAATGAATACACTGTGGGGTGGATCTGCGCATTGCCAAAAGAACAAACAGCGGCACGAGCGATGCTAGATGAAATACACCCTGATCTCCCTAAGCCAGCAACTGATGAAAACACATATACTCTGGGGTCTATCCGCAATCACAACGTGGTTATAGCCTGTTTGCCGAAGCACGCGGTTGGTACCAATGCGGCAGCGAGAGTTGCAACCCAGATGCTTAACACCTTTCCGATTAAGATCGGCCTTATGGTTGGTATTGGCGGTGGTATTCCACCCAAGGTTAGACTTGGCGATGTTGTGGTCAGTACGGAGTGGATCCAGTGGGATTTCGGCAAGGTGGTAGCGGATGGCAAATTTCAACGGACTGGCAAACGGAACAACCTCTCAACTGCACTGCTGACAGCAATATCGAAATTGGAGACCCAGCATGAAATGTATGGAACAAAGATACTTCAGTATCTGGACGATCTGGGAAAAAAGTACCCGAACTTAGCGCCAAACTACACATCGGTCAAATCTCTCCAAGACCCTTTGGGCAACATTCAAAACTCAGAGGAGAAAACTGGAGATGTCTGTGTTCACTACGGTCTAATTGCTTCCGGCAACCAAGTAATTAAAAATGCCGAATTTCGGGATGAACTCAACAGGGATTTCGGTGGGGATATATTGTGCTTCGAAATGGAGGCGGCGGGGCTGACGAGCTTCCCGTACATTGTTATTCGAGGCATCTGCGATTATGCCGACTCACAAAAGAACGACGATTGGCAGAAATATGCAGCGGCCGTGGCTGCAGCATATGCAAAGGAACTTCTAGAATCTATACAACCATTTGAAGTTGATAGAGAACGCCCCGTAAAGGATCTACTCGGCCAGAGTTCGTTAATTCTCAAATGTATTCCATGGAATTGGTCACAAGCTTATAAAACCTGTAGTTCTTGGTGAAATCTCGACAATAAGGCACAAGTTGGACAGAGGCGAGGACCTTAAGGTCCTCGATTGGCTTACTCCAGTCGACTACGGCTCCCAGCATAGCGACTTTCTCAGCAGGCGACAGCCTGGGAGTGGCCAATGGCTACTAGATTCTACTGAGTACCAAACTTGGGCAAGTGTAAGCAAGCAAATATTATTTTGCCCGGGCATTCCCGGAGCAGGGAAAACGATTATTACATCAGTTGTCATCGACCACTTGATAACCCAATTTTCCAACGACTTAACAGTTGGCATCGCATTTATCTATTTCAATTTTAACCGGAAAGCCGAGCAGAACCTTGATAGTTTGTTAGCGATTCTACTCAAACAACTAGCGCAGAACCAGCAATCTCTACCAAGAAATGTGAAAGAACTATACGACCAACACAGCGCCAGGCGAACGCGACCATCGCTCAATGATTTCGTTGAAACTCTCAAATCCGTGGTTACTTTATATTCAAGAGTCTTCATAATTGTCGACGCACTCGATGAATGTCAGACATCGGATAATTGTCGGGCGAAGTTTCTCTCAGAACTTTTCCAGCTCCACGCTAAATGTGGTACAAATATCTTTGCCACTTCCAGATTCATACCAGAGATCACAGATAGATTTAGGGATAGCATACGACTTGAGATCCTTGCACATGATGACGACGTGCGGCGTTATTTGAACAACCAGATATCACAATCAGAAAAGACTATATTGCAGAAACACCGTGACGATATCACGAAAAAGATTACAGAGGGAGTCCGTGGGATGTAAGCTCTGCTCTTGTCTTTCTGTACAAAAGGTTCACAAATTAACTTCTGGATAGGTTTCTCCTCGCACAGCTTCATTTTGAATCAATACGGCATAAAAGTTCACTCAAAAAAATCAAAAATGCGTTGGATACACTTCCGACGGGAGATACGGCGTATGACAGTGCATACGAAAATGCTATGAAGAGAATAGACGGTCACGATTCAGAATCTAAAAGCCAGGCACATCAGGCTTTGTCGTGGATCGCATGCGCAAAGAGACCACTCACTACGTCGGAACTTCAGCACGCACTTGCGGTGGAAGTCGGCGAACCTTTTGATGAAGATAACATTCCAGAAATTAAAGATACAATCTCTCTCTGTGCTGGATTGCTCACGGTCGATGAAGAGAGTAATATCATTCGATTAGTTCACTATACAACGCAAGAATACTTTGAACGGACCTGGAAGAGATGGTTTCCTAGTTCCCATATCGATATTACGGAAAAATGTGTCACCTATTTATTGTATGACTGCTTTAAAATGGGTATAAGTCCTACTGATGAAGATTTTGAGGCGAGATTACAAGCGAATGCTCTATATGGTTATGCAGCACGGAACTGGGGGCATCATGCTCATATATGTTCAGTCGAAGAAGAGCTGGTCTTGAATCTGCTTAGGAACGACTGCAGTGTTGGCTTGCAGCCAGGCTATGTTAGTAAGTATAGACTACCCAGGTTATAGCCAGAGGTTTCCGAGGCCGATTACAGGAGCGCACCTCGCAGCATATTTCGGGTTACAGAAATTCATGGAAGCCATGCTCGACGATGGTGCCGACATGGAGGCTAAGGACTGCTACGGCCGGACACTGCTATGGTGGGCTGCACAAAACGGGCACGAGGGGGTGGCGAGGCTGCTGCTGGACAGAGGTGCCGATCTGGAAGCTAAGGACAGCTATGACCAGACACCGCTATCGTGGGCTGCAAAGAATGGGCATGAGGGAGTGGTGAGGCTGCTGCTGGACAGAGGCGCCGACCTGGAAGCTAAGAACAGCTACGGCGGCCAGACACCGTTATTATGGGCTGCAGAGAACGGGCACGAGGGGGTGGTGAGGCTGCTGCTGGATAAAGGCGCCGACATGGAGGCTAAAGACAATAACGACGAACTGACACCACTATCGTGGGCTGCAGAGAACGGGCACGAGGGGGTAGTGAGGCTGCTGCTGGACGGAGGCGCTGACCTGGAAGGTAAGGACGACTACGACAACCAGACACCGCTATCGTGGGCTGCAAAAGATGGGCACGAGGGGGTGGTGAGGCTGCTGCTGGACAGAGGCGCCGACCTGGAAGGTAAGGACGACTATGATGGCCGGACACCGCTATCGTGGGCTGCAAGGGACGGGCACGAGGGGGTGGTGAGGCTGCTGCTGGACAGAGGCGCCGACCTGGAAGCTAAGGATAGCTGCTACGGCCGGACACCGCTATCGTGGGCTGCAGAGAACGGGCATGAGGGGGTGGTGAGGCTGCTGCTGGACAGAGGTGCCGATCTGGAGGCTCGGGACAGCTACGACCAGACACCGCTATGGTGGGCTGCACAAAACGGGCACGAGGGGGTGATGAGGCTGCTGACGGACAAAGGCGTCTCCGCCAACCAGACTTAGGAGTGATTTTTCACAAATCTCCTCCCCGCAGATGCGTGTCACTTCTTTTTATATTCTTCTTCAGTGGCAAAAATATGCCCGCGATATGATTATTTATTAGACCCGCCACTTGGAAATTCTCTTAGATATGTGATCTATAAGCTGTGCGTAGAAGTTTCAAGGGTTGAATAAAGTGTGTAACGAGGCAGCTATTTATATAAGAACGGTTGGACATGACGTTGTGGTGAAGGCAAATGGTACGCAGACCTTATTTGGGTAGGCTGTGGAGCTTGCATTTCGATTTTCAACTCATCTTGGCGCACCGGTCCAATAAATTGGCGGCACTAGGTTGCTGGGCGATAGATATACTTTCACCATGACTTCATCAATCCTCCATAAACGGTGTGGTATCTTGGCAAAAACTGATGACTAATTCTGACCACCAATTCAGTGGTTAACGAAACTGAAAACCATTAAGCTTAAGGCAACCTCTTAATTAAGACTAACGACAGAGGCTCGTAAAAAATGTTACGCAACATTTAATAAATAAATAATTGGGGTGGTGTCCCGGCGTGGTATCTTGGCGCTTAGGGTGCCTAGTCGCCAAAAAACAGCGCCGCGCTGGAAACTGGCAAGACTAACCCAGGCCACCACCCCACCACTGCTACTGCCACTTGCATGCCTCCAAAGGCTGCTACTACCGCTACTAAAGCTATTGAGCGGCGGATTACTACTCCATGCGAGCGAATTCATATATTGACGTTGGCGGGTTGGGGGGCAAGCAAGCAGATATTGCTGCTAGGTCTGGGACCACTCGCGGCTCTGTCATTAGATTTACGTGCAAGGCCAAGGAGCGTGGTTATAATCCCAGCGATTACTTTAAACTTACAATGGAGCACGCTATTCGAGCAGTGGTCTATAACTAAGGACAAGTTAGGCCGGGGAGCAGACACATACTAAATTGCTAGACAGTCAGCAATATACTAAAGCACTAGAAGTTTAGGAAGCTGAAATCCAACTCGACAACCTGGATTTACAGCTGCTATAAGGCAGGCATGCCTCTAGCTTGCGCTTAGATACAAGGACTGGGCTCCGGAGGATTGGAAGTGGGTCATCTGAAGTGACGAAACCAGCATTGTTCTTGGGCAGCGGTGTGGGAGTTACCACTCGAGATACCCAGACAAATGGTATTATTTGGACATTTTTATGTTTCTCTGGTGCAAAACTAGTGACTTTGTATTTTGGGAATATTAAACGTGGGATGCCGCAGAATCGTGTCACATTTGGGAACCAGAGACGAAACAACAACAAAAATAGGCAGAAATCGCAACTGCTGGGATGAAGGAAGCGGCTGAACCAGTTGCCAGAGAGGAGTGGGAGTTGTTGACAGCAATGAGGTGTGCTGATTCCAAGAACAAACCTAGGCGCAGAGCTGAATAGAAATTCACTAAGAGTAGCAGAGCTCTAACTCGCGAAAGCAAAAAGGGAGACATTGGTTGGTACCGTTATCAACGTGAAACTATGATAATAAGAACCCATACCATTCACCAAGTAGTGCGAAAAGCGGTTCAGCAGACAGTATATTGTTCAAGGCGCCATCTCTCAACCACTATACTCAAGTGGACGTTTATAACCTTATCAGCCCCACCCACATCAATTCATGATTAAATAAATAATAGAGCGCGATCTGTCTGAAAACCCTTCTCAACCAAGCTAAAGATAGCTGATATAGTCAAAATAATAGACTGGACTAAAGATAGTAATTTGTATTAAGTGTAAGAAATCGTATACAGACTAGTTCTAGGTATGGGATACACAAATATCACAAAGTCGAGGAGGTGCTAGTGTGTATGCAGATTAGTCCCTGAATTGTCGATTTCTGAACGGATGACAGAGGATACGAGCTGTTTAAATAAGCAATTAACAAAAGAGATAAAACGATAAAGGGACCTAAGCAGCAGCAAAAATATAACTTCAAAGGACTTTACGTCTATGCCAACACTTGCCAGTTATTATATATAATATAGCAGAACGCTCTGCTATAGTACGTACTACGTATGTGCGGTACAGTATATAGTCTATGCGGTCTAACCATGCAAGTTCATTCTTGGTGCGCTACCGCAAGTTCTAACAATAATATAATGAGTTTACTAAATTTGAATAAGCTTATATTAGTATTTAGTTTATATTGATCTTACGATCATTTTGATCCACCCAGCCATCACGCTTCCCGTGTCGGCTGTTGCCCCGACAAACCGAATATTTGTCACAAATGCACTCAAAAGATTAAGCAGTCAAACTTTCAAAAGCCCAGTCCTCGAAAGCTAGCCCAACACGCGTAATTAAGTCAAAACGTCAACCCGCCTCCCCTGCTTCGCAGTCCGTCGCCAAAACCCCGCCAAAATAAAGCGCCCTGCTACCTAAAGGTTGAAAAAACGCCTCCATTGTCCAAACACAGACCATCGGGCGGGGTAGTCAGACAGTTCATTTCCCTTTGATGCTCGGGCGTTCGTACGGCCCGCTGTGTTTAGCGTTTCCTATCCAGCTTGTGTTTGTATGACACCTGCAGAATAGATGCTGTTTTTCCAGTAGATTGGGTTGCTTAGTATCTAGAAGGTACTAGTGTGCTACTTTTGAGGTTTTGAAATGAGGTCACATTGCGCGACCTACTGCAAGATTCTTCCCACATCATCACTGACAATATTGCCCTAACCCCCGGAGTCTATTGGGGTCATTCGAAGTTATCACACTAAGATCTCGAGTGGCAATTAAAAATTACATACCCGTAAAGACACATTCAACTTATATCTCGGCTTGCAAACCGAAGGACCTCGTGTCTATCGAAAGAGTCCGAAAGACGATCTGCGTCTTTATTGCTTTAAAAAATTGTGAAGAATCCACTTAGAAATATCTCAAGAAGCGAGCATAAAGGTAATTCATTATACAATATAATATCTAGCTCTATTCACTAAAAGCCTAAGATACAACTGATTCGAGGGTAGGAGGGTGGGTACCTAATTTTCAGCTTTGAACCAAAGAAAAGGTTGGTTCCCAGATTCCCTGGCTCAGGCCTCTATTGCAGGACGCAGCAATATCATCAAACCTATAACGTTTAATTAAAATTCTGGGCTACGCCAGCCAAATTCCGCCTAGGAAGTAGTACAAGAAGCAGCCAATCATAGCGCAGTCGTGCATAGACCTGCATTGGCATGGCGGTGTCCGAATCCGGATAGCTGCAGTTCTCGTGGCTCCAATGATTGGATTCAAAAGCAGCTCCCGTCCTTTTACTACGCTTTTGGAAGTGCCTGAATACTTGCTTCAAGCACATCTACGGTTTGCATGAACCCCTGCGCCAGCCGTTGTACAAGTTTACAAGATTCGTTTCCCGCTTTTATGCCTAATTATTTCCCTTGCAGACTGGCTAAGTACCTTCGTCTCTATGGAGTGAGCTGAGGAGTGCAGCTGCATTGCATAGAGTTCTCCGCTGGTTAGCCTTTAATAGCTCCGAATGCGAGCGAATGCGACGCTTAATTTGTGAACCCGCCACCACTTTTCTTAACCGAGCTGCGGGTGCGAAAACTTTAGTCGTACAGCATATATTTCCAATGAGCGTGCCGAATATTGTTTTATCGTGGTCTTAAACCTGGAATCTCCTTAGAAAATCTCATCGCACGAAGGAAAAGCAATCTCCCCTCGATCGCTATTTTAATAAAGCACTCCGTAGCGAGTTCGCTAATCACACAACACGTGTACACTTGCTAGCAGTGGATTTTTGGTCTCGTTATTAGCCATATAGTATATATTTCAGTCGACTATTCTCAAGTTCTGCCAATATATTATTGGATATGTGTGAAATAGTGTTCACGTTGTTGGCAGGGGTGGATATATGGCCCCAGGTTTGGCTCGCTCTCGGAGGAGAAACTTTATTGTGCGATTGCGATCGTGCTGCGGCAAGGTCAACAGTTAAATTAAGTTTTGTCAAGCAACGAGAGTGGACCCTCGAAATTGTATGCATTTGAGTTCGAGAGTCAACGGTAGATTCATCGCGAGGCCATACGTAGGCATTACAGCTGAAAGAGTGATAGAGGGTCATCGATAACGAACGCTGTACTATTGCATGTTAGCCAGCTACTTCGGAGCTCAATTCCTCTGCCCCGCTCCCATTCCCGCGTGCGAAATCTGTGCATATATGGGAGAAAGGAATATAAAAAGGGCGATAGGAATCATAGGAGATCGGCTTTGAGGAAACTTTCTAATCCTCAGAGTCACAATTACTTAATTCTTCGACAATTATCTCCTCCAGCATCTTAAAACTTTATCGTCTACACTCCTATCATATTCATTACCTCGACAGAAGTCGAATTTAGACACCATGGAACTCTTACCACGGTGCAAATTATCGCTTTTGTATCTACTGAGTTGCTCCCTTCTCTGGGTAACGGCAATAGCCCAAGCTCGTATGTACAAATCCAGCGGCCAATACATCGCGAATTACTCTGTAGACTAATTCGAATTGCGCAAATAATAGCCCAGATCCCGATTGGAGGCGAAGGCCACCCGGAAACCCACGCAGCAATCACATCCTGCCCCTGCGCGCCTACTGCTTGCGGAGGCGCGGTCATCGAATCCCCAACCGGCACTGCGCAATTGCAGTGTCCATCCGGCCTGCCCTGTGCGTTCAACTGTACTGTCGACGTAGTTCGAGACCCGAAATATGTCACCCAGACGGTGACCGTAATTACTACCGTCGTAAAGGTTCGTTCAAGCCTGCATTGATTACCCACTCGGAGCTCCACCATGATGTCCTGTGCATATATGCATATAGAGTGAGGCTTACACCAATTCAATATAGCCTGTGACATCGACTATTACTCTCACGACGACTGAGTGGTCCACCGTCTACGCTGGTAGCTGCACCGCCTATACAACTCTCTACCACGATGCAAAAGAAATCACAACTACTCTTACGGTTTCCATTACCGAGGAGATCTCTTCAACTACTTATATTACAGAATATCAGAAGGTTATTGCCACAAAAACTGTCTTGTGTCAGGCGTCTGGTACAGGCTCTATAGACCCTCCCATCGATAAGCCTTCCGTCGTCGTTCCGCCAATTGATAAGCCTTCCGTCGTCGTTCCTCCAATTTCTAAGCCCCCAATCAACGAAGACGAGGACGAATTTGTAAAAGGAAGACCTAATCCGGGAGCCCCATCGCCGACGGCATGGCAAATAGTAGATCAGTTTACCTGGAACAACCCAACTGAGACGCCAACTCTGCGTCGGACGAGGGTCCCTGTTCCTCCAACTGCTTTGCCGCCAAAACCAACTGTGAGGCCAAAACCGAGGGCAGAATGCGTCGCCAAAAAATTAGAGACATACGAGGCTCTATGGACCAACTGGAATTCTGTAAGTTCATAGCAAAGTATATTGTGCATGAAATCATATGGCAACTGACAACTAATCGAATCGCATTATAGCGCCCGCACCTAGGCTTACGGCACACAGCCCAACACCAAGAATTTGGCTGGGCCTTCGGCTTACGCAAAAATGACATGGCCATGACTTCAATCTGGCATTGGGCTTATGCCCAAACGACGCGGCAAGCCGCTGCCACCACTAACTTTTCGAAGAGAGATGGTTTCTATGGCGGTTTCATTGACAACCTTATGGGCCCGAAACCCATATATCTTGCCTCTTTCAGAATGGAACCACTGCCATCAACAGGTATCAAGTTCAGTCTAGGAGGTACAGTAAGGATCAGCATTACAATCCACCGTCCAAACAACGTGAAAGAAGAAATCAGATACATAACCAAACTTGGCAATGCCGATTTTAATGTGTTTACTGTTAATGTCCAGGACCTCCCCATTGAGGTTGACGCTCCCATCACCATAGGGGGGGCTTATACACCACCAGGCGGGCAGGAGGACTGGGCATATATGTACCTGACGGATGTGATATTTTGTTATGATAATTTGGAACTGTTACCAGCAGAGCCTTAAGAGTTATTAGTTAGCTAGCTTTGCATTTAGCTTTAAGGACTTAGTAAAAATTTATTGGAATTTCCAAATTGTGTGATGGCCTCTTTGAAGAGTACGTCAAAGACGGACGAGTCCATCCATACGTCAGCCAAAAGAAATCGTATTCCATCAAGAATAGTATGTCTAATCTTAGAAACAATATTCGACGGGATTAAATACAAACGATGCTAGGCGCTTGAATCCAGCCATTACCTAGTTCACATTCTGCTTTCCCCGGATAAGTTTTAGCAATGTCAGAGCGCCTGCCATAAATAGTAGGCAATGCCGCATTTTCTAGATATTATATTGAATGTCAATTGAGATGGTTTACCTACATAGGGAAAATGACAAAGCCCTCGTCCCTAAGCCGTATTTTCGTGGTGGGACGAGATTGATATCGCGTAAATTGGAAAATCGAAGAGCCAAAAACCGTAACAAAAGAGAGAATTTGATGAACTAGCATCACTCGATTTCTTGAACTTGCTTGCATTCATCAGCATGAAATAGTTCCTTGCATTTTTTTGTTCCGTGACCCGTTTTCCGTTTTCCGAGCATCATCGTCCATTAACTGTAATATCCCTCTCCGCTGCTATAGAACCAAGGAATAGCTTGAACCTGGCAAATTGCCGCATCGTTTGGGCGTTCGTAGCTTATATCAGGCACTTTCGTGGCGGTAGGCATTGCCAATGAAAACCTTGTATTCATTATACGCGAGATTGATGAAGAAGAGTTAGGACTAGGTGGAAAGCACTAGCCGGCTTTCCACAGGCGACAAAATGTTGGTATTTGGAGTAGCTAGAAAATAGATGGCATTGAGGATTTTCGAATATCCAAAGTATTGACTTCGAAGATTATATCACGAGTAGTTACGTCTCAACTTTGAATCTAACCCAAGCGACCTTCTGAGATTACCTGAGATCTGAAGACATACTTGTTCCCTTTCCATATTGCGTCTCCTCTTCCCTCTGACTCCACTACTCCCTCTTCTAGATCCTTGAATCTTGCGCCAAATGGACGTTGGATTTCGGGCCCTGGCCAAAAACGGTAATTAGCCATTTTGGGCCTGTTGTTTCAGGACAAGTAATTGGTGTCACAGGATAAGCTTGGCACCATGGGATCTGAGAAGTCCTAGACAATCACCGAGCGACCAAGGTCAGACAAAACAATCACGGATATTTTTTTTCTATGGAAGCTTCGATATCACGAGGACAACCGTGCGGGTCGGCGATAGTATAAAGACATAATGAATTAGATCAGTGTACTATCGATGTGTTTGTACTAAATTTCTGTGCAATACCAGTGCTGAGGTGACTTTATACTATACAACTACCTTCAGACTTAAGCATCAAGGAGGCCTATCGTCCTCAATAAGCCCGACGCGAGAGCTTTGCGGTTTCATCCTCGGTAGGAGATATCGAGATTGTGTGTTGTCGATAGGCACTATAGCATTCACGATATTTGGAAACTCAATATCGAGCTACGAGTATACAGCAATCTTGAGCGGCTATCGAAGAGTAAATATAGTCCGGACTTAAAAATGTGTACCTTTAAAACAAGAAATTAGTATCACACTTCCCGACTGCGGGACCGCAGCTTTTGCTTTACAGCAGTAAGTGAACCTCTGCTTCGTCCCCGGCCACCTCTAACTGCCAGCATCTCGCACACTAGCTACTATTAATATATGACACGCTTTTGATACTTGTCCCGGGAGCTATAACGCCCTAGCCCCGTGAAGGCGAAGTGGTCCCGCATTGGTGACGCCACACGACGCGCCGTGCTGGAACGCACGCTCCTTATAGTGGCATCGGCGCCATTGGCCACTAGCAGCTTAACGATCTCATTGTAGTCCTTTCCCGATGCCCCACAAAGCGCTGTGCCAGAAGGCCCACCCTCAGCATTAACTTCAGCGCCCTTTTCTATTAACAATCGAACAACTTTAATGTGACCGGATTCTGATGCCGCGTAAAGAGCCGTTTTGCAATCATCTCCAGCCTTTGCGTTAACTTCAGCGCCATTGGCTATTAGCAGCTCAACAATTTCATCATGACCGCGTGCCGATGCCGCGCAGAGCACTGTTCCATAGCATCTACTCTTCGTATTGACATCAGCACCTTTTTTAATTAATAATTGGACAATCTTAATGTGGCCTTCTTTCGATGCCGCACAAAGAGCCGTTCCCCCATATGTACTTTCAGCGTTGATATCGGCGTTATTGACTAGCAGTAGCTCGAAAATGTTGTCGTGGCCATTTTCTGCTGCTTTATAGAGTGCCGTTTGTCCGTGCTGATTTTTGGCGTTAACATTGGCGTTATTGGCTAGGAGCAGTTCGACAACCTTGATATGGTTATTTCTGGATGCCGTACAAAGAGCCGTTCCGTCATATGCGTCCCTGGCGTTGGCGTCAACGTTCACGTCGGCGCCGTTGGCTAGCAGTTGCTTGACAATTTCATCATGGCCGTTTGTAGATGCTGCATAAAGCGCCGTGCCGTAGTTTCCACCCTTGATGTTAGGGTCGGCACCATTAAGTAGCAGCAGATTGACAATCTCGTCGCGGCCGTATCTTGATGCCGCACAAAGTGCTGTTCCTCCATACTCAGTTTTGCTGTTTATATCTGCATTGTTGGCTATTAGTAGTTTAACAATTTTACCGTGGCCGCGTTCTGATGCAGTACAAAGCACTGGACGCTGTTTCGGTGCATTGACATCAGCGCCATGTTTCACCAGCAGTTCAACGATCGTATCATAACCCCATAATACTGCTCCCTCAAGCGCTGTGCCCTGGTCAGAAGGTGCTGGTAGGTTGGTATCAGCGCCGTTAGCTAGCAGCAGCTCGACGATCTTAACCTGGCCGTGTAGTGATGCCTGACGAAGCGCCGTGCCCTGATTTATAAACGCGTTGATATCAGCGCGTTTGGCCAGCAGCAACCCGACAATCTTATAGTGTCCCTTGCCAGATGCCCTATAAAGCGCCGTGCCGTTAGTTCCAAACGCGTTGATATCAGCACCATTGGCCAGCAGCAACTTGACAATCTCGAGGTGGCCCTTTTCCGATGCTGTACTGAGCGCCGCATCTCCCATTCTTTCATTGACGCCAGCACCATTAGCTATCAGTAGTTTGGCAATCTCAAGATGGCCCTGTTCCGAGGCTGCAAAAACCGGTGTGCCGCAATTCCCCCTTGCATTGATATCAGCGCCATTGGCCAACAGCAACTTGACAATCTCGAGGTGGCCCTTTTTTGATGCTATACTGAGCGCCGTATCTCCTACTCTTTCATTGATGTCAGTGCCATTGCGTAATAGCAGCTCCACAATCTTTACATAGCCCTTACTCGATGCCGCTACAAATGCAAGCGCCGTGATTGACGGGCTAATGTCGGCGCCGTTGGCTATCAAGCATTCCACAGCATATGCAAGGCCCCCCAATGTTGCGTAATATAACGGTGCGCGTTCGTTTGCGCCGAATCCATAACCGTCCTTGTCATGTGGGTGATACAGATTGTAGCAGTTCGCATACGATATTTCATTCCCGCAAAAGAACCTTCTGATGAGATCTTGTAATGGTTTGAAGTCCGGCGGTTTGTTGTCCGCGCCTTCGGCCACCACAGCGAAGGGCATCCAGTGCTCTGCACAATATTGCGCTAGTGGAAAT
This sequence comes from Arthrobotrys sinensis, assembly GCA_036971225.1. NCBI lineage: Eukaryota > Fungi > Ascomycota > Orbiliomycetes > Orbiliales > Orbiliaceae > Arthrobotrys > Arthrobotrys sinensis. The sequence continues at coordinate 761,225 of JAJTTV010000014.1, read as the reverse complement.
GACACTCTTAGTCCCTTTGCTGAAATTCTGACGTCTAGGCACAACAAATACGCAAGGCAAATTCGCGCCATTGATGCGTTCGCAGCGGCTGCCTGAAACCTTTCCGCGATATATTTGTCACACCGACCTGATATTAGATATTCCTTAACAGAGAAATGGGCGAGCTGAAGTTCCACATGTTCGTTACCGTCGCCAGACAAATGATCCTTAGCGGGAACCATAACTACCAGACTGGAACAGTACAGTAGGACTTCCCTATGATCCCGCATTCTGTATTTTGGGTCAAAGAACCGATCTCGTCCGATATCTACCGCGATAGCATCGACAACCTCATCGCGCCTCAATGGTCTTTCAGAATATACTAGAAACTGAAGTATCCTGATAGCTTTCTGCTTATATCTATCAGGAATGGTATTCAAGATTCTTGCGTAGGTTTCGTCCAAAGTGTTGGGCAGAGAATTGAGAGCGTCGTGGAGATCATTAAGATCCAGACACTCCTTTAGGGCATCAAGCTGGCATGCGGCCCATCTAAACCTGATAAATCTTAGCTTCCCCACGTAAGATCAACGATAAAATGGCTAGAGCCTTACATCCCGTTCGCCTTTTCTACTAGCGCGCTCTCAATCGCTCCCTGGACCTCTGGGAGCGACCGCCACCTTTCGAAACCGTAATCCTCTCTGACCCTTTTACCAACATAGGCACGGATATCCTCGTCAACAAGGTCGTTTCGAATGCGTATGACATCGTCGGGACGAGCAAACTTCATTATTTCGGATTCGATGTCCCTTTCCGGCCGACTGGTCGCAAGGAGGTGGATGGTCCCTCTCTCTGAATTTAGCGTTTTTCCCATCCACGATAGTAAAACTTCCCTTCCTTCACTCCCTTTCTTAGACTCATCAAGCGCGTCTAAAACGATCCAGACTTCCTTAGATTGTTCTACCATGTACCAAAACGTTTCGCAGAGTTCTTCGGCGGTCGGTTGTTGACTTCCATCCTTACAATTATGAAATAAGGATTCTATTTGCTGTGAGGTCTCTGGCCTTTGGCAGGAGAGTTGGGCTAGGAAAGTGCGAACCATATTCTCGAACATTTGCTTGCTTTTGTCATTAAAGTCAAAGTAGAAGTAGAGGATAACCGGGCGATGTTCGTCGCGATGTTCGCCGCGGGAAAGGTCCTCAATAATGGTGGAGCTGAGCACTGTCTTGCCACAACCGGGGATCCCGTGAAGCCATAAGAAGGAGCTTTTTTGTTGCGCTTTCCATTTGGAGAAGGCATCACTATCCAAAAACCAGTTGCTGGATCTCTTGTGATTTTGGCGTCTAGCGTTATTATGATTTGTTGACGGATCTGGTGGTGAAAGCCAACGGTAAACCTTTTCTTGCAATTGCGTGAATTTTACGTCGTTGGCAATGTTGCTGATGTCTTTAACGGTGCTATGCAGCTCGCTTAGGCTGCTCTCAACTTGTACTTCATTAGCTAACCGATTTGCAGGGTCTTTTCAGGTTACTAGTAACTAACTAGATGACAGAATTTCTGTGATCTTCTCCTCGGAATCCACTCTAGCGGGAATAATCTCGCGAAGTAAATCCTTCGCATACGCTGCTGCTACCATAGCCGCATACCCTTGCCATCTCTTATTCTTGTGCGAATCCGAGTAATCGCATATACCGCGAATAATCAAACAAGGAAATTGATTCATAAGACCAGCAGCTTCCATTTCAAAACATAGAACAACCCTCTCAGCTGCAAGAGTATCCCTAACAACTGCGTCTTTCATTACTTGATTTGCCGAAGCTATTACACCGTAATGAATCGCTGGATTGTCATCTTCTTCTGTTCGTTCGGGACGCTGTATCAAGGCTAGATCGTCGTTACAAGCAATTGCACAATCTCTTTCGTCCTTCTCGGGATGTGTGACGGTAGATTTATATAGCCTGTCGCCACCCGACTCCGGTCCCGGTCGACTATATGTCTTTCGCATTTTTGGTTTCTTACTGAGGATGTTGCTAATAGCATCCTCAAGTTCATGGCCCTCGGTCTTATATCGGGCGCCGAGTCCATTCACCGCCGCGAGGAGAAGGTTTGGTGGCCTATTCAAAGCTCCTGTATTTTGGAAGCTTTTATTTTGGATTGTCTTGCCAAAATCATATTGGAACACTCCGCCATTATCAACGCCCGGAGCGCTGACTACAACATCGCCGAGCCGAATATCATGTTTTTGACTTGGCGCCCCACCACCGACTCCAACCATTAAACTAGTCCTAATATTTGGAAAGCTATGTAACATATCTTTTATAGCTGCAGTTGCAGAAGATATGCCATATCCTCCCATAGGTAGCACGGCAATAACGACGTTGTGCTTCCCGATTCTGCCGAGGGTGTAGTGGTTGTTGTCATGACCAGATATCGAATCTGGTTGTTCATGTATGTCGTCAAGAAAAGATCGTGCGGCAACATATTCCGTCTGTATTGCGCATATCCATCCGATTTTGTAGTCCCCGGGTTTAGGCATATTGGTGAGAAAAGGCAGAGTCAGCGCTTCCAAACAAGTTTTAAATCTTTCTGGAACCCCAAGCTCTAGGGGGAAACGGGTGGTGGATATTGCTTTGGAGGAAAGACCGGAGGAGAGTAGAAGTTGTATATATTCAACAAAAGTATTACAATTAAGAGCACCGTATTGAAATGGGATGCCGCTCCTTAAGTTTCAGCCTGTGGTTTATCGATAACGTTGCCCATGTTGGCCACGTCAGATACCATCGAATGCACGCCCGGGTGTTCTGCAGATCTGACCTCCATCAAACATCATACATCAATGGAAAGCGCATAAAGCCCATTCTCGAAAAGAGCTCACCATTGGTATTAGCAAATAGCAATCGCGCGCCGGTTTCTCGGTCTGTATTTGCATCAACACGGAGTCATGATGTATATATAGGTTGCGCTCCTTAGAATTTAATCTACATGGCCCCAGCCCCGGGCCCCACCCATGCCCTCCCCGTGATGTCGGCCACACGGGTAGACCTCCGGACAAATGAATTGCGTAACATATGTAACCAGCACACTGCAATAGGCGAGGTTTAGGAAAGCAGACTAAATTTAGCTATCACGTCTATTATATATACCAAGTAACGAAAGAAGAATGAGCCGGAGCTTTTGAAACATCATCTCAAGCTTGGACTGGCACACTTGGTAGTACGATCACCGGGTCCTTTTCTTTGCTTTGAGGGGTAGTTGGATTTCTGCGCGGGGTGTTGACTAAGCAGGCTGCAAGGGCTGCCACATCACCTTGCGTTATTCCATCCGCATATGCATATATGCAGGGTCGGCCACATGCATCTCAAATCTATCTTACATCGGACAAGTTAAGCGGAACCCCGCACCGGCATATTCACAGATTGTGATATGACCTCATTTTGGTAAAATATGCGAATCGATGGCCTCGTACCCAGGACAACCCCACCAACATGAAGATTGGTACCATATTACATTTCCCGTTGTCTCAAGCCACTTTCAACGCTATCTTCTCTCTTTTAAATTCTCGCTGGCGCTCGGTTCCCCAAACTAGCGTGCTGGAAGCTTCCTATGACGGTGCAAATTGAGGTTTGCCTAGTGCGGGATGCGAAGTTTTCCGTTGTAGATAAATTTTATTATGAAGGGCCATGTTACATGCGGTCGGGAATGTATGCCCGAGATGAGGTCGGGCTTAGTTTCTAGGCCGTCTTCCTTTGTAAAAGTTTGTATGGCTCCATTCGTACGTTGATCCGTTATCTTGAGATTAGCTTGCGGTATACTAACCACGTATCTTTTTCGCCTTATTCAGAGAGCTGTTTTTCAAAAGATTGAACTACTGATATTTCTGATAATGCTTTCCGAGCAAATCACAGTCTCGTACGCTAATATAACAAAAAAATATCCAAAGATAGTGAGCCGCGCTGGGCCCTGCGAGCTCATCCCGCAGAGAGCATTTATCGAAGTTAACCGGCGTGGTAGCTTATTGGTTGAAGCGGCGGTGACTTCATAATCATGGCTGCTATTTTGGAACCTGGTAGCAGGTACGAGAATGCTTGCAGTACGGATGACCGGATTTTGGCGAATTGGCGGGCGCGGAACCCCCGGCGCTTCTTACGTCCAACGGCTTGCGAGGCGGGAATAAAGTCTCTTTAAAGTAGATATTCGGGCATGGACAACACTGAACACGATCCTTCGCAGATCTCTTGCCTGTACAACCTAATCTTCTCTAGTCTCGGTGCAAAAGTGCAGTGGGCGCATCCCGATTCTATGAGAATTCCCTGGTATATTGATATCGAATAAGGGTTATAAAGAGCCACTAATAAGCATTAAATTCTCTATCGCTAGCTAGAGTTGCAGAGAGTGGTAGAAAAGGGACGAAACGAACCTGCCAGTCCGAAGCTGTACAAGCCAATCAACCGTCCCCTTTAGAGCTCGAATATTAATGGTAGCTATACATAGTGCTGATTAGGGAGAAATAGAAGTCAATATTAGGTTACGGAGAAGAATTCGCGGTTTAACAAGTTAAGAAGGTCTCATGCTAGATACAAAATAATATTAATAACCATAATCATCGCATAGACAACATTTCAGATCTATTTCCAGGAAGTAGTAACAGAACTTAAAGAGGTGTGGCAGTAATGACATGCCAAGCCATGGTTATAAAAGGGAGGAGTTTCTTACATTAAACCGAAAAGAAGAGATACTACACTTGATCTACACCTGCATATTCGGAGTGTGGGGGCCTTGGTGTGGCTGTATTAAGGTTTGGGATCTTGATGGCTAATGTGTTGTCGGGTATGTACCAACTGGGCGAATGGAGTAATATCTTGCAAGTTTGTCAAATTTGAGCAGGTAGAGACACAATCTCGAAGGCAGGTCGCTGTTCATATTCTTTTGAAATCATACCACTGTTCAATTGGGCGAAACTCTTCCACAGGGAAGACACAATTGAACAGATAGCTTTCATCCCAAACTTCACAGGTGTCGAGCAATCACAATTAGCATTGGGCTCGAATGAACTAGAGCGTAAAGCAAAGTAAATCAATAAACTAAAGTCTTGCGACGAGACCGACACTGGGAGAACAAGCCTTCAAGTTTGTTCTGTGTAATTCGCCTCCCCAGTCACACGATGTAAAAGTGTGGCGGTACCCCGATAATGACTCCCGACTCCCGACTCCCGACTTTACAGCTGCGGCAGACAGTATCTTGTGTGATGCTTGCCCTCTGTTCCGCCCTAAACTTAGCATTGGCAATTTTATTCTAAAAATCATTTAACTAGAGCTCGGATATCGGGCAGGCTGCTCTGGACGTTAATGGGGATCTAGTAGCAGATAGGCCACTTCTGAGACGGAGAGAAGAGAGAGATTTTCTCCAAAGGATGGTTGCATCGAAGCGGCACTACGAGAAGGGAGCTGCTGCTAGTCCGTTAGAAACTTAGCCCACAAATGATATTGATAAATCGCAAATCATTCAAAGCAATGGTTGGAAGCAGCCTAGTTTGTGGCGTCGCTGCGGCGGCTTGAACGTTGGATTTTGAGTTCTGACCATAGCAAGCTCGAGGATCCCTGCCAGCGGTCCTCAAGTAGCCAGAAAAGGCAATTAGCCATTTTAGGTTTAGATTGTTTGATATCGCGGTTAATTGACAGGGATAGTCTACGCGCGTTCCCAGGGAGAGTTCCCAGGGGACATTACTCCGGTGTCGCTACTCCGGTGTCGCCCCGGAATTTTACCGCGTGGACCCCGGAATCTTAACGCGATGTTTCACCCCGGGGCCCGAAGATTCGGCCTCAAACCACATCAGTGCCATCACCAGAAAATATTGGTAGCAATTGTAGCTGTGAAACTTCGGTGGCCGTTTCAAGTGAGAAACATCAAGAACCATCATAACTATTACAGCACTGGATTATCATAGGCAGTATGCTTTCGCTTGCTGATTTCAAAGTTGATTTCAAAGTCTGTCGAAGTTCAAGATGGGTCTACGGTTCTTGGATGAGAAAATAGACGTGCGAGTCATGGCAGAGAACAATTTGAAAGATGTGAGATTATCCTTAGTAGTATTGCTATTGCACGTTACGAGTTTTTTTTCTATGCAAGCTTCGATATCACGAAGACAACCATGGAAAAGTTCGCATCATCCAGAGACAGTGCAATACTGGAGACACGGTGGAGAGAACATTAGCAAGCTAAGAGGATCTCATCCCAAATGCAAAAATAATATTAATAACCGATATCGTCGCGTGGACGATATTTCAGATATTAAACTGAAAAGAACAGATACTACACTTGATCTAAGCCAATTGGCGAAGAGAGCTGATGAAGAAAGAGGGTGCTGGGGCGGCCGGCCTTTTATAGGAAAGGAGTCAGTGCGAGGGAAAATCTGCACTGTTTGTCAACCTTGCCGAAACAGGAAACACAGTACAGAGGGTTATTAGGGCTCGGTGTTCGTAACAGGGAATTGTTTGCCCCCTCTGATGTGTTGAACGACAACGCAATACGTGTGGGTACATGTGCTGTATCCCGTGATCTTGGTCCAATCAGCGTAATCACGTGCGCAACACAAAGCCAGAGAGTAGCAGGGATACGATCAGTCTTGTATACCTTGCTCACGAACTTAAGCGTTGTATGCTACAAGACTACTTAACCATACTGCTATTACAAGTAGCCCATCCATAAGCTTTAAGCTTTGGCTAGTCCGCGGAGCGTAGAGAGGGTCTCAGGGTTGCTTGGTTTGCAATACGCACATGTATATATACAGTATATCATTTGAAAAACGGCAATATCTGCCGATCGGTTACGTTACGAGATAACACTGAGCGGCTGATTCGTGGGTTTAGAAGCCGAGCTGAGGTCGCCGACCTGCACTCTCATCGAATCAAATCATTGGTTCATCCAAACGTATTGGTATCCACCATGTGCACCACCAACTAATATAGACTGGTCTGGACCTTAGTTTCCGTCCCGTGCATCTCCCGGAGTCCAACTCAGTAGGGGGGTCTTGCCTCGGAATTCAGAAAGCCTTGCCGTAATTCAGGGGGCGGGTGGTTGGGTGTTTTCCCGCCGCTTATCTTCCCATCTCAGTCCCATTCCATTTGAGATGCTCGCAATAATAGTATAAGATAGACGCGATGGACGCAACGCTTAGCCCACAGCCCTCCAATCCTTCATCCCATTCACACACCATAGTCCTGCAGTTCATAAACTAGTTCTCGTACTACAGTCTAATACTATTACCCCAGTCTCGTATCCAGAGCGTCCCGTCACAATGTCTACCAATCATGAACAAATTTTTCAACCGAGTTCCTCAAGGCACCATCCAAAGGAGCGACCACCATCAGTCGCAAGACTAAAGCCGCAAAAACGTAACATCACTAATAGACTCGTCTAGCAAGCCTTTGACGTACATCATTTCAGGCTCAAGACAGAGAACTGGCAGGAAATCAAGATTGCCGCGGCTGTGGGGGTTTTAAGGGTTCGTATGGGTAATATTCATCCGCATCCGTGCTGCCACTTAATACCATGCCGAACAGACTTGCTGCAAGGAACCCCTTAAAAAATACGATTCTCAGCTTGAAAAAGAAGTAAGAGGTTTCATTCATCAGAGCGAGGGCCTCAAGGATAAGATATACAACAAATTCCTTCAGAACGTCCGGGAGATCAAGCTAGGCCGGGAGGAATTTCGAGAAGTTCTATTAGATATGGTCGAGTCGACAAAAGAGGACCGGTGGCTCTTCGTATGGATCGTGGGCCAGATCCTAAGAAGCTATACAAGAAGGAAGACTGTGTGGAGCCAAAACCTCGAATCAGTCATGCCGTCCTCCGCACCTACACAAGGGACTGAAACAACGGCGCGAACAGCAGGAAGGAACTCGTTGGGTATATATGACAGTAAGTAATACCATCGCTTCGTACCCGAACATGTGTATTGTACCGGTTCCGCGGCTGATTATTTTAACGTTATAAAGTCATCAACGAAGATTATAGCATTTGCGAGACGGTTGGCGAGAGATCAACTTCATTGAACGGGCCCTGAAACACGTACGTTTACGCGCACATACCACACATCCTTAGCCACTAAGCTTCACTTTTGCGTTACTTCTCCTTCTTTAAGCTTCACGTTCGCTCAGGACCAACTTGATCTACAAAGCGCCACAATCAGAGTCCTGCGGTCGATTGGTTGGCTTGGTGTAGTCTCGGCGGCTCTTCTTGTGTTGTGGCTTGGTGCTCTTGGGATCTGGTACTAGAGAATCGCTAAACGAGCGTTTGTATCTCCCGGTTTCTACGATCGCGCTTAGGGTTGGTCAGCTTATCCTTTGTATTCCAGAGTAATTGGTTTGTTTATCCTCTACGGAATAGAAACAAGATATGTAAATCACAATACGTATCAATGTTTTGGAATCGCCCGATAGAAAACGGATCATGCCGTAGCTTAGGTATTGTATACTTAAGTAGGTAGGTATGGCGTCTTGCGCCGCACATTCCCCCGACTGCTGTGTATACCGCCATCGATCTGCTTCGGTATTCACCACTTCTACAAAAGCACGTGATCATACTATTTCCAAAGAGGAATTACTCTATTTGGTAGTATCTTGGCACTCCTTGGCGACAAATAAGCTGAAAACCCCAGACAAACGTCTTCCACAGGCGGGATGAGAATACCCAACTGCAGGCAGTCGGGCATACGAGACCAATTTGATCCAAAAGTCTAGTTACGAGACTGAGTTCGACCTGATTTGTGGGGACCAGGCAACGTCCGTGGCGAACTAACGGTTTGATCTGGTCTCGTAAACCAGCCTCCATGAAGTGAGAACGTTTGATCGTGGATTTTGCGTTGTCTGATCTCGCCAATGTGGCCTTTGTGTTGTCTGGTACCAACTAGGACTAGTCTCGAAAACAACACTGTGACAACACATGTGAAGGACTGACAGCCCAGGATACAACCCGACCGACTTTACGAAGGCTTGTCAAAAAAATAACACTCCATTTATTATTTAATTACATATTGTTGTGTATGGGGTTTGGTAGCACTATCACCACTACCAGAGGGTAGAGAGAAGACTTGGGATGGGTATAGAGAGAAGATTTGGGATATTAAAACAATATTTGCTGTTCTATTTTTTTAGTAGACTTCCTAAATTTCTTAGACTACTATTCATTAATAACATGTTTTATTGTAAGTGTAGTATAATTACTGGGATTGTAATTATGCTTTTTTGTCTTACATAGAAGCCAAACAATAAAACTCCAGATAATACCAAACTTAACAGTAATATTTGCTTGCTTGTTTTCGGTTTTTACCAATGTTAATATTTAAATTTGTTTGCATGGGGTGGTAGTTTGTTGTTTATTAGCTATAGTAGTGGTAGTATTGGTATTTAAATGTGTGGAAATGATAATAATAATGGTGATGGTAGTGGTGGTGGTGGTGGTTAAAATACAATGTGGTGTTGTTATTTGGTTGTTAGGCCGCCAAGCCACCAATTTTGGGCACTACACATTATTTATTTATTTACAAAATGGAGTGTTACTTTTTTGACAAGCCTTCGTAGGAAATCGGGCAAATCCTCACCCAAACGCTCCTTCGCATTATATACTTGTGGGCCCTTTTGGCCGCCAGTAGGTTTCGCTCCCGGATAATAGGGTAGATGAAATCAATCGAAAATTAAAATTTGGACCGTACACAGTCTGTGTTCACGAAACCTGCGGAAAACGCTGCAGGACGGTCGTGGTCATTAATGTAAGAAAAGAGCAAGGCAAAATCGAGCAAGTCAAGCCTCGCTGACAATCCTCTAGCAGAGATATATGGGAGGGATTGATACGCTGGTGGAACCGATAGAGAGAATTAGCTATCGATATCGTACGGGCATTCCCTCTTCGATGTCGGTGGGATCCGGCAGTCGACTCCGAGGCTACCATAAACCCGGTCGTCCTGACACAGCGTAAACACCATGAAACACAGTCGCATTGTAACTCGGCCAGAGCAGATCACAGTGTTGTCTCCTCTCTATGCAACGACCGCCTTAGTTCTAGGCTAGTCTCTTCCTCCTTCTCTCTTCGCTCACCATCGCTCTAACAGTTGCACAACACCTGCACTCATCACCAACGAGTTTCAGTAAGTGCATATTATTGTATCCCGACGGACCCGACAGAACTCATTGCATTATAGAAAACCCACGATACCGAAATACGAGGTCGTTTCTGGACTCGGCAACAATCGCGCCGCGAACCAAACCTGGTCGTTTAGCATCGTCAAAACGGTCAAAACTAGCTGCCCACGGCTATTCCGGCCTAGGAAGATCCTTAATCTACGTTCGTTTTGATGCTCATGTCCTATTATATAGACCTAAGTAATGATTTCAAGTTGACCGCACAAGTTAGAGAAACCCTTCACGCCGCGGGGCTAGCAGCCTACCCCTAGAATTGCCTAACGAGCGCGATGCTACCTTCCATCTCACCACAGATGATTGACCCGGATTTTCCGTCGGTAGGCCACTAAAAGAGGATCGAGACATAAAGGTATGTAAAAATATCCAAAATCCTACCAACGGGGAACCTATTCCTTCTGGGGCAGGCCTTGTGGTCAAATTTCGTAGGAAAGTGCCGTGGGCCGGGCACTAGCGAGAATATTGAGCTTCAAGCCACGCAGATGTCCTTATTTTTATGAATAATCGCTACCTCTCGATGCATAAGCCATCTCTCAATCTACAGTGGATAAGATCTGGCCTTCGAAGTACCCCACTGCCGGCCAAAATAGTTACAAGCCTAACTTTTACGCTGTTTGTTTAGGCCGACACCTAATATAGAACGGCCTACCTGATAATCACCACATCCATGGTTCTTACATGTGCGGCCATCACAGCGCACAGTGTATTGTCAAATAACACTCATGAGTGGAACTCACAAAATAGAAAATGTACAGAGCAAACTAGATATTAAGGTATGGGACCTTTACACTCGATACAGAAGTTATACCCACTAATTGACTAGCCCGCTAAGACCCAAGAAGAGGAAATCAAGATTAAGTATATAGAAGTGCGTGAGAAAGCAACAGAAAAGGAAGAAAGGGCTCAGATGAAGGTAGAACGGGACAAGAAAGAACAGACATTCAAGACCTTGGCGACGGCTTATGGCGAACTCGCTCGAGAAGCACACAGACGCTCGGACGATACTCTTGAATCTCTAATTATTGTACTAAAGGGGTTTGGGAACCGTGCCTGGGGATGGAAACCCTCGTCGATTCGTGCGAAAGGACAGCGAAACGGCCCTCGAGTCACCAGTCCGACTCGCCAAATACCGCCTACAAGTAAGGCTTAAAATCTTTAAACAAGAGCGCAAATCCCGCACGCTCCAACGTCGATTGGCCTATTCTAGATTTTTCACTGTCCTTCCCGCCGCCGCCGCAGCAGCAATCTGGACTTCATATTCTGTTCGAGAAATCCTCGCTGAAACAGATGGAGTTAAAGTAAGAGAGTTAGCTCAAAATCCCGCCTGTTGCTAGGGTACCGGTCGTATTGGGGGCGGGGAACTCTTTTCAAAAGCTCTGGGGCCCAAGGAGCCGCCCTCCATTGCCACTTATTCCCACCCTATCTATAAACTTCACCCCTTTTCGCTTTTGCCAACTATATTAAACCACTTATTGGCAGAGTGCTTATAAGACACAGACTCACGGTTGTATCGTCTTTAGAATTTCGCTTCAAGTGTATCAAATGCATATAAAGCGTTCAGAACGGCCCATAATACATATACTCCCGCTACCGCCAAGATTTTGGGCCGGAATCAGAAGATTTTTGCATGGCTGGGATTCGTTTGGAGATTCCCGCCACACGGCCTGCGAACCTTTACTTGAAAACGGCAGGCACACTTTAGACAGCTACTGCTAGACCGGGGGCGTCGTCTCGACTGGAGGAGGTTGTGGCAGAAAGGTACATAAACACCCCTCTACGCTTGACATCGCATATGAAAACCGGCCTGCTGATACTTGTCAACATGGAATTTCGAACCAGTAGTACAATATTTTGGGCGAAGCTTAAGGGTTGACACGCACCCGGAGTAGGGGGAGGGGTGGTGGTCTGCGCGTTGGCTTCATATATTTTTGAGACTATAGTCGTGGATGATGCAGATACGGTTGAGACCGAGGAACAGTATATCGACCAGTTTGTAGGAGAGAGATCCTGTACTCTACATCGCCGGTATAGACTAACCAATTAACGGCGAAACTAGGAGGGATATATTGAGACTGTGTGATGGAAAAGGAAAATGAGGAGAAGGATGAAGAGAAGATTGAGGAGAAGCAAGGGATAAGATTAACTAATCGAATATAGAGGCAAAGAAGAAAGTGGAGGAGGCAAGAGGGGGCCAGGAGAGAGCCAGAGAGAGAGGTTGGAAAAAGGGGCGAAACGTCGAGCACGACAGAAGGTTCTCATCAGAAAACCCGTAGAAGCTATGGGGGGAGTGATGCTTGAAAGGGAAAAATAGACGACGGCTACGAAACCATTTAGTTCACGAATATATATGGTATTTTTCACGACCTTGTTTACGAGTGCGGTCTTCGCTTTAGATCAGACCACCCCCGAGACTGCACCGCTAGCCTATGCTTTTCCCTTCAATTCCACTATTCTGCTCGGCTCCAGCCTCTCTATCTTTGAATTTCCTTTCCTTTGTTTCAAGTTTATTCCGTGCATCTGGTCTCGTAAACCGGAACTGTGAAGCGTCCACTTGTATCGATTCTCATCATTTCTTTCATTCTTTTCGTACTAACTCTGTAAATTTCCAATTCTCTCATTCTCGGTACCGGTCACTAAATTAAATGTTATGAATTCAATTCCAGTCTCTCGCTTGCTACCAGGGATATATTGGATATCGATTCAAGCATAGCGATCAAGCCCCTCTAGTCTAACATATTGAATAGACGTATTAAGCCGTATACCTCTAATGGCATTTTGCCTCCCTAGACTATATATATTATCCGTATATATAAATATCCACAGAATACATTCCCCAGGTCCTACAGTACCCAGTAGATACGTAGGCCGACAGACCTGTAATGAAAGAAAACCGTTACTGCATCATCTGTGTATATCGGCGGAACCATATTTATTCTAGATACGATCCGGCGCCCAAGAACGCTGATCAAGCCCTCTGTATCTCGAAATAGTCCCATTCGCTGATCTTCTACCTCTAGCTATCAACTTTACTACCACGTTGCACGTTGTTCTCGATTGTCGCCTGGACCCTAGCGAAGTGTGTTGATTAACCCACACGTGTCGACAGGTCACGTCACCCTCTAGCCCTAACTGTATTATCATATTAGCTGCGTAACGTACAAACTTTTCTCTCCTTTCTCTTCTCAAGTAATATAAACGTACGGTATCCATCGGCCGTCGATTACCAACCATTAAGATATTACGCTGACTACCGGTATATCGTCTTCACTTCAAGCCATCCAGGACAACTTTCAGACCATTCTGACGCAATCCTTTCATCTTCGGAGGTAATGGAATGGGAGAGTGGCCTGTTTGGCACCCAACCAGTCTGGAAGATTGAACCGTCTATAGACACCGTCACGGATCTGATGCGGTCGAAAATTCGGGACATAATGCAAAAAGGAGAGTCAGCTAAAGAATCGGGATTGAAAGCTACATATTTTGCCGGGGGTGCCTTCAACAAACTATATCGAATGGATTGCAACGATAAATCTTGGATTTTGCGAGTTACTCTACCCGTAGATCCACACTGCAAGACAGCCAGTGAAGTCGCCACCATCAAATTAATAGAATCTTTCACGTCACTGCCGGTCCCTCATGTGGTTTCTCATTATTCCGGAGCCGCTGAGATATCTCCGGGTGATGGCCGTCTCGGATTGGAGTGGATCTTCATGAACAAGTTGCCGGGGAGGTCTTTGAAGGATGCTTGGACGGAAGTAAACCTTGAAAAAAAGATTCGATTTGTAGAGTCACTTGCGGATAAGCTACACGAGCTATATTCCTGCGATTCAACTCGTTTCTCATCTATCGGAAACGTCTATCAAACCGATGTAGTTGAGGGAGGAGCATCACTTGGACCACCAGCATATACAGTTGGCAGGATTGTTTCCATGCCCTTTTTCTGGAACCAGCGTCTTTCACAACCTATCAATCGCGGACCATTTTCTTCCTCTGCAGAATGGTTTACCTCGCGGCTTCAACTAGTCGAGCACGAATGCACCCAAGTTCTCAACTCTGATTCCGCTGATTTAGATGATAAAGAGGATGCTGAAAGATTCAAATCTCTATCTCGGCGGCTTTCTAAACATATCCAATCATTCGCGCCTACAGATGAGATATTTGTCCTCCACCACGGTGATCTCAACAATGGAAACCTTCTCGTCGACCCGGCCACCGGAGCTCTCACTGGTATTCTGGACTGGGAATGCGTCTCCGTCATTCCCAGCTGGAAAGCTTGCCAATTACCGCTATTTCTTATGAGCGAGCGAACTCGCGATATAAAGCCATCGTTGGGGGCATATGAGAAAGATGATGACGGGTTACCAAATCAGCTATATTTTGGACATTTTCGAGAGTGGGAAGTGACGGTGTTAAGAGGCTGCTTTTTAAAGCGGATGGAAAGCCACGGTTCTGATTGGATTGATATTTACAAGTCCTCAGAGCGAGTTCGGGATTTTGAGTATGCGGTTCAAAATTGTGATAATGAATTGATGGTGAAAAGGATTGAGAAGTGGCTAACCATGATAGAAAGTGCGGAGGCGTATAAACGCCTCTTGGGCTACTAATTTTACTATTACATAATTAATTAATTAAAACAACGACTAGCTGTTTTTATGTCATTAAATAGCAATCTATACGTATTGGAAGGTTCAATCAAGGCGAGTAATTACGTAAATATACTGGCCACAGGCTCGAGTGATATCGATGCTCCTTTAAATTTCCTCCACCTTTTTAGATCTAAAACCTTCATAGTGCTGCTACTCCGGAAATGACAAATTACAGGCCTTGGATTGTGATAAAATCACGCTATAGTATCTTTTTTGAGAGAGATTCCTTTTGGCGTTGGCAAACCACGAACTCGTTTATCTGGGCCAAGCCATGGCAGCTAACCAGCTATAGTATAGAGGTTGGCTATAGCTATAGCAATGGGAAATCCCAGTTCAGAGACGCCAACGGAGATAGAACTAAGCCTATTTAGGCTCGGAGCTTTTTTTGGCTTAGTCACAGGCCAATTCGATAAGGTACCAGGGACCTTGGCCGCCGATATGTGCTAGTTATGAACTATGTAGCCGTAATTTGTAGAGTCGCACAACATGATCTGGTAGACCAACCTCAAGCAAAACCTTAAAACCAGAGTTGAATTTATGAAAAGGAACTCGAAAAGAAATCAAGATTACGAGACCGCGATCGGCTGGAATGATAATATTAACATGGATCATCTAACGCTATCGATTGTTCACATCCTTCATTTTATCTAGAAAGTATTCCTTTCTTGTGTCAGCATGTCTAGTATTACATTGTCTCTGCAGCTCTCAACGTGGCTGTTTTTGTAATGCCAAGCGTAAAGCGTCTGGGGAAAGTCGTGGGTGTCTCAAACTTGCCGAGCAACCACGTATTATCGATAAGCCTCTAACCCTGCTCATCTACAAGGGCTGCAGTGCTTGAGTTCACCATTCACACGCTTGTTATAGCGTATTACTATCGTAACATTATGTTGCAGTCTATAGGTCTAACTAAAACTTTCTTTTAGTTTTTCTCTTTTCTTTCTTCAGCTTTAATTGAACGAGGCCGAATTCACGTCCAGCATCCTATAAATCCTAATGAGTTCGAAATCGCCTCCGACCGTAACTGGGGCTTGGCATCCCCGTTACATGCGTCGCCAACCCATCAAACATACACCACCCCTCTGTTAACTGTTGACATTGTTGATTTATCAGAGAACTCAAGGGCCTCGAGAATATGATTATCGCATAAATTTCGGTCATTTCCTCTCTCAAATGCGAAATGCTAGCCACTCTCGTGGACGTGCACGTCAGGGTCCCGGAAGCGGGCACAGACCCTACCCGCGGTGGGGATTTTACGCCCTCAATGCAGGGAAACGCGAGAAGCGACTGGGGTGCGCTGCCATGACCCCACTCGACAGGTGCTCCGCGGATGCTAAATTTCCGATCAATCTTTCGTCTCTGGCCGTTTCCACCCAAACTCAGATCAAATCGGTCGAAGAACGCTTAGATGGATTATTTCCGATTATATACCCTTATCTAGGTTATAGGTTGACTGCATTCGCGCCTGGGAATTATACTGGGTGCTTACTACGCCGAAATGAATGGGAGACGACCTTCGCGCGAGGCGGGCTCGGACCACCCCCCAAAACGACAAAAGACCCTACACTACGACTCAGACGATGTAGTGCGCGGTGTTTCGACACTGGCAGTTTGTGGGCTGGGAAACGACCCGCTACACGATCGTTACACCATTGCCTGGATCTGCGCACTTCCCATAGAAAGGGCCGCGGCCTGGGCCATGCTAGACGATGTTCATGAAGCCTCAGTCATAAACCCAAACGACAGTAACACCTATACATTGGGAAGCATCGGCCGGCATAATGTTGTCGTTGCGTGCTTGCCAAATGCCCAATACGGAACAAATAACGCCGCGAACGTATTGACGCACTTAATCCGGAGCTTTCCATGCATCCGTTTGGGCTTGATGGTCGGTATTGGGGGCGGAGCGCCGAGTGTTGCGGACATACGTCTGGGTGACATTGTTGTCGGAACGAGGGTGATGCAGTATGATCTGGGAAAAATCGTCCAAGATGGAGAAATTTTGCGGACCGCGACCCCGAAAACTCCTCATCTGTTGTTCGGTACTGCTGTCTCCGCATTAAGAGCAGAGCATGAGCTAAAGTATAGCCGTGTCTCTTCTATCCTGCAGGAGAGGCTAGGAGAACACATTGAGTACTGTCAACCAAATTCACCAGATCGCTTGTTCGCCGCGACTTATCAGCATACATCACTAGCACCCAGTTGTGACGGGTGCGAAGAGGCATATCTAGTACCACGGAGGGCGCGGACGTCATGCGACCCAGCTATCCATTACGGTGTCATTGCCTCGGGGAATCAAGTAATGAAAAGCGGTACTACGCGGGACAATGTTGCCCGACAGCTGGACGCTATCTGTTTTGAGATGGAAGCCGCTGGTTTGATGGATATTCTCCCTTGCCTTCCGATTCGAGGAATTTGCGACTACTCAGATTCTCACAAGAATAAAGAGTGGCAAAAGTATGCCGCGGCAACAGCGGCCTCATATGCAAGGGAATTGCTAGAAGTACTACCTGCTACCGAAGTACCTAAAAGAATTCCATATGTACTCAACACTCGTAAGTGATGTGGTTTCTTGAAGATTTTTCCAAGTTATGGTTTCTCACACTCGGTATATAGGGCAGGATTCATCACATGATCATCGAATGTGCTTGCTAGAATCACTTAAGTTTGACCAGATCGAGTCTCGGAGACTAACCATCAAATCGGCTTACAAGAAAACCTGTCAATGGTTTCTCAATGACTCACACTATCAGGCTTGGCTTGATCCAGAGCGGTTGGTGGAGACCCGCGGTTTTCTATGGATTCGTGGAAAACCAGGTGCCGGCAAGTCGACAATCATGAAATTTTTATACTCTCAAATGAGGCAGAAGAAGATGAGCGGCGTGGGCGCTGTGGTTGCCTCCTTCTTCTTCAATGCCCGAGGAGAGCAATTGGAAAAGTCTATCTCCGGAATGTATCGATCGTTACTGCTCCAGCTACTTGTTGGATATCCTGACCTCCAGGCGGTTCTCGATGATCCTGACCTTGTTCCCCGGAATCAAACCGGCTGCCCATCACTAAATGTTCTCATGGATCTCCTATGCAACGCAGTCTCCAACCTCGGTAAGCGCTCATTCACCTGTTTCATCGACGCTCTCGATGAATGCGACGAGCAACAAGTTAGGTCCATGGTCCAAGATCTGGAAGAGCTGGCGGATAAATCTACTGAAATGGGAGTTTCGCTTCGAATTTGTTTTTCTAGCCGACATTACCCCTACATTGTTATACAAAAGGGGATACAAATAACGCTAGAGGATCGGCCAGGCCACATCGAAGACTTGGCTAACTACGTTAGTAACCGTCTCAAGATCAACGATACTGCGCTGGTCGAAGACCTACGGCTTAAAATTCTTAAGAAGGCCGCCGGAGTTTTTCTGTGGGTGGCCTTAGTCGTCGACATCTTGAACAAGGAGAACTGCCAAGGTGGACTGGCTCTGAGGACAAAACTCGAGGAACTCCCGCCGGACTTGAGCAAACTATTCCAAAATATGCTGCAGCGAGACCAAGAGAACATGGAAGATCTCTTACTCTGCATCATCTGGATTCTCTATGCAGAACGGCCACTGAAACCCGAGGAGTACTATCACGCGCTCTGGGCCGGATTATCCTTGAATTCGAAACGCCTGGTCGACGATGAAGTCCCAAATGTTACTGGCTCAGACGTTATCGATACTTTCAACAGTTTTGTCATCAGCTCCTCGAAAGGAATCGCCGAAATCACGAAATCCAATTCTCCAACTGTCCAATTCATACACGAATCCGTCCGAGATTTCCTCGTCAAAGACAAGGGTTTCTCCGAACTATGGCCTGACTTCGGATCTGACTGGGAGGGTCAAAGCCATGAAAGACTCAAGCAGTGCTGCATCGCGTACATGAACCGTCCGGCAGTGCGTGCGTCCGTCGACAGTCTGGCGCCGCTTAGGGAGAACCAAAAGGAGGTGGGGGCTATGGAGCAGTCGGAACGCGAGAAATTCCTAAAGCAGTATCCATTTTTCGAGTATGCCAGCCAGAATGTTCTCGCCCATGCTAATGCTGCCGCCACCGCGGTTCCCCAAGATGACTTTTTATCTGGATTCCTCGTCCCCGACTGGATCCGCATCATCAACTTGTTCGAAAGGTTTCACATTCGGCTATATAAGAAAGATACAACTCTCCTTTATATCCTTGCAGAGAGGAACCTTGCCAACCTTATTCGAATCCATCCTCACAATGAGTCCTGTTTTAAGGTTGAAAGTAACCGCTATGGGCCGCCATTCTTTGCTACTCTGGCTCTAGGGAGCCAGGAAGCAGTTCAGGCATTTTTGGAAATTCAGGCGCAAAACCATCCAGCGAAATCCCTGATTCACGACCTGTGTAGGCAGTACTCAAAGGATAAACAAAAATGGATCAACTTGGGCCGTAGCTTTGTGTTCTCACGGCAAAGAGGCTGTCTTTATTATCTCCAACAGCCAGACCGCGAGATACTCTGCGCCTTTCTACTATGCACGGGTAATAGAGACGTCGATATCGAAAGGAGAGATGAAAATGATCGAACACCGCTATCACTTGCAGGCCGGTTGGGGCACGCACTAGTAGTCCGGCTCCTGCTTGAAAAGAACGCCAATCTTGAAGCGAGAGATAAGAACGGTCAAACGCCGTTATCACATGCCGCCGAATCAGGACACGAAACAATAGTCCGGCTTCTGCTCGAAAGTGACATCGATATTGAGGCGAAGAGCATCACAGGGCAGACGCCATTATCTTATGCCGCCGCAGCAGGGCGTGAAGCAGTGATCCAGCTCTTGCTTAGGAAAGGCGTTGATATTGAATCACGGGATAATATTGGCCAAACACCTTTGTCGCATGCGGCTGAGTCGGGGCATGAAGCGGTTGTCCGTCTGCTACTTGAAGAGAGAGCCAATATCGAATCAAGAGATAAATCTGGCAAGACACCATTCTCGCATGCGGCTCGGTCAGGGCGCAAAGAGATAATCCAACTGCTGCTTGAGAAGAACGTTAATATCGAATCAGAAGATAGCCATAATCGAAACCCGTTATTGCAAGCGGCCCAGTCCCAGTGCGAGACGATAGTCCAGATACTACTAGCGACAGGGCGAATTGATCCGGATTGTAAAGATAAATACGGACGGACATCATTATCATATGCAGCTGGAACATGGGCGGAGGCTCAAAAAAAGCAACTCATAGATTTTGAAAATGGAAGAGCGGTAGTCAAAACAATACGATTAAAAATACCAAAGGAACCAGGCCGCAAAATAGCGCAGCTGCTATTAGACACAAAACGCGTTGACCCAGACTCTAAAGATACAAAAGAGCGGACACCGTTATCGTACGCGGCTAAGTCGGGGAACGACGCAGTAGTTAAGCTGCTGCTAGCAACGGATCGCGTCGATCCAGATCATAAAGATGACGAAAACCGGACACCTTTAGCGCATGCAGTCGCTTCAGAGCATGTGAGTGTAGTCGAACTGCTGCTAGCCACAAAGCGTGTCGACTTGGATCATGTAGACGATTATGGTTGTACGCCGCTGTCGCTTGCCTCCAAATACCCCAGAATATCGCGACTGCTGCAGAGGTACAGGGTAGAAGTCTTGGGAATAGAACCTATAATAATAGAATAACCGACAAAGTTGCCTAGCCGCCGAGCTCAAATCCCTCGTCCCCGCTACCCCTTCGTATTCCGGTACTCGTAAACTTCTCTTTACATGAACGAAACTCACCTTCGCGTCTAGTTTAGGCTAATTCGCCTCACAAATTCTTCTAGTACGCTCTACACGACGTCACCTAGCCTCTTTTCACTACACCAATTACCAAACAACTAGCTAGATAATATATAGCTTCTCTACATTGTTGCATATTTCTGTAAATACTTGCACAATGCCCTTTCTCTATATCATCCAAAGCATTTTGTATTTTGTTTAGCCACAAATGCCCATTGCCGCTATACCATGAGACTGTTTTACCTCATTAAGTTCATTGGAGTAAATTATCATAGCGAAAGCCCACTGGATAGCCATAGTTAATCCTGTCCCCTGCTCAAAGCCTTCTTCCCCTCTTCATACGACTGTTAATTTGATTATTGCATATAATCTGCCCGTGGGGCTACAGTCTCAATATTTCCATTGGAGGTTGGGCGGCATTAGCTTTTAACGGATGTTCAACTTCAACAGGGCTAGCATAGCGGTATCGTTCTACATGCTAGAAACCCAAAACTTCAAATGGAACCCGCGTCACATAATTGCCATTGGATGTCGCAAACGGGAGCCGCTACCATCTTGTGTACAATCAACAAGCTATAGCGTAAGGTCTGGACGGAAAGGGCCGTCCTAAAATCCACTGCGTATCGTTTCATGTATTTCATTGGTGAGACTATATATATAGTGGAGGAGATCTGCTCACATCGATCACGCGTTCTTCTTATGGAACTCCGCCAGTGCGTCCTGAGTCGGTAAATAGTGCCCATCTATCAAATCTCCTATCAATACAAGTGGGATCGTCTCTACCCCCATTATCCAACCTAGAAAATTGTCGAGTCAGATACAAGTATCTCTCGGGAATTGGTTATACCGGGATGAACCGAAAAAGCATTCGCGATTTTATGAAGGGGGTGGGTAATCGAATCCCCGGTATACCAAGTGCCAAATAGTCCCTCCTTCCCCAAGCCGATCGATGTCTGCGAATTTCTCTTCTAAATTTTCTTGTTGGTCACAAAACTTATCACTCTTCAAGCTCTCTAAATCGAATAGCTCTTGTGATTGTGGGTTGTATAACGCAACGACGTCAAAGTCAAAGGCGATGCACAACTTCTGACTTCGAGACCACAACATCTCATTGTTTTCTGGCTGGATAGTAATTGTGGTTGTGAGCGGCGACGCCCAGAGCTATAGTAAGATTCTCGTTTTCCAAGAATGCAAATTGTGATAGGCTTAGGGAGCGCGCGTCTCCTCGTCTCCTGCGCTTTCGCTATCTCAGCTGCTAGTTCTTGAAACTGCGCTAGAGTCTTCATATTGGTGCTAAGGTGCTTCGGCCGCACTCACGAATCCTGTTGTATTGTCTGTATTCGAGTAGAGCTTGTTAGGACTAGTAAATGCGAACGTGGTGCGCGGTAGTATGTTGGACAGGTCGCGTTAGTATCTTGACTGTAACCTGAGGTTGTGGTGCTTTCTATTATGTACTCTACCGAGCACTTGTGAGCTCGCCCTAAATTGATTCCCGAAATAGAGACATCATTAGCAACATAGGAGTAGATCTGTGGAGCCGTGCAAGCTGTGTTGCTTGTTGCAAATGGCAGATGCTATCATGTGACTGTCTATGCGTTTTATTCTTGGCAGCCATGCCAGTAGTGGACTTTGTGTTGTCTGGTTGCAACGAGACCATGGCAAACGGCCTTCGTTGCGCAGTCTCGCATGTGTTGCCCCTTGTGATATCCCACAATCCCAACACGAAGAGCCTCCAGACTAACGCGAATACCAGCCTTCAGTACCAAGACAAAGGGCGTTCCACATTCTCGTTACAAGACTAGGTTATTTAATACTCTAACACGCGATGATTAGGTATCGCGAGGCCTATTTGCCTGGCTTGAAGCCTGAAGCAACCCAATGATACATTTTGTTGTGATGAGATTGCCACTTTCATATATGTTGTCAAGTGCAGCTATTTTGTCATGATTGAAATACTGTATGTCGACGTCGTATTGGTACTGTACTAATAAGCCGTAGCTTCCTCAGTGTGTTATCACGCATCCGGGAATATAGGGCTTGTAGCAGCTGTCCATCATACCGATCACTAGTACATACTGAACGCGTCTGAATAGAACTACCCGCAACAATCGATGCAAAACCAATAAACTGATCCAGTCAACGTAGGACAAAGGCTGTTGCCCGGCCCCAAGACGCCTCTGCTCGATTGAGCGACACCAAGCCCCAGTACTAGATCTTCCTGACCATGAAACGCTTCAGTCGGATGGCTCTTCGATTTTCCGAGGCGTTCTGCTAAATTCGTACAGACATTCATTAATCGTATACCAGGCGGGTCTTTATAGATGCGATGTCTCATCTTTCACTTCTCCTTTCTATGTCTTAGAATACCGTAAGCAATTAGTGGATTTCGGTTCGAGAACCCAGTTAATCTCCATAGTATTTCGTAACGGTTGTCTGTTGGTTAGTAATTTCCAAAGCGCCGAGAAAAGAAAGCTCTAAGTTTCAGTATATGCTAAAATTGCCCCCAAACCTAGTCTAGCATTTTAGACAGGTACTGTCCCGCGCCGGAAATGGGGGTTTGTACCGGTCTGCGAAACGGGTTGTAGAGCCGTTAGCGGCTAGAGTATTGGCGCCCTAGCAGTATTTGGTAGACAGTGTTTAGGGTGGATTTATTCATTCGCAAAGGAACTTTAGGTCCGTGACGCGTAGGTTTCGAGACCGGAGGTCGAATTAAAAGCAGCAGGGTCATCTAGCATTTGTATGCTTATAATTAAGCAAGCGTCTACCCGGCATCACACTACCAGCCCTGCGTTCCAACCAATTAATAGAATGAATAGACGCGTGGATCCAGAGAGCTTGGGATCCATCACAGAGCTAAAACTTTAGGCCGAGTACTTTTTAGTTCTAGGGTTCGAAACTATACATTCATGTAAAAAACGACTACTCGTATTCTCGATCAAGCCACTACCATAATACAGCAGAATATACAATACACACTAATACCGGCTTTTCCGCGGGTTCCGCACCTTTGACCAAAGGAAGACTCTATGGATTCACATGAATCGGTAGACTTGCATATTATACAATACAGCTTGCGCGCCCAAACAAATCGCCGCCCGGGTTAAAAGCGGGTCTAGTAGAGAGGAATTAGTTGGAGATTCACGGCGGCGCAAGCAGAGGAGGCTTGAGTTGTCCCTCCGAGGAAAACTGCACGACCGTAGCCGCTAGTGCCGAGAGTGCAGATGTTGATAGCCTTCTCAACATTAGAAGAGGTAATGAATCCAGTCGAAGGATCTTGCTGCCATTTGACAACTACGCAACTGCCACACCCGTTTATCGAAGCGCGTTTGTTGCTATATAAGGGTTCAGAGGCGACGCTTGGATGGTTGAAATGGACCCAGTCAGATGACTCTTGGCCCACCACTGAGCTTGCAAAAAGAGTGCTCGAAACGGTGATTCTTAGCGCGCCATCAGCGCTGATGACGAATTGGGTAGCCTTGGTGCGGTCGGTGGTGATTGGGAAAACTTGAGAAGCACCGGCTCCGTTGTTGTTGGGATTCTCGTTTCTGTTGTAGACATAGTATTCGTCGTCAGGTGTTCCGGGGGCGACAACCTGTAAGATGTATCCCGTTGGTGCGGCGGCATTGGTAAAAGTCGAAGTGACCGTCGAGTAAACTGTGGTAGTCTCGGTGATCGAAATTGATTCAGTCGACGTGATAGTAATAGTTTCGCTCGTGGACGAAGTTGACGACACTGTGATAGTCTGGGTAACTTCAGGGGCAGTGGCAGTGACTGAGGAAACGGCAATTGGAATGGTGAGGCAAGAGCATGCACTGGAAATACGAGATGGCTCATATGTTGTTCCAGTTACTTTCTCAGGGAAAGAGGTCGTAGACTTTGTGGTGGAGGCGCCAGATGTCGTTGAAGCGCAGCGGCGGGCACGACGTTCGTCCGGCGCCTGAACCTGAACCGTAATGGTCGTGGTGGCCACAATCACCGATGTCTCCGTGGACGTGAGCGTCAACGAAATGACAGGATTCTCAGTGAAAAGAGCGGTTTCAGTGGTGACGGCAGTGGTGTAAGAGGTTCTATTGGCAATTTCAAATACTCGCATGTTAGGGCTATCACAAGTAAAACCAGGGGTACCCCGGTGCGACTGTCGGCGAGATAGATCGGGACTACACTTACACAGTTGGTGTCACTGTTGATACCGTCGTCGTCGACGCTGGCAAACCCAAGTAGCTGCTGCAAAATGGGAGCGCCTCAGGTAGATTGGAAGGAGTACGCAGAAGTCGGAGAAGATTATCCGCGTTACAACCGTTACCAGAGCGTTCCTCCAGAAGGAATGGAACAGCCTGCACTGGCAAGGCCTTGAATAAGGCCGCTACGGCCAAAATATTTCTTAGAGCAAAGAACATAATTATTATAGTAAATGTGTAAAGAAAAAACGACTGTGCTACCCGTCTACAGAAATTGACGTTAAAAGGGAAAGAAATAAAGAAATGAAAGAACCAGCACCGGAAATCTCCATATGTATATACACGCCCGCCCTGCCAGCAAAGGAGAGTTTTGGGGGTTAAGGCTGAACGTCAATTTCCCCTTCAAAGTGGGTAACCAAAACCTTAGAATCGTCTATTCCGAAGTGCGAGGCCAATCAGGAGCGCAGAAGTGGAGCCTCAACATAACGACTACGCCGCTTTAAGAACAGAAAACAGCGCTTTCGAACAACTCATGGGCTGTTATACTTGGCGCACTTTGAGTTTTTGCCGCATCCCTCAGTTTTCATTCTTTGTATTGGTTGTAACTACACGTAGTGTCGTGACGCATCCTCCGAGGATTTCCGGCTGAGAGAGCCATTCACGAATTACCAGATGGCGAGGTTATTGAACGTCACCCATCCGTTTCGTTGCACGCTCGTAAATATGAACTATATGTAGGTACATGTGTATGAGGCTTTTCGTTGTTGCATGTTGAGGCTTGGGGACACAACCCTTAATCAAAAATAAGCATGGGCATTCATCTTCCCAAAGAAATTCACCGAAAAATATCGGTGTCCTAGCAATTCACATCCAAATGTCTTGGACAAATGTTACCTGTTTAGGTGAAGTATTGGCAAACTAGTGTTGGATTGGTGAACTCTTGGAGTTCTTGGACACCTGTAAGGCACCAGAACCATGCTAGCGCAACAGGAATTCAGCTGAATCTGAAAGCTAAATTGAATACTGGACACCAGTACCGTTCAGCGGTCAGAGGTGAAGGGAACTTTAAGTATAGATTGTTGCGTATTCATTCATGAGGAAGAACTCTAGGTTATTTCAATGATTAATCCTAGTTATAGGCAGACCCTGGCTCCTTGAATTCGGGTGTTATCGGTAATCGTGCGGCAGGACTCATATACTCCGATGAATTAATATTCTAGACTAATCCCGTAGTCTGATTTGCAGCGGTTGACGGGCGTCCCCCTGAAAACAGCGCTCGATTTTCCGGTTGCCGCCGGTCCCAGGCGTACCAAAAGAGGACCACAAGGATTGTCAAAGGGACGGATACAACCCAATAGATCCAAAACTGCTTGGATACTGTGTGGTCTTCCTGCGGCTTAAAGTCAAAGAAACTCGTGCTTAAGATTGCCTAAGCGGTGGATTTAGTAAAGTGTATGTACCAGGCTGTAGAACCCTAGGACGGTTTATGGCCACTTACTGAGACAGATGTTGATGGTAGAAATATCATTGTGACTATCGCAATTGCTTTCATCGCGGAACTATCAGCCTGGGCAGCATGTCCTATCTCTGCTTGGACCTGGCTGTCCCGCTGAGCTACACTGCTGAATGCCTGTTGGATAGGTGTTAGCGGTGTGCGCTTGTAGTATTTTCTTCGGTTAACCGGCTGTATTTGTAATATACCAATGTTATTTCGCTTCTAATGCGCGCCTCGTTCGCTTTCGCACGAGCTTCTAAACTCTTTAGTATCGACAGTTGAAACTCCAGATCGCCCGCTATCTTTCTTCCATTATGTTTCGTTGCTGCCACCTTTTTCGGGATCTCTTTCGCCGCTTCCTTTTCAGCCAGAGACCTCTCGTTATCGAAGGTTCTCTGTCGATTCCGTATGTTGCCGAGAGTCTGTATCGCAACTCCTATAGTTTCTGTAGCGTGTAGCGCGTGCCGAAGGATTTCGTGAAGGTCGTTGAATTCCAGGTTATTGACGGCATCCACGGCTTTGCCGCGACTGCGGCGATGCTACCCACTTGGTTAGCTGGCATTTTTCTGCCGGCGTTGCTAGAAAAAGGAATCCTATACCTCCTCCAGCTCCCGGACCTGATCTCGAAGGTTCCAGACAGCTTTATCATAACATGCAATAATCGGTTCAACAAGAAATTTGTGAGCCCAGTACGGATTCCCCAGAGCTGGACTATCTCTCATAGATTCGCACTTAACCTCTAACTGGGCCCGTACGCTGGCTGCAACATCAAAGAATATGATCGTATGGTGATCGGGTTCCGTCCATGATGTCGCGATGCCCATTTTATGCCAGACATAAGTGTTTTGAATTTTACCATCCTTCATTCCCTTGAAAGGAAATTTTATTTCGAAATGAAACCACGTAACTACCCAATTACACCATTAGTCGAATTGCGGAGTTTGAAACTTTGGAGAGAGTTATACCATGACTTATTATAGTGGTCTCATCCTCAGAGAAAAAGTCTTCGGATCCAAAATACCCTTGAAGTCGCTTACAGACATCGGACCAGATATACTCGGGGACGTTATAGCGATCGAAAAGTCGCCTCCGGAGAACGAAGTTGTTCTCCAGCTGTTTCCTTGTTGTAAAACTATATATATATCGATCAGTTTGACGTACGTCCGCGACGATAAGGTAAAAGGGCCCAGACATTAGTGTTAACTTGTGGCGGGTTTTTTGCTTAAGAGGCGTTAGTGCGTGATATACAAGCTTTGTGGGATGATCGAAGTAGCTACCAGCAACAAGTCGTCCAGTGTTTCATCCGTGTCATCTACCGCGCGAATTAGTATTGCATTTTTAATAACGGCTGAAGTCTGCCCAACCTACGTTCGACAATATTTATTAAGGACATCGCGAAACGGCCGCCGAGAAAGTAAGGAAGTATATTTGTGGCGACTTCGAGTTAAGACTTATTAGGTACCATGATAATATAGCGCTTCCGTGGGTAAGAAACCCACTAAATTCGTCGTGGTATGGTCTGCTTCGATTGACAAGGCCAAGGACTCTATTTATGCGGGCGCGGGGTACCCAGCACAGCACATTCACGGCCTCTAAGCGCCCCGACAAAAAATATTCTCAACAAGAAATCGCGGCTCGCGATGCCAGATCGTTGTTAGGTACAGCCTCCCTCTACTTGGGGAGCAGGGAAAGATGAAAGATTTTGGTCAAACCCAGCCTCATGGGCCACGTCAGACCTTTATACGCGGCTGTTATTTTTCAATTTACTACCTGCATGGTCCGGTTTCTGCACATTTGAATCCTTACAGATATTTGCTGTAGGATGGGGCAAACGACTGCGTCTGCCTGTCCAGGCCAGGATACTGCGGCGCTTCGGACGAAAATTCTGCATAAGGTTGATCGTACTTTGATCAGTCCACATTTCCGGGATTCAATTAATGCATGCGACTTCTACGTATTTTCTCTTGAGATGTTTGGCTGATGTATCTTGGGGGAGGTTGAGTTAATACGGGCTTGAAATCGAAACGCACTATCGGTCGTGTTGTCGATAACATTTGCCTTTTTGTCTGGTTGGTGGAACCCTGTTCCTTGCTCGCCTCGAAGCGTTCCGGCCGTGCCGTTTTGTGCTAATCAATACTCTAGATTGCACATATAAAATCA
The DNA here is from genome assembly GCA_036971225.1 of Arthrobotrys sinensis. Classification (NCBI taxonomy): domain Eukaryota; kingdom Fungi; phylum Ascomycota; class Orbiliomycetes; order Orbiliales; family Orbiliaceae; genus Arthrobotrys; species Arthrobotrys sinensis. Next base: position 732,821 of record JAJTTV010000014.1, on the reverse strand, counting down.
TACTCCATCAGGTACCTCATTAGGACAGGGCAAGAATCTATTCTTTTTCTGCCATGTAGTAGTATAATACAATCAAGTTTTAATTGCGACCAAGATCTCGATCAATCATCGAATCTAAAACCAGGCTTCAGGCTCAACAACGCATCCTGCCTTAGTCTGAGGCTAGCCCAAGGGACTCAAGTGCGCAGGTCTTACCTAGGTAGTTTCTTAGCCTCGATTTTAGTTGATCAGCCATGTTAACGGTACCTATTCAAGATAGATTGACATATGGTTATATAATACTTATATAATCTACGAGCAAGGAATGCACTAGATGTGGCGTTAACTGCCAACTGTAAAAGATATTACGTAGCATCCAACTTGCCTTCTTACTACAAGCTCCTCGCAAACTGGGAGAGTGGTGAGATATTGATGTAACGCCTTTACTTCTAGTGCTCGTACGTGTTATTATCGTTCTTTTTCTCAATCTACCTCGAAGGTAATACCTTTCCGCGGGTTGAGTACATAGCATCGCCCTGCAGGCAAAGTTTGCTCTTGTTTCTCTTCCCATATTGAGTACCCTGTACTTAATAACCAATCGTAGCCGATTCCATGGTACACCTGTGCCAATGGCTGGCACCACCAGCTGTGGTGGCAGAGTTGACGAGGCTCTCAATATTCATGCCATAACTTAGGAGTAGCGGAGCCCCGCAGTTGTGCGGTTCTACCTCTGAGAACTTTTCTTGAAGTCCAGTTGCCACTCCTCGGATTTCCACACCCACCAGCTTTTCGTCTCGAATAATTCAGTGCTTTGGCGATGAAGTCCGCCAAAGAAATTACTGCTGACGCTGAGCTCGAAATCGGAAAACTTTGTGAAGTAACGCCTGCGGCCGCCCCGCATCCGATGCAGCTATGACCCTGGATCCAAACTCTTCCTCATCCTCGCCCACCAAGCGCGAGCAAAAGTCCCACAATGACTACACCGTGGGATGGATTTGCGCCTTACCGAAGGAACTGGCCGCGGCAAGGGCGATGTTAGAGCACGAACACCTACCTCTTTCTAAGCCGCCGAACGACGCTAATACATACGTTCTGGGTTCTATTGGTGAACATAACGTTGTAATAGCCTGCCTGCCGGATGGTATGACCGGAACAAACCAGGCGGCAATAATCGCGACACGGATGGCTAGCACATTTCAGGCTATCAAAGTTGGTCTTATGGTCGGCATCGGCGGGGGTATACCGCCTAAGGTTCGGCTTGGTGACATTGTAGTCAGCAAACGAGTTATTCAGTGGGATTTCGGCAAGGCGGAAAAGGATGGCAAGTTTAGACGAACCGGCAGATTGAATAAGCCCCCAACGGCGCTACTTACAGCCCTATCGAGTTTACGATCGGAGCACGACCTGCACGGGACAAAATTCCAAACGTACCTAGATGACGCGGGAGAGCGCTTTCCGAACTTCGGGAAAAAATACAAGCGGCCCGAACCTCATGAGGACCCTTCATCTTTGACTAGTAATTCTCAGCAGGGCGAGGACACAGGGGGGGCAGGATTGTTTATTCTCTGGGCGACGGTCCTGGCTTTTTTGAAGCATATTTTTGTGGCTTGGGCTTTTGGCCCTATACACCATAGAACTAAAGGAACAGCGGCGAGCACCGACTCCCAGAAGGCCCAGAAGAAAACCGAGGATGTGAACATTCACTATGGGTTGATCGCATCGGGGAACCAAGTGATCAAGGATGAGATGCTTCGTAATCATCTCAACGAGAGTCTCGGCGGGAACGTTTTGTGTGTCGAAATGGAGGCAGCGGGGCTGATGGACGATTTCCCATGTATTGTTATACGTGGTATTTGCGACTACGCCGACTCGAAGAAAAACGATGAATGGCAAGAATACGCTGCAGCTATAGCGGCAGCGTACGCGAAGGAGTTTTTGGGATGTCTACAGCCAATTGCGATTAGCCAAGAACGTCCAGTGAAAGACATCATACTGAACCAGGGTTGGTTATTGATCCAAGCTTAGCCTTGTTATAAGCAGGGCAAGTTGAAATCTAGTTACGTTTCAAAACCGATCGAGAGAATTTACAACAGCTAATTCGAAAAATAGTTCACGAGAAGGTGGCAAAAGTTGCGTCCAGATTAGAGAAAGAGGATGACTTAAAAATCCTTGAGTGGCTAACGCCAATCGAATATGGCCCTCGGCACAACGACATTGTCCAAAAACGACAACCTGGGACCGGACAATGGCTTCTGGGTTCTGCTGAATATCTCAATTGGCTGCAGAATCGAAAGCAGATACTATTCTGCCCGGGGATCCCCGGAGCAGGAAAAACATTCCTGACTTCGATAGTTGTCGACCATATATGTCGATTTTTTAGCAATACTTCGGCCGTTGGAATTGCATATATTTATTTTAACTTCAAACACAAGAATGAACAGACCATCTATAATTTACTTGCAAGTTTACTGAAGCAACTAGCACAACGTCAGTATTCTTTGCCCGCAAGTATAAAAGATCTCTACATCCAGCACAAGTACAGCAGAACGTGGCCGTCGATCGATGAAATCACCAAGGCTCTTCAATCTGTGGCGACTCTATATTCAAGCATTTTTATCGTTGTTGACGCACTCGACGAATGTCAAATATCGGACTACTGCCGGAACAACTTCCTTTCAGCAGTATTTCAACTCTATTCACAGTGTGGTATAAATGTATTCGCAACTTCCAGGCATATTCAAGAGATTATTGAGCAGTTTAAACTTCAGGGAAGCACAACGTTTGAAATCCGTGCCCAAGAACAGGATCTGCGAAACTATTTGGACGGCCGGATAGAACAATCGGCAAGAAGAATGCTACGGGAAAATAGTGAAGCTATTAGGTCTGATATTGTGAGGGTAGTGGATGGAATGTAAGTCATTGCGCCCCTGTGATTTCCGGAAGCTCGCCCTCTGATATTCGAAACAGGTTTCTTCTTGCACGACTTCATTTTGAAGCGATCGAAACGAAAACGACACCTAAAAAATTGAAAGAGGCATTGAAAAGACTCACGACAGGAGAACAGGGGGAGGCAGCATATAATCTTGCCTACGGCGAGGCAATGCAGAGGATTGATGACCAAAACATAGACTTTAAGCGTTTAGCGCATCGAGTTCTATCATGGGTCGTATGCGCGGAGAGACCACTCACAAAGCAGGAACTCCAGCATGCACTTTCTGTGGAATTGGATACTCAGCAGCAAGATCTTGATGAAGATAACTTCCCTGAAGTTAGTGATATGGTCTCAGTGTGCGCTGGATTAGTTACGATTGACGAAGAAAGCAACGTCGTTCGATTGATTCATTATACCGCACAGGAATATTTTACCCACCAAACTCGGGAAACGTGGGTCCGCGATGCTCAGAACGATATTGCAAAGGGATGTGTTACCTACCTGTCATTTGAGACGCTCGATACAACGCAGGTTCCAGCCTTAGGCATTCTCTACCACTATGCAGCGGCGAACTGGGGCCACCACGCCCGCAAATCTTCACATGGGCCCACGCAGTCGGCCATATTGGATCTTCTCAGGAACAACACAAGACTATCACTTTGCAGCAGAGTTTTAACAGCACACCGGGGCCAAGAATTTCGCGACCTCCAGGCCACGGGAATGACGGGGGTGCACGTTGCAGCATGGTTTGGATTGCGGGACTATATAGTCCAATTGTTGCATGAGGGCGTTGACCGAGAAGCCAAAGACGAGGAAGGTCGAACACCTCTAATGTGGGCTGCGATTAATGGACACTCCGCTGTCGTAGAGCTGTTATCGCGCGAGGGTGCCGACCGAGAGATTAAAGACGGAGTGTGGAATCAAACGCCGCTAATGTGGGCTGCGGAGAACAACCACGTCGCTGTCGTAGAGGTGTTATTGCGTGAGGGTGCCGACCTAGAAGCCAAAGACAGAGAAGATCAAACACCGTTAATTTGGGCCGCAAGGAATGGACACACTTCTGTCATGGAGCTGCTATTACGTGAGGGCGCCGACCGAGATGCCATAGACGAGGAAGGTCGAACACCGCTAATGTGGGCTGCGATTAATGGACACGCTTCTGTCGTGGAGCTATTATTGCGTGAGGGTGCTGATCGAGAGGCTAAGGATAATGAATATGGTCAAACACCGTTAAGTTTGGCTGCGAGGAATGGAAACGCTTCTATCGTGGAGCTGCTATTGCGTGAGGGTGCTGACCTGGAAGTCGTAGACAGAATACTCGGTCAAACGCCGTTAATGTGGGCCGCGGAAAATGGGCACATTGACGTCGTAGAGCTACTGCTACGTAACGGTGTTGACCGGGAAACTAAGGACAAACAGAGTCGGACCGCGCTATCGTGGGCTGCGATAGAGGGGAAGGTTGATGTCGTGAAAATATTATTGAGTGAGGGTGCTGATCCAGACGTTCAAGATGAAGATAGTCAAACGCCATTGTCGTTGGCTGCGCAAGATATAGATAGTCATGCCGACGTTGTGGAGATATTACGTAAGGTGACGACTAGAGGCCAAGGGTAAATAGATCTCAGTTTAGCCGGCGAAGTGTATATACAAGCCATGTATGCATGGCAGGTTCGAGACCTATAAATATTATCCTTACAATTGCTTACGATGTCGAAGCTTCTTAGATACTTGTCGGTGATTTCTGTCTCCCCCGTCCAAGCTGCACACTCTCAGGAATGGTATGCTAAGCCTTGACAAATTACGGATAATTTTTGGGCCTTGATCGGTTTATATAGTCATTATTGCCCTCCATGGATCCAGATGCAGAAGCGATACAGGTTCTAACTGGAGAATTACGTGGCGTTAATTGTTGACAGGGGCGCAGTCTGGTATCAGTACTTGAGGACTTAGCCAGACCGCATCCAATAATTACGTATGCGGAATATATAACTAATTCATTAATATATACCGATATACAGAGGCTTTAATGTATATTCATACTGAACAAGCGCTGCAACCTCAAACTCTCATAGTTGCACTGGCAGAACAACTCCAACCACACAACCGGCATTTCACCATGCATGGTCCAAGGTACAGACAGAGTTAGGAATGAGGGCGGGTAACCAGCGACTCATCATCTTGAAACTACTTACCGCAGAATTTTCTATGGTTTGTGTGCGCCAAAGGAATGACCCTATACTTGGTTGCCTCCTAATCAGGCTGCCCGTCTTCCAACCACGCCATGTACTCTTCAAAATCGAACTCAAACCCTGTCATATTTTCTGCATTAAGAGTCAAAAGAGGGGCCCCCCCCATAATAACCGGCATCTTATTTGAAGGGGCCAACATCTCAGAGAGCTCCCGCAAGGTCATTGGTGGTTGCTGTGGAGTAGAAGGTACTTTGGTTTCAGTGTCGTAAGGACTTTCTAACTTGTCGTACACAGACCGGTCTAACGTAACGGTTAAGCCTTGGTCCAAAACCGTTCCCTCGCCATCAAAGTATATGTCGAAATTATGGCAATAAAATTGTGGGAGTTTCGGATGAGCCTTGCGCGGGAAGACCTTCGATATGATGGCGCCAAAAGAGTGATGAGGGTCAAATAATGGTGCAAACTCTGCAACCACTAAGTGTTGGCGGTATACCCTATGAAGTGTCTCTAGTGATAACTGCGAGACCCCGATCGGGACAATAGGAAGCAGGTTATAAGTATTTACCTATGTTCATGAGCTATATCAGCACCATACATCGCTGCCAGGATTCTAGAGGCTTTACTAACGTACCCCTTTTTCATAGTATATGCGGGTATTTTTGCTGCAATGGGCACATTTGCCTTTGCTTTGGAGGTGAGGCCCTTTGCCGTGAGAATTGTTGCCTTCATATTCACGTTTTACCACAGCAGCATGTTTGTGATTGAAGCCTTCGAGAGACCCTTGCGACATCATTGCGACAAGTTCAAGAGCGTTAAAGCAATGTTCTTGCTCTAGCAACAGAACCTCTTTGTCGAGTTCTCGTATTTCAATCGCGTTTATACACTCGTAATATTGCCGAATTAAATAGTTCGAAAGGGGCTCCCACGGAGGCGAGGGTTCCGAAATCTCCGATTTAGACGGCTTTTTAGTCGACATTTCCTTGCAGAGTAAGATGCCATGTTCGACTTCGTTCGGGGGGGTGATTGCAACATGTCTGTTACTATTTGTGAGGGCAGACCGGAAAGTGATTGTACGCGTACTGGCCTCCGAGTCCTTACTACTCTCTCGGTGATCCCTAACACCCTAAGAACACGGTTAATATTCTCTGTCCCGTAAATTCCAGGAATATTAGAAATACCGCTGTACCTTGAACCCGGGTACAGGCGGTGGGCGAAACGCTCCTGCTAGCTCCGGACGATGTATTGCTGGTGTATGTAATCCTCTGGTACCCGGGGCTGGTGTGAATATGTGAAACCCAACAGGCGTCGCTAAGCGGATATATTATAGATCTAAAATCAGGATACTTTTACGAGCCACTAGGGACAAGAGTAGAGAGCTTCGGAGGCTTACGTGATTGCCAGGTGCAGGAGACTTCGGGGCTTACAGTGACCGTTTGAGATTCCATGTGTACTGTTTGAGATTCTACAGGTACCGTCTCAGCATTATGGCCGTTCCCTGTTTCTTGGTCTGAGCCCGAATCCGGAGATCCCTAAGTACTTGAAGCCTTCAACGCTTCCCGCCTCAAGAATCTTTTCAATTGATCTCTAGAGATGGTTGTGCCTCGTATTTCGATTGTTGTATCTTTCCCTTCGTATACCCATCGCTCAAGAACTTTCCTTGTCACCACTTTCATTTCCGAGCCCTTCACATTCTTGTCAATGTCCCATTCGCGTATCTTCCCTAAATATTGTCGGCGACTAAGGACAAAGCCAAGTGTCAAATACGTTAGTCTTAGGTAGTCGACATTATAACAATAAGGTTAACGTCATATTATCCCACGCACGTTGCAACAAAGCCACGCCGGCTTTCCATTAGCCCCATACAGATGTGGAGTGGCTTATTTTGATCAATATAAAGCTCAGTGAAGGCATCTCTTACGGTATGCCACTCCTAGGCAGAGATACGCCTTGCAGACTGCCGTCTAACCGTCTTCGTCTTCTCCGACATCTTGCGAATACTTAGGTCCACTGCCGGAATGCAACAGCAAAAGCCCGTGCCCGATTGTGTTGCCCACCACTGCTGGTCTACTGGTTGCGATCGGTTAAGATGTCTCAGCTGTATGTCCGATCGACTTGTTCCCCCGGACCTCGTAAAGCTAGCTTATAAATCCCCTGCTAGTAGACATGGAAAGAGACAATATAATGCTAGCCACGGAATACCCTCCTTTGGATAAGGGAGAGGGAGAAGGTCATAGGATGAAGAAGACCCAGAAGTTGGGCTTTAAATGCACCTGAGGTAGGTAGGTTAGGAGAGGCTTCGTCAAAAGTCCTTTTCGCTTGAATTGGTCCATTCATAGCCGAGATTTCGGTCTGGGACTTTATACCAGCTGAAATTGTGCAGCCTCTTGGTTGAGGAAGGCCTGACCAGGCGCTCATGCAACAACACAAATTTCACGTTGGATTCTGGAGCCACGATATTCGACTGTGTGGCCTCGTTGGTCAATCGGGTACCAGACGTCCGCCCTTTATACGTATCCACCGTCCCCAACTGCAGCGAATAGCTTTCACATGGCCTACATTAGGGTCAGTGGCTACATTTTGTGCACAGAACGACAGTCTTGTAACTAAGACGGTGTCTAAGTCCTATCTAGTCTCGGCGAATTGTTCGTGTTGTGGGTAGGCAAACTGCAACAAACTCAACACACCTAGCTTTGAAAGACAGGCCGTGATCTCCAAACCTAGGCTGACTTACGAATATTTGTCCAGAATACGCGAATACTATAGAGAGAATTCGACCGACATTCAGTTGTGAAAGTACTCAACCGTTGCAAGTACCTTCGACCTTCCAACTTCAAATATTGCGTGGGACCTGAATTAGATTGAATTAGCTCCAGCTTGCAGCTTGGCTGGCGAAATGGAATAGAAATGCTTTGTGAATATCAAGAATTATGGATGGTATCGGAAACGAATGGATCCATGGAGACAAAAAGAAAAATGAAAATAGCGATGCGACCTACTTCACCCATAGGCCACAGGACAGCCTGATATTGTATTTTGTGTACTTCATTAAAGTATATCGCCGATCTGCGTGTCCTTATGGCGGAAGTACATTCCCGCTATGGTTAGAGCCTGATTCGACGTTTGATACCACCCGGAAAGTCCAGCAATCGGGTTGGAATCAGATATCGGAATATGAGGTAGTCCTACCATTCGATAGACCAGGCGTACGTGTTGAGAAGTTACTAGCTAGATTTTTTCGGCAAGCTGCCTGTTTGGCATGTCAACACTGTTCGATGCACAGTTTGACCCCGCTAGCGTTAGCGCGGCGTACAGTATGTTGTATTTGGAGAGTACGAAAGATACGGAATCCTCTCTTTCGGCTTCCGTCTTGGGGAGCTGCTTGGGTAAGCACTTACTCAAGCACGCTCACAGAGAAATATCAAGTGCTAAATTACGTGCTTACATTCGTGTTGGTTTTTGTGCGAGCCGGCGCGTCTCTATCGAAGCATCCAAGTTGAGGAAGCACATCACAAAGCAGTGCTATTATCTTGGCGGTGGTTAGTTAGCTCGGGTTGAGCGCGGTCATGTCAACTCGGTTACTTCCATTATATTCAATACGTTGAAAATTCCGTCCCAAGAGAGAGCTCTGTACTATATCTGATTATTATAAGTCCGATTATTATAAGTTTGATATCATGATAGAGTAAGCGACCCAAAGATGGCTTACCAAAGCTCGGAGCGATTCGTAACCTAACAGTGTCTAGATGATAGCTCTGGCGGCAACACTCGCCCAGGCTAGCTTCGGATAGGGCTCTGCCATCAGAGATCTATATCTTTCGGGAGCTCGCTCCATACAGAGTATAGTATCCCCCTCTCCGTCCGCTTATGAAACTATACGTCGAGCCTTCCAATTACCTGTATGCCCATTGATCTACAAGTCACAGAAGTTGTATCTTAGTTAAGCGGCCGCGGCAAACTCCGTGCTAAAGACCCACCCGACCTAACATATATTTCGCAATACGGCGGAGACATAATCATAGCGTACCCCGCAGCGACCCCGCTCCATAAGTTTATAAATAGGCCTAGAGCAGCCGCGTTCTCTTTACAATTCCGCTAAACTTAACTTTCAACCATCAAACTCAGCCCTCAGCTTCATATCAAAGATTGATAGGCAGATATAAGCTCCACGATGCCACATTCAGTAAGCGGACCCTCATCACTCGCATCGAAGGGTGCAAATGAAGTCTAAAATAAAGCAGAATACTAATTGTATGTGCTCTACATTAGGAAGTAAGGTCCTAGGGCTATTTACACAGAATACGAGATTAATGTCAATTGGCTGCATGCGCAGGGAACCTTCGTTAGTTTTCGCAGAACCGAAGAAGCCGACCCGAGCGCGGAGCCGGAACTTGGGAATGTTCAGAGTTACTCGGTAGCACCCCACAGAGTATCCGAATATTTACTAAAATCACGCTAACACAGGGAGCAGGATGGTAAATACGTAATCAAGGTATTGCAAACCGAGGAATTGGTGGAGGTACCAGAAAACCAGGTCGAGGAATTGAACCTGGGACTGCACCAACAAAGATTGATGAGCTTCGGGGCTATCGGTAGCCGCTAAGAACGGAATCGGGGCATAGACGGGATGGGGACCCACCGGCGTCTTGTAGTAGACAGCTACACACAACCACCTAGTGTTTACTCTCTAAATTGATTTAATATCAAACTTTTTGGTTCCTATTACAACGGATACAATTATCGCCATGAAGAGCCGCGAAAGTCGATACCACAGAGTAACTTAAGCGTCCCGAATCCAACCGACTTGACTGTACAGGGCAAGTTTAATGGGATAGTGTTGCTTAGCGAGAGCCACCCAGAACACAAAAGCCGGAGGTAACTGCTCTCGTAGAGGTAACTACAGTGTCAACAGCACACAACGATATCTCGCGGTATCAATAGATCTTCAACGCATTGCCGTGCATTCGCTTCTTTGACCGGATCGGGCATTGTGGCGTCCGTCGTGAGGCCAGATTCGGATAAAACAAACCGGCAAACACTTCAAAATAGTTCAGTCGAACTGAATTCGCGAAGCAACGCATCACTAAATACAACAAATCTAACACCACTGTTGTCATCCGAAGCCGTGTATGCCGAGAGCGGATTTGGCATAACACCACTGACCTAGCTATTATAGTATTCGTTGAATATATAAATGCCATTTGTCGCTAATGTGGAGCCTTCGGGTGTACGTACCACAACAGATCAGCTTTTGAGTCCTCTTAGACGGCATTACACTTATGCTAAATTTATAAAGCTTGACTGCTAGGCTTACGTATCATCTGAATTAATCAATGGGAATAGGAAGAACACAATGTTGATTCTAAATATGGAGCCTATGTAACATAGAAGAGGGGGAGCGGAAAGAAACCTTTAAAGGCACTGGGAATAGTCTATTAATGATTAAGAGGTGTTAGTTTACCACCGATTCGTCTTCGCCAAAGGATTTGGGATGACGCTTTGACTTACAAGGGTTGGAGTACGTGCAAGTAGAGTCTTGACACGTCGTTGGTCCCGTCCAACCAATGCCACCGCATTGTCCCCACTGTTGTATTTTGGTCGTTAGTATATAGTCTCGATTAAATATTATTCGGGAATAGTACCTTTGTTTGGGCACCCCCTGGAGCTGTCGTAGTAGTTGTAGCGGCAGTAGCCCTTGTAGTGGAAGACGTCGTACGAGACGAAATAGACGATGTGCTAACCGTGCCGGAAGGATGGAATCTTCCGACCCAAACCCCGTGTTTCTTCACGGTGACAGAGATTTGTCCCTTCACCGAGTTTGTAACAGCGTTTGTCCATAGCTCAGTAACCGTGTAGGTAGCCGCCTGCCTTGCGCTATCATTGACGAAAATATCCGAGAACGGAACAGTCAATGTTTGGTCGCTTCCGCCGGAGTTAAGCACAATAACGATCCGGTCGACGTTATCTGGGCTGTTTTGTTGCCAAAGTTGAATGTTGCTTCTCACGTAGGTACGAGTTGCGACGCTCCAAGTTCCTTGGCTGAGGTCAAGGATGTTTCTGTTGGTCAGGATGGCTATAGTAGCTGCAGTTTGCTTTGTGACGTCGTGGCCCATGATCAATGGAGACTTAATAGCGGCCCACATCGTAAAGTGCAACTTCTGTTCATCCGCACTGTGTACGATAGTTCAGTTATATATCATTAAACTATTGAATCGCTCCAATCAGATACTAACCTTAGGTTGCTAAAACCAACAACTAGCATGTCCAGGTCATTCCAACCACCTGGGCCACCCTTAGTCGCTATATCCGCAGCTTTGTTGAGGATATTCATAATCTGTGATAATCTGACTGTCAGCTTATAGGATAATTATGGTTAACCTGTCTTTCTTACCGAGCAAAGATATCCCCCTGAGCCCGTGGCAGGACACCCCGAAGTTGCGGTGTCAAAACTGGCCGTTATATCTGATTCAATTGTAAGTATATTTTAAGTTAAACTTGAAAACAGTGATGATACCTCCACTCATTCTCCATGAGTTCCCGATGGGTGCGGCCCCTTGAACACTCTGGTTAGCCGGTTAGTTGCGTGTGTTTATTTTTAATAACACTTACAGTTCCCTACAATGCGATTACCGTGTATGTTAGCCATCGAAACGCCCGGCTGAAAGTAAATCAAATATAACAAAAGTATGGAGCACTGCTTACAAACTTGAGCCACTCCCCAGTTACAAAGACTGTAGAGGATAGGTCGTCCAGTGCTTAATAGCGCATCCCTCATGGCCGTATATCTGTTGATATTTCCTTGCTGCGAGCTCTGTCCAGCGTCGTTGCAATTATCGTACTTGACTATAATACCAATAAGTGATACAATAATGGTTAATAGGGTATCGCTGAGTACCAGCCGGCTGCTACTTACGGTAGTCAATTCCCCAGGAAGCCCACAATCTGGCATCCTGCTGCTCTCGCCCAAGGCTGGCAGGGTACGAAGCACAGGTAAGAGTACCTGCACTGCTATAGATACCGATCTTGAGCCCTAACCCATGTACTTGGTCTGCCAACCACTTGATACCGTTGGGGAACTTGGAAGGGTCTGCGACAAGATTCCCTTGACTATCCCTTCCTGACTTGACCGACCAACAATCGTCGATGACGCTAGCCAAATATCGCTCCGTTAGGGAATAGAAACTTGAGGGCGTCGAAGGAATTAAATTGTCCATTGCTTACACATATTCGTATCCATAGTCAATTAACCCGGAGTTTTTGATAGCCTGCGCCGCCGAAAGGATGGTCTGTTGATTGATATTGCAACCAAAAGTATTCCAGGTATTCCACCTAAAATTCGATATCATCAGCCCTGCTTAGCAATATTCTGGCGAGTCTTTTCATAGTAGAGGGTTGAAAAACCATACCCCATCTGTGGCTTCTTTGCAAGTCCATTGTCCAAAGCAGCAGCCCCGCCGACCAGAACAAAGATAATACCCTTGGACAACATTATGTTCAACCTAGTCCACTATCGAATTAAACAAGAACCAACTGGATCTACCGATTTGCCGAGATGTAGAGCTTAGTGTATGATTGGCGAAGCTTGAGACTACAAAGGAGAAGTCTAGACGTCTCCCCGCCTATTTATGTCTTGAAAAAATTTTCGAAATCACACCTTCCGTATACAGGAACCCATTGAGGCCAAATTACCTTCCGTATGATATTTACACTCGATGTTCCTCTCCCTTAATTATTTTCTTCTTTTAATAATAGGTGTTTTATAGGTTGAGCGCTCAATATCCGTACTGTAGTTGTTAAACAGGGGTTCTGTCAGCCTTGTCGGAACCGCGGGAACAATGGCTATTTGATTGTAAATGTTCGTATCGACGTCGCCTGCCAACCCCCGCATATTCCTAATAACTCCGTTCCATGGATGATTGGCTCCGAAGTCTGGAGCCGGGCGGATGTTTCCTTTGGTTCGAATTGTACCTCAAAATCTATGTAATGCAATTTACAACGTCGACATTTCTTTTCCACCAATACATCAATGCCGCGCCTCTATGCCGCGATCTTGTCTAGCACGGGGAACCTTAGCCCAAGGTATGCTCTCAAGGAGAATACTATATGCCCGCAACAGGAGCTAGAAATAGGCTAAGAAAGCTTGAATTTTGCACGAAGATCTCATCCTGATGACAAAAGTATTATTAATAAGTGGTATCACGGGATCTGGGATAATGACCCGGATATATGGTGGCACATCGGAACAAGCACGCCAAGAAAACCTTTGTGGCTAGTTGTACCTGTGTGGCTCGTGAGTACCTGCATATCAAACTTTGAGGCGCGATTCTCCCGCGGATACAAAGTTTCATATACAAAGAACTCAAAGTTTTGACCAGGTATTCGAGGGCAGAAATATCGCTGCAAAGTATCCTTTCTTTTCGTCCGTAGTACAGAAATTGGCCCAATACAACACCTTGACACCTTGACCCTCTGAGGGGCCATGCACCCCAGCCCGCATATCCCTGCCATTGAGCTAACCTCCTCAACCTCCACATTCCAGAGCCGCGATGTAACCAAGAACACATCGTCGTCGATGTGAAATCCCCAACTATTCTTCGCTGACGATCACCCGCACAGGCTTCATGGTCTAGTGGTATGATTCTCGCTGAAAGTACCCCATTCCACATATTCAAATCATGAAGTGAACATCAAACTAATACCTTCCACAGTTGGGTTGCAGATTGCCTGCTATCGTATGCGAGAGGCCCCGCGTTCGAATCGCGGTGGAGCCCTGTCCGCTTTCTCTTTTTGCTGTTCCCGAGGTCGAGATGTGATCTGAATAGGCTTGTATTTTTGTGGATTGATGCTTCAAACCCCAGGCTAGGCTTTGAGGGTCAATTGACAGGATATGTGGTGTTGTTGTCACGTCAGGGGCTGGAAGCTGTGATTCATCAATTTGCACCAACGCACAGGAAGAACACTAATATCAGGGCTGGAAAACCGCGGAATATTCCGCGAATATTTTCGAAGTTCCCCAAATCAATTGCCATTAGCTGAGAATTTGAGCTGTTGTTGAATGTTGATACATCGGTTGAATGGATGCTGGCACATGGGACGTCGCAACCGTGGCTAGGCCCTAAGTCAGGAGACTTGAACCTGAATATAAAATGGCGAATGCTCAAAGAAAAATAAAACCTTTTGATATAGCAGGCCTATAGGGTCTCCCATATACGGAGCGGCTTTCACCTAATAGAAACTCAAAAAATACAATCATACCATTAAAAGGTAAAAAAGTTAAAAAAAGAATGGGGCTCCACCGCGATTCGAACGCGGGGCCTCTCGCAAGATTGCAGGAACTGCGACCCAACTGTGGCAAGTATTAGTTTGATGTTCGTCTACGTTGTATGATATTGGAGTGGGGTACTTTCAGCGAGAATCATACCACTAGACCATGAAGCCAGTACTTGTGATGGAGGCCTGAACGGTTTAAGCAATCATAGATCTTCTTCGGTCGGGCTTGTAAATAGAAAATGCTTGAGTAATGCGTTGTTCCTATCAAATGCAACAGTCTACATTTGTGTTGGGCTAGGCGGCACAGAATGACCAGTTAGCTAGCCGGTAGTTAGACAGTGGAGTGGAAGTAAAAGGGGGAGTGCTAGTTTCAGTTGAAGCGGCCCACATAAGAAACAAAACGATGGTAGTCGAGAGGTGCCGATATCGTAGCACAAATATTGACTTCTCGCCGGCGAGTTAGATGGGTCTAATAGATTGTTTGTTATGGGATAACCCAAGCGAAGGACAGCCACCCACTTGTTACGTCTAAGTGCAAGACCACGTCCTACTTCGAACCTCCAGAATCTGGAAATGCCATAAGATGTCCTTCTTGAGGATTCGAGAAACGTTCTCTAACATTCCCTGGTACACAGAATTTCCATTCACCGAACTAATGCATATGTAAAAGCGTTAGACCAGCCATTCTTTGAGCCAAACAATGATATTGAAAACTGCGTACGATCGTACGAAACCGTCGCAATCGAATCAAAGATGCATATTATCGGTACAGCGGGGCAGCTGACTGGTGTACCAGCGGAACCGGGACGAGAAAGAAAGAGCTACAGCGCTATCCAGTACATGGAAATGGGTTTAACATTCTCGCATTTGCTATCCAAGACCCGATTAAATAAGAAGTGTTTATTTACCGTAACTATCTTCCCTCTTGAACATGTACATACCGCTGAATGTTATCGCCACTCTCTAGTTACATATACATCCTCAGTGTGTTACCCATATTAAAAACCATTTCACCCTCAACTGGTTAACTTGGTTGGTCGCGATCGGAGATAGTCGCGATATCCACTCCGGATTCCAACACCACGGCATTATCGTCGCTATTCGACGGAATCGCGGCTAGCTTCATAAAGACTTCCTGGGTTATTTCATCCGTCAAAGCTTCCCTTGCAGTCTTATTGTTGTTTCCATTTTGACTGGGCCCTGAGGTTCATGGATATACCAGGTGTACTCGACCGAATTTTTCGGCTTCACTTCCCAACACGGGCTCGACATAGCCTTCATGTACGCCCACTTGGCTACCTCGTCCTTTGATCCGAGCTCCTCAGTTTTTTTCTAACATAAGGTTTGTCAATTGACTGTTGCAACATACCCATAGTAAGGATACGTACCATGAGTATTATGATGGCTCGTGGGTTATAGGCTCTGGTCATGACGGTGTACCAGAGCCATGGATTCTCGGGATGTATAACCCTCCCTTGAACGATAGCGCAGTTCGATAGCGACGGGATAATTTTCTCCGACATATTGAGAAGAGTAAACTCCAACAGAGCTTGCTATTAGGATTCGAGACTGAGGTTTCTAAGATGTAGTATATATAAAGGCTGACTAAGTTTGTGAAGATGCTTTAAAGTGCTTTGGGAACTGAACGATCGTACGAACAGTGGTAAGGTTCGATTCGATTGCACTGGGTTTCTTATGCCCAGGTGTGCGCTTGTCCCGGTATTAATACTAGAATTCTGTGCCGTAGGCTTGGATGCTTATTAAGGCCCATCTTCTAAGTCGAAACTCTTTTTGTGGGTCAGTTGGAATTCATTCCTAGGTGTGTCTGTCGTTTACGAGATCAGTCTGTCGACTCGTAATGTCGACGTTCATGCATGCGTTGAGGATCCACATCCAACACTTGCACTTGTGCTACCAACACAAGAATCGATATCGATGTGTGACGGATTGCATGAGCAAAGATAGAACTCTACGAGACTAGATAGAACGATTGTTCACAGTCTCGGCACCATTGTTCACTTCGTGGCCGTGGAGGTTAGTTTACGGGGCCAGAACTTCCTAATCCAACCTAACAATAGTTACGTTGTATTAAATAATAGGCGAAAAACCAACAAACTTCTTTGTATATGCATCTATATGCATAAGAATACGAGCTTCCAACATTGCAACAGCAGCCACCAACAAGTTTTGAAACGTGTGGTGAGCACGTGGTGGAATTTTCGGGCGATCAGATCTACCAGAAAATTTTTCGCGGAGATCAAGTATGACCCCCGAAATTGTCGGCTTTTGGAGGTTCGACCCAAATCTATTGATACCTGACAAAACTTGCACTGAGAATACAGGAATCCGGGTAAAGGACAACCGGATCGGTAAACCGGGAAACTATCTATATTTGCTATTATATCTCTCTCATTCGTAATGAGCGATGGGGGTATTGATAGCGGTATCCTTCCGTGAATATCCTTTTCCCTTTCCCACTCCTATACTCAAGGCCAAGGACCTCTGCTCTGCATCAATGCACCCGGCTACCTGGGATTGGTAGCTCGACCCATACACGGGTTGAACGCGAAAATGGTCGAGATCCCTCCAAATTTAGTTTGAAGGATATACTAAAACCTGCGATTGATATCCCCAAATTCGAATAGTCAACAGGCCTGACGGATTTGTCCGACGGGGATCGATTGCGTTGTATTTTCGGCTTCCCACTAGAGCTCCATGGAGGGCGTGCCGAGACTGATGGAGGGTATATGCCTGGTGTTGCTCCCCTCCCCTCGCGCAAAATAACATAACGTCGAACATTTTTACCTGCTGTAGGATTTGGATATCCGGATGTCTTGTTGGGGCTAGCGGTTAACCGCCCCGGGGTACTGAGCCTTTCGGGTAGTTAGCGGTACTCGCTTCCTTGATGGCTATCGATAGCTACCGTATACCACTAACGTTAACTACGGCTCAGGTGCTGATATTACGGACTCTGCCGCTATTCCGTGTGGCCTCTAACTAGCTTTTGCTCAGGCGCTTAGGCAGCAATACAATAGATTGCATCACATCACATCGCATCGCATCGCATTGTTATGCCACCAACATGCATTAGTATACAACAGGGCTGCGACTTGTAACCAACAAAAAATACAAATGATAGCATCATTTTCCATGATCCAAAGAGCAATTAGTGTACGCGTGATAGTTAGCTTAAGATAGGGAAAATCGGTGGAATATCATACCGCTAGGCCGTGAAGCCGGTACTGCCCGAGTGCGAAGTCGGGGTCTCCGGTGAACCTTAATACCTGATAGCGTTTATAGTTGGAAGCTTATGCATTGCATCAGAATTGGTTTCCACTACCACATATAGATGCTCCAACTCTGTGTTGTCTGGTAACTAGTTACCAACAGGATCTCGCAAGACCATCGAGACCCCAAATTCGTGTTGCACGGAGGAGCCGGAAGGTCACGATAAACACAGGTAGTTTCCGGGTAAACAAGAAGGGGATAGACTGTGACATGATTTAGAACTAACGTGTGTACTTTTAATCGTGGCACTGATTCTGAAGCGATATAGTCACACAATACGAAAGAGCGGACGAGTCGGTGTCGGCTGATTAGTAGCTGGATAAGTCGCTTTAACTAGTTCCAACGAATCGAAGGACTTCGAAAGGAAGGACGGGGGTTTTTTTTTTATTTTTTATTTTTTATTTTTATGTTTTAATTGAAGTGGTTGCATGAGAAAGAGGACTGAGAGGCGGGAGAAATAGTGCCAACCATATGTCGATATGTCAGATCATTGGGCTAACTTTTCGCTGAGTTCATGAACATATACACGGGACAGCGGATGTGGAAGATGGTTTACTTGACATCGGATCCAAAAAATTGAGCCCAGGATATTAGGCCAGTGAAAATATTCTAACGTAATTCGCTTCTTCGTCTATACATCTGCTGCTGTAATGTATTCAGATGGCAGTAATTTGCGATTTTTCATCTAATGAAGCTTCACGGCATAATACACATCAGGCATCAAATCTTGTATGGTTGGCTTAACACACCCTAGCATGCGCAGGAAGCCCGTAGCCACTTCAGAGCTAGTCGAAACCGTTAAAAGCCAGTAGGAACCAATGGGAACCGGTAGAAACTGATGGGAACTCGTGAACAGGTAACAGTTTGTGGGTATTGTATAAAATATTCACCAGTCCCAATTTCTGAGGAAACTGCCATAGCTCAAGGACCACCGTTAGGAGCTATTTCCTGGATTTGTAGTGATCGTCTAAGCTGGGACTCGAGACATATTTGGGTACGATTCCGTTTGTGTTGAACTGTGGCAATTATCGAGGTTCCAAAAAAAAGTGTAGGCTCAATGACAAACCGATGTTTGAACAGAGGGTTTTTGTTTTAAAACAAAAAAAAAAGAAGAACGGGCTCCACCGCGATTCGAACGCGGGGCCTCTCGCAAGATTGCAGGAACTGCGACCCAACTGTGGAAGGTATTAGTTTGATGTTCGTACAAGTGATGATTTGGAGTGGGGGTACTTTCAGCGAGAATCATACCACTAGACCATGAAGCCTGTGTTGTCAGCCTATCGATTCTTTTCTATTTGAACAGTCTTTGGAATAGGTCGAGGAAGAAAGAATCGAAATCGATCCTTCTCTACGCACCTGCGGCCTCAGTGCGCTATAGACCTATTGATAAAATGGATGGGAGTTCTCAATATCAAAGGAGGCATTTTTTGCCATATTCTCACTCCCGTATATTCTTATGGTCTATAATCATACGTACTAGCAGCTAATTATTAGTATAAGCTCTCATGGAATTGGTGCGAACTCACCCCAGGGAAATCCATATGCAAACTTGTCATGGATTTGCCGATAGCTTCCGCTTCGATGATACCTTTTCGTTTCTTTTCAACTGTAGTTGGGGGTCTAGGTAGTTCATCGTTTGATTCTTCGTAGAGCCGGTTCCCGAGGTCTGATCACCGGGATCATGGCTATCGATATCAACGAAAGACCCGTAAATATGCAAAGTTGGATTTAAATATTTGAAACTTATAAATATCTACCTGCGTAATTTCTTCCACTACATCCATTCTCCTGACTTTGGTCAACGCACAAGACAATAGCTCTAGCTATCTCGGCCACATCTTCAGTCACTCGTCCAATTCACCATATAAACATACGCCGGACACTACCAACTGGTACCAATACATATCAGAATCTACACCCAGCTCCCACAGCTTACCAAATGCCACGATACCATACCAGTTTATCATAATGCTAGGACGGGTTGGAATCAAATAATCGTAACAAAAGCTTGTATCGGTCAAGTGAGCGAGCAACGGCGCGAGGAGCATGAGCTCCGGTTTTGAAGGGCTAGGATGCTTCTCTTCGAGGTAGGAGCAAAGTCCAACCTTGGTTATGACCCCAATAACAGAATTTTTTTTGACGATCTACCAGGTTAGTAGCGTTAAAAGCAGCCAGACTCCAAACCAATATTACCCGTGCAGCGTCAACTAACATCTCAGCACCGTCCAAGTAGTTCCGTGGTGTTTGGAATGTCCTAGATTTCGATACGATGGCCATCGCATACCTGATCATCTTTATCCTTCGGAAATCAGAGAATTGGTTAAATTCTCAACTGAAAACCGTCTGCATGCGTATGACGTCCATCTCATGGCTCTTCCCCAGAGATAGTCCGAAATCTCAATGTTTCCTAAAAGTTATAAAACACGGCGGCTGGACAATTGCTGTCCGCGCAGCGGGGATAATGTGGCACCTCGTCAATGGTACGCATAATGACCAAGCCCTTGCGTGGATGAATAAAACCGTCGACTCGAAGGCAGGCTTGGATGCCTCCCTTTAGTGTCCTATACAACCACTACTGGATGCCCAGGAGACACAATCGCCGTCACTGTCACCGCCTGCGGCAGTTCCGCCTTTCCCCAGCCGGCAAGTTCCTCGATCTCGGAAAATTTTGCATTTATTGACGCCACGCAAGCGATGCTTGAGATGGCAACCTCCCTCCCGAACATTTTCTCAACGGTCTATAATTCCATATTCAACAACTCGTCTCCGACTTCGCCGGTTAACAGTTCGTATACTGGGGAACTGGCCGAATTGGTTCAGGACCAAGTCGTTATGCATATATGGAGTTATATAATTTCTCATCCAGACCGTCTTTAATTTTCAATTTTTTTCTTTGCGCTGGAGTGGGCTAAGGCGCAGGTCGCGAGTGGCCAATGTCTCCTTTTCTTCTGCGAATAGCTCCGTTACACACCCGCAAATTTCAATTAAAATGAATTATGATGATACTCACTCTAAACCAATATAATTCATCTGCTAGCATGTAAAGGTCTCGAAATTCTAAGTTCTAAGAAGATAATACTAATAAGAATAAAGACCGTAGTCTTCGAGCTCTGGGCTAACCGTAGTGCGATTTTTGCGGTCTGATGCTCTCTTGTGAATGTATGTACATGCAGCGCAAGACATGAGACCAATGCCATTTTCTTTGCTGGTCCCTCCGGACCGACCCATCCAAGAGGCCCCTGAGGTTGGTTTGACAACTTGAATGATCTCGCTGCTGACTTTGTGTTGCGACTTCATGCTTCAAGACCTAGGTCGACCTAAACGGTCTCCCGAAGCGTCACCAGCATGTCGGAATTCGACCTCGTTTCTGGCTTCGAGGAATGTGAATGGCAAATCTCTTGACCCGTATTACCACAGCCACCCCCAAACGCGCCAAGCGCCAAGCTTTCCTCAGCCAACCAATCCCCATGCCCTACAGTCGCCAAATTTTGTTCCCGGATACTGCGGATTGGAAATCCCAGTTACGAGACTTCGGAAACCGCAAGGAAGGGCTCAAACAACCAAAAGGAACCCCAAGGGTAGTTTTCCGGGAAATCGATCCTTGCGTCGATCATAAGGTAGCCCTGTCATTATCTCGTATATATCTACCCTGAATTCGATATTTGGGGGTACCCTCGCTTCTGAGGTGAAGTTATTGGCCGATATTAACAACGGAATATCGAAATTTGTGTGCTGTAGGTCCGTGAGCTTCGTATGGTCAGTTAATAATAGGAATAACGATGAAACATAACAAATCAAGGAACAGAATAGTATACTAGTATGGTAGTTTGTATACTAGAAGGGACAGTTCAGTGGGTCATGTGGCAGATACTAAGTTATGATCTTTGCAGGGTTACGGTTTGTCGAGTACGCGAGTGCGAATTCGTAAATACTATTTGCGTATATTTTCGTCCACGCACGAACCCTATCCCACGTGCTGACCACCATGGAATATTAATACTCCGACCCCTTTCCGACCCTTTTCCGGTCCGTAGGCGGGACCCGAGTATGTTCCATACCTATCATGGCTAGAGTGTTAGTTTAGTTGCCATACCCGCCTCGTCCCGTTCACTCGTCAGCTAGCCTACCCGGGACTGGGATTCTAGGGGCTCCACCATTGGGAGTATCTCGTCGCCACCCTAGCGAGATTTAAGTGGAGTCAGATGCAATTCACTATTTACCTATCACTTCCTTTCCGGCTAAATATTGTTGGGTACGAGTTTCCACTGAAAAGCACCTGGTTCGTCGATGCATCTTGTACGACATGTCGTTGTGCAATGTCCAGAACGCAGTTGTGGGGCTGCAGCTCGCCATGTGGACGGCGGAACTCTTGGTGTGGACCTTGTAAAGCTGTGCTGACGGGGATCCCTGTCTTCCCGGTTCCCCCACTCGTATACTCCGAAGACAATGCCATTGTGAATTCCTGATTAGTCGTTGCGGGCCCTTGACTCGTTTCTCTGTGGTGTTCTATTTCGTAAGCTAGACGTGTCGATTTTTGAGGCCGTCGGTGACATGCGGTGTCAAATTTAAACCAATTGACTCTGTGGGAATGACCATGTTATTAATTACAGGGTTGCTTCTGCATGCAACAGAAGAAACTCTATGAATTCCAGATCGATCCAGATATTACCCGTACATGGGAAAAATAAATTTCTGGACCAGTCGCACAAGATTGCTGACATCAGCGTCCAACCGGTTTTTCAAATGGTCAGCAATGGGGACTTCTAAGCTACCTCTTCATCGCGACCACGCCGATGGACCATACATTCCAGTCCCCCCACCGCATTGCTAAAGTCGAAGCCTACGGAGGTTTGATACTGCACTGTAACGGTCCCGAAAATTTTTCTTGTGGATATCTTATAGGGAACAACATTGAGGTACTTCGGTAGATGGATTTCGCGCTTAGTGAAATTGTCCAGAATTGGTTAAAGCGATGTCTGTGACAGATTTCTAGCACATGCATATTCGATGGGCTCGCGGGCTGGCTAATCTAAAATAATATATCCCTGACAGGGACTAGTGTACCCATACGAAGTAAACATAGGGCTATTACCGAGTGGCAATACGTTTATGTGAATCGTTTAGGTGTTTCGTAAGGTCGAAATTGTACATTCCGGTTGGTTAGGCGGCGTCGCATCCGAAACAGTTCTTTCAATAGTCCTCTTCTAGCTAGAGAATACGAATGGATGAATACTCTGATGAAGCATATCAACTCGGAACTTATAACGTCCCAAGTGTCAAGATCGTTGGTCTGTGTAAGTATTATAGACTCTAGAGCCCTTGGTCCTGGAATTTACAATATAAAGCGCCGGTTCAGGAAAATGTTTGAGATCTAAGCTCATGCGAAGTACTCATAACCTAGTGGGGCCAGGTTTAAAAACCCGTTTATAGATTTACGTGTGCGTTCTCGAACCCACAGAAACCCATCCACGTTTAGGCATGCCCCATGACCGCACGGGAATAAAATTTTGCTAAATTTACAGGCTTGAACCTTGCCCCAAGACAGAAAAAATATCTTCCCAGGTGGTAGGAAGACGTCTGAACCCTGCTGATTCGTCTGGGAAACCTCGGAATCCCGAAGTTTGCCTGCCACGGGTTGCACTCTGGAGCATGGGTCATGCTCTTCAGCGATAGCCCCCTATTATAGGCATAGGGTGTTCGTGACAGCCCTTCGTCATATGCAGTGAGGCTCTCGGTCCTCAGCCTGCTTCTAAGAAATGATAAGTTCATACTAATATATTTATAGCACGCACAACCGGTTGACCGGTTAACGGTTTACCACAACGAGGCCCAACCACAAGGCAGTATCACCCGTATTTCAACACTATTATTACTTCTTCCTCGTCCCGTTTAAAGTGACAAGGGTCGCACTGTCATCGATTTTCGAATGCTTAAGCTCGCACTCGTCCGTAATAAGATAAGGAGGTGGTATAGTACACGTTACTATAGTGGGGGCATTAAGACTCTTTGTAGAATCTCAACAACTACCACTTCCTGTTGTCACGTCCGATATCCTCTATTGCATATATTTTTTCGGATAGCTTCATGGGATGACTAAATTGGTGGCGTATTATTGTTTTCCGAGCTGACCAATACGAAATATCACAGGATCACTGAGAGAGGTCAACTGTCAGACATCCGTCTACCTCAGCGGCTCGTATACGAACTGTTGACGGGAAGATTGAGCTTCCAATGACGAGGGATTCTCTTCGTGTTCTATACGAGCCTGATTGCCCTCTATGTTGGAGTTACAGTTTATATGGTTATCATCACCGACAAGCTGCCAAATGAGTGTATAAAAGGCCGACCAAATCCTCCTCCATCATCGATATCATCCACAGCCATCAAAGCAAGCAGATCGAACAGCGAGCCTAATACAATCTCAAATCTTTCTATCTAGACAATATTTGCCACAATTCGACAGCGCTATCATCAAAATGTTGGCACCACTCGGTATCATGGTTGCTCTTGCAACCTTCCTTCCTGCTACCATGGGACACTGTAATTTATTCTCTTCGCCCGATTCATTTCCGTTCAGTTGCTAACTTTTCGTAGACACGTTCCAAAACCTTCTCTACAAAGGTGTCAAGTACCCAGACTACACCTATATCCGCCGCACTTTCAACCATATCTCTCACTTTCCTCTCTTCGATTTGAACTCTACCACAATGCGATGCTTCGAGGATGAGAACATTCCAAACCCTGGTACCCTCACCGTCAAAGCCGGTGATACCGTTGGTTTTTACGTCGACGGTAGAATCATCCACGAAGGCCCACTCGTCTGGTATATGGCAAAGGCTCCATCTGGTAAAACTGCCGCCACCATGGATGGTAGCGGACCTGTTTGGTTCAAGATCAACCAGACCACCCCTTATATCGGAACCACCCCAGCCCCGATCGAAACCTTGAAATGGCCACACTATAGTACGTTCTCCATTTCGCAACAGTACCGAAAAAACTAGTGAGATAGAGACTAATTTCACCACAGACGCAACTGAGGTCCACATGCAAATCCCTAAGTGCATTCCATCTGGTGATTACCTTCTCCGTGTCGAACACATTGCCATCCATATCGCTTTCCTCGAGGGTCAACACGAGTTCTTCGGTGCATGCGCGCAGTTGAAGGTTACCAATGGTCTCGGAACAGGTGCTCCATGGCCTTTTGCTCAGTTCCCAGGCGCTTACCGAACTGACGAACCCGGCTTGTTCTTGAACGTTCACGAAAACTGGGTATGTACCACATATATTTTCCCTATGGGAGATTTTAAAACAGGCTGCTAATATTGGGTTTAGGTGCAACCTCAACGCTACGAGGTCCCCGGACCACCAGTCTGGACTTGCTAAGGGAGCAGACTAGGAACTCCGGATCAGAGGCTGTAAAGGGCAGATTTGTCAGCTTCCGATGCCCTTTCGGCTAGATCGATATCAGAAAGACTGGTTAATTTTGGCGAGGATGTTGGATTGTGGACCAATTTGTGTTGTGAGTGTTCGGTGGTATTAATTAGATGGTGCGCGCGAGGTAAACGGAGGATAAGAGACGGATAGCGTTAGTAGAGTTAGATGTTTGCATTTTTGTAAGATTGAATTTAATTGATTTTTATAACCTCAATCCTTTTGTCCCTTGTGAGGATAACAACCCACGATTTACTAGCTACATCAGCTTATGATCTGCTGATACGTACGGTGCAGTATGATTATTTGTCGAGCGTAAGAACGAATGGAGGGCTCCCACATTGATCAATTATATCTATATTTCTCCCCCCTATAAAGCAGTGAGCTTAGTGAACTAAGCCTAGGATTCCTAGGAGAGCGCCAGCACCGCGAATCAGAAAATATTTAGCTATTTAGGTGGAGTGCTATATCGTTCGAAATATGTAATTACGTAACCATACAGAACGTCAATAACTTTAACCTCTAGTCTGGTTACCATCATTTAGATAGTGTAGCTGCCTGTCTCGATGATCTTGCTTTTTGGTAATGTTCAATAGGATCGGGCAACGCATCCACATCCTCTCGTACAACTACCCCCCAGTAATACATCAAGTCTAGGATAAGCCATCTCGTTGATAACATTATATGATCACCGTCAACATCGAAGCTGTTCCTGGATTCCTCACTGCCTATTAAGCCTTGGAAGAATTGTGATCGATAATACAAAGCCTCCCACATCATATAAACTTTATAATCTTGGTATCGGTGGAATACATCCGTCGACCCCCATAAAGAACCTGCTGTCCCGCATTCGCTATCGCCGCCAAATAGCCGACCCGATAAACCCACAGGCCCTTTTATTAGCTCTTCTCTTAGACGGTCGTAAAATTCAGGCGCTTGATCGTACGGATCAATCAATTTTTTTGGATGAAAGTGAGCACATGTATTTCGGATTACTTGGGTTCCTAGATCCAGCTTTCCGAAGTTCTCGAATTAGGAGGGGAGGTATTGACGCGGGTCGAGAGCCTCGAAAGTTCTTTTCGGGTCCGGAGGTAGCATTTGTTTTAGTGGACATGGCATCGGGGGTAGTATTTTGAGATATGACTGGGAGCTCGTTGACCTTGGTAAGGGATCGAAAAGGTCTAATAGCTTGGCGATGTCTAGTCAAGAGTTTGTGGTCGCATTTTGGAATGTCTATGGGGGTACGGTTTGAAAGAGTCAGCGGGGACCCCACCCTCAGGGGCGAAAAATAACCGCTTGAGCATACAGCCCGAAAGATTTTGCGAGACATTCTTGATAAATCAGGAAGCTAGTTTGCTGATATGTAGGCGGCCGCGGTTGTGTATTAGTGCTCAATGAGCATAAACGTAGAAAGGTATCTATTAAAGGGTCATAGGCTGGGTGGGGATTGTTCTGTCGGAATGGGCCACTCGGGTAGTTAGTGTTAGTGGTGAGAAGTTAGAACAGTGATTAGCTGAATCAATTGAGAGTTCGATTCTATTCGACGAGGCAATATTAATATCTATATATATAAACGTTCTCGGCTCCCAGGGTATGCCCACAACCAAATCCCTGCAATTATCCATATTAGGCTTCCGTTGCGCCCTGTGCGTTGTCCGGTCCTAACGCCGTATGCCGCACAGCTAGCTCTCTAAGCTTTCGATTCGAAGCTTTCCATCGTACCTCATACGGGGTTTTTTAAATTCTCGCATCCGCAGTTGCATTATCCAGTCTGCCTTGGCTGCGAATGGACCACCAACCCTGGTTTACCTTACGGATTTGAGTCGGTAGTGATGGTCGGTTATGCATGAGGGCAACCGGATAATTCTGCAAACCAGGATGCTTCCTCTTTCGGTACATATAAATTTAAAAGTGGCTGTAATCATGGATGATTACAACCCCAGTCATCCCTCAATGTGCTCACTGGTGCCTCAAAGCGCCTTCCAGTTATAATATAAACTTAGTATCTTTCGTGAAGCGTAGCTATTAGGGGGGATAGAGGTGCCGCGAGCCATGGAAAGATTCTAGAGGAGTATCGGGCAGAATGTTTAAATTAAAGATCCGTCAAATCGGTGGCTGGCTTGGTCAATCGAAGTCAGGTTAGGAAGATATCACTCTTAGCGGACCAACGGTCCGCCGTGTCTCAACCTTGGTTCGCAAGTTACTATTCTACGGTTCTAATGCGGAATCCAAATCTTGAGATATAATTTTCTTTTTCTTATTAAGTCCCTCATTACCCGTCTTTCCACGCGTGAACCGGTTCGACAGGGAAGGGGGCCAATTAAATGGGATACTCCGAATAATCAATCCCGGAATGCTATCAAAATCAACAGGTTTCTGTACACCATCGATGTATAAAAGGCCAGGGAGTTGTAGTGCCCGAAAAGTGGGTGTACAGAGGCAAGTACGAATAACCCGACCGCTGTGTAAGCATACTATACTACACAAGTAACAAAACATGAGGGCTATCCGTAAGAGCGTATGGCTGTTGGCCGCTCTCGCCCAGCTGGTACAATCTCAACAATCACTTTGGGGTCAATGTAAAGCCAAGCTCTTTTAAATCGGTCCCGACAATTGTATAACCCATTTGATGTTTTACTGACTTCATACTTTAAGGCGGCGGTATTGGCTATACTGGCCAGACAAAATGTGTGACGAGTGCGGTTTGTACCGAATATAATCCGTGTAAGTGTCCCATACCTCACTACGAGACTAGCGGAGGTGGCTGATTAGGCAATTGCTATACGCAGACTATTTCCAATGTATCCCCGGTACTGCTACAACCACAAGCTCGTCAACTACTACTGCAAAGGCGACGACTACTACTGCAAAGGTGACGACTACTACCGCAAAAACGACAACGACTACCGCAAAGATATCGACTACTACCTCTAAGACGACGACTACATCCAAGACGACAACCACCGTTTCAAAGACCACGTCTGCGACCACTACCGTTTCAAAGACATCGTCTACGACTGCTAAGACCTCATCTACCACGACAAAGATATCGACCACATCCGGATCCTGCCCGGCTGGCACGTTCACGCCTGTGTCCGCCTCGGTTGCATTTTCTAGTCTTATGCCTGGTATCAACATTGGAAATACGTTTGATGCAATCCCTGAAGAGACCAGCTGGGGCAATACTGTCACACCTGCTAATCTCGATACTATTAAGGCGCGGGGATTCAAATCCGTTCGTCTCCCCGTTACCTGGGAATCCCACCTGATTAACCAAAGTCCATCATTTACGATCAACTCCTCCTGGCTCGACCGTGTCGAGTTTATTGTCGACGAAAGCCTCAAGCGCGGGCTGTGGACTATTATCAATATCCATCATGACTCTTGGCAAACGTTCGATACTGGCGCTGCAAATGCAGACTATGCCTTGATGAATGCCAAGTTCTCCGCTCTGTGGTCCCAAATCGCAACCCGGTTCAAGTGCAAAGGTGAGAGACTACTCTTCGAGGCGCTAAACGAGCCCGGTGGTTCGACTCAAGCCCACGCTCAGCAACTAAACCACATGATGGAATTGTTCATGACGTCTGTGAATCAAGCCGGAGGCTTTAATTCTCAGCGAGTCTTGGTCTTAAACGGGCTTGGTATGAGCATGGATAAAACTGAAATGTGGTTCCAAAGGCCAAGCGTCTATCCCAATCAACCTTGGGGCCTGACCTTCCATTACTATGGTCCATACGACTTTATTTTCGGAGCCTGGGGCAAAACAATCTGGGGCACCGAAGAAGATAAAGCAGCCATTGAACAAGAGTTCGCCATGTGGAAAGGTAATTTCTCTAATATTCCTACGTTCATTGGGGAGTGGAATGCCAGCCCAAAGAACGTCGAGAGAGCAGCAGGATGGAGATACTATGATCATTTCACCAAACTCTGTATCAAGTATGGGTTCTCGCATATCATTTGGGATGCTGGTAATGATAACCTAAATCGTATTACGAATACCTGGTTCGAACCTGCCACACAGAGCATCCTCATGAACGCAGTCGCCGGAAATAACAATGTCCTGGCGGATAGTACTTTGGATGGCGGTGCAACAACTCAAGTGTCTTCCGCTTATATCTATCACAAAGTCGGTGATCCTGTCACAGACAAAACCGCATCGTACATAAACGTGAATGCACCACCAACTTACGTCAAGACATCTGGAGGAGTTGATCTCTTGGCTAGCGGAAAGGCATCGTTTGCAGCTGGATCGTCGAACACTGGCGTTGTTACCATCAAACAGAACTACCTTTCGACTCTAATCCAGAGTAATACAGCCCCTGGAGTTCTGGAAACGCTTGCCGTTGCCTGGCCTGCGGGAGATGAGCTCACGCTTAAGATCGTGCTTTATAAGGCTCCAACCATTCCTAACCCAACTGTCAATATGCAAACCAGTGGTGATCTTTACATCCCCGTTCAATACGCCGGCCTACCTTTCCCTGCCGCGGTTTATGGTGAATACGACGATGCGGCTAAAACTTATGTCTCGGACGACTGGACAGTTTGGCTGGGTCCCTTGCAAAAAGGAAGATGGGTTTCAGGCAACTGGGGCTACGATCCGAGCAACCTCATCTTATCCGAAAGTGGCCTGTCGAATATTAGGGCAAAAGCTCCTGCCGGTGCTACAAAGGCTATTCTTGCATGGGAGTTTTTCCCCAGGAATGGCTTTGCACCTGGGAGCAATGCTGTGAATATTACAGTTAATCTATAAACCATGTAAATAGGGGGATATACTAGCATAACGCGTGTCGTTTGTTTCAATACACTAACGCTCCTAACCGTTGAGGGCATAATACCTGTAATTGTTGGGCGAATACGGCGAATACGGCGACCCGGCCTTTTTGCATACAGTAGAAATCTACTAGATCATTGCAACTAGACGCTAAACTTGAGACAAAATCTATTTTTAGTTATAGGCAAAGCTTTCGCTGCTTCAAGGTAAGGATCCTGAGTTTGGGTTACTATCTAAGCTCTGACCATCCGCCGAAGCTTGACTACCGCCGTCTAGATGGGAGAATTCGGGGTCGCTGTTATACCGACCACCCCCCATATTTGATTGGGTATCTGGGCGGGGGAGTGCCAAACATTAAAGAATTCCTTCCTGGCCTGAGTCTATAAATGGAAGCATTCCTTTCGGTGATGGCCAGCGCGCTAGCGGTTTAAGGTTCCAGGCCGGCCAGGCTTTCAGCTCCGTGTAGGTGAAGGTTAGCTTGTTAAGAGCTGTTTCCTCATACTGCTCATTTAGAATTTGAGATCCCTGGCTGTCAACTGGAGTCAACTGGAGATTTGCTCTTCTGTGTTTGTGAAACTACACGGCTGCTCGAGATGACCTCTCGAGATGACCTCTCGCCTCGAGGATCTTCGAGGAGCCTAGAAACCCGTGTCGCATATCATGTGCATGCTTGTACGTCGAACTTGCTCGTTATGGAACAAAGGTGCAACGACAATGTAACGGAACCGAAAAACTACACGTCATATTTGACATTTAGGTGTAACACCACCCGGCTCGATACCTGACGAATCATGCGGAACGGGAGA
Organism: Arthrobotrys sinensis; assembly: GCA_036971225.1. NCBI lineage: Eukaryota > Fungi > Ascomycota > Orbiliomycetes > Orbiliales > Orbiliaceae > Arthrobotrys > Arthrobotrys sinensis. The sequence continues at coordinate 702,158 of JAJTTV010000014.1, read as the reverse complement.
GCAGACTGGAATTCTATTGAAGGACTAACATTTCATGGAACTGGCTAGGCCAGTGCAGAGAAGGACGTGAGAGTTGCTCAACGGACCTTCAGCTAACCAATCCGTACCGTCCTCAGCGAGGATGACATCCAGAGAACATGCCACCCAGAGTCAGGATCACAGTGAGGTCTTGATTTTAAACTGGTGGAAGACCAATTCAGTGAGCTTGACAATTGACAAATATACCTGCTACAACTGCCTCAACACACAATTTACAACGCGATAACAGAGCGAGTCCAGACCGCGGTAGCTAGCTAGTCTTGTAGGAAATCACGACCGTTACTGGTTGGTCATTTACGAGGCCAGGTTGGCCCAACCTCGTATGTTAGTTTGTGGCACCGATATCAACACATCGATTGTATACGCATGCTTTGTATTAAGAATCCTGTATCGGGTCACTATAATACGGACTAGACTTTTTATTTGCATAGTTGAGCGCTCTTAAGAGCCTCTTTTCGAGGGTGCGAGCGTATACTTATACCGTGAACAGGATTGTGTTGGAAGATCTAATAAATTCAATTCAGATACAGAAATGGGCGTGTCCACAAATAAAAATACATGTGTCAGGGGATATACATAAAAATGACCAGCTTACTTCTAAGGCAGCAATGGCGGCCTTGTAAGGGTTAAAAATCCTCTCTAGTATTGAGCATATTAGGGAACGCGCATTCTCTTAAGTTAATCGTTTGTCAGAAGCCAATCCTGTGGAGGTTAATACAAATAACACTGTTTTGAAGAATGTCTATGGCGTACAAGTATTAAAAGCATCGCACGCAAAGCTTCACTCGCGATCTATGGACGAGGCGCTTTGCACCAGGATGTCACATTGTATAATATAACCTACAACCCTCGCAATTATTCCTTCCCTATTCGGATAATCGCCTTCGGGGAGGCTTCTCTTGACATGGAACTAGTAACTAACGATGCGAGGGAGACAGAGTTGGAAAGGCTAAAGAGACTGCAACCAAAATTTAAAGACTTAATACATTATGCGACCTGATGGGATCCGTCTAGCCGGTAATATTGTAATTCGAAAGTTATATGTTTTTTATGCTAGGGAATAAAATTATATTGTGAGTTGGGAAACGGGGCCTTAATAAGCCGGCCGAGTCGCCGCAACATATATTGAATAATTTGCTGTTATTATATAGCGCAACGTTAAATAAAAGGCAGGGTGGCGTATGAGTTTATAATTGTCTAGGTCATTCGATCGGGGGAACTAGAATCATGCCCAGTCACACACAGTTCAGATCTTGCCGTTCCCCAACAAGAATATTCTACTTCAAGCGCCGGAAACGGAAGGTCCAGCCCCGCCACCAGAAAGTTACGAGACTGTGAAAGGTTAAGAAATCGATAGTATACACGGGGAACGATGGCATTTCCTACCAATCCAAAGATGAGCTACTGAATCTCCGTCGGAGGTTTAGTGTTACGGAATTAAAGTGATTGATATCGGCCTCAGATTCCTCATTCCGATTACGTACCGCTGGCAGGATGCAATAAAGCTAGCACCGCCAATTTACAACATCCACGAACTCCCGGAGATTCGAGCTTCCAAACATTATTATCGATATATCCTAGTAAAGATGGCGTTGCGGAGAAGTACATCTTTTACCGTTCCGATTTTGAGAAAAACAGAAATTGACCGGAAAGAATATTTCCGTACCCAACGATGAACAAAACGCAAAGATTAATTGTAGTAAATAAAGTGTTTAGGTTGGAGTTAGGAGTCCGATTGGAAGTCTGGCATATATAGACGTGCCTCTGTGTTAGAAGCGCAAAACGCAGTGCTCAAGCCACAATAGCTAGCCAATATCCGCAACCTTATTTTTTTATTGCGGCTGAGCCTCCCACCGCTGCCAGTCATACACGGGGTTAATCATTTATCAAAGTTGGTTCTGTGCGTATAGCCAATAATATGGCATAATAAAGCAGCTCGAGCTAGCTCTAGGGTAACATCCCGTGGCACTGGAGGAATACAGAGGTGCACTAGTGATTTGAGCGACTCACAATTTGGTAGATTACACAGCTTCCGTGATTGCCCCTCCACATACATGCATACTTACGCACTTAAGTCTTGAGAGTCGACAATTTACCGCTCGTTAACAGGGCCTAACCCTTTTATAAACCACGATTGAAAAGATCTGTTAGCTTTAGCGGATCAGCCATGCTCGGCGTTGCGTGTTGATCATTGACTGGTCGTGATTTATGGCTGCGTAGAACTATACCTGGTCCACGAATGCAGGAAGAAGAGATCTCTTGTTCACCTCGTCGTCTGTCTCTCTTCAGCTAGTTTTCCTCGCGATTCCGTCATTAAGATCTTTCGGATGTTCTCTTCCAGCCATGGCTACCTCGGCGGCAAGTCAGTCTCAACATCTCACGGATGTCGTCAATCCAGAGGTGGCTCAGTATTTCGAACGAACAGGACTATTTGGACCGGCGGTAAACAATAAAAGGAAAATATCCGCCTCGACAATCTCCCCTAGCGGTAGTTCATCGAGCGGATCCTCTCGAAGATTCACCCCCATCCATCTAATAGACGGGATAGAACAATTTACAGCAGCAACTCTCACCGAACCAACGGAATACATTGAAATACCAGTCAAGCTCGAGAGCTCTGAAACCCTGGAACTCATGGGGTTCTGCTCGGATCGGGCGGAAATGATTATGAATCTCTGGTTGACGATCCCAGATGATGCAGAAGGTCCGCGTGCGTTTTTAGACTTTACGCTGGAGTTTATAAAGGATCCAGACGATTTTAAAGACGCCTTCAGTGAAACAGATAACTGGGAAAACTCATTAGACCAGCTTGGCGTATCGGCGAAATTAAAAAAGGCGATCCTAATGCCCGAGTTTCAGGATATTAGGTGTACCGCAAGCTGCCAATTTTGGGTGCGGAAGCGATTGAGGATAATTACTACGCTCTAGAATCCTTAAATCAAGAGTTGAAGGAAAAAGCAGGCTATCTCAAGTCGATTAATTTTAAGGGAGGGGAAAAGAAAAGACTACGCAGAGCAGGCTCCGTGAGCAAGGCCCCTTCGTTACCATCTCCGACAAGCCGGAAACAGCGAAGTGGTGGAGAGCGGCCCTATGACGGAACTCGGAGCTACCCCGGTGCGGATTCGGATCCCACGGCTGATGCTAATACCGCCTAATATCCATCCTACGACGGTCTAAGTACGCCCCCCAACCAGACCAGACAGCCGACTGAATCGACAGTGCCGGAGCCACCAAGCTCGACAGAGTTTTTGGGCACTAAAACAAAACTCTATAGAGCTAGCTCGCTGAAGCGAGCGCTGCAATATTACGATTTAGCTACAGGCGAGGCTTCAGATATACTCTTTGGCAGTTTCCCAGGAGACCTTTCTGGGCGAGCGGTCCTAACATATTGGACACCTCAAAAAGAAGTTGCTGACAGGTATGCTATGTGGGGAAAGCATAAAACCCCTCTAGCTCAGCTGACTATTACCGAAGTAGAAGTCTCAGAAACGCTCGTGTCTCGTCTAAACCCCCTCTCCGTTTGGGGTATCAAAGACGGAAAAATTAACCCGCATTTCCAACGGTACACATTTCTGTGTAGGCGGGGGACACCCCCAAATCTATTCCGAATCATCTTAGATATATTGATCAAGCCGATATGATAATTGCAAACATATTGAGACATCCAAGTGTGACCTACGAACGGATGGATAGTGATGGATGGAAAAATATCAAGATTTCGGACCTACTTAAGGTAGAAATAGACAGCGAGGAGAAGATGGCGATTCAATGGGCTTTCAAAAGTACGGAGGCTCAAAGACAGTTTGATGAGCACTGTCATGGCAAATTTACGCAATACAACATGTACCGGCTCACCATTGCTGCGGTTATTGCTGGAATCCAGTCCGATGATAATGTTAGATTCGTTGCTGACGCTGAACCCGGCGATAAGGGTTCATTCAAGGACGGAACATCGGCCGATCCAAGTCACCCATGCGTCAGCAAAGAATAGTTTCCGAGTGGAAGGTAATTCATCGGGTTCGGGATAGCTGGTACCCTAAGTAGCCATTAGTAAGGGGTGTTTGGCAACGTTTTTGCGGCACATATGAGCTTGTTTATCACTATGAGGCACCGACGTTACCGTACGATTTACTGGCGTGTTTTTTCACTCATTTTTATCGAAATGCATATCCTGTTAACAAGACCAAGGAATGACCACACCATTTAATGTCATGTGTAAATAGAAATGTCATTTCTGTCATTCTGTACTTTCGGCGATTCCAGTAAAAAATTTAAGTTGTATGAACATTACCAGAGTAAATGTGAGGAAAGGGATGAAGGTTTGGAAAAAGGTGCATCTTCCTCCGAAGAGATGTTAGCTTCGGGGGCGGGAAACTAATGCGTAGATCTACACCAAAGCGCCCCCTTCCCGCAGGATTCCTCTTATCCATTCCCTTGTTTCATCATCTTTCACCTCTGCTAAATCCACTGTACGACCCGTTTTATGATGCGATCTCATATCTTCGCCAGGCTTAACATCCTCAAACGCCATTTTTCCGTATATAACTCCCAAACAGAAATTGCTAAAGCGTACCAATCGTCGATTTTCGTAGGTGGTACATAGCGATCCCGCATTTTTTGGTGATACCGGTCGGTGGAACTCCCGTCCTCTTCATCATCTACCAAAGATTCCCATACCTCAACGTCTTCAGTTACTGGTCGTGCGCATTCAAAATCGCATAGACGTATTTTGTTATCTTTACAAATAACAAAATTTAACAACTTAAATGTCACCATGAACCATGTTGTATTTCGTATGCAGTTCTTCCACGACGGCGATCATTTCAGTTTTGATTCTAGCCTTTTCGGATTCGCTCGTAATCTTTTTGATGTAATCGTCGAGGGGTTGCGCGACCTCCATTACGAGACCGACTTTGCGAGAGTGGTTGTCTGGGGGGACATCGAATTTGATGATATGGCCGTGCACCTTGACCCCGCAATCTCCTGCGAGTTCTGCCATTGCTATTTCTCGAGGCTCGACAAAGTATTTTATCGCGAAGCCTTTGTATTCATAAATAGGATCAATAAGAAACTTGCGTGAGTCGAGGTCGGATAATTCTGGCAGCGGGTTCTTCAAAATTCTGCACCCATGAGAGTTGATCTCGTAGAGATCATCCCATAGAATGTCGTTAGGCTGCATTAGCATCGTAGAGGGTATTTAGTGCGATAGTTAAACGAACAATGTCAGTGGGCGTATGTTGGGAGGGCGAGAGGCATAAATCTGCGTTGCTGGTATTTATATGTGTCCTCTATATATAGAGTGATATTCCCTCGCATTTAAATATTTGCATATTTGCGGCAGTTGAAGTCCGCCATGATACGAGCCAGCAACCTTCGACCAACGGTCGACAATTTTATTCGACAAGGTAACTGGAGTTTCGGTATCACGAAGACGGCTTCATCCCATAAAAAATGACTAATTTGCATCATCTAGTCGAGACGATGCGCTAGCAATATATACTGAACACATCATAGAGAGAGTATGAATAAAATAAGAGGATATCTTCCCAATACCAAGGTACTATCCCGATCGCGTGCCCTAGTACTGGATAAATTTTCAGATCTAGTTCCAGGACTTCCATTCTAGAATTGCCATCACCAAGATGTCGACGCTCGCATAACTATCTATGCTGCTCAGTCATATCTTTTATAAGTGGTACTACCTTTCGCATTATATTACCTACTACAACATATAATAAGATCAAACACGGCGACGCGGAGATATTGGAAGCCTATATATCGCGGCATTTCAGCGAGACTACTCTCACCCGACTATATCCCGACCTAATCGTGGAATGGTTGTGATAAAAGAGAGCTTAATATAGCGAGGCCGAGGTCCAAACCGATCCCGGTCCACCTATGCGTTGTACACATTGGGCACATTGCATTGTGGAAGATATTTACTCGGTACATCCTTGGTCTGGAATATTCGAATCGAACAATGGGTGGCTTTCTGCTCTGGTAGTTAGCGGCTCATTCACAGAGCCGGCTCAATTGGTTGAAGACAAACGAACCTGCAGCGGTTCTATCGCTCTTTCGGTGACAGTGCTGTGTGATTGGCGAGCCACGATGCCCAGATGTCCCAAAGTGGATGCCAAGCGGTAGAATGCTTAGTATTTTCCAAATATATGTCATGAGATGCAAGCCTCGTTGCAACCCACCAAAGAATCTGCACCCTCGTGTGCCGCAACATGCATTTTGCAATTTCACTTTGCACGCCCGGCATCCGAAAATTTAAAAGTCGTTAAAACCTTGGGCAGCGAACCATGTTTCCCCAGGAATTTGTTTCTTCTCCGCACTATCGTCGAAGCTTTCTCCAAGCACGGGTGTTCTATCGCTGGCACCAGCCGACATAAACCATGTTCGGTTCCTCTCGCTTCAGCCTTTTGGTCGTTGCTTTGCTCACGTTCGTATCATTCGTTACCGCACGCACCGTTATTACAAGCCAAACATGCGCCACTCGTTATTGCGACGCCCCACCAAAGAAAGTATATAAAGTCACGAAAACGGTTCACAAAACCGCGCGATACACGGTCACACGATGGAAGACGGTTTCTAAACCAAGATCCACACGTACCGTTAAAGTGACTAAAACGGTCACGTCGCAAAGATACTCCACTGTTTGGCAGACTACTAGTACCACTAGTTTGGTCATTATCTGGATCGGAACGTCTACCCATACCCGCACGGTCCACGCGACATCGACGAGTACCACTAAAACCGTCACTTTGCCAGAGTCAACCTCGACCATCACCACCCCCTCTGTGACTGTCCCCGCTCCTTCGGGGTTTATAGCCATAGTAGATGACCCCATCAATGAGGGAATAGAGGATGAACCAGCACCGCCCCCATGGTGGTCAAATGGCCGCCACCGCCGTAGTGCGGAGCCCGAACCCGAGCCCGAGCCAGCACCCGCGAAGGGGAAATATGTGACAGCTGTGACATGCACCAAGACATTGCTTACAAAGACCGGCACGAGTGATCTCTGGAAGACAACTACAAAGGCAGCAGCTACCACTACCAAAACGATCGTATCAACAAAGACGGTTCTGCCACCTATTATTACCACCACAAAAACCACTACAAAGATTACACGGACAACGACCAGCGCGAATAAAGTCGTATTCGCGAGCAACACATTTACACGCACATTAACCTCCTATACCGACACTACCACTTATCTATCAACGGTCACAACAAACCTCCCAGCCCCAACCTATTACGAGTCTTGTGGCACCAAGAACAGAAGTCCACCGCCTGAGTTTAGAAGACACTGGACCGTAATCGATGCTGGCCCCGACCCAGGTGAAACGATCAAAACCATCTGGTCCAATGGAACCTCATACGACTGTTGCGCAGCCTGCCACACCTACAACGAAGGAGGGGTATGTATCGGTAGCATATGGCGCGCCCAAACTTGGTGGGGAGAGCTGCCGTGTTGGTACCCCCCCGAATTCCCCGACCCAGAACCATGTCCCGAGTTTACTACCAAATGCGAGCTCATTATCGCGACGTCGGATGAACCGTCTCAGTGCCATATACGCGGGTATAAGATGATTGAGACGTTAAAGGATAAGGAAGCCATTGTCAGTAACGGATTAAGCTGTCCGAGATGGCAGTTCGGTGGGTTTATAACCAGCTGGTGACGAGACTGTGTCTTGAGTTAGTACCGATATTGCTTGGCTCTATCTTATGAGACCAGGTTTATCTAATCGGGAACCAATGTGAGTAGGATTTAAAAACTTCCAAAGTTGATGTCCGTCATAATTTTGTTAGTTGAGTAATGTAATACGACAAGAAAATGTAATCATTAGCCAATTGACAGTGTTTTCTCTGATCACCACGTTAAAGCCGAGTATACAAGTGCGTTCAATAGACTAAGTATTGTGTCAGCGATCAATGTGTCGGGGGATTGGATAGGACTGGTCTCATCGGTTCCAAAGCTTTGTGTTAACATGTTATGCTGTCATGAAGGAGCTGATGAGGAAATAGTGCTTCACCACGAAACACTTTGACAAGGTGTGTATCGTATTACAGGACTAGTTGGTTAGATCAACAGGACCAATTAGATCAGACGTAGAAAAATATATGTCATGGCAATATGGATGGAAGGTTCGAGATGCAAAAACATGCGTTCCTTGAAGTCTCGCTATCAAAAATAAACCAAGAACATGCAAGTTCGCTTACCCCTCTTCGCTGAATCACACAGGGATACCTGGCGGTGGATATGCCATTGACATGCCATTGATAAGGTCCGCACCCCCAACGTCTCGTGTCGCTGTCATATCTTATACGAGCCACTTCGTCGCCGGGATCTACACCACTCCAAAGAAACGCAGAACATTCAACATGGTAGTATGCCCGTGACCTAATGTATTCCTTAGCGGTGCAGCGAATGCATTACTCTTAGATCGTTAGCTGTACGGTAGGGCGACCGATCCAGGGAGACTGAATATGCACCAAATGTATACACTAAGCTAGAGTGCACCCTGCGTATTGATATTGAGACATATCGGTAGCAGTGATTCCGCCAGCAGAACAACAGCTACCAAGGCTTGAAAATATCGACCTGACACGAAACTGGCGCAGACACTGCGCAATCCAAAGGAATTCATACAGTCACCTATTTGGGGCATGACAAATTTTAAGGGGCAGGAATAAAAGTGCATGTGGGCACAAGTTTAGTACCCAGTGATGCAATAATAGACGTTCATATTTTAACTAAAAGATTGATTAAATAGTGCGGATATCGTCTAATTTATAAATTTAAAGATTTTGATGAATAGGTTTATTTAATAGCATACCGAAGTGCGTTAATATTCAAACGATCAATTTGATAGTAATGGTTAGTAATACGATGGAGATAAATATCGATAAGTTGACCGGAAGGGTATTAGAATAATATAAATGCTGCTTAATTTAAAAAAATCCTCCCGAATGTCTACCTGGATGATGGCGTATTATGGTGTAGTTTATTTGGAGGATTAGCAGCTGTTAATTTAAAATGAGTGTAGATAGACATAAGAGGCTACATAATTCAGGACTCATGAACCAAGATTGGGGCCCGGGGGAAGAGATAATATTGGTATGGTGGTATCTGTGGTTGGTGATGAACAAGAACAGGAAAGTTCGTGGGTGGCGGAAGGGTAATAAGAATAAACCTAGTTCTATAAACCTTCGCCGCGCCCGCCAGTTCTATAGATTGAAGATGCCATAACGTAACTGAGAATTTTGATGAGGTTGTTCAGGTTTGGGTACCTCAATTATCGATTAAAAGTTGTATCACTTCAGCGGTTGTACCTATAGTAAAGAATGGCCAGATCTCCCCAATGTCAACACCGGCGCCAAATCCAACGGTTCGACGAAATAATAGCGTTATTGCCTCTGCATATCCGATCTCGGAGACTAAATGCGCGGCTTTCCAGCCTTTAACCGTATTTCCGATGACATATGTGCCGAGGCTCAGGAGCCATCGTGTCAAGGCCTCATGTCCACCGATGACTGCCAGTTCTAGTACAGTTATGTCGTTACTCGTAGTTTTGTTCACATCTCCTCCTGCTTCCAAGAGGAGTTGCACAACTCTCTGGTGCCCCTTGAGAGCAGCACAATGCAATGGTGTCATCCCAATTTCATTTAAAGCCCCTGTATTGGTCTCCTTCTCCAGTAGCAGGCGTACCACTGCTTCGTTCCCATTGCTCGCAGCCCAGTGCAGGACCGTCCATTCCCCAAGGTCGCGCTGAGGGTCGCATGCCCCATTTTCGAAAAGCATTTGCACTTTTTCCACGTCGGTGTCGGCTAACGATGCAGTGCTGATGGTTCTTGTTTCGTAAGCTACTTTCTCCTTCAGCAGGAGCCAAACTACGGGCTCATTTTCCGCATCAACTGCCACGTGGAGCGGCGACCATCCTGAATCATCTGTTGCTGTTATATCTGCACCGTCCACCAGGAGCCGCTGTACCAGATGTATGTTTCCAGAATGTGCAGCTAGATGTAATGGTGTTATGCCCATGTGATCTTTCTCCGTACTTAGTGCGTTATGTTGTATTAGAAGCGCAGCTACGCTGTCGTGTCCTTTGAGTGCCGCCAAATGCAAGGCAGTCATTCCGCACTCGTTCTTCGCGTTGACATCTTGCCCTCTCTCGAAGCAAGTCAGCACCGTATCCTCGTCTCCATAGAATGCTGCTTTGTGCAGGAGATCCCAATTTGGGTCCGATCCTTGGGAGTTGGTCTCCTCTTCCGCAGCCAAACTCTCACTGTCAGTTTCTGTGTCTGATTGCGTGCAGTCCTCATGTTGAGGGCCATTGCTTCCTATCTCATCCATTGAATTCGATCCCATAGGTTGCCTTGGGCCAGTGCTGAGCACATTCCCTATTGCCTGTATGTCCTCGCTTTGCTCTCCTGTTTCCGACTGTGACCCAGTTGTGCTCTGGGGGATAATATTAAGTACATTCTCTCTCGACCTCAGCAGGTCCGCAATCTCCTCATCAAGATCTTCTCTTTCGAGGGCTAGATCCAGTGCAGTGCGTCCTTCGTTATTCTTCATGGACACATCCGCGCCGTGCTCTAACAGCAATTTTATTACCCCATAACCCCAATCCTCATGTTCCCCATCGAAGGCCGCGTGAAGGGGTGTCATTCCCTCATCATCCGGTACATTTACGGCTGCTCCATTTTCCAGCAATAGAAGGATAACTTCTTCAGAGCCATATAAGGCCTGATGTAATGCAGTCTCTCCACGGTTGGTCTTGGCTTCGGTGTCAACGCCGTAGTCTAATAAGAACCGTACTACATTTGTCTGGCCCGATGCTACGGCAGAGTGAAATACTGTATTTCCGAACTTATCTCGTGATTCAATATTAGCCCCCTTCTCGAGCAGTAGTCGTAAAATACTTTCATATCCCGACATAGCCGCGATATGAATGGCCTGATAGTTGTCACCGTCTTGTGCCACAATACTACCACCTCTTTCAAGTAGCGCCCGCACTACCGATTCGTGGCCTCCCCAGGTTGCCAAATGTAACGCAGTCCGTCTGTACCGATCGCTAGACTCAGTATTGGCACCTTTATCAAGTAGGATCTTGACAATAGTGACGTCCCCCTTTCTAGCCGCCTTATGCAGTGGCGTCTCCCATTGGAAATCTTTCGCGTCAATGTAAGCGTTTCTCTCAAGAAGGAGATGAACAACTTCGGCATGTCCATTGACGGCTGCTGCGTGTATTGCCGTTGAAGTACAACTCCGTTTTGTCCCGACAGGAGTCCCGGCATCCAAGAGTACCCGAACAATGTTTTGTAAGTCGTAATAAGCAGCAATCCACAAACCAAGAGCACCCTTAGAACTACTCACACGGCGTTGGCCAAAGTGCGGGTTGAAAGCGTCAATACGTATAGCCCGTATGGCACTCAGTAATTTGGCACCATTCTTGATGAAGTTTAACACCGTATGCTGGATTTCCCTTTCTGGGTCACCACGAGTGTGGTGGCCCCAGTTCTCAGCTGCGTAACTATACAGCGGGTTGTCAATGAGTAGCGCCTTAAATCCCTCTGCATTTTGGCAAAAACCTGTCTCAAAAATATGAAACGAGAGATAAGTTAAGCAAACCTTCGCGATATCTATCTCCGCTCCTCGGAACCAAATCTCATGCGTTCGCTGGAGGTAATCTTGTGTTGTATAATGGACCAGCCGTATAACGTCACTCTCTTTGTCAATTGTGACTAACCCTGCGCATACAGAGATGATGTCTTCAAGATCTGGAAGATTATCTTCGTCAAATTCATAATTGCTGTCCTCTACAGCAAGCGCGTGCAGAAGCTCTGCTGTAGTTAGCGGCCTTTTCGCGAATGTAATCCACGACAGAGCTGCATTGGCGAGCTGTTGGAAACCTGGCTCTTGGCATCTTATCCTCTCCATAATCTCTGCATAGGTCTGATCATATGCGCCGGAGCCTTTGGGGAGGCTGTTCAGGGCTTGTTTAATTAGCTTGGGCTTCACCTTGTCGATTAGAGAGCTGAGATGAAGCTGAGCAAGAAGAAACCTAAACGAACATTATTAGTACTTTTAGTTCCCTGTCGTAAGAGGGTGCGAGTTGGGCCACTCCTTGAACACATCTATGATACACAGTGGATAGGTGAAATCTAGAACATACGAACATCTGCTAGTGGGCGCATACGCATACGTGTGACTGAAAATATGCACAAGCTGAGCATTGCGGAAAACAACTTCAAGGTGCCGAGGTTTACAGAGGGACGGCTGCAATAATAGCGTACTAACCAAGAGCTGGTGCATTTATCGTTGAGTTATGAAAATAAAGAGAACCACTCACATTCCATCGACCGCTTTAACAATTGCAGCCTTAATTTCTTCTTGCAAAGCCGAATTACGGCGGACAAAGGATGGCAGTAGCGATATATTACCGTCTATATATCGTTCCACATCTTCATCAAGAGCACGAATCTCTTTCGATATACATCCTTCGAACCGCCTGACGATCTCCAGAATGGGTCTCGCGGTCGCAAAGATGTTTGCCGCGGTCTTATCTTGTAAGCTGAAAATTTCGGATAGGAACCTCGTTCGGCATCCATCGGATACTTGACATTCGTCGAGTGCGTCGATAATAATGAAAGTTTTTGAGTAGGTCGCGGTGACGGAGCATAAGACCTTTGAGAGCTCATCAAACGAGAGGCGCGTTCGTTTGGGTCGATGATAGTTATAGAGGATTTTCAACTCTTGAGGTAAAGAAGGCTGTTGCGAAACTAATTGTTTGAGGAGGATCGCAAGGAGGTCCTCAGACCTCTGCTCGCCTTGCCGCCGGAAGTTGCAATAGATATATGCAATACCAATGCTACTGTCGAGTTGGAATCTTTTGCTAAGCTCATCGATTACGATAGAGGTAATTATTGTCTTCCCTGCTCCAGGGATCCCGGGACAGAACAGTGTCTGCTTGCCCGTTATCAGCCATTTCTGAAATTCATCCGAATCTAGGAGCCATTGCCCGGTCCCAGCCTGCCGCCGACTAATAAAGTCGTTTTGCTGAGGAGCGAAATCGGTAGGACTAAGCCAGTCGAGAATTGCTTCTCGCTCTTTTGCGGCTTCCAGGCGATTCTGGCGCTCGTGCAATCGATCAACACTCTCTCTTACAGTTGAATTTACCTGCGCCGCGGCTTGATGTTCCTTTCTCGCCTCTTTGACTTCTTTATAAATGTTTGCCGTGAGTGCTGCAGAATCAAGTGCGACCATACTATTTAAAGTTTGGCATTGTCGATGAAGGCTTTCAACCGCATGCCGGATGTCTTTTGCCAGAAAAGCGGCTTTTAGGCGCTCCCAGCCCCCTCGATGGCCGTTGAGGCTCTTGGTTAACTTCCTAAGCAGATTTTCCAGTTCTCTGCGGCAGTTAAATATCATAACTTTAGTATCCGTCGCCTGGGAGGCACCTCCCGGGTGAGAAAGTATTGTCGATGGCCGACCATGGAAGGCGTCTAAGAAATTTTGGTCGAGGATGAGGTTCGTATTGGTCTCGGAGAGGACCGTTTTCAGAGCTTGCAGCTCGCCTACGAAGTTTCTGGCGTCCGCAGGCGCGTCCTTCCAGTCGAATCCGTACTTGATACCGACAGAAATGATCTGAGTCGCCACACCAATAACACCAATGATACCGAAAGGATCAGCCATATCGTTTTGATGTAGTTAAGCTTTGTAGTTAACGGTTGTGAAAAAGCCAACTTGAATCTCTACCTGCCATTTATAGTATTAAATCTGCCCTCGCCCCTTCCAGCAATTTGCTTGAATCCTTCACTCCCCAAAAGATTCATGATGTCGATTCAGGATTTGGCCTTGCATATTCCGCGTTCTTGGCGAATTGGTAACGAAATGTATATACCTCGCCGCGCGCCGCACTGCACCACCTACGCTTCATCGAGTCTGCAAGTCAAATTTCGGCGTTCTTCACCAACTAGCCTCCAATAGCGCTCTTGCGCCTTCTCTTGCCTTCATGGCCTACAATAACATCGGACCCGCGACCTTTCACCGGCTTCATACCATAAGGCTACTTATTAGGCTGCTTATTAGGCTAAATATAAGGCTGGGTGCCAGCATTTGACACTCTGTTTCGTAGCGCGTAGAATATACTCAGCCGAGGCAGCTAGAGCCCTCCAGAAGATACAACAAATCCTAGCTCCAGGAAAGCCAATCACCTACAAGTGTACCGACCTATTCAATGTTAATGTTGGGCATATTGTGCAGCTATCTGACTCCAGGCAGCTCCGATTGAAAATTTCGAGCCTGTGCATGTGGTAGCGTGTTGCATTTCTCATTCCGGATGTTACACGAGATGCAAGTGGCCAATCAATGCGCGCGAGCGACCAACCCATGCGGGAGAGAAGAACATAACGTTTACGAACTGACTGACGCAGGATCTGCTATCCTGACAAGGATGGCGAAGTATGATGGGTAGTTGCGCCTCTGCTATTCGTTCTGCGAAATATGCCATGCGCCGGGGAGAATAACGTTATATTGGTATCAGACCCTATCAGACCCTTGCCTGTGCTTAGTAGATTCATTGAGGAGGAAAAAGTTGGTTGTATCGAGGTCCGCTGTGATCAGGGAAGCCGATGGAGGTAGGAGTATGACGGCTTGGAGCAGGTTGGAGGAATCGGGCCGCTCATACCAAGTGGGTGAGAAATGTGGAATTCAAGTACTACATTTGGAAGAAAAGGAAAAGGTATGCTGGCAGGGAGTAGTATTCGGAGGAGCAATCGGATTTGGATCTTCCCCCTGGCGCAACTACGGCAATCTGTTCGAGGAGGTACTACTACTACAAGTTTTTTAATTGAAAGGTTGTCACTTCGTGGAGGCTGGCATACAAGACTAACCGAAAGCTTAGTCTAAACCTGTTTACGGTGTTTTGTGGGGGGTGCGTCGTCATGAGTGTGCGATTGTGCTGACCAAAACAGCATTGGGTTCGGCTTTCGAGCTTTGCTAAATTCGCATATCAGTTACAGGGTGCCGAATTTCCTTTTCAGAGGTAGCATGTTCTAGTGGGTTGTAAGAGACTGCGGTCACACAAGGGTGCTGAATTAGCCCCTCAACCCGCCCCTCCCGCTGGTCGGAATGCAATGCCGGGGTAGCCACCGGCAGACGTGCCAATGAGGATAAGAGAAAAAGGTCTCGGCGAATCAAATCATAAATCAGATGAGGTTGATGGGAAAGAGTGTTAGAGAAGATGGTGATGATGATGATGAGATGGGTGAGAAAAAAAAAAGAAGCTCGGGGACGACACAAGTCTTTATTTAAGAACAAGACGATGCAAAGACGACCTGGTCAATCGGCGGCAGCGTGCATATGATGCCTGGAAGACGAGAGAGAACACAGTTGTTACTCACTTCCTACGGAGTTGGTTGCTCCAACGGGCCTGGTCCTAATCTTCCCGAAGTGGATATTCGCCCTGAAGTTGTCTGCCATTGTCCCGTTGCTGCTGGCTTGCTGCCCCGCTGTTTGCTGCCCCGCTATTGGGCCAAGACCACAGAACGCAGCACAACACAATAAGCCAGCAGCAACACATTACGCTTCATGCAATCCGTCCAAGTCGATACGACGAGCATCTGAATACTCCTCGATGACTCTTCTAATGAAAAAGCTCCCCAACGGCGTTTTATTTTTAGATCCGCCAAGTCCCTCTAATCACATGCTCATGCGTCCGGATGCTCACTTCCCCCCTGTCCTTAGATATCGCATAAGCGCAGTGCCGCACAATGGGCTGGAGGACTGTGGCTGATACGGCGCAAGTTCGCGGCACAGGCTTACATGCGATAGCGCTTAACCTTTTACAAAGACCCCAGCCTGCCTTCAAATGAACTGATAGCTGACAATTAAATCGATCTTGGAATCGTAGAGCCTTGTCTTAGCTTGGTTTTAGCATCCTATCAACTCTTATATCGCTGCTGCGATGCGTCTGCCGAGAATTCAATATACTAACAATCTGCCTCGTGGGATCCTCGCCTTCCTGGCTGGTATTGCTGGCGGCCGCTGGATTAAGTAGCTATCCAAATAGCTAAGCTGGTTATAAATATGGTCAGTAATTCACCATGTTTCGGGCAGAAAGAATTAGTAGTAGACTATACATCTTCCAGAGCTCACAAGGCCAAATACCTCGCGTATATATACATATAATCTCGCCTATATCCTTACACATTACACTTCAGCTTAATACACACACGTCCGTCGAAACAGCAAGTTTCTTTTTCTCGTAGAACACAAGTTTCACGAACCCAAAACAAAAAGATCTTTAAACAATGTCCACCATAAACTTCAACGACCAATCATGCGCCATCCCCTGGACGAGGGAGTATCCCAATCGTTGGGTCAGCTGTGCTGCGAATATCGAGAGATATCAGCCCACACAGGAGAATACCGATGAAGTTGAGATGTGCTGTAACGAGAATGGTGGTAAGTGCCCGCCCCGGACAACTACACACCAAAACCCTCTCTCAACTCTTTAATATATCTAATACAAAAATTGTATTAACATCATACTGTTTCGATCCAGGAATGTTTCAACTCAACGAAGGTTGTAGCTGGCAATGCGATTTCGGCGTCGACGAGTCAGGCCTGACACAAGGCGAGAGATACAACCTGACGGATTGGTGGGCTACATGCGCGCAACGGGGGTCTCCGGATGGCCGCCGGACTTTTGCGTTCAACTCCAGTCTTCAGAACGCTGGGTGTGGTCAGGTCTTCTTACCCAATAGCGGTGCTGGGCAGTTAACCCTTGCGGCCGGGAAGGTGGGGCTTTATCTCGCTTTGGCGTCTACGGTGGTCCTTGGGCTGTATTTTTAATTGGATTTAAATACGTAGAAGAGTGTTGTTTTACCGAAGTTAGGTTTGTTTTTGATAGATGGCGATACCGGATTTGGATTTCTCTTTTCTCGGATCAGTTTCTCGGCGCTTGGTATCTAGTTGACCTGTGAATTCGGCGAGTGTTTTATTAACAAGATCAGTCTTTACTTTACCTATTGGCGATGAAACCCCTGATAAGACAATTCCTCGATCATGACAAACATACTTTGAATTTTGTAGACAGGCAAGTTAGCCAATTATCCAGATGTGCGCCTGCAAGGGAGAGCTGGCAACTGAGACCAGGCCGTCGAGAGAATTATCTGAAACGCTGGCTTAGTAATAAGATAACATTACTTTATCACAACCTCCTGACTTGGTTTAGCTCTCTTAGTAGTTTAGCGTATTTTCTTCCACGCGAGAGGTCTTGAGATTCTCATTCCGATGGTACATAAGGTTAGCGATTCCAGATTGGACCGGAGAATAAGCCCCGGAGCGCGAGCGCTATACCTCTTTTGAACCTACGAGGGGTATACTTTAGCGCCACGTTGTATTTTGCATACAACGCAATATGAACTTCACCAAAATATAAGATTTTATTATTTGAGAATCGGAAAATCAAGTCCGTCACCTCAATAATAATATAGGATTTTAAAATAGCAATAAAATAATTAATTTTGGTGAAATTATAAGGTTGTAAATAGTTGATATTGGATGGTCTCGTTGATATTGGATTCGGGTGGGTGGTTTGGTTTGGGTGTTGTAATTTGGGCGGTCGGCTGCACAACACAACCTGCCAGCCTGCCTGTTCACTAGTCTGTATGTCAACTACTACTATTATAGTTACTAGCATGCTGCCTGCGAGCAGGCAGCTTAATCGCTATTTGGCTGGCTGGCTGGCTAGCCGGCTGGTCGCTGGGTATAGCGAAATTGTGCAAAATACAACGTGGCACTCAGGTATGTCCAAATGACCCCTCGTATACAGCACACTAGCCTTGTAGACCTTTTGTGGCTGTCCGGAACTTCTCCATAATTGTTTATTCTAACTTGAGACTAAAACATAGAACGCCACGGTTCACGAGCTCAAACTCGCCAAGAATTGGCACAAGTTTGCACTCGATAGCATACTATAGAAAATTCTCCGAGATTCTGCGCCAAAGATAGCGTTAAATTCCAGCCTGAGAACCACGGAACAGGGCCGGATTGCGCTTGCAAATTCCAAAATTCGTCTAGATACTGTATCGAAGACCCCTTGTTCGTGAATGCTTGCGAGCAAGTTGTTTTAACTAGGATTCTGGGGGAGGTCTCACGAGAATTATTAACTTATTAATAGTCGGTTCTCCGGAACAACTCGCTTAACGAAAATCTCCGTTCGGATAGGAATTAATTAAAAACACAATGAGATTGTACTTCTTTTAATTGTAAGAGGCTCAACGGTTTCAGAGGAGAATTACGTCATGGGTTCTGAAGTTTAACCCTTCCCTTTAAACCAAAATCCAACTTTACTAGCCGCCGGGATCGTACGAAGATCCAACCTGTAGACTATTTGCTGGAATGCCCGCCCAAAAGCTCCTCGGAGATGTAATCTCCAAGTGCACGTGCAGAAGAAGCTCATCTCAATGGTCTCAAGATGCAACACTTCACTTCTGCAAGCTCAATTCGAGCCCAAAGTTCAAGAGGGAAACTAATATACTGGGTACGGTTAGTCCCTGATAATATCCTAACCACATTCGGTCTCGTGCAACTGGTAGTCTCGAGATTCGGCTGCCGGAAAACCAGTGTTGGCCAAAAGTGGCTTGGTCAAGGGGCTGGAACAGGCAACGCATATGCATGGCGAAACGTGGTCAAAAAGAGGCGCTTGGGGCGAAACCTTGTGATGCAAAAGTGAACAGGTTTTCTATGCAGGAACACTTCTGATTTCCAACACCAAGTCTGTCCCTTGGTTTGCCTTTTGATTCTTTGTTTCCAATCTGCAAGTCGAATGGGAAAAGTTTTATGCAGTGTTCGCAACTTTAGTCTTCTTGCTAGAAAGAAACAATATGTACGAAAAGTATATATATGGGGTCTCGTGGGGCCTCAGATGCGACTTCTACCTGCATCGACATTCACTTCTCTGACTTGTGCCGGTTCACAAGTTGCCTCTTTCGTTCTTTATTGTTTCTCTCAGCTTTACTTCACTTCGGGTTTCTTCCGTTTCATATTGCATTCTTCTTCCATTTGATCTCTATTTTCGATACATTTCGACCCCATAGTCTGAACACGGTATGATATTCTCATTACTCTGAATAGTTCAGTGGAGTAAGCAAGGTGCTAATTAATACCGTAGACTTCTACAATTTACACGACCCTCTCTTAATATATACTATATTTCATCATGGCCAGCACTCTCAGACAAGAGTTCTTTTTGGGTGTTCTTCCTGCAGGTCTCCGATTTTCAATCACCCAGGCTAAGGTTTACTGCAACCCTGGTGGTTACAATGTGAGCTGGAGGGATACCAATAATTTTAATGTTTCAAATATGGATGGGCGCTGTTTCAACGCTGGAGTAAGCGCTATATTCACTCTAACATCGATAAACACAAATAAGGCTAACTTATCGAAACTTCTAGATGCAATTCTCACCGCTTGAACCCTCCCGCATCCCTGGCAAAACATGCATCATGTCAACAAATTTCTCTGCTACTATGCCTACAAGTGGGCAGCCAGTCCGACTTGGTGAGATGACGTGGTCGAGGGCTAATACGTTGGACATCTTCGCCCAAAGGGTTCCCGGTTGGATCGAGCTTAAGTTCCAAGTTTCCAAACAGTCCGGAGCGGCTCTTGCAGCTGGTACCCTTAAAGCCACCCCGACGAGATTTAAAACTTTTGAGCGTCCAGACAATATCGACATCGTTCTTACCTGGGATGATGGTAGAGTCGAAAACACCAAGACTACTATTGATGCTGATATTGGTGTGGATCCTCCTAAGGTCCACCTCATGTTCGTGCCAGGACAGGGCCAAAACGCTCTCGGTGTGGCCCTCACGCAAAAGGATGATGTTCTAAACGCAATAGCTAGCGTAGCTGTTCGAGGAATCCTTTATGCTAACAAAAAGATGGTCGAATACGGTGTTCCAGGCGGTGCAATTGTCATCAAAGTTGTCGAGATCCCCGAAACAATCGATACTGTTCGGGATATTGTTGATGCTGGTAGCGATTTTATGGCCGCGCTGAGAGAAGGTAACAGAGCAGCGGCTATATTAGCTGCCGTGAAGATTGTTAAGGGCGCTTACGATGTGGGAAGCGGACTGAAAGATCTTCCCGGAGACATTAAGGGAATTAATGGAGAAATCAACAACATCCTTTTGGGTAAATTGCCTAAGGACATTGGCGACCTACCTAACGATATCAGAGACGATCTCATCTCAAAGATTGTGGATGATGCTTTGAAAGCTGAAGAGGACCGCCAAGCACAGGCTAAGCTTCGTCGTCGACAAATGCGTGCTAGAAAGTATAAAATGTACGAATAAGTGTGGAAAAGGGCGGCCTCTTGCATCTCTTATAATTACCACCATTGTTTAATATACTGCTCAATGTTTTTGATAGAAATATCTTCCTATTTGTGGTGCGGTGTGGGGGTTAAAGGATATTAATAGATAGAATATAGATCATGAAAAATTGGTCGGTTGATACACGTACAAAAAATAGAGCAGCTCGATCTGAAGTTGCTGGTTTTAACTTCTGGGTAGTGTACAAGATGACCGAATCTATAAGTTAATTTTGTCATAGTAACTCCGATACCGCTTTATGTTTGTTCTTGATATCAATAGCCAACAATAAGGGTGTTTCATTATCATTTCCTCCAGCCTCGGCATGCATTTCTCCTGACCTCTATACCCGTTCGTAGGAGGCATGGTGCCCGATATTTGCAGCTAACGATAACGGCGTTTCATTGTCATTTTCTCGTGGCTCCGTATTGGCCTCCATGGACTTGACTCTAGAAAGTGCTGCAAAGTGCGTATCCGTCACATTTTTCCTGAGAGGTAGACTGCGGAGGGGTACTGGGCCTGTGGGGCCTTGTTTCTAGAATATCTAATACCAATTGAATATGACCGGCCCATTATGGCCGAGTTTTGAATATGTCGTACGATAAGTGCGTGACACATGTATATTATTGTAATATAGGTACGGATTGGTCTCGTAGAGTATGGATTAGATAGCGCCATGTCCCTATAGCTATAGAGTTAGTCATGCGCAGTAGAGTGGAATGCACAAATTGTACCGCTTGGCTCATCCCAATTAGACAACCCCCTGCACACGACCACGCGTGCACCCAATGCTAGGAGAGCTATCTTCCTTAAGATACGGCGTACTAATCCCTACCCCAGGCGCATATCAAAGCCCTGGTGTCATTAAATGCTGCGTTGTGTATAGCCAGAATCCGTGACAACGCATATGCGCATTCACCACAAGACCTGTAAAGTCAACGAGACCAATAAAGTCTGGATTTTGACTCCTAATCAATATCGCTCCCATGATTTGGGTGTATGGGGAATGAATATCACCTCCCAATAAATTCCGTAGTGCACCCAAGAAGCTCTGTTTCGGTCTCCCAGCTATCAAAGAAATCTCCACAAAGCTTGCAAAGTTTTAGCCAACAAAAAGCACATGACGTCAGAGAAACAATACTCTCGCAAATGGCGATATGCGAAATTCGGAATACCTACTCTACATGAAATTCTGTTATAGTTATATTCGCGGACAGCCGTATTGATATTTCGAAATTATGAATCGTGAGAAACGATTAATATTGTGAGGGCCGCAAGCGGAGCTCTAACTACTACGGAGGCCCCATAATATGCCACGAGAGATATCTCGCGTTTGGGACATATGCGTACGTCTTGCTGTGTTTAGCGGATGCAAGGTCTACATGTGACATTCCGATAACAATCAGATACTACTTTAGATACAATACAAGGGTGGCGTGACTGGTGGTTGCGAACCCGACAACTACGTAAGTATATACTAGTGTCTGGCCAGTCTGCAGCTGGGTTATCTGATCTTCAATCCTAATCGGATCACTTACTCTCCGTCAAGATCTGGGAATATAAACTCGTGCAGGGAGCTACTTCATGTACAGTACGTTAATGGATGTGGAGACACCTGCTGCACTCCAAGTATTCTACAGGGCTGGTATCAGTGATCCGAGTTCTGGTAACCAGTAGCTTAGCCAACATACCATCATCACAAAACTCGGAAGGTACCCCGCAGTGGATTCGACGCTACCTGGCCTGTCCCGCAGCAATAGCACCAAAACTTTTCTCGTCTTTTATCAAACATAGAAATTTCTGGAAGGGAAAAACACATTTTGGAACCGATCTGGGGCAGAGCAGGAGTTTGACTACGACCACATATGTATTAGCTTATGCTTTACTGGAGACTAACGTAGCGGCTGGCGCTGAAATGATAGAAATACTTGGGGATCCCCCAACTGGCTACAAATCTAACATCATCCCCAAAAAATTCCTACCTAAGAAATTTTAGATAAATCTTATCTGGCTACACCTTACCACTTATTCACAAAATGAGCTCCCAAGGAGAAAAGTTAGCAATTGTGGTGGCGAACGAGACTAACCGCATCGCTAACCTCGGCGCGGCGGGAATTAACAACGCGACGAGTGAAATCAAATCTACCATCCTCTCCCGGTACCGCTGGGAAGAACTCTTGATGACCACCCCAGTGGCTATCAGTTGTCTAGGTGGCTGCTTCGTTGCTAGCTCATCTCATACTGCCTCAACCACTATGATTCCTGCGTTCGACTATAAGACTACGGAATTCGCAGGTCAACCACCAGTAATCAAGACAAGGTGAACCAGATTTCTACCTCCTGTGTGGCCCTGGGAACATACCTATAGCTGACATTGGGTATTTCAGCCCGGTGAGCTTAGGGGCGGCCCTAGTAGAGTGTAGCAACCTCGGCCGATATGCTTTCCTCGAGGCAGAAAAGGATATGGGACGAATCAGCACAGTGGCGACACGCGCGATTACTACGGTGAGTCCTGATTTTCTTGCTTCAAATTGGCTCCTTCATAGAATTTGTCATATTACACCTCCAATTTCCATCCCACTCTAGATTCGACCTTGTCGAATTGTGTCACTTCGCCTATTCGTCAAACCCTCAAACCCATCGCAGCTGAAGGAGATTTCAAGTGTATTCTGGGAATTCGCTTATTGCGCTTACTTACAGGAAAAGCAGCAAGTATTACCAAAACTGACCGTCACACACTTTCCAGACCTTTCAACAAATCCTAGAATGCCTTAACAACCCGGACGCCGCAAAAAAGTTCACTGGCTTAAGAATGGGCCAGCTGAAACACGCAGCCGATGATTGCCATCAGACTTCTCTCTCAATAGATCAAAAATTGGAAGAATGGCTTGCATACACCTGCAAACTTCACGTTTCCTGTGTCGAACAGCATTCGACGACAGAAATGGAACGTCAACACCATGAACTTGATTTGAAAACGGAGGAAATCAGGGGGAAAAAAACGGAGGAAAACGCTTCCATCATGAAAGAACTGACTGAAAACTTTAAGAGTCAGGTTGAACAAGCTAAAGAAGACTACAAGAAAGCCATGGATGGTTTCCCGGGAGGGTAAGTTGCAACCAGGATATTAGGCCCAAGCAATTCAGGAACAAGAGCCGCTAATTTAGTGGTATGCGGTTTAGATGGGAAGTCATACTAGGGGACCTAGCATCTGGATACGTCAACGCTATAAGCTCTGCCACGAATGCAGCCATATCTGTGGGGGTGGGCCACCTTCAAACCACAAACAGGGTATGCGCTATGAGTGTTATGTCCCCTAGGATGCTTAGGCAACACCGCTAATTATATTTAACAGCAGCTGAACACGCAAGGACTCGCTCAACAGTTAGCCACACAAGCGCTTGGGGCCGAGGCTCTCGTGGGCTCTGTGAGACAGATGGCAGTTGGCGTTGCGGACCCAGCATACTCCCAGCTAAATAGCGTCATGGTTTATCTCAATATCTTAAAGTCCATCATCAACGGGTCAGATGGGGGAATCGACTGGGCACAGGCTGCAAATGACACTAATGGAGGGAGTGGTCTATCGCTCGCTTATACTATGCTTGCTTCGATCCGACAAAGTTTTCAACCAGCGCACCCAATAGGTGATGCAAGCTCGAAGTTGATGACAGTTTTAAACACTATTACTCAGGTTAGTGGCAATCACTCATAAACCACCACAGTCCCAACCGGCTTGACCGTACTGGGACCTCAAACCAACTCAACTAACCAATGATTCGTATACCCAGATAATCCAGGGACTTCAGGACGCCGCTGCGAAGCCAGAAAAGCTTGATAAAGCCGACCCTATCGTGAGAAAATGGCAGGATGAGTTCAATATTCAGTACAACATTGCCTATCAATTGCAAGCTGAAGGGCGAAAACATCCCGGAAATCCTGTCAATACCGTAAGGATCTTTCATCTGCCGCATGATGGCCACCATCGCCATGATACTGATCTTACGCTACGGTTATTCTCTTCTAGATGCCAATGATTGGTGGGTTGCAGCAAGGAGCCCAAAAAATTCTTAATACCGTGCGGCAAGATGGAGACTGGAAAAAGGGTGCAAGTCAAGCTATGGTAGACAATGCGCGAGCGAAGGCCGATGCCGCAAACGCTGCATTGAAAAACGCCAACGAATCACTCATGGCGTCGAACAAGATGCTAGCTGAACAGAAGGCAGCGTTGGCCGAAATTCAAGCCAATTTGACGAAACTCCAAACCGCCAAGATAACTCTCGAAGATATCAAGACCGTGCTCGTCCAATTGGTTTCCCTAATTGTGAAAATGAAAGCACAGGTGGAAAAACTCGTCAAGTTCTTCTCTGCTGTCGCAGCTACGGTTGATGTTACTGTTAAGGCAGTAGTAGAGCCGTTCATGGAGGGAACTACTATCGCTGTAGGTGGAAGTCATGGGGGTATTAATGAACATTATTCTCTCGATGACTTCACACGGACATCAATCTTCCACGGATTGGTGATAATCAGAGCGTATTTCAGTGTCTTTACGGATGTCACGAAGATGTGGATTCAGTTGTCGGACAAGCACATTCTCTCAGGCCTTACCCTTGCGGAAGAAGTCGGGCTTGCGGCCACAAGAAATCAGGACGCATCTACGAAAGTGCACAAGCTGGAAAATTGGGTAAGCGGAGCAAACGCAGGTGTTGAAAGTCAGGCTAAATCGGTACGTAAAAAGTCTACCAACGGACCATGGCCCGACTAGGACGAGCGTATTCGCACTGGGAACTAACAAACTTCGTGCCTATGCGCAGACACAAGGTAAAATTGAAGCAGCAATGCTCTCACGTCTTCAAGAGATGGCGAAAACCACAACTTTGTTGCTACCGTCGCCAGAAGAGGTGAAATCAATCGAAAATGCGAAAGCGGAAGGCAGGGTTCCACCAGTTGTGATTGGCGTAAGTACATAACTACCTAATGGATATACCCCAACAGCAGCTAATCATAAATTTAGATGGCGACCGATGATCTTTAAGTGGAAATTGGAAATATCAGGCCTCGGACTCACGCAAGGGGTCTGCGGTCGTCGGCTCATCCGTGATCTTTAGGAATATCAATGATTATGATCATAAGATGTAATCGCTATATTGTATTGGGGATAGTTGCGAATTTTAATTCCCAGAATTTCTATGGCGTCCAAGAGGGTCACAAGTATACAATACAAAACGACATAAAATACACATACTACATCCCTAAGCAAGGCATAAGTATGTCAATTTAATACACTTATGCCTGCACCACCAACACATCTCGCCAGTCTGGGTATCGGGCTGCACTGCCATATGCGTACCAGCCGGCGTATCGGCCAGTGTACCAAGCGGATTACCAATCTACATATTTATCCATTCAATGTTAACAATCAGCTGGGTACTAGACTGGCTAGTAGTTAGTAGGTCCGTTGGTTGTAAGCCGGGCGGCCAGTTTGCTATCTAACTAGAGTTTGTCAACCGGGCTTCCAACTCGGCCCATACTTTTTCTGGCTTAGTGGTTACCCAAGCAGGCTTAGTGGTTTTTTTCGTTTGTGGTATTATATTATGGCCTCTTTGGGGCTACTTTAATTGCTTAAACTCGGTGCGGAAAGGACCCACTTTAAATCCACGCATGTCAAATTCACACTGTTTGAGAGACCTTTTGCCCTTCGGAAGGCGGAAGGCCTCCAAAAGGAAAAAAGACACATCAGTTTTGTGTTGCGTTCGGACCTCTTATTTTGGGATCGGATCTGACACCATGGCTATGGGGTGCTGCTATCTCGAACCAACTGGAAATTCCGTCCCTGAAGCTTCTCGTAAAACATTTAAGATCATCCGAACAAAAAATCATGCGCTTTATAAATAACTCTTAATATACAAAACATAGCAAGGATTGAAACTAGTTCAGCCATATTACCTCTGAGACCAACCGGTGTTCTGTCAAAGGGCCGCGGCTTAACTTCATGAGTTGCGTTGTAACGGCATCGATTCTGGTCAGTTAGTCGCCGGCGTGACCGCACTTGTGGGGTCTGGTGAGGTCTAAGAGGCTGAGGTTATCGTCACAATGGATGAGACTTGATACGATAATAGCGCGGAACGAATTATCAAGCCTCCGGAGAATCCGATCGACCCCATAGCCAGGTGAATTCAGTTTGGACTGACGCAACGGCCGTTAACGGTTCGGAGTTGGTCTTCGGCAAATATGAGAATTGGTCTTTAACGACGATGGAGTTATAGACTTAACAGTACTCGCTTGCAACGTTCGAAACAAAACTCCGCATATGTACATGTATCTGGCCCGAATCTTAATAGATCCTGGTTCACGGGCCTCGTCTCCATAACCCTGCTTCTTCTCAACCCCACAGAACTTCCTCAGGTGTTCCATGGATCGAAACCTTATTCCCCTCAATTGTCGGCACATCCATGGATCATACCGAATGCACCCCTACCAGGTAAAAAGTACAGAACTAGGGTAATTCATCCAGACAGCCTTTTACAATCAGGGCCATGGTAGGCCGAGCGAGCTTGTTTTCGCTCGCTGTGCCGGGCCGACGGGATACTTCTTGTTCCAAGCTTGCGCAAGGCAGACTCAGTGAACTTAGCATTACCACAACAACACATGGAACGACCTGGGTGCCATGGGTTAGGCTCGTAATATATGACGCTTCGTTAGACCTGGCCTGGTTCCGGATCTGAAGAAAGCTATCTGCGAGCATTGTATTATCACGCCTCTAAAATGGTATTATACCCAAGAGCCTTGGAAAGAGATCGCAACCCTAATACGGCTGAAATAGCGGAAGGCGGATATAGTACTGGTTCAGATGAGAAGGGGCCTCTAATGTTGCGTAGCGATCATGCTGCTGGTCATGGTTCGAACCGCCAGAGTGAGAAAGCTACTTAAATGGTTACATTTCTAGTTGGAATCAGCAAGCAGACAAGCAGAGCAATCTTTAGCACCCTAACAGTCTACGAAAAGGTGTTGCAATTCAAAATGAGAACATCTAAGCCATGGGCTCTGTCCCAAGCACTATTGTTCATCGGCGCAGCGTTACAAGGGGTTGGCTTCGTCAAAGCAGATAACCCAATAGTCCAAACGATATACACGGCGGACCCGGCACCAATTGTCTATAATGGCCGCGTATACCTCTTCACTGGCCACGATGAGGATGGCTCAACTACTTACACCATGAAAGATTGGCGCCTCTTCTCCACGTCTGACATGGCGAATTGGCAGGACCATGGAGTGACAATGAGCCTTTCAACCTTCAGTTGGGCCAACGCCAACGCCTGGGCCGGGCAGGTCATCGGTCGAAATAACAAGTTCTACTACTATGTCCCGATCCGCCGTACTAATGGCGGCATGGCAATCGGCGTAGCTGTAAGCGATAGCATCACGGGGCCGTGGAAAGATGCTCTAGGAAAACCGCTAGTAGAGAACGGCGAGATCGATCCCACCGTTTACATCGATGATGACGGCCAAGCATACCTGTACTGGGGCAACCCTAACCTCTGGTATATCAAGTTAAACTCGGATATGATATCGTATAGCGGCAGCCCAACAAAAATCGCCCTCACGACCGCCGGCTTTGGCACTCGTTCCGGCAACGCTGATCGTCCCACAACATTCGAAGAAGGGCCATGGGTCTACAAGCGTAGTGGCAGATACTACTTGATATACGCCGCCAACTGCTGTTCTGAGGATATCCGCTACTCTATTGGCACAGGTCCATTAGGTCCATGGACTTATAAAGGTGTCATTATGCCCAGTGGCGGCAGAAGCTTCACAAATCATCCCGGAATAATCGACTACAAGGACAACTCGTATTTCTTCTACCACAATGGGGCACTTACTGGTGGTAGCGGCTATACCCGCTCCGTATGTGTCGAGAGATTTGTGTATAACTCCGACGGCTCCATCCCTACCATTGCACAAACTTCGGGTGGTCCCCCACAACTCGGCACCCTAGACCCTTACGTTCGCCAAGAAGCTGAAACCATGGCATTCTCCTCCGGATTGAAGACCGAAACTTGTAGCGAGGGTGGTATCGATGTAGCCTACATCGACAACGGCGACTACATCAAAGTCAAGGGCGTCGCCTTCGGCTCTGGTGCCAAGTCACTTTCCGTCCGCGTTGCTTCGGGCGGTAGCGGTGGTAATATCGAAGTGCGCTTAGGAAGCACAAGCGGTACACTCGTTGGCACCTGCAGTGTGCCTGGAACCGGTGGTTGGCAGACATGGACCACTGTTACGTGCAATATCAGTGGTGCCACAGGCACTCAGGACCTATTCTTCCGCTTTACAGGGGGTAGTGGAAGTTTGTTTAATTTCAATTGGTGGCAGTTTAGCAACGGTGGTACTACTCCGACAACGGCAGCTACGTCTACCACTAGGTCCACAACCGGGGCTACCACTGCTACAACCACTACGACGGGTGGAGGGGCCTGTGCTACTCTCTATGGGCAGTGTGGCGGGTCTACGTGGACTGGTCCGAAATGTTGTGCCCAGGGGACCTGCAAGTACTCGAATGATTGGTACTCACAGTGCCTGTAGTGCGAAAGGGACAAACGCAAAAGGCCTACGCATGGCGCAACGGGAAAGATGCTTTAAAAAAAGTATCTACGGTCATTCTGAATATGTATATAGTTGATCTTGTGGGTTACCAGCCAGGTCGTCAATAATATGTTTGTGACTCCATTTTTTGCAAATGATAATTTAGAACTTGTGAGACTACCATCGACAGAGTGTAGTAGAAGTATACCAATGACACGGGAAGCGCTAGGTCTTGGCATAGGTCATCGACAGTGGTCGACTGTGTAGTAGCTGCTAGGAATCGGGGCTACCCGCTAGCTTGGCACCGGGTCTTGGTCAAACGGCGCGGCAAGTCGCATTGCAATTGGCCCGCTTCCGATTCCTATGCACAGGGTCCGATCTGGAACTTAGAAAACTGTCAGCATTTGCTAGAGGGAATGGTCTACGAGATCGCTTTGCGCGCAGTCCTCTAGCAGCTACTAGGATCACAAAATCTTCCAATCGGGCACCAAATAAGGCAAGAAAACACGGCCGATGGAAGATATTGTAGACAAAACTTATGGACCAGTCTGAGTCTCGTAGTATCTGGATCATAAAAAGGCGAGCAAATAACTATTATTTATATTCAAACCGATTTCCCACGCTGAAATGATTTATATTGTCACAGTCTACCAACACCATTACCTCGATTTTATTACTTAGCTAATATTCGCCGTATATTCATATACCATACACGCCCTTTCTTTAGTTTTCAACTTCCCGCGTCCTTCTAAGCTCGATCGCGATCAGAAGCACCCTGTAATTCTTTCGCTCTCGACCTTCAGTTTCTGTCCTCATATCAGCTTCAATTGTGGTGCAACAAAGGACAATATCTTCGCTAAGCGATTTCAGTCCCGTTACTGACTATTTAATGGGGCGTACTTCCAATATATCCAAGCTCAACGAGCTCAACGAGCTCACTAGCACTGAGTGGTCAAGCAATTCGAACGGAAATCTAGTGATATCTTTACACCTGGGCCACCAAGCACCGCCGCAGCCAGTTCTGCCGCCACAAGCTATACCACCACAGCCACAGGCCGCGCCACCCCAGGCTGTAGCACCATTACCCCAACCCGTACAACCCATCCCATTGCCACCACCACACCTACCACAACAAACACAACCGCCGGCCGCCTCAGGGCCCTCAGTTAGCTCAACGCCCGACCCTTCGATATTAGAAACGTTTGAAAGCTCGGCTGAATCTTCTGACGATGATGGAGGATTCGAAGAAGAGAAGTCGGTCAAGATTCGGGCTCTTCTTTTCATACTCGAATTCCAACGCCTCCATAAAGTTATCTCCAAATTGAAGTTAGAAAGCCGCGAATCCCTTGCTTTCCAGAGGGGAAACCCTCGAAACCCCGTGAACGTCGCGGAAGGATACGAAATTAGCTCCAGTAATGAAACTCGTAACAACTCGTACCCGGTGGTGAGCTCTGGAGCAGGCCCATCAGGGAGTGGTAACGGGTCATCCAGCGGTGACACCAGTTGTCGTCGTGGGGCTGGTTCATCCAAGCGCCCCCGCAAAGGAGCCGGAGAGGCTAGCGAAGACGACGATGATGAACGTGAGGGCCCTCCAAACAAAAGGCCGATGCGGAAGGATTTAAGATCATTAGGGGGGATGCTAGCGTGCCCGTTCGCGAAAGGGGACCCTGATAACTACGGACGCTGCCTCCTGATTGGGAGACAAAATTTATCTGGGATCAAGTAAGCAAACGATTATCCTTACGATTTCGATTATTCCAAGCTTGAAGAATAAATTGATTAATAAATGCAATCGGGATTTCACAGAGAACATATTAAAAGAAACCATTTCGGCGGCCGGTTGCCTGAAAATTGTCGACGGGCAAAGGCGTGGAATGATGTTTTCGATTGCTGCAACCCGTCATGGCAGCCAAAGCCGTACCCAAGTCCCTGTAGGTGCACATGTTTTGTCTCTAAGCCGTTGCCTACTATGTAATCCTTTTATATTGGGACCCACTTTGTCTCCATACCGCTGACGTTAAGAATTTAAACCCATCCTCCTGTAGTTGTGGACATAGTGGAACAATCCCGGAATTTTTTATATGCTTTGCTCCCAAGTTCCGGCGGTGTCATTGGCATTGCAGCCGAGCCAGGAACTCGAGGCGTCAGCGAAAACCCGACAGGTTTCTTCAGTGGACTAGAATCCTCGCAGAGTGGGTTGGCATACGGCAATACAGAGAATGAAAGATCTTTATCAGAACTACTCGATCCATATCTCAGCCGTAGAATACTGCTCGCCTCGATTCCCGGAAGCAATCAAAGGCCGGACTACGATGCTGACGCGGTTCGAGGGATGTCACCGGCGTTTATAAACGCCATCTCTAATATGGCTACGCCCCATTTATCCCTAGCGGCGGAGACGACGACTAGAACGACAACTGAGCTCCTAAGAGACCTTCAATACGGCGATCGAGTCATCCAAGAATGGGATACTCTCTAGGGAAATTATAACCTCGATCCAACGCGTCCAGCAGCAGACTTTTTTTCCGATATCGTGACTGCCCTCGATGCCAATCCCATGCAACAAGTAATCCAAGACGACGAAACAGCTCAACTTCAGTCCCCCCTACTTCAAGACTTCGTTTATTCTCAGGATTTCGAAGAAAGGAAAAAGTACCTTCTATATGTTTCAAGACAACCGGAACTTCCTTCTTCGCTTGAAAAACCTGGGCAGAAGCACTTCAGATTCAATGACTTCGAAGAATTTCGATATCTTTTCGAACATTGGATGGGTTTGCAATTTACTGATCCGCAATTCTGTTGGGATAAGATGGCC
The DNA here is from genome assembly GCA_036971225.1 of Arthrobotrys sinensis. Classification (NCBI taxonomy): domain Eukaryota; kingdom Fungi; phylum Ascomycota; class Orbiliomycetes; order Orbiliales; family Orbiliaceae; genus Arthrobotrys; species Arthrobotrys sinensis. The sequence goes on along the minus strand of JAJTTV010000014.1, from coordinate 670,339 downwards.
CTCTACAATGATTTGAGGAAAGCTTCTCTCTGTTCCCTAGATGCTGTCGTGGAAGATATACGAGCAACCTTGACACACTACAGATCATCTGACGTGGCTTTGTATCTTCGACTGAAGCCTGAATCAGCGCAAGATCGACCATGGAAAGGAAAATCGAAGGTTGGACAGACTGAGAGCAACTCCATGCCTTGCCGGCAGCCTTGTTCTCAAGGGAAAACTGGGAAGGAAATCCAGCGTCGGTGCAATCACATCGTGTTAGAATCGCCCCAATAACACACCCCATCGCCTAAATTTTGAACTAGCCACTTCTACTGTATGTATAGATATATAGATAAATTTATTCAGGTGGCTACTAGTGGTACCTACTATTACAAGTAATGGACGGTCTACACCACATGCAATAGCTCCCCAAACCACGGATGTTAAATATAGTATAAAGGTTTCATGACTTTATTAATCGAATACGCTAAGGATTTAAACTCAATGGGTAAGTGAGATTTGTACAAACTCTCTTTATATAGAGACGGTGTCTACGAGATATCATGTGCAGCCTTGCCCTATTAGCCTATAGGTGCCTAAGCTTGACAGTTTTGGGGAGAAAGGTTCCGTTAAATCCTAAGTGATACAGGCGAGATACGCGTAACATTGTCACTAGAGTTTATGTGTAGATATAACATATTATACATCGGTGTGAACCATCTAGCATAGATTATTTAACCAAACTGCCGCTAGAATATCGGGTTTAAAACGAATTTCATATCCTAGGTGCAGGGTCAGCCATGCGAACACTTGGGACTATTAGCCAAGAAATCATAGACAAACCTCTAAAGCCCCATTCAGATCCCCATCAGCCGTATCGTCTAAGGAAAATTTGGCAAGACGATTCTTCCTCGCCTGTAAAGCAACAATATTCTACAGCCCGCATTTGTTAAGGTATGATATCGACGGTGAGTAGGAGTGCTACGAACCTGCTCGACAGACCTCTCCGTAACATACCGCATCACCGTCACTCTTCGAGTTTGTCCCATCCGATAGGCCCTTGCAATAGCCTGTGCCTCCATTGCCGGGTTCCACTGAGGTTCAATCATATGAACTTGGTCGGCATTTGTTAGGGTTAGGCTGAGTAATTAGTAATAGGACTTATATCTAGTGTGCGATACCAGAACTTACCCTACTGCGCAGGAATCGATAGTCATTAGCAACACGGAAACGCTTGGGTCTTCGTGGAATCTTTTTACGATCGAGCTTCGATGTACTGAATTGGTGCGGCCGTCGATACTAAGATACATAATTCCAACCCTGGAGAGCATTTCACCGAGCATGTCTAGCGTTGATCGCCAAGACGTAAAGGCAATACTATTGATACTGTTAGTTAACTTTCGGCTCCGCAGTTTCAATATGAATGACTTTTACCTCTTGGACCCGACAAGGGACGACTTCTGTATGTTCGAAACGACGACATTGAGTTTGGAAGAAAATCCCTGTTCTGTGGAAGACCCCTGTTCGTCTGAAGGCGACGGTGATAGTAGGCCAAGCGAACTTTCCGGAGGGTGTAGATAATGTGAAGCTTTGCTGGGTAGATATTCCGCGCCGGTGTCTTGAGCTGAAAGTTCATCAATGTTAAAAAAGCGGCCGCATTCGGGGCACCCCTCGAGTCCGGACAAGGTTTCTGGTGAATCCCTTTCGTTCATGTTGCAGAATCCGCACCACTCGTCCGCTGGGGTGTCTTGGTCGGAAAGTGTGGCGGGAGAACGAGAACCATTAGCTGCTGAAACCACAGTACCATGATTACAAAGTCTCCTAAGCTCCATAATTGTAGCGAATAGTAAACAATAGCCTTTCCCTTTTTGCTTTTGGCCCATACAAGCCTGCCTGTCGAATTCGGCCTGGCAGTCTGCAAGGATACTCTGATACTTTGCCTGCTCCTCCCCAGAGAGCGCTACGGGTACTGTCTCTGTCACAAGTGGAGGGAGTTCCAGAAGCGAACTGTTTCTACGTAGACAGATAACCCGGAGAAGAAATCGTAGGTTCCGTAAAGAATTTTCGGCCTCGGATCGCAGTGGATTGATGATTTGTTTTTCGAAGTGTTTTGATTCGCATAGAGGGATGAATCGGAGGAATTTGAGTAGAGATCTTAAGTCATGTAGACTGTTTTGTATAGGTGTTCCAGTCAAGCACCATCTTCTTTCTGCTTTGAGGCTTTCAGCAGCTTTGAATAGCTGGGTAGATTGATTTCGGATCCAATGTGCTGTTCGATGTCAGGCAGGGTAGCTCATAAGGAACTTTATCAAGAATGGAAATTGGCTAATTGGTGACTTGCCTTCGTCTAGTACCACTCTGAGCCAGTAAACCTCCTGGAGGACTCGCCCCTTCTTCCAATCAGCAGCGAGGGTATGATAGGTTGTTAAAACGATATCGTAGTCTACAAATGCACCAGCCTGTTTTTTGCGTTGGCCGCCGTGGAAAATCTCAACTTTCATCATATTGGGACGAAAGCGTCTGCCGCATGTATGAGAATTTCTGCAGGCCGTCGAAGGGATGGTTTATATCTTACTTCTTAATTTCAGAATCCCAAACATCCAATACCTCTAATGCCAATATTAGATACTCGAAAGCCAATACAGCGTAAGATAAAAAGATGATATAAAGACTTACGTCTCGACGGTAACACCACTAATGTAGGACCTAAAAGCTTCCCTGCTGCTTCTCGGACGCAGGCAACACCACTCAACATCGTCAATGTCTTGCCTAAACCCATGACATCAGCAAGAATTCCGCCACGACATGGCGCTAGACGCTTCGAGATTAGACTAGCAAAAGTTTTGTGAGCACAAATTAAAAGTAGAACTGATGGAAGGATTAAGGTCCTACGCTGGATCGAGTAAACTGAGAAACTCGCGATCCGCCTTCTCAGATATATCGGGGTCCTCACGGCTAAGAATGAAGTGAATGCCCTTTATTTGATGCCTAAGTTGAGATGTTAGCATGAACAAATATAGCAAAATGCGGCCCTACATACGCCTTTAGATTGGTGTTAACTAAGCAACGCTGCTCTGTAGACTCGACATCATAATTTAGCAACTTCGAGAAATGCGAACTTTCCAATGAGTCGAGGATATTCTCAACGGCGCGCGAGATCCGTTGTGACTTTTCATTGATGGGAAGAGGCCCGATGAGATGTCTGAGATCCGTCATAGTATCGTCGAGATAGAAGTAGTGAGGATTCGCATACTTGATACCCGCTTCTAGGAATACGGGATGCTGCAAATATCCTTGCATCTTATCAAGCCTTTCCCCAACATCTTCAGCGATTTTCTCTGGTCCATAGATATTTATTGTGAGATCTATTCGGGTTTTCTTGCGGGTTTCTTTGCGGGGGATCTTGTCGAAGTTGACAGAAGAGACGACGGCGCGAAACGATACTCCTTTAAAACTATTAACTGAGCGTAGACGTAATGAGGTTGGGAAGTCCACCAGAGCGAAACTAGAGCCGCGGGAATTCGCCAATTGGCACGTATTATCCGGCTGCTGTCGCACCTCAAAAGCGTAAAATGATGTCCAAGGTTTAGTTGGGTTATCTAGTGATGTAATGTGGGTAGCTTCGGCCTTAACATCGACCAATGAACCGTAACATACTCTCGTTGTGATAGAATGTTGAGTTTTTGGCGCAATTGGCTTGGTGATATCATCGCCTGATCGTTCTGCCTCCCAATCCATCGACCGCGTCTCCAATCGCGTCTCCGGCCCCGTTTCCTCAGACCGATAGCGCATACGTTTCGCACAGCTATCGTCTTCTGTGCTCGCGGTGCCCTCCCTCCATCGTTTGAGGCCCTCTGTCATCATCGTCCGCGGTGCTAAGCCCCCCGTGCTAATGAAGATGGTGTTGTAGAATTTATAGAAGCTATATAAGATCGAGGCAGTGAGATGGTCAAGAAGCTAAATATATAGTGCTCCGCTAATCTATGCCCACAAACTGGAACATAAGTTTAGAGGAATTATAATAGTAGAACTAGAGATACGTATGTAAGGACGCGGAACGAAAAAGTTTGCATGAGGTTCTGCATCTTCGGGTTCCGCTATTTGAAGAGTGTAGTTGGGGGGCAGTTTTGTCTGATTGGTCGGCGAAACCTGGCAGCCTCGACAATACTTATTTGCACTGCCTGCCGCCAGCGTGCAAGTCTCAGTGCAAGGCGTTGCTTTTGCGGCTTAGGAAGCGCTTTGTCTAGCGACCGTGTATCTGGTACAAGCCAGTTGCAAGGTGAGGAGCTCAGCGACATCAAGGCGCCTCAAGGCTGCGGCGCTGGGAGATTTCTAACACGGGATTCATATACTTATCTTAACCATCCGCAGATACCACACTGGGTTAAAACGCTCAGCAAAGGACGTACAAATGAGAAGGGACACGGATGGGTCGTTTTCAATTCATTAAGTCTTTTTCTCTTCTTATCGGCGAACATCTTGGGAGCTTTTGCGGTCGGTTAGACTTAGTCTCGATCTCCCCAGCTCCCATCCCATCTCTCTTTCGAACCACCGAAGGCTTATTATAGCTGCCGCCGTCATAACTAGGACATGGCTGGTCTTACCGATGAAAACTTCAGGAAGTCGCTTGACAAGTTCCGGAAGCGGCTTTCTCCAGAGCAAATACAGCAGTTTTCGTCAAGTAGCCTTGACGACGTTAAACTCGAGATGGATCAGCTACAGGGCCGTCTCGGTTCCGAAAAGAAATTGCGTAGCTTCAACCGAATGAAAAAGTTTCTCGAGGGTATGAAACAAGTCGAACAGCTTGTGCAAATATTTCTCAACGTCCATGAAGTTGTAGCGTTTGTATGGGTATGTTAAATTATCGATGAATGTGATTAACCTTGACATCTCGCTAACATACCGTGAATGAAGGGTCCTATTAAACTAGCTTTGATGGTAATACAGACCTTTTCAGCTACAAAGTTAACACTGTTGAATGTTAAACAGACTTCTAGGTGGCATCCACGAGGGTCGAGACGCTTGAACGTTTGCTTGACGTTTATCAAGAGATCGGAGAAGTACTTCACGGCGTTAAAAAATACGACCGGCTGTTCAAACGCTACTCCGATATTAGAAGAATTCTTGAGATGTACTTCTACGACGTTTTAGAATTTCATTACGAGGTTCTGAAAGTATTCGGGAGACCAGGTGAACACAACTTCAATCCTATAACTCCAAGGTTCAGGAGGCTAATATCTGGGAAGATTGGAGAAAGTTGCTGGACTACGCATGGCCGACTTTTAAATCTAAATTTGAACCCATTATCGACAGTCTTAAAAGACATCGCGACCTGCTGTCTGACGAAAAGATAACGGTTGTCCTTGAAGAAGTGGAGGAATCTCGCGTTATCATCGCGACGGTGTCTACCACACTCCAAGATATTAACAACAAGCTAGATAAATTGAAACAAGATACGGACCAGAAGAAACGTGAGCGTGACGAGCTTACACGAAAGCAGAGGGAAACAGTTAGGACAAAGCTCCGCTCTCCAGACTACAAAGAAGATCATCGTCTTGCGCTCAAGAACCGAACTTCTGCTTCCTCTGGGGACTGGGTATTAGAGGACCCAAGATTCAAAGCCTGGCTGCACGGGGACACATCGCTAGATAGTTTTCTTTATTTGAATGGTATCCCTGGCTCAGGTAACTTTTGCGCCCACAGGCTACCGAGTTAACCGATGTTAATTTTGTCGAACTTTTAGGTAAAACGACGCTTGTATCCAGGATCGTTGACTACTTGTCGACTTGGGCACGTGCCAATAATGGTACCGTACTATTCTTCTACTTCAAACACACGAGCGAGACCGGTAGAACGAAGAACGGCATGCTCCAGGCATTCCTATCACAGCTACTTGATCAAGACGATACGCTTTTGGAGTACATATACCAAAGGTGCGCCAGCCTCTCGGATTCCGAGGCAGTATACGAGCAATTTCTCGAAGAACTGGTGAATTACTGCTTCAATAGTCGAAGGAAGATCTGGATCATACTTGACGCCCTTGATGAGTGCGAAGAGGCGGGCGAAGCTGGTGAACACCCAGTGATAACGTGGTTCCAAGATATTTTGCTAGCCACCCCATACAGTTCTAAGGCCCGACTGTTTGTATCGGGCCAACGAGACGGTTGTATAGATAGTCTGCTGTCAAGCTACCCAGGTATCGACCTGGATAAAGCCCAACGGCACCGCGACGATATCGAGAATTACGCCTCATTGAGAGTAACTTCGATAAAAAGACGTTTCAGACTGAATTCGGATGATGAAGCGGATATTGTAAGAAAGGTTACCGAGTGTTCCGACGGTTTGTCCACGATTAGTTCGTCCCTTACATTATTAACGTGTATAGTTGTTAACTTTCTATGCATGCCGTAGGAATGTTTTTATATGCTAAAATCGTCTTGAACAACCTTCTACAGCAGGAATCGATCTCAAGATTTAGGAGGGAACTGACACAAGAAAATTTTCCAAAGGGGTTGAACCAAGCGTACTTAGTTCCCTGAGTCCGCTGTATTTATGCCTATCGGCCAGATCTGACCTAGGAATAGGTATGAACGTGTTGTTTTCCGAATCTTCGACGAACCTCACGAAGAGAGGAAATTGTCTGCTGCTAGGATCCTAGGGTTAGTGGTTATTGCGGGGCGGCCGCTACGCTGGCGAGAATTGCAGGCAAGATTCTGTATTGAGCCAGAGGATGCAATCTGCGACTTCGACAATAGGAGAGTTGACTCGTGTAAAGCCATATGTGGTTCACTCGTTGATGTAGAACCTTGCCACCATTACAACGACTCTGAATCCGAGCAAACGATTAATATTGTCCACCCTACAGCCAGCAGGTACGTTAAAAGACGCCAAATATTTAAATAGTATTAACTTGAGGATCTGGCTAATATTACAGGCAGCTATTTAACACAAACCGAACGGATTCATATATTCGAGGAGCATGCGAGAGCGGCGATGTTCTTTTCCCAGTATCTAACATCGTACCCATTTAGCGACAATCTACCAAATGATAAGATTCGAGAACTGGCCTTAGATGGCTATTACGGCCTCCAGGATTACGCTTGTGCTTTTTGGCAGCACCACGCGCGATCAGCTCTCAGCCAGCCATCCAAAATTTCGCAAGATCTCAAAATTAACATCGTCCAAGGTGTAATGCGACTGATAGATATCGCCCAACCGAAACTGGATTCGGAAAACAATCCGGACAACAACCCGAAAAGCGCCTCAGAAAACACTCAGGAAGATGACAGTATCGGGGAGTTTACTGATGACGGTGTTCTATCAAAAATAAACGAATGGAACACTCTTGGCACCGAAGGATCTAACCTCAGCAACAGGGTCACATCCATCCGCAGCGCCATTGAGATGATTGACGTTAATTCTTTGAATGAGACCCGGCGCGGGGTATTCCGAGAGCTCCACGGCGTCACACGATTCAAGTGCCCGAGAATAGAGTGTTCTTTTTTTGCAACCGGGTTTGTGAGCCTAAAAGAACGGGAGTGCCACGTTCAAGAACACGAGCGACCCTTCAAGTGCTCAAACCCAGGCTGTTATGCTCGAACGCTTGGTTTCCCATCTCTGCAGGCATTAAAAGCCCATTTCAAACGGCTACACTCGGACAACTCCCAGCCGTCCCAACTTTTCCGCAGAGCAGGAGGGTCCAAAAAATTCGATATATTCGATGCGGCAGCTAAGGGGGATTTAAGGGCCGTAAAGTTCTTTCACATCACAGGACCCAGTGACGTCCTCGATAGCCAGAAGGGAGACAATACCTCACTGACCCCCCTCGTAATTGCGGCGAGACACGGCCATATAGAAGTTTGTGAATACATCCTAAGGCACGGAATAGATCCTTACCTGCGGACAGGAGGCAGCACCTCGCCGATAGGAGAGGCTATCAAAAAGGGGGACGCTGAACTGTTCGAGCTTCTCAGGAGTCTCTCTATGTCAGCTCCTAATATCAGAGACCTTTGGTACCTGTTATCGTATGCTATCGCTTACGGCTGGAAGAAACTGACCATGGAGACTTTGAGAGATATCGGCGCCGACAATCTGGAATCCGGACATCAAGATGTATGGGAAGTGATAAGTGCAGAATGCAGGTTCGGCTTGATGTTGGAACCAGAGGCCTTCCAGGAACAGAGCTTACTACTGCATAAAACTCTCGCAGTACTCTTTCCAACTTTTTACGAGGAAGACCAAGCTACTCTGAGGCAAACTGTCTGTCTTAATATCAACAGACCATCGCTGGAGACTGATCTTCGTTTACTGACTCTGATCCTACAAAGAGCCTGCGAACAAAGGTCCTACGCTGTGGCAGAGTGTATCCTCGATCTCACCGATCTAATCCTACAAGGCAGCAATATACTAGCACCCCCAAAAGGAAATCTTCTCATGTTTTTAGCCGATAAACCCAGGGAATCTAAAAGTTGGCTCGGCTCATGCTTGCGAAATCTCACAATACGGCTTACTCGAGATCCCAGCATAGATGCGAACCAGAAGAGCGGGTGGAGCGACCTACCGATACACCGCGCAGCAAAATGGGGCAGCATCGCATGTTTCGAAGCTTTGCTCCCGAAAACTCAAAATTTGGACCAAAAGAACGGCATGGGCGATACTGCTCTGGAGATTGCTGCGATGTACAACTGGAGGGAAATCCTCAAATTACTAATTCGGACCCGCAGGGTTGACACCGAACAAAAAACGAAACATGGGACCCCTATTATCGAATCTAGAGACGGGAAATTTTATATCTGCCCTGGAATCATACGCTTCAATGCCAAACGGGGCGATATTAGTGAATCCATTTGTGAGGACGATAGGTAATGCAAATTGCGTGTAGGGGTTATTCTTTATAGGTACATAGCACGTTAAGACTACCGCGGTACTTATCTACCTTTTACCTATCACGAACAGCACTGTTATGCAGTTCCGATGACTTGCAACAGAGCTGTTCCCGAACCACGGATACAGACAGCCTCTCTTTGCTGTAACGTATAATTATTATCCTAGCCCGCGATTTTCGAACTTTCCTTGATGTTTGAATTTATTCCTTGTGATTTTTATGCCTTCTTATTACTCCTTTCACTTGGCCCAACTCCTATAAGCCCTTGCGCTTTGTTTGATTGAGCCCATGAGGATAACCATATGTATCGGTAATACGAGATTCAAAGGTTTTTGTATATAATTCTACTTCTCGACCATCTCATCTCGTATAATGTGGTGGCGGTTCTATCCCCATTTAGATACACCATGTCCGCACGATAAACAGCAAACATCGAGAACTAATTCCGTTGTTCGGAGTATGCGGCGGCCTGGTAGGGTCGCCCGACAAACAAACCCCCCGCAAATGGATTCAAACCCCGGTTTAGTGGCCACAATACTCGTTTAGTAGCGGTATTTTGCCCTCCTTTCTTTTGCCTACACTATGCCCGATTGCTAGGTCGGGGTCTCCGGTAAACCTTAATGCATGACAGCGCCGTCGTTCATAGTCGTAATTCCTCTTCACCCCAGATTAATCCCAAAATGTGTTGTTTTTTCTAGGAGCTTCTATTTTCTATGATGTTCTAGAAGGGCAGTCGGGTGCATTGCTGCGGAGCAGCTATCAAGTTTATTGCTCATATACACTTACACAAATACTTGGTTGAAGATGATATCGTTGAAAGCATATCGGAAGGGGACGGGGGACATAGGCTCCGTGATAGCCTAATACTGGCCCGTTGGAACCAGACAACACAGAGTTCAGCTTCACACCTATACCATGTAATCAACCCTTCATTGTCGTGCAAGAGAGCAGAAACAACACAAGGGTCTTCTGGAGCAGGCTGTGTTGTTGTTGCGGTTTCAAGCGCAATGATTGGCTGCTTTCACATTTTTCAAAGGATACCCGGCTGCCAGCCTGGTTCACCTCGAAGCAGCAGGCGAGGCAGATACTGAATGGTTTGCCGCACAAAATCCTCAGCTCCAGCGGCCAGAAAAAGCCACAGCGCGAACCATATTCAGCTCTTCTCAAAGGGGCATTTAAAATAGATTCAAACTTCAGCTTTTACCTGATAGCTCGCGCAGACGATGCTCGTCAGGTGATATCGAGTAGGTGACTCTGTTCAGCTATTCCGCAGTGCGCTGTGTTAAAAGTTTTGGTGGCTTCCGGGTTCGACCGCCACCGACCGCCGCCCGGTTTTAATGGGCTCCGTTTGGTCAATCTGGGTTCCGCAGTGCGAACCGTGTCGCAGATACTGTGCTTGGCTACTCGGAAAGATAACTTGGGCAATAGTTAGCAGGCGCAGGAATACCCCGCCCTCGACCGACGTGATAACTTTACGTTCGCCCTATGCAATGGAGTATAAAATGTGCCTTTACTCCCTGTTAGTTTCCGTCAGTCCCTTCAGAAAACCGAGCAGACTTAGAGCATACCCTACAAACCTCTCGAGTATATTCACTCCATATTCATAGATCTTACTTTAATAATATACCACGATGACCGAAGCCGCAAAACCAGACCACGAGCCTTTCACGAAGAATGAACTCAACAAAATGCTCCAGGCTAGGCCCAGAGAATATTGGAAGTGGCTGAAAAACCTGGACTGGGAAAAAATTCGTCATGCCGCGGACCCTCCAAAACACGACGTCCGCGAAGAATTCGCGGACACACTTGTTTACCACGAAGTCCTCAGAGAACTAAACGCATTTCTCGGGAATGATCTCGGGAAAAACTGGCCAGCTATCTTGGACGCCATCAAGAAGGCTTTTGGGGACAAAGCTTCACCGGGATGGGCAGAGAACTTCATAGATTGGTATTTAAAAAACCGACAGGTCCTCGAGAATCCCGATCGAAATAGCATGCCAGAAATGGTAGAGGTTTTAGACTCGATGCCTTTACCCGATTTGCAGCATATCGGGAAGCAGTACGGCAAGATAAATGTTGGCATTATCGGTGGTGGTGTCTCTGGCTTATATGCTGGAAGACTTTTCGACTGGCTCAACCAATACCTTGAAGCTCACCCCAAGGCTGGAGGCCCTGAGACGGAAAAGCTCGAATTTAAATTTCAAATCCTCGAGGCTGCAAATCGAGTTGGTGGTAGAATATATACATACCACTTCTCTCCTGGCATCCACGACTATTATGACGTCGGTGCGATGCGATTCCCGGATACAGAGATCATGAAGAGGTACCGTGCCCTATTTTCCACTGCCTAAGAGAAACTAGACCTAACTAGGCGGTAGAACTTTTGACCTGTTCGCGGATGTCGGTCTGTTTAGAACGGAACAAGAAGTTCTAGCGGCCAAAAGTAAATCCTGCGAAACCTGCGAAACATGCAAAGCAAAGACGAAGGTTCCCAAGGGCGACCGACCAAAGAAATTGCTCAAATATCTTAAAGATTCAGACAAGACCCCGAGTTACTTTAATGACATCCCACACTACAAGGTCAAACACGATGAGGTACATGTGCAAGAAAGTAAGAAGGAGAAAGAGGCAAGACTGAAAAAGGAAAGTGAAGAACAAGATAGAGAGAAGTTGAACTCCTACGCAGAACTGAGGGAAGCAGTCAAGCGTGCTCGCAAAGCCGCTAAGCATCCCGACCCGAGCGAAGACAGCAGCAAGGATATATTTTGCATAAGTACAAAGAATTACGGCGATGTTCCATATGCGTTAGTCACCAATATTCATCAGAAGCCGGCCAATGCTAATATAAGCATAGATATATCGAACTTGGCGCTGAGAACTTGCTCGAATATGCCTTCGGGCCCTTCAAATACCTGATGAAGTATAACTTTTACGTTGGATATCAGGCTCTCATGCGGTATGAAGATTACAGCGTTCGAGAATTCTTGTCGAAAATCTGGTAAGTTCGTGTTATCCCGCTTTCAGCCTAGAACCAAGACGCGTTCTGACGACTCCCGTAGCAAGTTTGATTTCTACACAATTAATTGGCTGGAAACATTGGACTCGTAAGGATGGGTACTTCTCTGATATTAGTATTAACTGTACTAACATGCTCGCAGAGCAACTGGGTGGTTCAATCTGGCACTATCCGAAGCCGTACTCGAGTCATTCACCTTCAATCCGCCTCAAGTTTGCGTGAAAACTGATGAGAAAGGTGGTGGTTCCGGGGCGCATGAGCACGACCACGAGATATCCCCAAAGACACAATGGTATTGTGTCGAGGGCGGTACTGGAGAGGTAATTCGACGTCTCAACGACAAAGTTTCCGGCGAGCCGGAGTATAATCGGGTGGTAATAGGTATGAACTTGAATAACGACAAGGGTGTACCTGAGAACGAAAGAGTGGAAGTATATCTTAAGGATAGCAGCCACAAGCCTCGAAAGTACCACTCCGTGATCAACACCACCACGCTTGGCTGTGCCGCTCGCATGGATCTTAAGAACGTTGGGCTTCAAACCGGCCAGAAGTCCGCTATCCGGATGCTCCGCTATAGCGCTTCCACCAAGATCGGTGTCAAATTTACAGATCCATGGTGGACTCAAAAGCCGTTCCTAATCAATGAAGGAGGGGTGGCGAGTTCCGATCTCTATTCGGCTCGGATGTGTGTTTACCCGTCATATAATATCAACGACCCTCCTAACCGCCCAGCTGTGCTCCTGGCATCCTACTGCTGGGGTCAAGATGCCGAGCGTGTCGGCTCCATGATCAAGAAAACGTCACCGGATGGCGAGGAGGTTCTCCGTGATTGTCTCCTTCGAGATTTAGCGCGCCTGCACCACGATCCTAAAGCACCACCAAAGTGCGGAATGGGCTACGAGGATGTTCTAGACATGATTAGGACGAAGTACATTACTCACCACGCTTACGATTGGAATCACGACTCATTCGTTTCCGGCGCCTTTGCGATGTTTGGGCCAGGCCAATACCGCAAGATGATGCCACATCTGCAACGTCCGGCTGCCGAGGGCCGTCTACATTTCGTCGGCGAGGCCACTAGCAATCATCACGCTTGGGTTGTGGGGGCTCTAGAGAGTTCACTACGAGCCGTTTGCCATATATTGATCAAAACTGGTCACTGGGACCTCGTTGACGAAATCTTCAAGGTGTGGGGTAAGCTTCCTGGATACAATAAGAACATTTTTTTCTGGCAGCATGTGCTCGGTTTGTTGCCGCCTAAAGACCAAAGAACTGGTCAGGAGTTTACAAAGGAGGTACCGGCCAATATCTGATGGAGCAGTTGGTTGTTATGACCGTAACTTCGTGGGAGAATAGTTAGCGCGGCGCAATTTGGTGCATATTAGTTCGTAAGTACCGATTTAACACTAAATTGATGGGTAATCTACGATAGTTACGTATTATTGGTCTCGTAAACCAGTATCAACCTATTGTTCGCTTGTTTAACAAGAAGCCTGGGTCAGCCCATCGCTGCAATAAAATATAATTTGGCCGTCCGCACTGGGTTCACATATCCCAGCAAATTCTCGGCTATGCGATGATAAAGTAGGCCCATTACAGGATTCCTGGCACCATAAAGCCCTCGTCATACCCACTTTATCTATATATTATATCAGCGGGGCGTTAGTGCCCAATACCTGCGGAACCCCGCGAACGCTAAGTAAGTTACTTAGTAACGAAAATTAGAGACTGCACCTGGTATTGGTATATCTTTAATTTTATCACATATTACCGGGTAGATCAAAATTTAAATGCTGCTTCAACCTATGAATATCAAACTGAAACCGATATATATATACAAAATATTATTTAAAATGTACATGAAACTTCAAAATTAGCAAGAATTCTTCTACTGAGATTTTGGAGTTAGCTGCCCTACGGACACATCAATCCAATCAATCATGCTCTTATATTCGCTATAAGCCGGCGCCGTAGCAATATCCTTTGGCAAGGTCACTTCTCCGGCCACAATTTGAACTTTCAAATCTCTTACCTCTTTCAAATCCTCTACAATACCATTGGTGGCTGTTCTAACTTTCAACTTGAGATTCTTAAGAAGGTAAGGGACAACTGCATCGGGATGAAGACTCTCAATCTCTTTGGACTCAATCTTTTTGAGAAGCGCAGCAGTCAATGGAATTGTACCGGTGACGAGCTCGTCTACGTTCCGGGCAAATTTTGTAAGAACACCGTGTGCGCCAACAGAATTTGGGTCAGTGATCCACTTCGCCGAGTTATCAGTGGAAGGCTCCCCGAGGAAGGCGTTAATACCGAAAGTGCCGTACTCAGCTCCGTTGTTGACTTTAATGTTAATAATCCAGTCAACATATTTGTTTCCATTGTCCACAACGGAGGCGACGGGATTTGTAGCTTGGCGTTTCTGGCGGCGGGAGGCGTCTCGTGCGTTTTTGATCGTGAAGGCAGGAGACCGAGTACCATAAAGTTTGTTGATTGCAATCATGGTATCCTGGGCGCTACCACTATCAGTTTCGCTATACGAATATCCGAACTGTCTCCAATCCTCAATATCGGCACCGATGAAAAATTCATTGGCGGACTTCCGGAATGGTTTGAGGGGTGTGTTCATGTCCACTGTGGTGTTCGTTGGGTTAACCCAAGTCCCCATTTTTGTTTGGTCTATAAAGGTATAGGCGTTTGGGTTGAGGGTTTGCCACATCGCGAAGATGCGATCGACGTTTACGTGGTGAAGCCAAGAGATAGGATCGAACGCGGAGTATACAGGTGGAGCCATGTGGCCGAGCATTGTTCCGTTTACGCCCAAGTCTGTACCCCTCCCAGGGCCCTCCAAGTTCTGGCCAATGGCGAAGTGGATGGTTCCGTGAATAGATTCAAAGGACTCGAATTGGAATCCATTCGTTGGGTCATATCCAGTGCGGGCCATGCTCATGAAAGTCTTGTACCCAGTCAATACTTGATAGATTCGATTCCTCCAGGCACCCTCGTTTGCCTTCATGACAGCATTGATCTCTCGGATGTGGGTGACTGGTGGCCCAGTTTTCGCGGGGAAACGAATCGTTTCCTTAACGTCACCCCAAGGATAGTTCCTGAACTCCGACAAATCGTTAAACCAGTAAGAAAACAAGGGATTTTGTACGCTCTCTCTATCATGTCGGACGGTTTCGATTTGAATAAAATTTTGTTGGCAGATCTCTTCCGGAAGACTGCCGTCGGCCGCCCAGTCCCAATATGGGAAGCGCAGAGTCGGAAGAACTCCCTTGAACTTTTCCTTCTTTGGACCTTCAGGCATCCCCTCGACGATGTCATTGGCGTGCCGCCACAGGATTTGCTCCATAAGGGCCATGTATGGTCGGTGCCACGGCAAAAACAAGGCATCAAGATGGGGGCAGAATCCCCATTCCGGGTTGCCGCCTTCGACGAAACCAACGCCGCCCCTAGAAGTAAGATCGTAAGCAGCTGGTTCTGAAGAGATTTGTGTAAGTTTGGTTTCTATTAGACTTACCAGGGCTTGAACGGTGCGCCGTGGATACCCGCAATTCCATAGTACGATGTTTCCATGCTCTGAGGCTGCTTTTGCAACCTGTAGAGAGCCATGATAAACAAACTGAATTCGGTATGGTTTTTTATCATTTCTCTGACTTCTTTGCGCATGGCGTTTTGTCCATTCTGGACACCGGTCACGACGATAGGCCCTTTGGGGTCGGTACCGTAGGATCCCCGAAAGTCGTCTAGACTTGTCGGATCATACTCACCCTTAGGGTTTGGAGTATTCGTGGGAGGGGATACCGATGTCGAGCTAGCGCTGGCTGCACCAACTTCATGCTCGTAGGCGGCACGTGTTGGATAAACTGAGTTGTCTGCGTCGTCTTGATAGCTATAATAGCTATTATCTCCGGCGTAGTAACCGTAGTTTCGGTTTTGTAGCTTATGCTCGCGACGGGCCAAACTTTCGGCGGGGCGAGCAGCGGTTAAGCTGAAGATGCTCGACGCAACCAAAGCGTACTTGAGAGAGGACCAGCCTGCCATGTTAAAGGTGAATACAAACGAGATAGCGGTAGGTATATGTAAGGTTCAATGCAATATAGTAAGATGGTTTATTAGGATGATAGGAACCGATTTATGACAGCAGGCATGTTACCTTTATAGACCGTCCCTCGAATATTGGACGATCTAGCTTATGCTCCCTATAACAGATCAATCAAATCCGACTTCCGTATAACGCTAGTCGTCTTAACATGGGACATCGTGATCCACCAACAATCAAGCTATCATGAGAAGCTGACATACTAGATTTCGTATCCGCGCTTAAACCTTATTTCTCATGCTCGTCTGATCGGTTCCTTCCCTATTAGTCGTCTGGGGCAGCCGCATAATACCACATTGTAGTTTCTAGCTGCATTCTAGGTTGTCTGAGGTCGGCCTGAGACCAAACAGGTGCTTATTCTGTGTTGCAACATTGGTCCCACCTATCCGGCTAACTGTGTTCGGTCTAGGCTGCACCCCTGTCGCACAACAAGACTGCCTTAATAGGACTAGTCGCCCACAATATTGCGGGAACGGCCCATTTCGCCGACAGATCGTGCCGAGGCAGGAATTTAATGGAACCCGGCAGTTCTGATGCTACAGCAAGAGTGAGTTCGGAAACAATCTTCCATGGAGCTGCGATAGTGTAGCCACAGAGCCCTGCGGTCCTGATCCACTATCTTTGTCTAACAAACGGTCTTGATAATGGCGCCAACTACCAGCCCTTGTAAGTAGAGCTTCGTATCTATTGTCGTCGCGCGTTAACTAACAAACGATTCGTTCGCATTCTTGCCCGTGATTGCGAACATTTCCTGACTTCCAATCTGCATCCCCTAGAAACACCTAAAAGTGGTAATAGGGTTTCCTCTGCAGCTGGGTGATGAAGTCCAGAGGTTGGCAATCACAAAACCGTGTCCAACTTGGTCTACGATAATGCGCATTACCTAACCAGGTGTAGTTATTGGAACACCCTTATTAAACTCTGAATGGTGACTAAGCCGCTTGTTGTCCTTCGTTTCTGGGAAGGAGGGAGCGACAGACGGAGGCGGAATCGCAAGACAGTACCGATTCAGAGTCAGTTCGTGACTCGAGAGCGGTACGGATATTCGTATATACAGATACAAATTTGCGAACAATAGTCGAAGGCATTAAGGCCATGCACGCCGAACCGGAGGATAATATATCTTGGTTACCTTGGATCCTGCGAATAAGGCGACTAGGAGTAAGCTGGCAGCTAAGAACCGAACGGGGCTTGACCAAAGGCAGGAGCGAGTATGCAAGTAGGCGAAAATTCAAGGGGTGTACCTTGACGATTTGGTTTTAAGGTTAACGGCTTATCTAAGTTTCCCATTTTTTTTTTTTTTTTTTTGGTTCGGTTTATAGCGGCTGTCGGAACGAAATCACAGGATGTCACTGGCGCCTAGGCTTCACATTCGGGTCCAACCACCGTTTCTGCCCTGTTGTGTTTTTTGCGTTGCGGCAACCAACTAGCCTTGAAACAGGAGCTTGAATCTCAAAGAAGAAATATATGTTGAATTTCTCTCGCAACTTTGGGAAAAACAAAAGACCAAGCCCTCGAAAAATATACAACTTCCGGTTAGACAGAATAAATTTTGTTTTCGACGCCGTAAGGTCAACCGGCAGGTGATTGTTGTGTTCCGAATACCTCTTATTACAATTTTATTGTGACCCTTCGAATTCGTCAGTCAAGTGGTGGGACTTCCCCAAAAACCGATCGGATGCCTTGGCTAAGCCTGTTACTTTGTAATTACTTCTCTAAAACAGACTACGATGCCTCAGCTAGCGAGGATATTAAATTATACTCGAATTAGAACTCGTACCGAGGTACTTGATCTGCGCCTCATGAGCTCACTACCGTCTGACTCTAGTTAGACTGGAATTCGAATGGGCTCAACTAAACTGCGTGCCCAACCTGACTTAAATCGGTAAATCCAGTGGTGGGAGAATTGTAAAATGTGACTATAATGGCGAGAGATATGCCGTAGCCAAGCATCGTAGTAACACTTGATCGTAGTTATTATTTTTTCCTCTAGCTCTAACACGAACTCATGACAATCGTTGAAGAGAATAGCGAATCATAATATAACACAAAAGGCATGCTTCATCATGCAAGGCGTGCTCGGCCGAGTCCGTCACATGCCTTTGTTCTCCCGGTCTTCTATCGCAGGGAAATTTGGGTAGCTTAGGGATTCACCAGATGATGATGATGATGATGTGTAAGTGTAGGCGCTCGACCCCGAGTCCTCGTTGCTATCGGGATTTTGGTTCCGTTGCCGAGTGCGAAGTTCGTCGACCATCCTACCCGTTAAATTCTTAATATTGTCGAAAGAATAATCTCTGTCGATATCTGATATTACTTCCGGGATACTCAATGTGTAAACTCGTCCAGACCCCTTGCGCGCATGGATTGTATGCTGTTGCGTTATCATATGCTCACAGACAACACAAGGCGGGCGAGATATCCCGATGTAGGGATATGCCAGTTGAGGGGAAGGTCCTAGCTTGGCCAACAGAGTAAGCTCCGCGTGGTAGAGTGTTGGAATCACCGGATTATCATCGTTTAGACCTGAAATCAGTTCTTGGTATTGATTTGGGTCCTTTATTACGGTGCGCAAGAATTGGGTGACATTCCGAACTCTTTCAGACATTTCATCCGGGGTTAAGTGTCTTAGGTACAGAAATCGGTAGAGTACAGTCTCCAATTTCTCGCATGGTTGCGTTCGAGTAACAAAGATGTCCGGGGGTAATACTTCGATGGTGGGCTGCTTATTCACCAACTTCCTAGTTGATGCAGCATCTGCGAGAAATTGACCGGGTCTTTGATTAAGACTTGACAAGAGACAGCATCTGCAGAAAAGTTCGTTACTAGTTTCAAACTTCGATTTTGGTGAAACCTTCTTGCGTCGGCGAGAGGTGGTGGGTTTTTCACTATTCCTGGTCCTTTTCTCCTTTTGGGGTTCGCCAAATCTCGGACGAAACGTCGATAACATAAGGCGAGGCGTCGATAGAATCCGTTTGAAAATTTGACGAGCCCTCGAGGGGACTTTCTCACCGCTTTTTTCTCTTCCAGTATCCCGGTTCTCCTTCGTGTCTTGAGCCCTAGCGTTACCTAGGTTCCTTGTATTCCCTCCCTTAGGAGCCTTCCCCTGCAGCTGTGAGAGTTTCTCATATCTGGCCGCAA
Source organism: Arthrobotrys sinensis (assembly GCA_036971225.1). Classification (NCBI taxonomy): domain Eukaryota; kingdom Fungi; phylum Ascomycota; class Orbiliomycetes; order Orbiliales; family Orbiliaceae; genus Arthrobotrys; species Arthrobotrys sinensis. The sequence goes on along the minus strand of JAJTTV010000014.1, from coordinate 651,217 downwards.
GTTTACTGACTATTCCGACGTAACGACGAAAGATATTCGAATGATGAGTAAAGACCGTTATGTATTCTAGATATACACCGAGGGTACGTATCATCTGGAGAAAGTTTTGGTTTTTGGCCCTCTCGTGCAGGGGTTCTAACTCCAGAGCCCTCTGTATCGCGCGCCCAATATTCATGAAAGCACACGTGAACAGCTCGTGCCAAATGTATATGTTGTCGAACGATACTTCATGAAGCCCCATATCTCTTTTTCTTAGCCGTGCCTTGAGGGTCTCGGATGTATTGTCAGATACTATATAGATGTGAATCAGATTTTCCGTTAATCTTTCATCACGTATAGTATCTGTTGGAGACAGCTGATTGACAAAGTACTCAGGCTCGGCCTCGGACGGTTCTTCGAGGAATGGTGGTTTGAAGGCATCTTCTTTGAGAGCGAGAATATCTTCAAGGGAGTCTTGGATACGGCCGAAAAGTTGAGAGATTTCGTGAAGCTTGTATTGGATTTGCGAAAGCCGGAACTGTTCTTCGATGTATCTCTTTAGCCGTTCCTCAGGTGTTCCCAGGTAGCCACGGACCCATTTGAAGATTTTCTTTGCATGCAATTCCACATGCAGGCGCTGGTTTTCACAAAAACTAATTAAACCAAAGTTAGAACCTTCTCATTTTATATTAACCTACTAAAGAAAGTCGACGATGTAACATTAGAAGGAGGGATGTATCGATGGTCTTCTCTACCTCTCAGTGAACATATGGGCATTAGCCGGTTGCGAAACATCACTATCCTCTCCAGAGTTGATAGCTGCCACCAGTTGTACCTTTTCACCCGCAAACCAAGTTACCGCAATGGCAACGCACTCGTCGGCGGGAGACGAGGAGTAGGGCTAGATCGTCCAATAGTTGGTTCATAGCTGAATCTTTAGTGAAGGGCGGTGTGCCCCAATACACATCTCGATACTGGTCGACTCGAGCGACGATACGATCCTTGATTTCGTCGTTACCGGCCGACAGCCGGCTCAGGAAACTGCAGTTGGTGAGATACCGACGCGCTTTCGTTTCGGTGTCATGTGGCATTTTGGATATGGGAGAAGTGAGTTTACGATGAATCCAAGGATAAGTTCACTATCTGGAAGAGGTTTTTTTTTTAAAAAAAAAAGACTTGGAAATGTAGACAAAAATCGCGTGCGTAATCTTTTCCAAGAAGCATATTGGGTACCAGAGATTCATTGAACGTTTCATCACTGGAATACGCTGAAACCTTTGCGCCATAGTCGTGTTTTTCAACTTAAACCCGCAACTAGAGCATTCCTTACTGAAGTCTAGCTTCATAAGCGATTTTGTTGCGAGTCTTGAGGTAATAGTATGGGCTAAGGGCATGTATAGGAAAGTATATTGTGGTAGGTATTCAAGAAAATGATATAATAATATAGAGAGTATTAGAGTTTGATTCTTCGTAGTAGATAGTTCCTTCTGGCAGCCGTGCCCGCTCCAACAGCACCAGCGGTCTTAAAGCTTCATGTTTATTTTAATACATGTCGCCGGGGATCGATTACGTTAAAACTATATCAGGCTAATGATAGATGTAGAAGCTAAAGCCTCAATACAGTGTACTATCCATCAATCCTAAGCAATATGAATACCTGTCACAGGAACACTAGCCGGAGTTAAACTTGCGTCGGTATATTGTGAATTATACAGAGTACATTAGGGCATTAGCGAAGACGGTCGCCCAACCCTCTACGCCTGTTCGCAGCTGATTCCCAACTGGTTGCCAAGTTCGGATCGCCTGAGCCCTTATACTTATTCTTCTTCGGATACCTGCAATGATTCCGTTCCGACACAACCGCTCCATTGACAATTTTCCGCCCCTTCAACGTTTCAGGCGTAATTTCATCATCTTCAACCCATTTCACTATCGACATCAATGCTGAGTCATCTGTGTGCGCCAGAGCTCCACCACAAATCCGCATGTCTATTAGTAGCTAATTTCCGTCGCTTCGTTCGTCGAGCCAAAATAGATCTACTGGAATACAGGGTGGATCAAGCGGATATTGAAAATCAATAAGAAAACCCGAGAGTGGGGTGCGTTCGACAAATGCGACGACAGCCAGGATCGGGAAGTTTCTCACAAGCCGGAAAGCACAGAGTTGCCAGATGCGCTAGCTAAGCTAAGTTCTATATAGTCTAGTCCGGTCGCAATTGGGAGCCTCTAATCTCGGTTGGGATGTTAGCGGGAAATTGCAATCACTTTAGCACTAGTCCGTTGAACAATCTTGTCGAGATACTAGAAGCTGAGCAGAATACACATCTACTCGGTGCTACCTACTATGTGTGATTCCGGGAGGCTCGTATATAGCCTTGCTTGTGGGAGGTATCTTGCAAATAGCCTTGGTATCGTATAAACTCACATACTGGAAGCCTCAGTATATCGATCGTCACAAAATCAGAGGCGGAAACCTAGATATAGATGGCACACATAATGTGGTTTGGAAATATATCCTGCCGTCGATATAAATGTACTTGGTACGGCCGACCCTTTTGAGCTCGAGGCACTTTATTAGCCTAACCGGTTTAAAGTTTTTGTGGCAACGTGCCGTGTTTCTAGCTTGTGTAACAACACCGTAGCTGCACGCTAAAGTTTATTCTAACGTAGTTAACGACGCCTAGCTTTGGCAACGTAACGCTGGGCCAGGGTCTCAGGGGTGGTGCCCTGCATACCGGGCAATTCAACTACCTGGCCAACCGGGAGCAGGGACCGGTATGCGGTATCGGGGTACCCGCCGCGACCCTATACCACAAGACTACCACGACCCCCGAACGTGAAAGGCCCGGCAGAGAGCTCTCTGGCACCGAATCCAAAGAGGATATCCAGAGCTTAGAGAGGTCGGAAATAAGGAGAATCTTGTAAAGGGTTCGACGAGCGATATGCCACGAGACTAGCCGTGATGGCTATTGCCGCTGCTCATTACCTTCGTCGCACGGAAGGTTGAGGAATATGCTAGACGTTATTGAAGAGGAGTTCCTTCTCTCGCGGTATTGTTTTACCTGGGCGTACCGAAGAGCCTCGGATTCGTGGAGGGGCCTAGCAGGATCTCAGGAGGGCGGCTAGATAACGGGCCAGACGACATGATGGGGGTTTCCCGCCTCCAGCTTACTGGATGAAGGCTAGCCCGCCAGAAGCCATCAAGTATATTCGTAGCTGCCGGAAGAAGGAGTATTCTTTACGGTCCCTTCATTATAGCGGAGTGTGCCACGGAGAAAAAAATCGGTTGCATCACCCAGATGCAGTGCAATACCAGGGACACAGTGGAAAAAGACATAAGCAAACTTAGAGGTCCTTCGCCTAAATTGCAAAAATGGGTTAGTTTCTAAATCATCAATAGACGGTTTCAGAGATTAAGCTGAAAAAGACAGACACTACGCTTGATCTAAGCCTTATGAGAGGGAAGCGAGGTTTGCATTTGCGGCATGAAAGTTTATTGTGGGTGGTTGGTGGTAGTGGTGAAGAGAGGTGGAGGTGTAGCGGGCCAGCTCCACCGACATCTCGACGCGTCGATACTGACATCGCCGAAAGACGGCATCAATAGTTTCCTCCCACAGAGAAAGAGACACACCGATAGTTGATAGGAGGTTCGATGAAGGTGGAGATATCTTCAAGGGTCTGGTGTTCGATGGGAGGGGCATTCGGGGTTACTCACCAAAAGGCAATAGAGAGCTGGAGAAAGAAGAAAGAAAGGAAGAAAGGAAGGAGATTTTTCTGAAGAGGCCGGCCTCTTATAGGCCCTGCTCGGCGGGACTACGTCTTCAACACGAGCAAGCCGGGTGACAAAAGATAGGGCTCCTCACTCGGTCGCTGAGAAAGTATTTATGGTGTTTTTGTGGCGTTTATGCTGAACATCGGACCGACAAAGCTCTTTATGATGCCATAACATTCAATATTTAGACATCGCGCTCTTGAGACTAGGTATTTCTCTCTACGCTGTCTACAGAGCACTCTCTACGAATTGACTCTCTGGGATGCTGGGTCTTTTATGCGATACTAAACACACAAGCTTTGCGTAATTAAACTACGGCAATAATATCATATGTTTAGAGGCTTGGTTACGTAGCTAACTACTTAATTAACTACCGGTCTGTGCCCGCGCGGGTGTGTCTGCGCCCTTTGATCATAGGTAGCTTTGCATACACGTAACCAAAGTGGAGATAAGCAGTCGTTATGTCTTCGACAATAGGTTTCATAGCAGCTATTGAATATACACGTTTAACAGGCATGAAATGCATGCCAATGTTGATGTTAGTGCTAAATATCGCCAGCTACACTATGGCTGACCATAGTAAATCCAACTGGAAGGTTCTTTTTATGAATTAGCCTACTTCTCAGCTTACAACCTATTTACTCTTTAGTTTCCTACCCAGCCTACCTACTACCCTACCTGCCTGTTCAGGTAGCCAATTAGCTGGCCATGATGAGTTGGTAGCTATTGATAGCAGACTAGTTACTTGAGTAGGCTGCCTGGGTAGTAGGTAAGCTAGGTAATATATAGACAGGCTAGGTGGTAAACAGGCCAGGTTGTAAGCTGGCAAGTAAGCTAATTCATAAAAAAAAACCCTTCCCAGCTAGATTTACTATGGTCGGCCATAGTGTAGCTGGTGAAATTTAGCACTAAAATTAACTTTTGCATACATTTGAATGGTACCGCATGCATGTGAGACTTTTCGTTTTTGTGAAACTTCATATGAACCAGTCGCTTCATGCGCATGCGACTCATTTATTCATTTTTTAACAGCGTTTTCTCGGTGATGGCTCTGCAAACCCTTCACCAGAATGTTACATGGCATCTTCGATGATTTGGGGCTTCGGTCTGTTCGAGCACCTGACGCTATACCTCTGAAGAGCTCGAATAATTAAGCATCATATAGATAGTCCACTACATTTCAAAACGGCCGCTAGCTATATGAAAGGTATTAAACTAAAGTATTAACGACAGAATCCTGTCTCAATTAGAAAAGTCCGTCCACCCAACCAATAACGCAACATCTCAAAAGACAAAATTAGATGTAAATAGCAGTAAGCCCGCTCAAGTTGACACAAGCGCCAACCTGGGTATTTACGCCCTTAACGTAAAGCTGAGCCCCGCTCGAGGAGCCACAAACACCTATCACTTTGGAAACCGTTGACCCGAAGTCGACGGCCCCACTTCCGCTTACGGAATTCGGGAGTCTATTGCAACCGGAACCGGGCAGGCAAGGCGACCAGTTGAAAACGTCAAAGGGGTTTTGAAACGGATTTATTGGGTAGTATGGTACGCCGTTGACAAAATGGACAATGGAGTTGCCCAAAACGTTGAAGACACCGTTAGAAGGTGGTGAAACGGCTTGCTTGCCTGTCAGCTGGCCTGCCACGCCGTTGGTGTCGAGGTCGATGTATTTTACGCCACCGTAGTTATATTGTATTCTGAATGGCCTCCCAACCGTGACAGTTGAGATACTGTTAATGGTTATCGTAGAAGACGTGCTCGTCGTGACGAAAGATGTAATAGTAGAGACAAAGGAAGTGGTGGTGGTAGATACGCTGAGAGTTGAAGGAACGGTTAAAGTGAATGACAGGGTCGTGGTCGCTAGAATTGTTTGCGTAATAGAGACTACGGCGGTCGCTGTCGCTTTGGCCGTCGAAACAGAAGTAGTGGTCAGAGAAAGCACCTCAGTCTGAAGTTGGGTGGCCGTGGCAGTTGCGTCGAATTCGAGAGTCTCCGTGGAGTACGTTGTAGTTTCCTTGAAAGTCAGGACTTCGGTATCCGTCTGTAGCAAAACGTCGGTTAGATAAAGGGTCTCCGTTGCTTCCTGAGTGATCGTTGAAGTTTCGCTGATCGTGAATAGCGCTGTATCGGTCAACAGGAGGGTTTCTGTGGCGAGCGAAGTCTCAGTTATCAAAGTCGTGATATCAGTGGACAGAGTCAATGTGCTCGAAGTAGTCAAGGTTGAAGTTTCTAGTGCCGTCGATATCGACGTAATAGATGTCACATCGGTTTTGGTCGAGGAAATTGTTAAATCTTGTGTATTCGTAATTGTCGTAACTTGAGTTATAGTTTCTGAACGAGTCTCCGTCTGAAGCTCTGTGGCGACGGCTGTCTCTCGCAATGTTTCTAGCTCTGTGGCCGTTTTTGACTCCACAATTATTTGGTCCGTTGTTAGAGTATTCTGCTCTGTGATTGTAATTGACTCCGTTTCTACGATAGTGATAGTTTCAAGAACGATGTCGCTGAGTGTAGAAATTTCCGTCGTGCTCGATGTCTGGACATCGGTGGCGGTAATATACGAAGTCGAAGTTATGGAGGAAACTTCAAGGGGGACGCTGAGGCAGCTGCAAGCGCTAGATAAACGAGAAACAGGAAAGCTAGAGCTCTCGATCTGATCTGTAAGTGGCGTTTTGGCGCGTCTGGCAAGTTTTAGCGGGAGTCCGGTCGTGAGGGTGGTTGTGGATTTGAATGTCGAGGTGAAGACTTGGACTATAGTAGTGGAACTCGTAACTCGAGTCACAGTCGTGAACACAATTGTCGTGCTGACCGTTGTCCAGGAGGTCAGAGTCGCGGTCACCGATAATGAGCCAATAGAAGTCGTCTGGGTATCTGTGCTAGTTTGGGTGGCGTCTGTTAATGTCGTGACAATTGTTCGGATCGCTAGACTAGTCTGAGTCTCGATTGCTGTCATAGTTTGGGTCTCCGTATTGGTTATGCTCTCGAGGGCGACGACACTGGATATTTCGGTGATAGACCTGGTTTCTGTGGCCTTGCTGGTCATAGTTTCGACCGAGGTCTGGGTGGCGATGTTGGTTATGGTTTGCAGTTCAACTTCCGTGGCCGTCTGAGACAATGTAGTGACCGAAGTCTCGACCGCCGTTTGAGTTATCGTGTCGAAGCTACTATCGGTCGCCGTGACGTACTCCGTCAAAATTTGTGTCTCTGTTTGCAGCTCGACAAGGGTCATTGGCTGGACGACTGTGACCACGAGAAGGGTGGTCGAGATATCGCTCGCCGTCAAAGTATCAAACGAGGTTTTTGTATTCACGAGAGTGTTAGTTATGACCTCCGTGGCTAGAATAGTCTCGGTATTGGTGGCCGTTATAGTCTCGAGATGAGTCTCGGTCGTGAGATAAGTTTCCGTGAATAGCTGGGTTATTGTGGCGGTCTGCTCCTCGGTGGCTGTATTGATTATAGTTTCTCGGGCGGTTTGGGTCAAAGTATCTGTCAAAGAAAGGACAGATTCATACACGACAACCGTTGTAATAGAAGTAGTTCTGAGTGGGAAAGGTTAGTTCATGTTGTAGAGGTAGGGCAAGGCGTTGTGGCATAAAGCAGTTGCTAATCGGGACTTGTTATGTCTCGTTTACCAACTTCTATATACTACCTCACCCGGGTGCTAATACGGAATAGAATATATCAATACCGATATCAGTACGATGCAGAGTTGACTTACACAGTAGGAAAGACTGTAGTGTAGACGAAGGATATTGGGAGTCCTAGCAGGCTACTACAATACGGACCCGCCTCGGGGAGATTTGTAGGATTGCGCAGTAACCTGAGAACGTTATCCGCGTTACAAGTCGCTCGCTTATTAAAATTCTGCATATCTTCGACGACTTTGAATGCAGGGTTGTTTGAGAAGCGACGGGATGGGCGCCGCCGAAGCGACGCCTGCAAAACCCAACAAAAAAGCGGAAGAAAACAACATGATCTCAATATCTCTTTGATCAATTGAGTATAGAGAAAAGAAGCCACGGATTTACTAACGGGCGGGAAGTTAACGGTCCCGAAAGAATAAGGAGAAAATCGACTTCATATTTATAGGTAGACGCCAGCGAAGCCCTACAAGGTTTTCCCCCCTTGCCAAATTTCTTGTGCATTGGTCAAGCCTTACAGAGGAAAAGCTTAGTTTCCCGCCCACCGTGCAGCTCAATTGAGCTCAACCCATTCATAATATTCACCCCATATGTTGCGATATCCTCGAGTCTTCGAGATTGTGGGTCAAAAGATACACTTCTTAGCGAATAGACAATCGCTAAAACCGCCACCAAATTGAAAGCTGAAGAATCCCAGTTCTTAAATCGCATTGTTAAGGTCGAAATAAAGTTTCCCATGTTCAACCTGCGGCTGAGGAAAGCCGTTAACCGTCAAAATCTCAAACAAGGATAGGGCCAATTTTGCGTTGTGCGGCAAAATTTAAAAATTTGGGCCACGAGAGGATCTAGGCTTCGGAGATGCCCAGTTCCGACCATACGTGCTAGTGCCGGAATTGCCGGACGTGCATGATTCGGCTTAAATCTGGGTAGCACGTGGGCGAGGGATAGCTGTCATGAGTGGTTCTTACGAGCTCGAATCGAATCCCACGATCAATTGGGACAAAGCGTTGTCGGTTGAGGACCCCTACAGTCGTCATTAGCAGTCGCGAATATAACACCTTCGCCGATTCTGCGATTGGTAAAATATCTCGCATGGTGGGCATATCTGTAGGTTAGTACTATTACCCAGCTCTAACCTAGATAGCCTCGTTGCACTCGCATTCTAGTCAGTACTGTGCATTTTTGAAATATCATTTGGCATTGGTAGCCGGATTAATAAATCACGGGCAGGGCGACAACTACAATTTACCAACGGAGTACTTCACAAATTGGCTAGCTAGCAAACTAATTTGTTAACGCGGAGGCACTAATTCGTCCGTTCATCGACTATAGAGCCAAATACAGAGCGATAGATTTGAATATAAGTCACCCATACTACACTACGGATTGCCAGCCTGTCTACGAGGTATTAGTTGCTGGTCCGACTACCGCTGAGAGAAGCTAGTGAACCCGCCTGAAACAACACCCGATGTCCTCTTCCGTTTCAAGACCTTCTGGGGGTTGTACTATATACCCTTATATTATTTATGATACCGGTAGAGTCTATGCTCTTCGTACGAGGGTACAGCACGAACGCAGCATCCTTGCGAAGTATCATTATTGATGGAGACTGTGTTGCTAATGTTGTAGTTCTGGTATTATCTTAATTGGGAATAGCGTGAAAAGTTGGCTTCTACATCTGGTTAGAAGAGCCTTCAAGTTGGGAGGTAAGCAGGTGACAAGGCTGTGTAACCGGCGTTGCGCAAACCCGACGACGGCCTCAACCTTCATGCGGTGGCTGACAGGGTATTACTCGGGATGAAACCGGGGCTTACTAGCGGCTGTAGACCCTGAATGTGGCTTCACGCAACTGTCGCACTCAGCCCTCGAATTATTGAAGCCTTGGACTTGGGGTGTACATACCCTTCAGCAGGATCTAAATTTTTGGGCATCTCCCATTGTGGCCTCATCCAGAGTCTCCCATTGTACCCCTTCAAAATTTAAAAGAACCCGCATTATTGGAATGCCATAGGTGCTTACAGACAGCCCCTGTGCCCTGCTCCTCTTCTTGACTCCGTGCGCCATCCCTTTCGAAGGCTTATCTGTCGGATAAGTCTCGACGCCGTTAGACTCGCCACGTTCGCTCAAAGGAGGATTCAACACATTCAATGGCCCCTCAAACAGCCGAAACCGCGCCGCCAACGATTCCATCGCCTGCGGCTCAACAAGGTGATAAATCGATCGAAACGACTGTAGCTCTTATCGCTCTCATTTTCGCTATTACAGCCTTTATAGCAGCATTTTTCCAAGCTCTTCTGCAGTATCTAACCTCCAGTCAACGCGACAAGTGCCTCAGCGGAGCTATCGGGGGCTGGTCCAAATTCACAAAGACCCTGTGGGACTTATCTCGATGGAGAATCAGAGTTCTATATCCTCGACTGACACTCGAATGTTCCCATATCTTGCAGACGAGGGACAAACATCGCGAGGCCCTTGCCAACTGGTCGAGGACAAATATCCCACATCTCGTTGGAAGTTTGCGGCTTGGACGAAATTATGAGAGAAGCCGGGGCGTACAAATAAAGAGTAACTTTTGGCTGATAGAAGATCGAGGAACAATCGTCGTAGGGCCGGGTGGTGAGCCGGTGACATTTTGGCAACTTTCGATCCACGCGAAGGCCTTATGGTTATCTTTCTGGCTGCGCCACCGCCAAAGAGGAAAGCAACCGTTAGCCAAAGCAGGCTGGGCTAATTTCATTTCAAGTCTATCGATCACGCCGGATGATTGCCTTATCGATGGGTTCAACGAGGCCGACATCATACCTTCTGCAGTTGATGTTCCAATCCAAACAATCAAGCTGTATGACCTTGCCCTGCTATGTTACATGGCAAGTATCAAAAATGTGAGGTTGGATTCCAGTCAAGGGATTATAAACGCCGAAAATGCTTTCGTGAAAGTTACAACTCAAGAAGTACCGGGTTGGGGAAAAGCAGTAACGATCAATGGTGACTTCGACCAACTCGAATCATATCTCACCATCTGCGGGTCTGGCCAGCTGGGCGAAATCGAGGTGTCCGCTCGAGGGTTTCTTCCCGGGGACACTTTTCACCCCCATATCGATTATTTTGACGAGCGTGCGCTTTTACTAGGAATGGTTTGCCGATGGACACGTGCAGAATGGGGGAAAGCTCAGATAGCCTTAACCTCCTCAATTTTTGAAAAATTCACCGATTCGGATCAACGGATGCAATATTTGATCGCGGTTTCGCCCACCAAACAAGCTACAGAGTACACTTACCAGACATCGAGTATCCTTGCTCGGCCATGGGCGGAGTTCTGGACTAATCTCACCGGAAGTTCAAATCCGACAATACTAAAGTATATGGCGGTCATGCCATTTTCGGGTATCTGGTCAGCCGCGCCTCTCAGGATGTTTATCAAACCTTTCTGGACCCATCTTGATATGCAGCGGCGAAAATGGTATCACACTCATGCCCAGGCAAACTCTCTTAATATTCCGCCGTCCAACTATACATTAAAGTTGCAGCAGAATTCGAGCGTCGAGCTAGGCCTCACCTTCGGGATGATACCGTTCGTCATAGAATCATCGGCGTTCTGCCTTCCGAGAGCCAGCAGGTCGGTCATTGCTACGTGTATTGATGGAAGGTATAAATTCTCATGGGCAATGTACCCGTACAAAGTTGTATTGGACGACTGGAATTCACCAGCACCTCTCAAAGCCTGTAGCGTTGGCAACCCTGAACTATATCTGCCGGAAATAGTGCTCCGTCTGTTAGAGGGTAGTTGCAAATCGATAGACGACGCCCGAAAGTGGGTCGTATATTCGAACATAAACCCTAAAAATCGCTATACACTGGAAGCCGCAATATTCTTGGCGCTTTTTCTGGTCGACGGCCGCTTGCAGGCTCTTTTGACCGCTTTGGAGTATGGGAGCGACGGTCAATTCTTCAAGTTCTACTCCGAGGTTGAACGAATTAGGGCGATGAAACTTGGACCCGAAGAAACGATGAATAGAATAAGCGGTGTCATCAAGAGGACCGAATGGGTAATTGAGGTGTCGACGGGAGACTTTCTCGCGTTATGGTTTGAAATTGGAAGAAGGGCGGACTTGACTGGCGACACCACACTTCTGTGGCAAGAGTTACTGCGTGTTCTGGAAAATTGGGAGGCAGATGAGGCTCCGTGTATAAGTGAACTTCCAGATCAGGAAGTACCCGATGTGGTTTCCGGCTGGTGGTGGTGGCATGTGCTTGATGCAGAAGCTAAGGGCGCCTCGATGAGGGAAATACTGTGCAGACAGTAACGGGCTCTAAGTCACGTAGAGAATATGCATTATGGGTACGCAGCGTAGGTAGTGACGGGGTCACCAGGCTTGATCGGATCCACGAAATGCTTCCTGTTCTTCAATTGAGAGTATTTTTGATGGATCTTGCCTATCGTTGTCATGCCGACTCCTCTGATGTCTGCCTTGCGGAGCACGACAATGCGCCGGCAATCCGCTTGATATAGGTGCTCTATCACGTCTATATAGAAGCATAAGCCGAGACTAACTAGTGGTACGCTCGGGACACCCACTTGAATTACAGATGTAAAGTATCCGATATAGTAGCTTAATACCAAGTATAGTTAGTTGTATGTATTGGATGCCCAGTACTTTAGAAAAGCGGCGGCGGCAGCGGCGGCAGTTGCGGTAGCATAGGGCTGCCAGAGTTTATTCTTATGGCTGTCCGCATAGTCGCAAACCCCCTTGATGACGACGCAGCTGGGTACCGTGCCCCAGACTCCAGCCCCCTCCATCTCAAATCCTATCACGTCTTCCTCTTTAGCTAAGTCGTCCCGATGCTTTCCGGACTTCATCACCGTGTCCGCGGACGCAATTTTTCCAATATGAACTAATGGGAGAACCATGCCTTCGGCTAGCCGCCTTCGTTTGATTCTTCTTCCTCCACATCCGAGTGTGGCACAGTCCTTTTTTCTTATCGCAATGCAGGCCGAGTCAGATGTCGTGGTGCATTTGGAACATATACAATGAACAAGTGGACCTCGCCGGTAGGCTTTGTGTGGGTAGGCTGCTGGGAAGAGTATGTCGGATTCGGCACCGGGATATTGATATTCGGTGCCCCGCTTCTCCTGAAGCGTTTCTAGAATCCTTGCCATTTCCTTTTGGAAATTGTCCTTGATTGTTCTTGTTCTCAACTTCTCAAGGAGGCCCTGAAGTTGGGGGCCAGGCGGTCCAAGAATCTCTTCCCTTCCTGCTTTGCGCTCATAGCCATCTGGATACTGACGGCCATTATCATATTTGACTACGCTATCACTGATAATGATATCTCCGAGTATAATCTCTTCCTTCTTGGGCAAAAAGGGGATAGCACCGCAAATACCGACAATTAAAACGAGTCGTATATGTGGATAGCTAACACCTAGATTCGCCGCTGCCCTTGCTGCGCTCGGGATCCCCATTCTGGGTAGGTGGCATAGCACAATTCTTTGCTTCCCAATCTTCCCAATGGTGTAAATATTCTGATCACCATATTGCTTCTGGTGAGTCCCGTCACCGTCTTCATAGATTTCATCAAATAGCGCTTGAACGGCGTCGGCTTCGAGAGGGAGTGCGCAGACTATAGCGACTTGAGGCTCTTTCCAAGTTCCCTGCGTCGCCTGAGAAGGTCGTGAGCCACTCCACCTACCCATTCAAGTCAGCGGTGGAGTACATCTGGGAGAATGGAATCGATAAACTTACGTGCTTGCCTCGTTGTTTGTTAATTCATGGGAGAGCCCAGAAGGATGAAGCGTGTTTTGAAACGGCGCGGATTTCAGGTTCCACACATCAGGTGTCGAGTTATGCAAACCATAACGCTGCCCATGTCGCGCTTTCCCGGATACATATTCACCATAGGCGTCTAAATCCGTTGTGGGATGATGGTCATTAGAGGCTATGCCTGGTTTTTGATGATTCAAATCCCGGGGATTTGGGGTTTTTTTGGAGCCTCGAGAAGGATCATCGGGATGAACCCCGTCGGCCGCACATTTTAACCGCTTTTTGGCTTCTTGTGGGACCTCCACTTCCAGAAGTTTGACGATATTCGTGTACATTAAGTCCCGTATCTTGCTGTCGCGGTCTTTGTCTTCATCGCTTATGGACTGGACTTCGTTCAGGTCTTTATGTAAATAAAGGGTTCTTGTAACTGCGTCCAAATAGGAGTTTTGGCCACGATACCGCTTGGCAACTTCGACGTAGTTGCATAGTTCCACCCATACACTTGAGGAGTCTGAATTACCATTCCTACCGGGTCCGGACCATATTTCGCCCTCATCTATCTCTAGTAATAGTTTTGCGAATGAAGTCAATACGGGGTGGCCCGGGCTATACCACTCCTGTTGGCGGGTTTGTTTTAAGGAGCAGTTTATGTAAAGCTGACTCTCTTGTAGTTTACGTTTTGGCAGAGCGAAAAACATGATACTACCCGGATTCCAGCTCTCTTTCATGAATTGTGTATCGAAAAAGTTAAGAAAGCAGAGACTTAGTTTGAAGGCAAGAACCCGTTTCTCTTTCAAAGTAAACCGATCCACCGTAGGTGATGATATATCGCTGAAGCTGATGTTCCGGAAACGCCCGCCTTTAATCAGCTCGTCAAGGGACTTGGAGAGAGGGATCTGTGGATACAATCTGGAAATTGGTTGAGGTGAGTAGTGAATACTGTGGGAGCCATCGCTCAGAGATTCAACTACAATCTGGAGACGCTGGTCTGCACATCTCTGAAGCGTTTCACAAAGATCCCCGATTTGGCGAATTGAATTGCGTGAGCTGTGGCGAAACTCGTGTTAGAAAACGGTTGTTAACCAGCATGGATTACAATTGATTGTGCGGCCTTACGTATTGTGCTCACATTGAACTTCCTGCCATTGATCTGTATCGCAACCTGACACGAATAAATCTATTGCACCTTCTCGCTCTTGCACCTGGAGCCTGACCTTGTGGAAACTGCTGCAGGGAAGGAATTGATACAACGCATCGATAACAGTGCAAGTCTGATTTCTAAATTGGGCCCTTCCTAAAGCGTTAACTGTGGGTTCTTCTTCCTCTCCTTGGGGGGTTCGGGACCGTTTAGGTCCTTTCGGCCCTGCTTCCGATGCACCTCGGCGGAAAAACGCATTCAATTCTGTAACCTTTTCCGACAATTGGCGTACCTTGGGTAGAGATTGAATGGAGAATAGGGCTGGCTTGCTGCTCGTTTCAAGAACTAAATTTAGTGCCTGTAATGCTTGGTCGGAATCTCCCGCAGTAGCTTTGAGATACTGTATCAAGCGGGACAGCCCTGGGTATTCTTTGAGGGATGACAAAGGAAGTCTCGGTCCGTCGTGACTCCCCGTTAAAGGAATTGAGCTGAGAAATAGTTCGTTGATATGCAATTCCAAAGCTTGAACGATTTCTCCCAAGCATTTCGAGCCATCCAAGTCTGATAAACTAGCGCCAAACCCTCCTACCGAGCCAGTATCGAAGTTTTTTGAAAGTAAAGCATTGCGTAAGTCTACTTCGAGAAGGCGACGGTTCCTCTCGAGACGGGATTTCAATTTTCTTTGCCCGGTCGGACGCTCTGCCGGTTGTAATCTTCCGTTCAGATACCACCCAAGATCGCGGAATAACTCCCACTCAACAACCTGAGGGGTATAGGCCCCGGACATGCCTGTTATCCAATATAGCTAATGGAACATTCAATACCGAGTATTTAAACAGCAATGGTTTTAGGAAGAACAGAAATATCTATTAGGGATAACTACTAAGTACTTAGCTTAGTGAGAAGTAATCCAGGAATCGGGTGGGGTGCACGGGTGCGGTATTCGATCCAACGTGCCGAGCGAGGCTGGTCATTTGATATGGCGGTGTTTGCACAGTCAGTTGTCACGTGTTTTAAATGTTCCCCGCCCGGCCAACGTAAAGACCTAGACCCCGCTTCTGCCATACTCGCATACTCAACTAGTTGGCACTAGATCCGACAAGTTTGCATGTAGCGAACTTTCGCATGCTACACCTCGGATCTTCCCTCAGATCTTCCCTCACACCCTTGAGCCCTCACGCATGCCATTTCTAATTACATTTGTTTTTAAGTATGAATCTTTGGGCTGGCGACAGAAGCTTAAAGACGATAATATTATATTTCGAATTCACGAAGCTTTAATAGGTGGACGGAATTGATTCCCGTTTGACTCCGTATATATTTCCGCAGAGCTGTTTACTACCGATATCTAACATGATCTTGAAGAATATTAATCTAGAGCCCTATACCCAACCAGAACCTGATTTGGTGCGATAGGTTTGGATAGAAACCTATATATAGCCTATAAGCATTTACAAACCATCTAATGGCGGAAGATGATGGACTGATATACGAGATAGCTTGCGAATGCAAGGAGCTTTTCGCTAGCCACACCCCAGATGACCCTCCGTCTACCATCGATAGTTTGGTCGAAGACTACCAACAGCGCTTCTTGGTATGGTCAGCTTATATGGGGGTTTTTGCCAGTAAATCCATTTGTCTCGACCGCCGACTCAAGGGCCACTTAGACATTCGCGATCTTGTCATTCGGCTTCTTGACATCCTTGTAGATGCGGTAGGGCAAGGTACGTTTTATGGCCCCAATATCGTGGCCCTACCCTTGAACCGCTGCTTGACCATCGTTTTTAAGCCCACATTCCTTGTTCTTAACTAGTCATCAACCGTAATGAGCCATCCCAGAACCATACGGCCTCGACTAATCTCGACTCGAGTGAGTTCGCTGAGGACCCGCCGCCGTCGGGCAGCACGTCAGATAAGAATGAGCTACTGGAGGAAATAGAGGCATCGTTAAGTCGGCTATCACATCTCGGGACAACTATTCGGGAATGCTCAGCGACGAGTCGCACAGCTCGAATACAAGAGTTCGCTGAGCGAATCAATCTCAGTAGTTTCGAAAACCTCGCTCGGATGGCGGTCTGTACTCTGTATCCAGATACAAACGAAGGTCTCCGAATCCAGCTTACAAGGTCGATGGTTGAAACATGCGCAAGTATCCTTTACAAGCGATCTCATCAGAAAAAAATGAATACTCCCAGGTCCAGATCCAGTCAAGAAACGCCGAGGTTGCCCACGACGGCAATCGCTGGGGGCCCAAATAACGCCGCTTTGGACGGTCCGTCGCATGTAATTGAGCCTCGGAGTATCGCTGAATCCCACGCTTTTGGGTTGCAGAGACAATCACCCAAAGGAAAACAACTTCAGCAATACCTACCATCGGAATCTACACCTTCGGTCTTAGAATCTCTTCGTACAAGAGTGCTCAAGAGATACTTGGACTCTTCTACTAAAATAGAACCCGATTCTAGTGCCTCGACTGTCCAGATAGGCAGGGTTACATATCCTCAGCCTCCAAAACCTAGAGATTCATCGGGTTACCTAGCCTGTGAATGGTGTCTCGAACGTCATCCCATCCCCTTCTTCAACGATAAGAAACGATGGAGGTTTGTACTGAAACGCAATTTCTCAGGTCTAGGTCAACGATTCAGGCTAATATTTCGCTGGTATAGTGCCCACATAGATAAGGACTTTGAGCCTTACGTTTGCATTTCCGAGACCTGTATGGATAAGAAGAAGTTACCCCGCTATCCAAGATTCAAGGAATGGCTTTTACATATGAATACTACGCATAAGATCAAATGGCAACAAGAAATTTACAAACCTATTTCTTGGGTCTGCAGTTTCGACCATGCCACAGAATACTTCAACACTCTCGAAGAGTTAAACGAGCATATGGAGAGATGCTATCCCGAATCTTTCGCAACAAGCCTTCAGATAATAGCAAAGAACAGCCATATAAAACGACCCAGATCATGCCGCGTTTGTCCGCTCTGTTGTCGCGATTTAGTGCAGGACAAACGGAGGAAAAAACAGCCTCGAGTTAGCAATCCCAAGCGTCAGAAACTAGAAGCTGATGGAGATAACGCCAATAATGACGGAGTTGCTAAACCGGCTGAAGGCTCGGATAGTGATGAACGAGATACTGAGCATTCAGAAACTTCAATGGCTCGACATATTGCCGAACATTTGCAGCTTGCGATGTTTTTGACGATGCGGTTAATAAAATGCCATGACGAGGATGATGGGTCAACTGAGAATGAAAAGAGCAGCGCCGCGGATGTCGGAGATCGCTCACTTATAACTTCCAAGTTCCCTTGGTCCTCAGAGGCATCGAAGGATCTTGAGGAATCTCCTGAAGTCCATCAAAATGACCTAGCTCAGGTACTACCGTATTACACACAATTCATATAATATTTGTTCTTGTTACTGATTTACTCCGGTGTAGAACCGAACTATCCCTTCAACTGGCGATGCAAAATCCAAACTTGATAGCAATGACTACACCCTCGGATGGATATGTGCCACATCTTTTGAGATGGAAGCGGCGGTTGCTGTTCTAGACGAACGCCACCCGCCTTTACAGCAGTATAAACGTGATAATAACTTGTATAGATTCGGCCAAATCGGTCAATATAATGTTGTTATCGCATGTCACCGGAGCTATAGCATCAGATCGACGGCAGCCTTTGTATCTTCGTTAACTACGAGCTTCCCATCCATAGCGGCTTGCTTGTTGGTCGGAATCGGAGGTGGAGCACCTTCGCCACAGTATGACATTAGACTTGGGGACGTCGTCGTGGGTGTGCCTGTAGCAGGGTATGGGGCAGTTTTGCAATACGATTTTGCAAAGGCGGTTCAAAGAGAGAAATTCATACAGACTGGGATATTAAGCAACTGCAAGCCACCAGCCATCTTTCTCAACACAATTTCTACACTGAAGAGGGAACACTTGATGGACGGTGACAGTGGTATTAAGAACGTCATACTGGATACCTTAGAAAAGGGGCTACTTTCACGGGAGTTTGCTCGCCCAAGCGCTGACAGCGACCAGCTCTTTGAGGCAGATTATCATCACGATCTCGACTCTACAGACGGCATGGCTTGCTATTCATGCGATCCCAGCATGATAATTGAAAGACCCTCTCGCAAAGGCAGGCAAGATCAACCGTACGTCCACTACGGATTAATCGCGTCTGGTTACCATGTTATGAGAGATGGCTTCGTTCGGGATAAGTTGAGTACGGAAAGTGGGATTTTGTGCTTCGAGATAGAAGCTGCCGGCGTAATGAACCTACTACCCGCGATAGTTATTCGAGGCATCTGCGATTACTCTGACAGCCACCGAAACATGAAATGGAGGTCATACGCGGCACTAGCTGCGGCTGCCTTTGCGAAAGTTTTGTTACATCGATTGCCGCCCAAAGGTAAGACCGTCCCGATGCATATTTAATTTGTTTAACTCTCTCCACGACGACGACACCTTGCTATTGATACTCCGACATGAACGGGCCAAGACTAAGTGGGACAACTCCACGATTCACTACGGGTTGATTGCTTCAGCGAACTATCTGACAGACGCCGCGATCACTGATTCGCTTCCATCGGAGAAATATATTCTCTCTCTTGGCATAGAAGAACATAGCTAATAAGCCACTTCTTTACTGCACACAGAATCATCGTCACAGCCTCAGGCTGGTTCCACCCAACAGGGTGATTCTAAAACTACCAACTACTATGTGTCAGCCTTCTCGCCAGATATGTTGACCCAGAGTGCCTGGAACGGCGATGTCTGGCAACTCCTACAGGAAGGGGTCCATCCAGATTGTATAAAAGACCCTGAAGGCCGGACACCACTATTTTGGGCCGCGCAACATGGTCATATAGATATAGCAGAGTCTATGCTTGAGAGAGGAGCGAGGGTGAATCATCGGGGTCCAGATGGCCTGATGCCTGTGTGGGCGGCAGTATATAACGGGCATAACGTAATAGTGAGGCTATTCCTCGAGAAGGCAATTGACCATGGCCCTCCTCTCCTGAATCAGGCACGAACTCGCCTGCATCGGGCGACATATTATGGCCAGGTAGAGACTGTGGAAAAATTATTGGAGCGGGATGGACTTGATATTGATGTCAGAGACTCTTGGGGCGCGACATCACTGTTCTGGGCTGCGAACAATGGTCATAGTAAGGTAGTGAAGCTATTACTTGAAAATGGGGCTCAAGTAAACTCCAGGAATCCAGATGGCCGTACGCCGCTACACCAGGCTGTAGTCTGGGAATTTGAGGAAGTTGCAAGACTTCTACTCCGCTATGGGGCTGACGAACAATCTCCAGACCGATGGGACACGACGCCGTACTTTGAGGCAAAGAAAAATAAGTTGTTTCACCTTCTAAATGGTTACAATCCAACGGCTGCTTGAGTGGTTACTAGGAACCAAGAGGTCGAAAATTAAGTTACGGAATACAATCAGTGCTCCATGCCAGTTATGCTCTCGCTTAAAAGATAGACTCGCACGATCTTTGTACGCGCACTGCCTTCGGCTGGTGACACTCCCAAAGCCGTTTCAGAGCCCCAAGGCGGTAAAATCTCACGTTATTTCAAAATGCCTATAACCGACAGGCGGTGAAACAAGATGGCCTCAATTCTTTCCGAGGGTGGGAATACACAAAGCGCATGGAGGCCAATATGAAGGATTCTCCTGCATGAATTACCATACCCCATGTGATTTTTTATAAAGATTTGAATAGGGTTGCAGTTTTAGGCTTTATATTGAGGAGGCGCCGGCAGCGCAAAATGGTGGTTTGGATTACGAACGTTTAGTCTTCCTCTGTTGACCGGAGACCGCAGGCGCCAGGAGATCCAGATACTCATGTTGAAAGTCTCTAAGGACAAAGAGTTACGTAAAGGAAACTATCACAAATGATCATGAGGGGATGGAACAAACCTCTGGCGCTCACCTACGAAAGCTACTAGAACGTTGACTGGGAAGCATATAGTTAACGGGTGGTACCATGGTGTGAGAGTGTTCCGCAGAAAGTCTATTGGTTGCTAGCTTCGCATGTTATGCAAGGAACCCAACAATAATATCCGTAGACTCCGGCTGAGGGCTAGAGGATACCGAATTCCGCACGATTCAGGGGAGAGTGAAATGCATATCGGAGCTCTACCAGCACGTTTATCTTCGCTGCAGAGCATCTGAAACAAGTCCAGTGTCGTAAGTACAAGTTCAAGATACAAAATTGTGTCATTGAATTCAATCTTACCGTTTCTTTGTCTCGTAAACCAGCCCGCTACCCTGTTTCTCTGTTTTTCCCATCGTGATATCTTGATCGATAATCGATGGTGTGATGTACGATATATGCATCTTCAGGAAAACCTCGAAGGTCCATGAATAACCTCAGATAGATATGTAAACATATGATCTGATGGGGAAATTCACGGGTGGCAGGGGCAGAGTTCGCAATCGCCTAACATTCAGTTAGAAGATCGTGTTCCTAACATTAACTACGCCGGGAAATATACTCGGTAGCTACAAAGTACCAAAATCACGAGATTCCGGTCGACAGGTGTACGATGCCTACCTACCGATAAACGGCGTCGAAACGATATGAGCGATATATTTCAATTTAATTCTGGTCGGAATGACCTCGAGTGAGAAATTAATCCTTCATTCATGATGGACTAGCTTCATGTTGAGAACATGGGGCAGACCCAGCCTCAAATCCATGCGGGGTAGCCCCAACAGCCCTTCACACCCCGTCTTTTGACGGGCCCACACCCACTCCAGAATCTCATCGTTTTGTTACCGAGAATGATCCCGTAGGGCGGACTCGTCGACCCCTTGACAACGTATATACATACTCTGACGCTTCCGACGGCCGCGAAAGTTCTATAACCCGGTATAACGATCTAGATATCTACGTATTCGATTGTTTTATTCTGACATACTCATGACGATACAACGATAATACAAGCTGCGGGGCTGATGTAGAATGCGTCTGTAATTAGAAATAAATCAATCAAATAGATATAAGTAATTCTATGCCAATCGGTCTTTTACATATTTTATGCTCTACCGACTACCGACTAGGGCACACGGAATATGCCATGCAGAGGCTCAGTGACTACAACAATTTGGGCGTCGAATTAGGGCAGAGGAAGGTGTATTGCATGGTTCTGATGATTCATAGCACAGATGACCTTACCGGCCGATTGTAATTTATCTTCAACCAGTTTCTCGGATCCCCGACTCCGACCTCCGACCTTCACTACACACTCCTAGGATCCTGTGCAGCCCCCTGCAGCATGCTGGCAACTGTTACCAATTCCTGCACAGAATGCTCGAATTAAATATTAAACGGCCCTCCCATGTCTCCTTCCCATAACTCCAATATGTTCACAAATATATCTCTGAACACAGATTACAGTCGTTAACTAAAGAGAGTAGTTTCCGATAATTTCAAGAAGTTATCGGCTACGAAGTTTTAGGAGCGTGTTGGGACTATGTTCGTCCTGGTATCCGGCACCGGCTGTACAACCATTCTCCCGTTCACGAGATTTATGCATGGGACAGCCAGCCAATTGTCAAGGTGCCACACTCACAGACAAAGGTTAAGCTTCAGGCCTCCAAGACACGAACGCCTGGCATGAGGATGTGTCACAAAAGCTTAAGGGCGCTGATCGGAGGACAGTGCGCACGCAGCCACAAGATGCGACACATGTGTGCATAGGGGTTCCGAAGTGCCCACTTTCTCAGTTTCGCGAGCTTCCACCTGGATAAAAGGGATCAGTAATCGTCAAGGTCGTGAGGAATCCCATGGACGAAAAAAAAAACACGCTGAACCCCTGCCCAGTGTGTTGCGTTTTGGTCGGCATTTCCCCAATTGGGACCACAGAAATTTGAGCTGGGCGGCCGGAACGGCACAGCCTCGATGCTAGCAAATGCTAGACGTGTGTAGACGTCACAAACCAATCCATTGGGTTCGAATATGGATACACCCCTTGCTTTCTATATCCGGCGGGGGATAGAGAGCCTCAGGTTAATGTTGATGCATGGATAACCGAACGGGTAATCTATAGCGAGGTATGTAATATATATGGTGGGATGCATCAATAGATACAGCCGAGGCCGCGAGGAAGGATTGCATTGTATAGTACCGTCAGTTAAGGTCTACAGCTCCAGATCTAGAGATCTCTTGACAAGCTTACTTTTCGCACAAAGTGCAGAGGCCCTAAGCAACCCACGTCATAACGTTACTCGCTCGCAAGGATTGGGAACTCTAAGCCGCATCGCCGCTGCATGCAGTCTACCAACATTCCAGTAAAAGAAGGCGCGGGGGTGCCGTTGGTCCTTCTATCTGCTTTTATCGAAATCAGCGGAATGCCACTCTAAAGTAGCCTGACCAGAAAATATTGCGTTTGGCAAGGACTCGGTCGCAAATATTCTATAGCATGGGATCAAAAGAAACCATCCATGTGGCCATAAGAACCTAGTTCTTCTCGTACAACGGAGGATTACAACGTAATTTTTCGGCTGAGTTCAAAAGCTGTCACAGACATCAGGAATTTAGGAATTTGAAAGCCCTGTGCTTACCGCAGCCGGAATGGAATGAACTGTAGATACAGCAGTCTCACACGAGGTGCTTTGCTTCGTTGGCTAATCGAAGCTGGTTTACGAGACCACGGAACTCTGTCTTCCTGGTTAACGCCCATCAGAGTACCTGTTAGCACTCCATACGAAACTGAAGATGGTGAATAAATTACAATGACTGAGCGATAGAGTAGTATTTCAGCTTCAAACCCCCTAGTTCGTTCAGATACCTAACACGAATGTAGATACATTTCAATACATTCATATGCCAACTCAACCATCGACAGCTTAACGAGATCTCGCTGCTGGGTAGGAGCGATTTTGGGAACTGCTTGGGCCTCTTCGGTATGTATTCCTGTGAATACAGGGCTGCGGGACTAGGATATGGTGACCCTGTACGTGCACATCGGCCTCATATGCATGAATATCCGGATGCCGCGCTCTTTAATACGATATTCTGTCGGCCTTCATATGCCTACCGAACAAAGATGTACAGTTCAGAGCCTGAATCCTTTGCCTATACCGCCCATGGCTATATCGAAACATCGTACAAATATGTGTATCCCATGCTTCAGTATCTCTATACTACTAGAGATCATAGCGAGGACAAGTCTATAAAAAGGCATTATCCCACACGACTTAACAGCATCCCAACCAGCATCGCTCTCCATTGTCCTTTAATCAACAGCTAACAGTCGAAAACATACATCTCTCTTCCTTATCCCACATTCTTATTGCGCTCAACTTGAAGCACATATAAAATATCACGGATTACAAGATGAAGTTCACACTTCCAGCCGTTTTGATCACCTCGCTCGCAGCGACCTTGAGTTCTTGTCTTCCTACGGAAGCCAAAGCTCCAGTCAGCATCCCAGTGCCCGTCACAACTGTGCTCCAAGACCCACCACTCGGAACTGCTATCCCCGATGCAGTAGCCAAGGTACATACAGTTGGATATTCCATTCATTATTCTCCGCAGTTCACCAGCATTCTGACAACTTGACTAATGCCGAATTATATAGCGCGATGTCGGTGATCTCGAGAAGCGAACCCTTGGCGGCTTCTATTTCTGTGACCACACGTACGTAGATTCTATCACTCCTCCATGATAAAGTGCCATTACCTGTAACCAAACCTCCCGTTCCCAATTATACTGAACTAACACCAATTTCTATAGTGGTTGGGGCCTCCCATGCAACAAGTTATATTTCCAAAATGGCGAGTGTCGAACCTTCAGTTGGTACATCGATATGGGATCCGTTGGACCTGACCCAGGTACGTACATTTTACCAGCATGCATAGCCATCTAGAAATCCCGGTTTCGGAGAACCTTTTCTATCACCCAGTCAGAAAGCTACAGCAAATCTAATTTTTGTGTCCGAGATAGGCACCTGGTGCATCTTGTACCGCGGCCACTACTGTACCGACCAAAGTACCGGAGCATTCACTTCTCCCGGCAGCGGAGAAAATGGCTACTCAACCGCTCGCTACGTTGGCAGTATTCTCTGCTGGTGGTAGACATCTTCCAATGCGCGCCCCAGATCCGACATGAAGAATGCAAATCTTCAGTTTCGATTCTGGAAAGGGCTCAATCTTGGTTTGTCTATATACAAAAGGGCTCAGATACCGGGAAACTCAGGCCTCGAATTGGTGTGGGAAAATCTTTACAAGAAAATGTTCAAAAACACCTTCCGGGGGAAAAAAAACTTCATTTCGATCATTACTGTATTGTCATAGGTATGAGTTTGAGGTAGTCAACTCTCATCACCTGTCCACTCGTTTGTACTACAAAAATACAATATAAAAGCAAACATCTAGTTAGGATGGGACAGAGAAAGTCAGCGTGGCTAAGCAAGCTTCGAATATTCAGTGCCAGACTCAAAATATCTTATGAGAACACAACAATGAAGTCGGAACCCCAACCGTCGATCGCGCGCCGAAGGATGGCCACATCCATAAATTGTCCCAGGAGTACTCATGGATTGTCTGAGATGAATAGGAAGAATAATACATTTTTTCATTCACAATCCGATTGATAGACCTCACAGCCATTTTTTCCTTTATAGATGGTTGAACCTTCGACCTTCGAACTATGTGCGAAATTTAAATGTTCCTGTACAAATATCCTTATCAATCGATCGCCCATTTGCCTGAAGTTCCCGTTCAAAATGCCAATGAACTCACGGCATGAGCGCCCCCGACTCTAGATCTATGATAAAACGGTCTCAACAATATTGGAGAGATACTTCAAGGCCTAGCGTTTCGTTTCGACGGGTCGCCGATCAACACAAAAAATACAACATGGGACGTGCGGACCTGGCCTCGTATAAACCAGCCTCAACGAAGCAAAACACTGCGGACCCCCAAACATACCTGCAATATCGTAACCGAAATATTTATCCTAGCCTTTCGGTGTAACTAGGTGCACGGCCTAGTCTCGTGCTTATATACGCCAGGGTGCTCTGATAATCTAGCTCCTTGACTTAGGAGAAAATAACTAGTCGAGATATAGTAGATTTTGAACCTGACGTTTGTAGCGAGTGAAATGAAGGCGTGCGGAGCAAATCTCTCAAGCGCGAAGAGAAACAATTCATAGTTATACTATCTTGAACATCTGAAGGCAACTAACTATTAAGAAAATTCGCATGATCCGCTGATGCCAATATTAATCTTGTGTGGTACTGGTTGCCCAGTCCTTCGGTAGCTCACCGCAACCCGACTCCCGGCCTCCATTACCGCTTCAACGAACAAAATATAGTCTAATATATACCGCCCACCATTAAACAACGACATTATCCTGAACCCTATCTTCTGTCCAGACAACCCAACCCTACCCCACCAGGCGAAGGTCGCTTAGCATTCGCCATTGGTTTCGTTCCGGCCTCGGCGGATTCCTTGCCTCCTATCCAAGTCCTTGGAAACCCTCGCAAGATTTGACACTGCGTCGTGGTTTCTCTCTCCCCCACCGCACTGCTCAGTAAAATAACGGGCGTATTCAGCGGCTTGGAATTCAAAACGCCTCCACAGTGTGAGCGGATGCGCGACAACATTCCGGTCGCCTTTAATTTTGCCGAGTAGTTCCCAGTGAGAGACTTCAATTCCGAGTTCCTCGAGCGATTTTAGGAACTTGTTGTACCTTTGGAATGTCTGGACGTCGCGTCGGATCTCTCGTATTGCGTCCTCGTGGAGACCAAAGGTTCCGGAAGGCTGGCTTTTGCCAGGCTCTCCCATCCGGGCTCGAAGAATTGTTTCTTCTTCCTTGAGGTGCGAACAGAGCGATTTTTAGTTTTCCTCGATCATTTCCGCCTCATCCAACTGCATGTTGTATCGTAGTATGACTGTGCTTATAACAAGCTCAATCATTCTAAACGTCATAAACACCAGCTCTTGCCTCTTGTAGGCTTCCTAAAAATATGCCCATAGCCGAATTAGCGGTGACGTCCTTGACCATGGGAACTAAACGATCTGGAGACACCTAATACAGGCGTGAATGGATATGTACGTACCGTTGGCGCTCTCAACGCTTCTAAGCCTGTCGCTGGCGATTTGAGGCGGGCCATGACGTCTTTCCTGCTAGGTTCAACTTTAAATCTGTGGCCGTGCTTCGAAAAGGCTAGATATTTTTTTCCGGATTCCGTTGGATCCGAGCTTCTGAGATCGTATACTTGGTTGGGTGCTTTCTGAGAGTTCACGGGTATGAGGGACTTTAGTAGAGTGAGATGGGATGTTTTTACTTCCGGGGGCATGAAAGTATGCCTTGCGTATTTATATTGCATTCACGAGAGTGCTCGGCGAAACCAGCCGATCATCGATCATCCCTATTATATATCTGAGGACTCTTCCTTCCTCGTGGATCATTCAAGTGTATCTTAACGCTAGCTGCACATCTCCACAATAAGCGACCGAGTTTTAGAGTCTATCCCTTACAATATATTTACCACAACGCTCAAATCTTAGAGATGCAGATGGAAAACTAAAATTAGTGCTGGGCAGATCACAAGAAAAACGTTTGACAAACCTCAGGCCCATATTAAATGCGACACAGGCCGGAGGCAGAAAAAGAAATCTTCGATTTGGAAGCACGTATCCGACTACCGGATAAAGAAAGTACACTATAGATTTCAAGATATAATATTATATATACAACCCATGACCTAATGCCCGAGATGGACCTAGTAACTTATTTAAATTCCACAGGAACCTATAAAGAAATGGGAACCATAAGCATAGTACCGCTTCAAATACACATCTCGCGATTCCTAGAGGTACACCTCCTTAGACGTCTCGTCTGGCAAGCAGAGATATGCGAGGGTCATCAGGCGGCGGATCCCGGTTACCTAACGCAAAGTTCAGAGTCCGAGATTGACGAAACCCGCGGATCTCGGAAGATCTAGATCCAACAGATTTCCAACATTCCTTCCAAATTCGGGAAACGGTATCAAAAATATTGGGATTTTCTATGGAAGAAGTCTCCAAATCGCCGTATGTATGGATATACATCCCTACTAGGGGTCTGTCGGAAAAGATTGCGGAAGGGATCGCTCTGACGCAATACAAAGGGCAACGAAGTAAAGGCCTGGTTCCGCAGGCGTCCTCGACCTCATAGACTCGAGGCCTATAGGGGCGTTGGGCCGTCACACTATACCCGGCAATGCACTACAACCACCAAAGCTATGACAGTGGGTCTACCTAATCTACTCTTACAAGCACCTGAACTCCAAGCTAGCTGTACTTGTAAACCTGTTCCTAAACCTGGCTATCTGTGAACCTACTTACGTACGTACCTATCTGCCTGCCTGCGTACGTATAAAAATTCGCTCACAAAATTATGAGATGGTTTAAATATTTATTGATAAATTCCACATATAAAGCGTCGTATTGAAGACC
Organism: Arthrobotrys sinensis; assembly: GCA_036971225.1. Lineage (NCBI taxonomy): Eukaryota > Fungi > Ascomycota > Orbiliomycetes > Orbiliales > Orbiliaceae > Arthrobotrys > Arthrobotrys sinensis. Next base: position 623,453 of record JAJTTV010000014.1, on the reverse strand, counting down.
ACGGAGCGCGGTATTGGGTCCCGAGTAGTTAGGGTATCCCGGAACAACCCCCTAAAGATGTAATTATGGTGCTATTGTAATATAACTCTAATCTTGTCTCCTGCATAAACAGTCAAAAACGTAATTTGAACGACGAAAGGGCGTTTTGATAGGCCGGAGTTTTTGCGAGATTGAAGCGACCCACAACGCCTGATGCGTGCGGCGTCTATACGATCTCAGAGACGCTTATGGATTCCGTAAAAGGACAAGCCGTGCTTAACAGTTACGAGACTAATGCTTAATCTTGGATTATGTGTCCCCTGCGTTAGAAAATACGTAAAAGAAGTTTTTAACGGCCTGCTTAGGCGGTGTTGCGACACGCCTGATTTGAATAGCTTCACAATTGAACAGGTGAAATTTGTTCTAAATCCAGTTTAGCTAGGACTTGGACCGACGATCTCGTATGCTCTAAGAACCAAAGTCCTTCATACCCGCTCTAACAATTGAGCCACAGTGCTAGGCATCCTTGGACTTCCTTTCCTCTTTGATCGAGTCCTGTATATACCATACAAGCAGCTGTAGATAAGACCGAAACGTCAGTAAATTAAGTTTGAAGCCAAATCTCTTATAACAATAATCATAGAGCCTCTTACCCCCGCTCCACTAGCACAGATGATACCCATCCCTACATTCAAGAAACGAAGCTGAACATTGATCGCTGCTGCCCTCTATTCAAATTTCACTTTTAGTAACCGCTGTGTTCTTATATATTTCAGTATCTTGGAGTAGTGTCACCTTATTGAGGTCGATTGCTTTGACCATGAGAAAATCGAGTTTTTGATCAATGGTGCCATTGATTGGCGGGGACTGAGCAAGGGATTAGCAGATTTATTGAAAGAGAATAAAAGCTTGTCGGAATAAACAAGTACCTGAGAATTTACTGGTGGAGTGGTGAGGTGGCGGGAGAGAGGAGGGAGAGATCTGAAAGGGAGATGGTGAGGGAGGAAATGGCGAGGACGAAGGAGACGAGCGACATTCATGGTAGCGATGATACTGATGAATACATAGGTAGATAGATAGTTGGTTGGTTGGTTGGTTCGTGCCAAGCTTAAGTGAGTGAGCGAGTGCTAAAAGTGACCAGTAATCTGGCTTGAAGATCATTTATTATTTATTACTTATTTTAACTTCGAGACAATTGTTCCATCGGGATAGCAGAAAACTTATTTCTTCGCAACGCACTTGTATCGGACTGCTCAACCCGCCTAATGACCGGCTGCTGTGTCAATATCGAGCATGTTTAGAAGAACATTTAAGTTTAAAACTCAAAGCTTAAGATCGTCAACTCGAGCCTCGAATCCAGGTGCTTGAGGCAAAGCGTCAACTCATCTGACACTCGAAATCCTAGGCAGGTTCCGAAATATCTCCCTTTTCCAGACGACCAGAGGCCTCGACCAAAGTTCCAATGTTCGGCAAATGAGATACCAAATATGGTAGATGACTGGTCAATTTGGCGGAAGTTTTCAGTAAGCCTATGAATCGAGCGCGAAGTAAACAGCCATATGCCAGCATCTAATCGTAGGGATTCCTTTTGCCTAATACAACGTCGCTCACTACTATATAGATTCGGAGATGGAGTATCTGCGTCGTTCTGAGCACTATTCTTGCACCAAAATCCAGGTAGATTTCCCTATAGGCCCGATAGTATCTTGCAATTATGCTTGGGTATATCGATAAACTTCATAATCGCAAATCCTAGCAGTAATGAAGGCTGAAGCACCGACTTGCCCGTACGCACGATCCGCGTGGCTAATTCGACGCGGCGGCATATGGATGGAAGCCAACGATTGTAAACCGGCGTGTAGAACCGAGGGCAATGGCGCGAATACACCCAGCTCCAGCAACAGATCCTGCAACGATTACGGCATTGGATATGAGCACGGTTATAACGACGGTTATGAAGAGGGATTTGAACGTAGTTGCGAACACGATGGTACTGGCGGTCACGAGAGCGGTTGTGACGCGGACAACAATAACGGTAGCTACGTAGTGGCAGCGATGACAATGGGGGGTAAGTGATGAGAGAGAGCCGAGTGAGGAGTGTGGATTGGCTTGGACCAAGTTAAAACAAGAGTTTGGAACTGCATTTTGAATCGGAGTTTGTGGTTAAGGGAATATCGCGACATCGTCAGGTTATTTGGCGATAGACCAGCCCACGAGCGATTGCGAAGGCTGAAGATGGTTGTGATTCTCTTTTTCTATGGAAGCTTCGATATCACGAAGAAACCCATTGAAACGAAGAAACAAGAACAAGTTCGCATCATCCAGAGACAGTGCAAATACTGGAGACACAGTGAAGGAGATCATTGGCAAGCTAAGAGGACCTCGATCGAAGGGCAAAAGATTGTATTAATAACGATATGCCATCAAGTAGATGGCATTTCAGATATTAAACTGAAAAGAACAGATACTACACTTGATCTAAGCCAATTGGCGAAGAGAGCTGGTGAAGAAAAGAGGGTGATGGGGGGGTCGGCCTTTTATAGTTGGGGAGTCAGGGCGAGGGAAAGTTCTCGTGGGCATTGTCACAACAAACCTAAAGGGCAGTGACTCTCGTGATGTCATGGAAACCTCTCTAACGCAATAGGGTTAGCCCTCCCAGCTCGGCAGATTGGATATACCACAGCACAACGCACTACCAAACCATGATCAACAGGGGGGTACGAGGCTGGTTACGGGGCCGTGACAACAGTAATTAGGCACAAGCCTTAAAGGAGCTATTTTCAACAGCGGATTAGGTCGAACGCAGCCGACCGCAGAGGAAATGAAAGTTTAGCTCGCATCTTCCAGAGATAGTGCAGACACTGGAGGTACGGTGGGACCAGCCTCTAGACTAACTCCCGAATCCGGAAAAAAGATTTTCAATAATGATTTTGAGTTCCGAAACGCCAGGAAGCCGAGCAAAGAGAAATGCGTTGAGGCGTTGCATCCGGCATCCAGCTCTCCAGATATCGTAGGACTTGAAAGCCTGATGAGTAGATACGAATATACGAGCACGATTCAAACATAAATGCATCCGGGATCAAATATGGCACAATAGTCTGAGGCTACAGATGCGAGTTTAGTGAAGAAACAGTGAGTCATAATCCTGTCGTCAGACTCCAGTAGCAGACGGACCTAGCACTTCACTGGGTAAAATCCTCCACAAGATTCTAGCAAAAAATAGAACTTGCAAGAATAGTTTATTGATCATTCAAGGCAGGGAACTCAGATATCGTCGATGTCGAGTCAAGCTTTCACATCCCTGCACACGCATGTCGATCTATAGCAGAAGTCGATATAGTTACCCAAAACGGCCAGCAGTCTCACTTCAAAATCCAACGTCCGAATCGCGTTGTCGGTCAAGACTTCCCACACACAACACATGTGAAGGGGTCTTTCGAGACCAACCACCGCTCCCAATAGTTAGATCTCAGGCCCCTTTATACAATTTGGTAGTATTTGGTAGTAATCGAAAAATATATGCAATAAGCCCCAAAGAGCCTCAAGGGGTTTCAAGGACTATTTCGCGACATTAGTCCATCCAGAATACCGAAGTACAATATTACGGGACTACGGAGTAGGGAGTACGGCATCTTAGCTCGACACCTTTAAGTTCTATGCGTTGTGCAATGTGCTCCGCCGAAGCAAAGAGAAAGGCACATACTAGACATTAGATTTTTGTCATCTATAATCACGAGAATGGTACAAGAGAATCTAGAGGAATACAGAAGATTGCCGAAAGTCGAGAAACCAGATTTCCGATCACTTAGCTGTTCAGTTAATCTAGTGATGTTAGAACATGCCGTCTGAACGTTCACTAGATCACGAGGAGGAGCTAACGGTTGCACACTTGGACGAAGTTCTACTACGGTCCCTTTACATTGAATACTGGCAACCCTATTTCATTCGGCCAATCGTTTTTCGCGATCCCCCCCGTTCGATATTGGAACCCACGAAAAGGACGAAGGAGTATTTGAGTACTTTGCCTGCGTTCTTGCACTTGTTAAGAATAAATAAAACTCTATGCATTAAAAATCCTTATACCCGTATACTATCGTACATATCATAAATCCAAAAGAAACTCTTTCATATTCGCCTCCGACGCAACCCAAGAGAACTTCAGAAACGCGTATTTTATCCTTCGATGCCACCCATTGGCTCCTTCCCACCAGCGAGCGCGCTCCTCCTACGCGCAAGGAATAAGACGACGGCAGCTGCGATCAACGCAATACCGCCGACGGAGGCTCCAACTGCGATTCCGATCGTTGCACCTTTGCTGAGTCCTCCATTTCCTCCTGTGGGTGCCGCGCCTGTTGGGCTTGGGCTAGTCTTCTGCTCTGCAGTAGCGGCTCCCTCCACGGCGCTTGAGGCAGGCGGTGATCCCGTTGTTGCTGGCTGTGTAGGTTCACTAATCGGGGTAGAGGAATTTCCGGGCTCGCTCGTTTCTGAAGGAGCTTCTTCCGAGGATTGTGAAGTCGTCGTGGCGGCAATGGTGACTGGCACGGGTACTGGCTTTGTAGGATTTCCGTTGGCAACCGCGCAGTAGCTGTTATACAGCGAGAGGGCGGAGACCAAATTTGCTGGATCGGCTTTGTCGCCGCTACCGCAGTAGTATGGGATGCAGGTGTTAAAGTAAGCTGTCGCGCTGGAAGCGTATTTCGTATTACAGTAGCAGCCATTGATTGGTGCCCAGCCGCATCCTAACTCTCCACCGACGTCGTCCCAGTCGTGGTGGTAGGGTCCACGTACGTAACCGCCATTGTAGTATAGGCAGTGAGCGACGCAGCTGCGCTGAAGGGTGTATTCGAGATCGGAAGTGATCGAGACTCTAGAGGTTTGTCCGTTTGGCGGAGCGACTGTGATAGTGTCCTGGCCCGCGACCAAACGGGCAGCGAGGAGGAAGATGATTTCTCGATACATGTTTTGTTGTGAGACGTCTTAGTCTTAAGCTTAATTACTAATAGAATGCTGAGTAAAGCAGATCGTCCATTACGAAGGAACCCACAGATATTTATGCTTCTCCATTCAACCTCAGCCGCAGGTTCAAGAAGAATGCACTAGTCCCTTTCATCCCTTTCACAATGAAAAGCCCAACGTATCGCGCGGACGACGGATGGATTATGACCTTCCTCGCCAAGATAATCCTTCGTTTTTCAAGACTGGGCTAGAAGCGGATCGCCAAGCGCGGCCAAGTCGGTGGATTAAAGTATCCATTGGATGGTTTTCGCGAGGGATTGGCTTGGCTGCAAGGGTCCCTTTGTGTCACAAATGTTGGTAGCACCAGCCCAGACGCCAGGTTGTTGGTTCGTGGTGGCAAATTTGCAAAAAATTTACACGGGATTTTTCTTGGGGGGCGGCACTGTGCAAGGCTTATCGTCAGCATTGCGTGGGTATGGGTATGTGAGTTACACAGCAGGCGCGGCGGAGGCACCGATGCAATGCAATTTGAAGGATTTGGATTCGATTAGACCCCAGCGTTACGCTACAAGAGTCACTACAGTGCTACTGTAGAATCTCAGTTGAAGTATGTGAGTACTCCGCCTTGCGTGTTTCAATTGCCATGTAGGGTGTGCGAGCATGAGGTATTCATATAAACGCGTAGTATGTAGTTCGCCTAACCGATATCGACACATGTATACAGATATTTCTTAACTTCTCTTTGGAAGATGAATCTGATTATGAATGCCTTTAAATTCTGCTGGAATTCTACAATCATCGAATGAGTTTGCGGTGGTAAGTTTGTGAGAGATAGTGGGTATATGTACAAGTTCTATATATAACTTTATATAACCATTTTTTTTTTTACTGCGATAACAGATAGCAATGTATGCCACATGCTGCCTGTAGGAGAGGGCTAGATTCATGAAACCTCGATAATTTTGTTTTATTTTGGATGCTGCGGGCTGTTCTGCTAATGGGTCCGTGAATTATGACCCAAGAACAAGGATAGCTTGTTGGCTCAAGTATACTGAAGTATTCGCTAGATCTATGCCCCCTTTATGACGTCTAAGGACGAGACCAGCCAGGCTTCAGCTAACGCGACCAGATTCCAACTAAAGCTAACGCTTGCCAAATCTACAGCTATAAAATTGCATTATATGGGGATACATGATGTAGCGTATGGATGCATAAAGATTCCGGAAATGAAACTCCATTATACATAGAGCCAACTGGCTGATCCGCATATTCAAGGCTACTCATTCGCTGGCGTACGCGTTCAAAAGTTTGGCTGTTTCAGTCACTTTTGCTTTTTTCATCTTTGTAATCTCACCCGGCCTCGAGTACTCTCCTCCCATATTAGTCTGCACTGAGAGTGTCTCCTAGACCACCCTAAGGCCTTCCACATTAGACGTATCTTTGCATATTTAATTCGAAGCGAGTGGACTAGAATTGAATAGGAGGGCCCTGCAACATTTTTGTTTGGAGCCAGTCTGGTTCGGTCCGGACGCCTGTTTCCGATGAGTAGTGTTCAACTCTCATGCCAATCTTCAACGTCGTTTTCCTCTTACCGGAAGAAACACCACACAAAATGACAATCGAGTGGGGCGAAAACCAGGTGCTTTTTGTTCTTCTGCGCGCTAACCCAGCTTCTACGAGACCTGCAATTTCTGCAATGCCCAAAAGAGTCGCCCACTCCAAGCTACCGCCGGTGTCAATCCTAAATTCGTTCCTAGGCGTTGACGGGGATGGTGAAGCCGGCTTCCAGAAGGTAATCACCTTGCGGTCCTCAACACTATCGATGCAAGAGTCCCTGCGAAGTTCCAGTATTTTATTTATCATTTCAATCGCCCTAACGCTCGGATCGAGAACCAAAAAGTATCGTAGCTCCGCCAACTCGCGCCCTTTATCCCCAACCCACGTGGTACTATAAATTTGCGCGAAGGTTGATATTTGTTGACTCTGGCTGGCGTGGACCTTGACATTTTGTCCCTCTTGCGCAACAAGTAAAACCATTAGTTGACGACTTTCATTTATCATAGTTGTATAGCGGCGTAGAGGCGAGGGTTGGGAGAACCGCTTCGATATATCACTTCTGTCATCGGTCAACTGTGAATATTGGGCCCAACTCATTTTGAAAGATTCTAAGGCTAAAAGGTTGTCCATTAGACGTCCTAGGTCTGGTTTATTCGTTCTTTTTGGTGCATCGATACGTTCAAGCTTCAGGAGATTATCTTGAGGTTGACCTCCGGGATCAATTTGTCGATATTGGTCAGGTAGAATCTGGGAGAGAGATTCGATACCGGGTAGGTCTTCATTGATCCTTGCCGCCAATTCCTGGCCAACTATCGCTTCGTTCGATTCCTCATAAACGGCCCAGGCCTGGGTATTAGAGGGCGAATCTTCCCCAGGCACAGACGTCTCTTTTTCTGTGGCTTTTTCATTAACGGGGGTTTCCTCTTTTTCCGTTGCCTGGGTATCAGATAACGGATATCCCTCAAGAACAGAGGTATCCTTTTCGTTAACCTTCTCGGATACAGAGGTTTCTTCTTTCCCTGCCGTATGAGCTGTACTTTGTATCCAAGCCGCGAGGCCCGAGGTTTTTAATTCCTCCGGTACATTCTTCAACCGAACGAGTATTTGCGGGGTAAGGGTCTGATCGCTCTCCTGCTGCCAGGTTATGAGAACATCATCAACCATCTTACCCTCAATAGTCCTTGCCCCGTAGTAGTTTGCTACCATCTGTTGGATTGCCACCAGTTCTCGGGTTCCAAGAATTATATTCAAAAATTTTTTATTCTCGTCGTTGTATTCGTCGAAGTATCTTTGTGACCAGGAAGCTGAATATTCTGCTAAAATACTATTGATAGTGCTAAAATGCAGATGCGACGTTGTATCTAAACCGAAGATATTATAAAGTTCAATCAAAATATCTCTTGTGCTGGCACTAACCTTCTGGACGGAAATGAGTTCAATCTCCGGGTACCTGTCAGCTGCCGGCCTTTTAGACCAGAATTTCCAAAATGTAAGGTATAGTATATCGGAAAGATTGTCGGGTCCGTATCGTCCAGAAGGCTCCGGTGCATCTGCAATTACGATATGATGATAGGTAGAGGAAAAGTAAAACTCGCCGAGGTTGCGCCGACGCCCTCGGGCTTCTATATCTAAAAAGAAGTGGTAGTACTTGCTGCTACTCCCTGGAGTCTGCTTCAAATAGATTTCATAGCCATGTGGAGCCAATCTCCCTGTTGGTACGTCTAATTCGTGTAATAACTGCACTAATAAACGTGTGCGTTCCGGTATGGCAATTTGAGGCCATCTATTTTCTTGATTTTTCATTGGCGGTTGAAAATTGTAGATGAAAGACTTGAAACCTCTCTTTCTTGCTTTCGCAATATGTTTCCTAACTTCACGCTTGATATCTTCGGTTGTGGCTGTTGTACGGATGGCGATAGTATTTATCATCCGGAGCTTGCTACTGAGCCCTCGGCCTAGAGCTTGAAGAATTTGGTCCGCTAATATGGGAGTTAGCTCATGATCATGAGCTAATGCATCGCCGCTGAATGGGAGAGTTGCTACCACATTATTATATGGGATAAGGTCATCTTGGACATCTCCTATCCGAATCAGAATCGCGAATCGATAAAGTGGGGTCCTTCCTCCTTGTTCCTTCTCCTTTGCTTTCTTAGAGTTCAACCCGTGTCCAATTTCGATGGAGCGAATGTATATACCAGACGGGAGGCTAGGATACCTTCGTGCCTCTGTTATCATCTTTAATACAGCACCATACTCTAAAGTTTGTGAGAATTTTGTTAATAGCTGTTGATCGACTGCCTTGTTGGGCCAATGTTCAGCACCAAACTTCTGCGAAAACTTTTGCCAGGAACGCTCGTGACTCTATAGCGTCAAAACATTTTCATCGGAGATGTCTAATTTTTTAGCTTTGTACGAGGCTAAGATGACATCGACGGTATTCGGAGATAATTGGAGAAAGGTAATATCTTTTAGAGTCCCAGTTCCTTGCTCCTGTATCCAAATCAAGTATATCAAGTCTGCGAGTATCTGCTGGTTGTCTGTGCCAACCTGATCCTCTAAAACCGGATGATTTTCTGGACCAGACGTCGACACTCTGATCAAATTACTTTCAACAGCTCCGATGCTTGTTAAAAATAGCCACTGACTCATGCGGTATGTCGACGATACTTCCGGAGCTTCCTTTTTTCGCTTTTGCCCAGTGACAGCAGCTTTATTGTCGGATCCTGGCGTTGATCCTTCAAAGATTTCAATTGCTGGATAAACTTTTAGGTCCTTGCTCGTTTCGATCAGCATGGCATTTGTTGAGCGTTTTAGGGGCTCTGGGATAGCATCGTCGATAATATTGTTGGTGTTTGGCTCTAGGGAAAGCAAAATCATTGCCGCTTTGCCTCCGGATGATGTAAGATCGATCTTGAAACCAATCCAAGTGATTCTATGCCCCGCTGGGAAGTTTGTACTCCAGAGATTAAGCATCCGCTTTATTGCGCTGACCTCCGGAACTCCTAGTAAGGCCGCCCAGAAAGGGGCGGCAATGTCCTCTCGGTCAAGACTTTCCGGCGTAACCATCGAAAAGGCATGGCTCTCATCCACACCGAAATGGTTTTGGATCGCTTGCAGTACTCCAATTGTTCGAGGACTTTTGAGCTCTGAGATTGTGACGTGCTTGAGTGGATTCTCCGCCAAAGATTGTATTTCTTCACCTTCCCTGGCCGATTGAACCACATAATCCCAAACCGTTAAAATAATTGCATGGTAATCGGCCTCGAAATCGCTAGTGTCACTGTATTTACCATTTCCACTAGAGCCTAGGTGATCTCGAGATCTCCATGTCACAATTAAATGACTATCTTTCACCGAAATTTTGAATTCGGCTGAGTTGCCCGCCAGCTTTGGCACCTTGGGGATTAATTTGAAACTTGTATACGAGCGTCCTTCTGACACAAGGTCCTCCAAACCATATAGTGATAAAAACGCCCGGACCGGTGGAGGGCAGGCTTCGTATGACGGAGAGCTCGGTTGGAAATATTTGGCAAATATCTCCTTACGCGGGTCTCCTCGGCCGTTCAAGCTTGACTCTTCTTCCCCACTAGAATGTATCAACTGCCAGCCTCGCTCCTGATACTCTGGCAAATAGTTTCTTGGCTGTGTAGGTGTTTCGTCGACTGGTGATCTTCCATGAAGTTCGCGAGTATGCCGTACGTTACCCTTGAGCTTGAAGTTTGGTGTTGAAGCCTCCGTGGCACTATTTTCAAGGTTCGCTGAGTACAGGGACGATGCAATTTCTCGTGCTGTCGCTGGTGGATACTCAAATAAAACTAGGAAAATCGTAATTCCTATCAAAAGGTATTGTAACGGGAGGTGCTTATGTCTCCGCATTTCGCTATATTGGCACTGTTCTTGCCCAGCCGGGGGACTGTATACATGTACATGTATATACGTATCCGATTGATAAGCCTGATACCTAAATATCCCTACTCCAATCCCTTCTATATATCAGTGGGGTGTCTATCATTACTCTTGAACTGAATATTGGGTATATTATACCGTGTTTTAGCCGTTTGTAGAGCTCTGTTTAGAAATCAGATCAGACTTCAAAGTTTGAAGTGAACCTTAGGGCCCGTGCGTTAGCCTAATTGGTGTAGCCATGTGAAAAGGGCCGTGGCTTGGAACTAATACTTAATTCCGTATTAAATTGCGATATTGAGAGAGAGGGTGATGGCTTCGAATTCCCACCTGGCTAGGTGTTGCACCGCGTATCCTAGGGAGAATCTTGGAATGCGGTGTGCTTATAAATATAAATGTAAGAATAACAAGTCAGCATTCGGCGTAGCGTGTGGGCGGTGAATTGGCCTTATGTTATAACGAGGCTACTATTCATCATTCCCTGTACGGATCAGAGGCAATAGCAAAAATGTGGTTCGTGTCTGATCTCGTTTTATGTTTAAAATTTTAATCCTGCTTGTACATAAAAGTTTATAGAAACCCTGGTCATTGCCAACATTTCAAGTTGCTGGTTGGGTCTTAAAGCTCACGGACGCTATAGCTGCGTAGACACTTCGAAAAGATCTAGATTCCGGGTGGCACCAAAAATCAAAGTCAGAAAGTGAAAAGAGGCCAGAGAGGTGGGGCCTCTCGTTCAATTGTCTAAGCTTAGCCATAGGAAATTCAAGAGCGGCTCCCTTAACCTTTTTTCCATACACGGAGATGTACTTTTGGCACATTCGCCAATTCTGTAATGTTCAGGTAAAAATGTAACATCTAACCTGAAACTTTTAGCTTTTTCGCCCGGATTCGAGGCTATAGCTATTTCGGGATTAATATGAAACCATCGGGAGCTCGCCGCAGCTTTCTTCATCTGAGCACACGTACCAATATGGTTATGCTCTGCTGTAATTCATCACACCCTCAGACGTCAGAAAGTAGGACAAAGTTATGCAAACCTTCACAGTCTTCAGCGTTACATGTTGGCAGTGCCCTGAAATTCTATATGTTCAACCAACAATTGGAATGAGTGATGCGGGTGCTTGGAAATGGAATTTCTATTTCAGCAATATACGCTCGAATTCGATACAGATTTACTGTATATCTATCAGATGAGTAGCTGCATATAAGGTCATGGTGCAGAGCTCTTCGTACTAGAAACGTTAGGCAAAGTACTCGCCACTCTTTCAATTTGAATTTGAAGTTATGAGGACACCAATATACCCGTCCAACACAGACAAAGTTTGAAGCTTAACGAATAATGAAGTTGTAAATTTAGGCCATATTTAACTGAGGAAAAGTATTTGACAAACAACATGAGTATGCAAAGTGTATCTCTAGTCTTGTGCGATTTCAGATTCCCATTGCGGTACTATATTGTTGGCTCTATTTACCACAGTTAGGTAGGATCTTGGGAGCGTAACCGGGCACCTGTTTCGGAAAAATAGTGTTCTGCCCAAACTCCGATTCTCAACGTTGCCCACTCAGGCCGCTTCCGTAACTTTGGGCAAGATATTACTATCTTTTCGACCGCGAACCAAGTAGCACCCGTGAACCTCTGGTTAATACCAAATTGACTAAATGCCGCTATTTCTATGATCCCCAAGAGAATTTTCCATTCTAGTTCGGACTCTTCAGCCTGGTATCCACTCTGAAGATTCGAACGCACTGGTTTCTCAAATATGAGGTCGGAACCAGGAGTATCCTCACATGGCGCGTAGTCCTTACTTAGAATTACCTCGTAAACTACATCCTTTGTTCTTCCTTCAACTTCTGTTAGAAGTAGCATTCGAGGTTGCTCCACATGATTTTTTGATTCTTGAAACCATGTCTGTGCGTATCCGTAAACTAATTCTGCTATCTCTTTTCTTCTTCTATCAGTGCCCTGCGCATATTCCGACACAGCTTCATAGCGCCGCTTCAGGTGTATGTATTGTAGCTCAAAATTGACCCCTATCTCGTACCTGTCCTTGGGGCTGAGAGTGGATGCGGCGTAAATCATCTGGCGCTCGACGGTCGGCGCTGCCGCGGGAGGTAGAGGTCTCATGCTACGTATTAATTCTGCAAGAACCCTTTTGACCGAACCTTCGTTAATCCGATGTATTAATCTTATGTTGCATTTTTGGCTTGGTAATGGGATCATGCTGTTCCTCGAATGCAACGGACGAAAGGACATAAGACTGTTTATAATGCGGACAAGTTCGGCCCCCAAATAAGGCTCATCTAAGTCGCTAACACCAACCAAGTGTACGCTACGTTCAAAACGCCAGCAACTGGAGGGATGGGTCTTTCTGTGGAAAAACTACCTGTCGGAGTCTCAAATTTTGTGTCCCAACTCTTCAGTAGTTCCATGATTTCAGAGTTCTTGAATTGAGCCGGGACGGGCTCTAGCGTGACCAAGAGGCCTGGTTTTTTAGGCCTTTGCTTCCAAGTGAACCAGTGCAGGAAACTGTCTCGCAGTATACTATCCCCAAGATGAGACTCTTTATGGTAGTCGGTGATCATCCTTTGAACTGCTGTCAACTCTGGGGTGCCCAGTATCGATAGAAAAGTTGAGCGTCATCATTTGCAGTATCTGGTATTGAGAAAAGATCGTTTTGCCGTGAAAAAACAGTCCCACGCATGTCACTTAACTGTGGATAGAAGGTCACAAGCTTGTCGAGGAATTCCTGTGTGCGAGAGGTCACCCTGTTAAATGCGATCACACGTAGGGGATATTCTGCCTTTAAATCTCCCGACTGCTGGAACTTTGCTTCACTTCCGTGATGTAGCCGCCAGGTTAAATACATCGCATCAGCAAGTTTATTGATGTTCCCTTGAGAATCGGGCTCCGGCATGGTTATAACAACCAGGGGTTGAGCGTTTGGGCATACCGCAAATTCGTAATAGCCACCCGTGACTTCATTTTCTTCAACATTCCAACGTCTAAATGGTGTCAACTTGGGTTTCGCTAGTATACGACGAATGGAGGGCGACGGATCCTTTTGCATTGAAGTTACAGTTTCCGTATATCCGGACATCAGCTTTCTTGATGCATCCTGGTAACTTCCCTGGGAACTCCCCCTAGACCAGCTTGAGACCTCTTTTATGATGAAGTCCGCTTCTGTCTTGGAGTTTAGGTAATTTCCAATCTGTTTATCAGTGTTCCCATGCTCTTGAAGTCCACGAACACCTCTGATAACCACTTTTGCTGCCTCTAGTCTTGTATAAACGGCTCTCTGAACTGCTATAAAGAGTTCGTCGTTTACCCTTGGACTTGGCTCGTGCAGGAAACTCTCTTCCGTGGCATGATCGATATCCATCACGTCGGCTTCATCTTCGGAGTTCTCTGTGGTCTCAATACCAGGAATTATCTCAAGCCCTTGCGAAGAATATGTGGATATTTCAACTGCTTGTTCATGCCTCTCCTGTTGCTGTACTAATTCAAGAAGCATGGTATACCCGGTGTCTGCTCCTATGTTGGATCGAAGGCCAATCTCGACAAAGTCGAAATTCAGAAGCCATCCTTGGTTCGATCGAAACCTGGCTCTCGTTAATAAGATATTTACTGAGCCGTACTCTAGACTTTGAATAAGCTGGTTGAATATATCATGGTTGACATCATCTATTTGTCCCCAGTCTTCGCCACCTGGACGTCCAAATCGCTCCCAACTCTCTTTGGTTGCTGGCAAAATTAACCCCTTTGACTTATCTGAGCCCTTGATCTCATATATTTTCTCAATCAGTTGGGTGTTTCTGTACTAAAATGCAAAAATGCGACCGTTCTTATTATCTCTAGTCCCCGCTCTTGCATCCATGCTGTATAGAGACCTTCCGCAATATATGTCGGCCCGTAGAGCAATATAGCGGCCGGCTTCGAGAGAACTACAATCGCCTTCAGACTACTGGACGTCGAAACCTCTAGGTCTAACTGGGAAAATTGATCTTCCCCAATCCAGGAGAATCTAGATTGACGGAAACTGGGCTGTAAGGTCGTTCTCCTTTCCCGGCCCACAGAATCTATAAATACTCCCATCCGTAGAGCTGTCAGCATCTCGAATGTCTCGATGCCAGGAAAGATTGTCAAGTCAGGTTGACTGCCTCTGTAAGAGATGAAGGGAGATATCGGGACGCCGATATCAAAATCGGATGGTAAGTCGCCGTACGGTGAGAGGGGGAGTTTCTGGGCGTTCATCTTGGATTTGGATAAGAATTGTCACTTCCGTAGCTCCGGAATTTGCTTTCCGTATCTGAAATTGAATTGCGGTTACGATCTCAAAATTATAATAACCTCGCCACCGAGTTAGCAACTCTTGTACGGCCCCAATCTCGGGCGTTCCAATTAGTGCCGGCCAAGCTTCAGTAGGGTTCTCTAGCATTTGCTTCGGGATCTTAAGACTAAAGCCTTCATCCGCACCGATCCCTTCTTCGATTTTAGCGCGCTTCAAGATTGCAATTGTCTGCGGGTTCTGAAGCTCACGAATCATGATACGCGATAAGTGATGTTCTTTTATGTCTTGGATAGAGACCCTCCGTTTCCCGACTTCTATCCCTACGGCGTTTCTCCATGCTGTGAAAAGAAGGCTTCCGTAGTCAGCTTCGATCAATGCGTATTTGTCGCCGACAGTATCCCATCCGTCGTTAGGACCTCGCCAGTTTACGATGATCTGATGGTCTGGCAGCGAGACTTGGAAAGACATCTGGGACCGGGGCAAGTTTCGAGACACCAAGTCGTAATCGTGGTAAGATTCTTTCTCGGAGTCTAGTAACTCCAAAGCAGGCAGATGTAAATCGCGAAAAAAGTCACGAATATCGTCCGGTAAATTGACCTTTCGATCTGGACGCAGTGTGTTGAGGAAATTATATCCCTCGCGCGTATTTTGAATGACGGTTTTGAAGGGGTCTGGGTCATCATTGCTCTTGGGATTAGCGCTCTTTGCGCCTGCATCGCAATCAGCTCGTACCCTCTTTTAACCGATGAGGCCCAGAGCAAATCTTCCTCCTGGGAATACTCCCCAACCAGTGGAGCATCATTCATGAGCTCATCGTCATCATCTCGTTTTATTAGATCTTTTCTCTCATAATCCCAAGGTGAATGCAATTGGTGGCTACCCGCTAAATGATTGTTGGATACTTGAAGACACGGGGACGCGGGTTGGAGGATAGAAAACCCTCGGGTAAACTGGGAACAGAGCAGCGTAATAACAAGAATTTGAGAGAAGATGGCGAAATATTTTAGGCGTTGTAGCACTTCTATTGGAGGCTCTTGTCTGGGCAGCGGTATTTCCATCGTCACATTGGAATATCCTGCCAACTACACAATTTTGATAGCCCAATAGGTTCCTATCTCTCTCGTTGACGGACTATTGTAATCGAAAATATGTCAGTCAAGCATTCACTGCGCCATGGCCAACAACTAAGCTAAGAAATTTTGATCGAAAACCATCTAGAAATTGAGATATCCTAGCTTGTCTCTAAAAATCCGTGTAGGAATCTTACCAATAGACTTGACGCTTCGGTAGCCCTAACTTTAGAATTTATTGAAATACAGGAGTAGTTTTTGAACCAGCGAACTGGATTTTAGTTCATAAAAGCTCTTAAGTTATATGACAGGCACGACTATACATATTAGGTGTGGTTCGCGATATATACCGAATTATCGATATCTTGAGGGGTTGAGAAGAATGGATGATATCATTCTAGGTTCGAATTGCCCAAGTGTTGGATAAAGAGGCTCAGACCAACCAGAAGACACAAAACCGTGAAACTGTACCAAGTATCCGGCGCTTCACATTATGGTATATTCCAGCTGGAATTGAGGCTATTGTATTGGATTTTTCTTTTTTGTTTGCAGTGGAGAACTAATTATACCTACAACGAGCGTGATTTTCTTTCACTGAAACGACGAAAAGTTATGTTATATAGTGTTGCATGTTTTCGTGTTGGCTGTCGAGAGTGTTAACCCACGTCACACGTATACGCCCGCTTCTCTCCTTTGGGCAGCAAGTCACACGTGCGAGGGAATAGACACTCTAAAACTTTATTTAATTTGAAGCTCTACACACAGTGCAGCGTTTATTAACCCTTTGAAGTGAAGCCCCGAGGCCCTCTATTAACTACAGAAGATTTTTATATCTATGCCGGATATTACATACGTCTAGGTTACAGCCAAGTCACACACAAACCTATGGCTGCCTACTATTGACGTAGCGCTGGAGGCTCTCAGATACATCTAACAACTAAAGGAATTGCATTTCTTGTATCCAAATCTTAAGCAATGTAGCCCATGGTGTATGCGCCGCCAAAGAATTGAAAATTGAAGCTATCGGGGCTAACTTAAGCCACAATTGAAGGGGAAACAACGTATTTTAAGACGGTGATTTCCTCTTAATTAGACAAGAGAGCCTTTACTAGCTACGGTAACACTGGCTGAATCCTCCCATCTGTAGATGAATAATAGCTGACCAAAACCCCGATCCGAAATTTATCCTTGTGGCCTTGGACAACTTTATCAGGGCAAAGAATTGCAATTTTCGTAGGCGAAAACCAAGTGCTTTCTCTTTCATCTAACCTTCGCCACCCAAGCTTGACGAGCGCAGCAACTTCGGCAATTCCTAATAATAAAGCCCATCCTTCGTCTCCCATATCGGTCGCGAAGTCAGCCTGGTAGGGGTTGAGGTCTGGTTTAGTGAATGCAAATTTGGCGCCATTGTAACACAATTTACCCTTAAGGGCAAGTACGCTATTTGTTTTTTCAGCTGCGACTGAGCCTACGCTAGAGATCAAGAGCATACGAGGTGGGGCTGGCTTCTGAACTCCTTGTTGAGCAGGCTTCCAAGCTTCGGCATAGATATGCACCAAGTCCTCTACCCTTTGCTCCTCCGATATGGCGGGGGCTTGATCTACGGACCGAAAGCTCCGTAATGACAGCCATCTATCCGCAATGTTAGACTGCACAATATATGTACCGCGTGCGTCGCCAATGGCACTCCTCGCTACGTCGATGTTGAGTTTTGTGAGCGGCTTCGACTTATCGCTACGAAATGAAGGCTTAGCTTGACCATTCCAGTCTATCGACGATATCAAGTACACTCCTATATCCCTTTCAGGGGTTTTAATCTCGGCCAGAGTGGTTCGTTTAGTCACACTTAAGTATGGGGTAGTGACGACTCCAAGGAACCCCGCGACTTTCCGGCCGCCGCCCACACCCGCGTTTATTCTTGTCCAAATTGACACATTTAATTGCCATACGATAAGGTTTCCAAGTGGTAGTGCTTTACTGCTCCCCGGATTCGAGTCTAGGTTGCTACCCTCATCCTGTTGTGTCGGGTCCCCGCCACCGGGCGTGTCTGTACTGGGCTTTTGTGTACCACTTCGAGACAACGTTCTAGTAGACACACTTCTGAAAACAACTAGGATCTCCAGTCTCCAAGATTCCCCAGTACCAGCTCGCCGAATAAATATCCCATGCATAGCTTGGCTGGCTATTCCACGGTCACCGCGGAAGTTGATCGAAAGCATCTGTATTGCTAAGAGATCGGGGCAGCCTAGAACGGTATATAGTATTCGATTTTGTTGTGGATCCGCCTTGAGCGGGTCACCCGAAAGTGAGAGAGACAACGTTCCATCCAAATCCAGACCCTCCACCATAAAAAGTGTATTTAGGATCTCCTTAGTTTGGTAAGATGAATCCAGCAACAGCACGGATTGTATATCGGCTGGCTTTCGCAATCCGAAAGACAGCCCGTTGTCGGCTAACAGGTATAGAGCCCTCGAACATTCGGCTAATTCCAACATAACATCTTCGAATTCAGCGTCATGCCCAAGGTATATGTCTGGAAACTTCGCAATGATAAGCCGGCGTACAGGCTTTGCACAGTATCCGACAATTTCGTATTGAGCATTTTCAGCTACAGGCACTTGTAAAGTTGAATGCGCATAACCTTGTTCACGCCGGGTATACTTAGGTAAGTCAAAAGGAATACTCACTCGGCTGTTGGAGGACGCTTCTGAGTTGTAGGACCTAACGAGATCGACTGCACTCTTGGGGGGCAAGACATTTTGAGCCACTGGCTGAAGGGACATCATATCACGCCATTCAGCAAAACGGTTTGCAACAGTCCGGGCACCCAAGGCTACTTCCCGATCAGCTACATCGCCGTGCCTTCCAATATTACCTTTAACGACACGGCTCAATTCAAGCTTCGCATCATAACCCCTCCTCATTGCTTGGTTGATAATATTCAATTCTCTTGCAGCCATAGGCTCTTGTGGACTTTTCCCAGATCCCATTCCACCTCTATAGAAGGCGTCCTCCCCCGCTAGTAATGATGGAGCCGCGGAATTGAAAACCCACTCCGCATGCATAACGTCGTTCTGAAATTCGGCATCAGACTCAACGAGCCTAACCAACAATGCGTAGCCATTCTCACTACTATCAGGGTCGCTGGCGCCTTGCCTCGTCCTCTTCAATTTTGATTTCGGCCCAATCTCAATGGAACGGACACTTGGGAAATCAAGGAGCATCATAGTAGCGTACCGGGACAGGATTTTTGCAACTCCACCAACCTCCAGGGACTCTAGGAATTTGTCGTATATTTCTCGCTGTACCTCCCTCACCTCCCATTTTTCTGAATCTCCTTCCGTAAAATACTCCATCCAGTACTTTGGATCCGCCCAAATGACCAAAGCTGTACTAGCGTCGGATTTCACGCGCACGTACGCTTCTTCAATTAGCGCCGTTGTTTTCGGGGATACCTCCATAAATGCTATATCTTTAAGGAATCTTTGACCTTCTTGTCGCCGCCAAGTCTGAAAGATCAAATCGGCAAAGATATCATTTGTTAGAGCTTCCTGGTTTCCAATTTGTTCAATAACCATGCATCGTTCTGGGCCAGATGTAGAAACTACGATCTTGGAAAATTCCAAATTTCCGTCATCATGTCTAGGCCTCCAGAAAAAGCTCGCTTTTTTATAACTTCGCCGTCTAGTAATCCGCTTTCGTTTTCTAGATTGGCCCGGATTGAGGTTGAGACTGGGGCCATCGTCGCTTATGGCCATGGTACCGCCCTCAAAGACTTCTATTCCTTTGAAAGTATCCAAATCAGGATCTTGCTGACCAAGCTCAAGTTCAATAGAAGTTTCGATATCAGGGGTATTTAAATCGACATCCTGATCCATTGGGTCTTCCATCATGGGCTCGGAGTGCTCCTCATCCTCACCAATGGGCATTGGTCCAAAGGATACCATGATTACCGCTGCAACTTTGTCCGATGGAATCTCCGACTCTCGTAGTTGGAAGTGAATAGACTGTATTTGGCCATTACGGAACTGAAGTGGCCAATCGAAGAGGAGTTGATGAATAGAACCAATTTCAGGAGTTCCGATCAACGCCTGCCAGATAATACTCTGTAAGTCATCGTTGCTCGGCTTTGCAGGTCTTTTCATCTCGAATTTTGCTGTTTGAGGAAGACTGCTGTGTATTAAAGTCGCGGATAACACTCCGATCGTAGCCCGGGTTGTACTAGTCCTCGGCAGTACGAGGGTGATGTATGACAATGGGAAGATCGCTAGCGTTTTCTGGTTATTTTGTTCGTCCGCGATAGGGTCATCTAACAGTGTAATGGCAGTAATCCACATAGTATATATTACTTTTGCCATATCCTTCGTGGTTATTCCATTCCAGGTAACAACTAGATGCCGGTCCGTGAGTGACGCTTGAAAACTACTAGGATATCCTGGCGAGTTGATAAGACCTGCTTCAAGCTCACAGTAGGACGGATCCTGCGAAAGTAAAGGCTGGGGGCTCAAGATCTCGGACTGTGCAAATATTTGGGCTATTTCGGGGCATTGGAAAAGCCCCGCTTTGTTTGACGCTACTCTCGAGAACCCTTCGAGTTCTTCTGCCTTCTCTAACTCATTGTAATTCATATAATAATTCTTCAGGATTTCAGCAGTCGGCCTTTCTTTTCTCGGGTACTTGCTCCCTGCCGCCCTCTTTTCCTCTTTTTTCACAAGACCTCTGCCTCTCTCTATCGCCGAATTCCAGCTTTCAGACGTATGGTCATCAACTTCGCTCTCGGCGCCCTCGTCGGGTTGACCATCCGCTCTTCTGACAAGGTTGGGGCTATTTCCTACGCTGTCCCATGCCTCTAAATCGCCCGATAGTGAAACTTTCCCGGGGTCGCAAGGAAGAAGTATGTCCATCGGCTTTGCAGTGTTGTTGTTGTGGGAAATAACTAGAGTAAGGGCATGATGGACTGTGCCAAAGATGAGAAGAAACAAGGCCGGCTGCCACCCCTGCATTCTGAACGCGATCGCAGTCGAGTAGAGTCTGCGGTACTACCTCCTGAGGTATAATAGTTAATATTCAGCCTTGGATTTATGGGGGAGATTTCATAATTAATTGCTTCCTGACGTCCAAGCCACTACGGTTTCTTGGTTTCGGGGGTCAAGTATTATGCCAATTCGCAGGTATGAAGTATATCGAATGATAAGTAGTAAGACTTCAGTTCAATTACGTTGGACTAGGTCTGAGATATTGATAGAGGTTTAATCTACTGGGAATTATAAAGGCGGGTGGATATGTATGCTTAAAGGAAAATTTCAAAGGGTATCATTTTTGGGCTATGAACTATATATAGGGTATCTGGTAGTATGTACGTGTACTTGGGGTTTCTCCTCCCTCACCAACCAGTGGAAATATCTTCCACCGAAGGTCACCGTATGCGTAGTAGCATTATGCGGTTACATGGTAGTAAGCAAATGCATCATACCTTGCCACATCTCCTCACCAGAGGGCTTGATTTGGTTGGTGGGCAATACAAACCCACTGCCACCGAGCCCACCGGACGGTCGCAACTCAATGCACCAACTGATCTCAGCCTTTCCAACATCTTGCATCCAATCGGTACTGCCACCAACGGCCTTATACAAACTTGGGCATGTTGCACCAGGCGTAAACCTCGTCTTAGCTGTGCTCGCACCGGCAATAGCAGTCGCAACTCCCCGTGCCAACGACATCTGCCTCTCGTAGTTGGCAACTTGACGGTTGCAGTCGTAGCCGTATGGCAGGAGGATCAATTGACTGAAGCTGTGCCAATCAATGTAGAGTTTGATGCCCTTGTTAGCGGCGAGAGCTTCGGCATGCTTCGTGAGTGCGGTGTTCTCAGGAGTGTTTCCTGGGCTGAGACCACGGAAAGTCTCGTCACATGGGTTGGTGGATGAGCCACCAGGAGTGTCCCACTTGAAGCTCCAGTTTCTGTTGATGTCGGTTCCAACACAACTATTTGTTGGATGCTTCTGTCGGCTCTTACGCCAGAGACGGTTGGTCGTCTGTGTGTAAACGAAACCTGGAAAAGACAACGATGGACTATAAGTACATGAAGCATGGTGTTATATGAGGCGAGGAAGACATACCGTCTGGGTTCACAACGGGTAGAATGTAGAAGTCATAGTTATCCAGAATGCTGTGGACTTGGGTATTGTTTGAATTGTATCCAGTGATCAGACCGTAGGTAAGGTATTCAACAACCTATCCCCTGTTAACGACCCCGAGTCTTCATTTTGATGTCGAGGTATATACAATACTAACCATTGCGGAAATCCATTCACGAGCGTGGACGGTACCGTGCCACAAAACAGCGGGCTTCGAATCCTTTCCACCCTTGCCCCAAAGGTGGATACCATTGATTGGCTTGTCCTCGAAGGATCTTCCGACTTCAAATAACTCGGAGTTCTGAGGGAATCCGGTTTGAATGTCGACCAGCCATTGCTGGTGTTCTGCGAATGTGTGATAGGCGTTGAACCAAGAAGGGTCAGGGAAGGCGGCCGGAGTTAAATCATTCAAAGCTGTAGAATAAATATATAAATTAGCCGGTTGTCCACAGGATTATCCTCTTCAACACCGATGAAACTCACAAGAAAAGATCTTCCTGCTCGCAGAGACCGGAGAAAATCCTCCTTCGGCAACAATGGAGGCACCCAAGTCTTCGTCCAAAACCTCGTACTCAAGCTCCATCTTCTCAAACTTTCGAAGATCTTCAGGTGCAATAGCAATCTCAATACGTTCCTGCGTATCGAAGTTGTATTGCACGGCGTTGAGCGTCTTTAGTCGCTTCTCAATGGCCGGGCCTCGGCCATGAGTAGCGATACGAACGACTCGATAGCCATCATATGTGATCACTTTATCAGGGATGACAGCTGCCGAAGCTAGCGGCGCGATAAGAGATAGTAGAGTTAAGAACTTCATTTCGATGGTTGGCTTGTTGCTCGATGCTCAACTGATGATTATTTCACGGGAATCTTGGTGGTCTTATAAACCATCTCTCCCAATGCATATCTTTCTACTC
Organism: Arthrobotrys sinensis; assembly: GCA_036971225.1. Classification (NCBI taxonomy): domain Eukaryota; kingdom Fungi; phylum Ascomycota; class Orbiliomycetes; order Orbiliales; family Orbiliaceae; genus Arthrobotrys; species Arthrobotrys sinensis. The sequence continues at coordinate 600,651 of JAJTTV010000014.1, read as the reverse complement.
CGAGAATTCGTCGATGCATCAGAATATTTCAACAGCATTCACAAGTGCAAGACCCGAATTCCGACGACCACCTGACGCTCTAGGCAACTATTTTGCAGATTCAATTGCCAATACGATTTCCAAGATATCTCATAATCAAGGTCAGCGGAGATCGCACGGAAGCGGTAGGTGATCACGTATCAGACAGTCTACAACTAAAATATCGAAAACCTGCTATAGCTTACCATATCACTTTACCCTGACTACGATCCCTCCACTAGCATTGGTAGCAACATCCGTTCCATGTTTACCTTAGCTCCCCCGTTCGCAAACCCGCAAGCCCTTCCCGCATCCCACCATGCATACGTCAGATAAGGTTTCGCCCAGCGGAAGCATGTAACCGTAGTACGAGCCCTTGTCTCGGATTTCTGCCTAGGCGAAGAATTCCCAACCTTCCAGAATTACACCAAGTGCCAGGCGACGTAACAGCTGAGTTCAGTGGGCTCTACGAATACGATAAGGATCATTTATGTCTCTGTTTAGCCGGACCTTGCGCGTGAGACTTGGCACTTTCTTGGTTTTGGCACAAATGGAAGGTGCTGTACCTGGAGCATCTTAGGCTACAGATGTGGGGTATTTCGAATACCTCGCCCAATGCAAACAGTGATGGGATGATTGGGACCATGGTTCCTGTAGATCGGAAATTCATAAGAATAAGCTACAAATGGGCAGTTCTAGGCCGCCAGATATGTATTCATGTGAGAAGCTATTCTAAAGTGTGGGATGTTGCCTCTAAAAAGTGTTGTTATGTGTCATTTCCATCCCATTGAAATGCTGAAGTCTATTTGGAAATGAGCAGCCAGACATTTATACAGGACAGCGTGATCCCGACGCTACTAAAGACAGAACGGCTTAACTCTCGCCCATTATTCTACAACGCCGGCAGCAACCGTAAGTCCATCTGCTCTCAGGACTATCTTACTTCCCTTTTCCAGCGGCAGCGGCGCGCCAGTAACCGCAATGTTCACTACCGCCAAGCTCCCTGGCCCAATATATCTGGGCTTCTTTTTCGTGACAGAGCCATTTCCTTTATCCAATGTCGCGACCAACTTGGTGATTCTACCGGATGCATTTAATCTGCCGCGATGGATATCTATCATCATGGGAGTAAGGCTTTCGAATGCGAGAATTTTTGCTTCAAATTCTTTCAAAGGCATCAGGGGACTGTCAGCCTGACACACCACATCACCGATCCTAGTGAAGTTAGCCTCTCCAGTCTTGAACTAGTGTCGAATCAGACTTACTTGAGATACTCCATCTCTATGCCCGCGAGGTGCAACTGCACGTTATTGCCAGCAACCGCCCACTCCGCCGCCTGGTTATCTACCTCAATTCCCTTAACAGTTGCCTTCTCGTCCCCAGGAACGGCGACGATTAAATCGCCGACTTGGACATTACCAATCTCAATTCTACCGGAGATAGTGACAGGGTTAGTGACTCCGCCCCGGTAGACATCTGCAATCGTCATTCTTAGGGGTTTTTCGATGGCCTTGATAACTGGCTTGGCAGTTTCTAGCTCTTCTACCAGAGTCGGGCCCGAGTACCAGGGCATCAAGCCAGCCTCTGGTTTTCGAACAATGTTGTCTCCGGTCAAGCCACTGCAGGGAACAAAGCTAACATTCTTAGCTTGGAACCCAGCCGTTGTGAGGAATTGTGACATCTGCTGTTTTATTTCGTCGAATCTCTCTTGGTCCCAGTGCATCTATATACGTCAGGGAGGCAAATTGTGCTCGCATGAAGTCAGGAATCATACCAGATCTAGCTTGTTTACGGCGATTATTATTCGCTGTACGCCCATGCTTCTGACCAAAAGAGCATGCTCTTTTGTTTGGCCTCGAACATTGAAGCCTGCCTCAAACTCTCCTGGAGAGGAGTCGATAACTAAGACCGCAAAATCGGCTTGTGCTGCCCCAGCAATCATGTTTGGGATAAAGTCGCGGTGTCCCGGAGCATCAAGAATAGTGAATCGCCCCCTCTCAGTTTCGAATGCATTGACGGCGATGTCAATGGTAACACCCCTAGTAAACCGTCAGCTAGGACAAAATCGCGTGGATTAAATCGCGGCTCTAACCTCGCCCTTTCTTCGCCAGTCTGGTCTAGCACCCATGCAAGGGCAAATGAGCTTTTCCCAATTTTCTCCGCTTCTTGTTTGTATTTCTGAATTGTCCTTTCGTCAACAACCCCAGAGTCGTAGAGTAACCGCCCCATCAAAGTGCTTTTTCCAGCGTCGACATGACCTACGACGTGTCAGAAGGATGTACAGGGAGGTCCGGGTCCGTTTACTTACCGATAACAACTAAATTCGCGTTTTCTTTCCTCTTGGATTTCGATTTTTCATATTCGGCAACTACGTCTAATTTGTTCCTAGGGATCTTTACAGGAGCTGGCTTCTCGGAAGCATCCCCAACTTTGAGGGCTTCAACTCCTTTCTGTATCGAAGTTGTAGCGCTACCAGAAGATTTTTCTCCCTTCGGCGCTTTAGAGATTCCTAGGCACATTATTAGAGAGTATCTTGGATAGGAGATACCGATTAGTACTTGCCTTTGCTTTGTGATTGAGCGGCGATAACAACATCATCCGGACTTGGGACATCGAACGCCTGTTTAGCTTTTATCGCGGCCTTTTGTGTGGGAGCTATCGAAAAGTAGATCAATTCAGTATCAGCAACCTCTTGTTTGAATTCAACAGCCTCGTCGATTCGTTTCCCAAACATCGATTTAGCAAACCCCGAGGGGGCTGCTTTGAGTAGAGTGTCGGGTTCAGGACCGGGGATAGATGGTGCGGTATGGACTGGCTCGTTCTTGGGTGAATCTGGGACGGTTTTCTCGACCAGTTGTTCCAGCTTAGGAATGTTAGGGACCGTTGGAGAGGTGGAATCTGGTGTTTCACGTGTTGCTGGTGGTGTATCTGGCTTCTTTTTCGATAATCGATCCAGAAGTGATACCGCAGTCCCTGCGGTCCCAGAACCCGCTGCATCCGATGCCTTTTCGGCTTTTGCCTTGTTTCGAGCTTTTGCCAAAGCAGCAAGCTTTGAAGTCTTTCCTGGCTGTATGCCAGATCCGCCTAGCAATCCGTTTATCTGAAAACTAGCGAGAGATGGTGGTGGAAGTAGTTCGCCTTGTCGACTGGGCGGGACGCCCCCGAATGGCGTGTCGTCCCAGAACCCAGGCGGTGTACGTTTTGAGAAGGTTGGTGAGATGGCGGAAAAATATTCCCTGGCTATTTTCAGAATCAAAAGATGCTCAGAAGGTGTGCTAAACCATGATTCGAAGCTACTCACATAGAATCCCCGGTCCGTCTAGGCTCTCACTCCTATGCTGCAAAAGGGTAGATGGGGTGCGACAAACCTTTTGGCTCGGGAACCGCCGCCTTCTTCTGCTTCTTCTTCTCAGACGCTCCAACCTGATCTGTCACCAGTTAGCCATCATACCTCAGCCAAATCTTCGCCAGAGTCCATACTTAGTAAATAGGTTATGGTCCTCCCCACGTCAAAATAGTAATACCACAATGTCTCTTCAATTTTATCGTCCGTTAGGGATGGTATATCGTCTCCGATGACGTCTCGAACTTGTCTTAGGCTATTTGCCATTCTCGCTGCACAGATGCCGGGTTAGATCGGGGATGTCTAAGCGCGGGGTATCATCGCGGGGTACCTTTATCGGCAGGCGACATTCCTAAGGGAGCAACGGCATGTTATCAGCTACGACTCAATAGTATATTTCATCGCGAATTCAGTTTGCCATACCTTCATCCTCATAGTAGTCATCCTCTCCGTCGAAGTCGTCGAGCTCATCCGCCAGGTTCATCGTACGAACAATCTTGTGTCGCGACATCGTAGCTCTTGCGATCTGCCGACGAATCCGCCGGACTTAGGGATAGTAGGTGGCTTTGGAGGCAGCGGTATGCCTCTATCGAATGTAATAGGGGGGATTTGTATAGGTTTGGTCTTGTTTTGTATAGGTTCACGGATAGCTGATGTTTAGGTAATGAGGTTGCAGGTGCAGTAGCTGGTCTTCAACACTGTTCGTGTTATTGGCGAACTCAGGGTCTTGACACTATCCACAACACAAGATCTAGTCCGAATTCCAACAAACCTCAACACAACGACGAGAACGAAACTTACTGAGGCAGGTACTAATATAATTGATCTTCTCAAGGTAAGCCGATGCGATATCTGAGAATTAGGAGACTGCACGGTCGCAGTGCTTAAATCCAAATAAGATTGGCTGAACCAAGTTGAATTACCAACCTCGTTTTGGATTAAAACTCTATTACTTTATTGAACATATCGGTTAAACAAAAAAGGTTTCCTTTACATTTATAGATACAATTAATTGTAAACTTGTTTAGGAAACTTTGCATCCGGTAGTCTTGGAACTAGCCTGATTTTTGCATTTTTTAGAGCCACTTTTAAATATCCAATTTGTAACCTTATTTTATAAATAAAATACCGATCTAAGGTCTTATGCCCTACCAAAATTGTCTGGACTGTTACACACACTTGCCCGCGTAGCGTGCTCGGGGTTCGGTGAAATCCCTCCTTTCAGTCGGGCAAACACCCTGTATGACATAGGTGTCGATGAATGGGGTCGATTTAGCCGCTCGAGTTACGCCATTTATTCTGAGTGAGACCCCGACATCGGGCTCTACCGTCCCATCTTCGTTCATAGCCCACAACGAACGAGCCCATCTTCTCACGTGATCAGATATTTAAAGAAATGCCTGGGAAGCATTCAAAGGACATGCTAGCCGGTCCTTTGACAATTCCTGGCTTTCTGATCACGACTAATCACGACACGCCTATGATTTCGGATCGAGGCAAGTACACCGGTGCACCTTTTTTGTCAATGATTGTTTAGAGTTAGTTACAGATACTTTCGTGCGTGCTGTTATGAGGTTCAAGGGTCGAACAAAGCTCATAGAGCATAAGAGTCCGCGTGTACTTGACCACACTCGGGATATTTACAAGTCTGAGTTTCATGTGGCCCTGGCGTGGAGACACGACTAAGCAATTTGATAAAATCGAGTTGTTGTCAACTTATTGAGCTTAACAAGACATGCCTAGCACAGGATATCTGCATGGCCACTTCCTTGGGCTTTGCCGAATCCGAGTATCCCGATGATTTGGTTAGATCGTTCGCAGTGATATCTAAGCTGACGTCATCAAAGATCTCCCTCCGTGCCGGAGATGGGTCCACGTAGATAGCGTACCCGGCACAACTTTTCAGTTGGCGATAGGATTCTTCAAATTCTCTGCCTTCTACAAGAGACTGGTTCCAACGACCAATAGCAAGTCTACCTTCTTCCCCCCACTGTATTTAGCAACTAGATCACGGACCGTGGTGAAGATGATAGGCATCTTGTTGGGTTTTTGGTTGTTGTAAAGCAGGACACCCGGCCGTATGCCACTGTTCTCTCTTTCTCTGAATTTCATATTTTGTTCTAAGTTCTCCATTTCACAGGCTAAACATGATGGGAAGACTCCGTTGCTTAAAGGAGCTAGTCGTTCTCGTTTATCGTCCTCCCATGGGAGAATGAGATCTGAAAAATCCTGTTTGCGAAATATCCGTGAAGCGACGCAAATTCGATATCAATTAGTAAGGCGTAACCTTAAACCTCGACTAAAATGTTCACTAAAAACTTCTCGACTCAAAGGTGTGCTTTAAAAACTGGCTAAAATGAGAACCAAGAACAAGGCCAAACTTTAATTCGAGACTATCGACATTTATAGACAAAATTACCTTGACCTTGTCGAAATTTAGCTACCAGTGGAACTTTGTCAGTTGCTTTTTAGAGAACCGTCTTCGCCGCCCAGCGGCCCATTTTACCCACCCTTCTTGGTGCAGCTGCCAGCGTGCCAAGAGCGATATTCCGGTTCCATCTATTGATATCTATTCCCTAGTTGGCGCCACCTCGCTTTCTGAAGGGCTCGCGCGAATCCGGCCCCATAAAACGAAATAAAGCTCTTCGCCCGGGGTATTCTTTGGCATGTCCATCCGACTTGTCCAAGAGCTAGATCTAGCTCGCTCATTTGCTTTTGAGCTCTTGGCACACTTTTGTGCTGGAGGCTGCTCCGCTCCGCTACGCACCATTAAAACCCGACCGAAATCGTAGCTCAACATTTCATATTTCCTTTTCCGAATAGCTTCAAAAATTTAATACAAAACCACGGAAAGCTTCATTACTTCCATAATATATCAAATTAAACGGGTTTCCTCAACTTTTTGCAAGCTATATCCTTTAAACACGGCATTCAGCTAGATACAAAAATAACCAATACCAAAATAATACCAAAATCAGGTCTTTCGAGACATGTCTCGTAGTATACCGCGTTCTCAGTCCCGAGACTAACCAAAATAGTCTTTCTTAACAAAAACAACACACTTCTAAAAGGCCCCACTCCCTGAGAATCTCGTTTTTTGATACGCCGACGCAAAGGGGTTAAAGTTCAGTTAGAGACCTTCCTTTTCAGTCGGACGAAGTAGCAGTTGTTTCAAGTCCTAGCAGCTATTTCTACCTGCTAGGCAGTGCCTAGGACTAAGACTATCCACTTGTTAAAGATATTCAGGGACATATTGCCTTAGGTATACGTGGTCGCAGGGACACTAGCATCATGATGTCAAAGAACATTAACAGCTATATATCAATTAAACGATCCATGTCTTCTAAAATCTAAATATCGACAAGACAATTAATATAGCACATAATTAAGGACTTAGAGCTCTTGGTACCGTTGGTGGATAGGGTAAATACTCGTGGCGAGAAAAATCCTTAGGAATGATGGGAGTACATTTACCAGCCGTAGTGAAAGTGCCCAGCCTCTCAGGACTATCCTAAACCCTAAAAGCGACCCTCCTCCCTTAATTGCGGTGGGGCGAGTCATGGATCCACAAATCCGGCACGACACGCCTGCGCGAGCTAACAACGCCCCTCAACGGCTTAAAGATCGACCAGTATTAGCACGACTAGCAATCACGATACTGCACTATCTCGAAAACCAGTCTCCACCAGAAGATATCTCATCCAATACCAGTATAATTTAGTGCATTTTGACAAAAAGTTTCTGCTAACTTGTAGAAACCGGCTTCTGGCTTTAAGCTCCCTTAATCCAAAGATGGTTATCGGGAACTATAGCTTCTACAACAAAGTGGGTACCATAAGACGGGAAGCGGGGTTGATTGCAAAACTATCGGAGGTACTTAGCATCCCTAGTATAAATATCACCGTTCTAAGGATTCCAGAAAGACAATCAACTTATTCATCTTCGCCCCACCTCCTTGTTATATATCGTCTGATAATTACCGTCACTACTGGACTTATTGAGCTTATTCATCATTCAGATTCATTATGCATCGTCTCGTTAGCGTCAGGTAGCCAAACTCTATTATCCTTCTCGGAGAGTTGATCCCGACGAGCCATTCTGACATTCTTGTATAGTGCTTGCAGCTTGAATCAGTGGGCTGGGGACTGGATTGGTAACTGCGATCGCATTAAGGAGTCGATCAGAAAATCCAAAGCAGCTGGTGCAAGCTTACGGGTCGGCCCAGAGCTGGAAATCTGTGGAAGTGACTGCTTAGACAGCTTTTTTGAGGATGATCTTTATATACATGCCTGGGAGATGCTTGGTCGCATCTTGGTTGACAGAGAATGCCACAACATTGTTCTCGTAAGTCTCATCGCATTTTTTCTCCTTCTTACGGGACCCTATCAAACGTCGCTGTGTGAACACGTTGAGCCTAATCAATCTTTTCTGCTACCTAGTGTATCGGTATGCCTGTGAAGCATAACGGGAAGCGGTATAACTCCAAGGTCTTTGCCTTAGACGGCGAAATACTTCTCATCGCACCTCGAACCGTCCAGTGGAGTGATCAAAACAGCCGCGACAGCAAATACTTTTCTCTCTGGGAGAAACGAGGCGTCATTGAAGAATACAGGATACCTCAGTTCTTGAAGAAGGTCCACAGCGCCGAATTTGTTCCATTCGGAGATACATCTATCTCGCTCTTTGAAGGGTGAGCCAATTTAGTACTCTGAACGCCATTGATATCAATGAACCTAATCATGATCGAAGGTCTGTCGGCCCCTATGTTGGAGGAGGAAAGAATGCCTCGCTTGTTCCTGATATTTCGATTCACACTACTCGATACCATCATGAACTCGGTCAGTTTGCTAGTCATATGGACTCAATTTGTCGACCTGGAAAAAACGTGGGTGGCGTACACATATACTCCAACTTGAAAGGCTCGGGAAAATCCATCTGAATACATGGAAATACACCAACAGAAGTGCTAATTTATACCACAGGCTGTGGCGGAGAACGTATGCTTTACGAGGGAGCCAGCTCCATCGTTGTGAATGGAGAAGTTATCTCCCAGGGTCCTCGCTTCACACTTGGCGATGTCGATGTTATCACAGCAACTGTGGACTTGCAGAAAGTTTATGACTACCGCAGCTCCGTCCTTAGACAGTCCTTCGACAAAGAGGTCGGTCCTCTCTCACACGTCCCATTTAGCCTCGCACCACCCAGTACTATGAATCGCATTGCGACTGGTCCATTGCCGAACACCCTTTCCAAAGTCCGCTTTGCCGAGGCGGAGGAGATTGCGGTTGGTCCTGCATGCTGGCTATGGGACTATCTTCGTCGATCTGGAATGAGTGGGTTCCTTTGCCCCCTCAGTGGCGGAATTGACTCTTGCAGCACTGCCATTGTGGTTTATGTCATGTGCCACTTGGTCGTTAATGCGATTAAGAGCGGTGACCGCACCGTCATGAACGACGTCCAAAAAATGTGTGCTACCACCGGCAGAAGCCCTGGCTGGCTGCCGGCTACTGCCAACGAGCTTTGCAACGCCTTACTCCACACCGTTTATATGGGCATGCCTCAGCAGTCATCGGCGGCCTCTAGAAGACGTGCCCAGAAACTGCAAGACTCAATTGGCGCTTACCATTTGGACGTCAGCATTGAAAGTGGATATAATGCCCAAAAAAAGTTGATTACGAATGCAACCGGGTACCAACCCACGTTCCAAGTCTTTGGGGGTAGCAGAGCCGAAGATATCTGTCTACAGAATATCCAAGCGCGTCTGCGGATGGTGACTGCTTACCAGTTTGGTCAGATCTTGCCAGTGTCCCGTAAGAGAGTTTGCCCCACCCCTCTACTAGTTCTCGCTTCCACGAACGCCGACGAGTAAGTTTTTTCCACTGATGTTCATGATTTTCGCTTCAGCCTAACCTCAATACTAGGGCCCTTCGCGGCAATTATACTCGATACGACTGCTCTTCTGCAGACCTGAACCCTATTGGTTCCTTCTCTAAGAACCATTTGCGCGCAATGATTGACTGGGCGCAACACAACTTCAACCTTCCCGTGTTGCAAACTTTCTTGGACGCCAAACCATCCGGGGAGCTGCAGCCTATCACTGAGGACTACTGTCAAGATGACGAGGGAGACTTGGGAATGAGCTACGATGAGCTCGCCGCATTTGCAGCCAGCCGAAAGAACGAGCGCCTTGGAGCTGTGAGCATGTTCCAGAAGCATGTACAGACCTCGGCTAGCGACTACACCCCCAAGGAGATGGCAGCAAAGATCAAGGTACACAGCAAACTCATCTTCTGTGGTACAAGCAACTTGATATCTAACTTTTAGCCAGAAATTCCACCACTTCTTTGCTTTGAACAGACATAAGACAACAACTCTGACTCCCGCATACCATGCAACATCATATTCGCCCCACAACAACTGGTGGTAGGTGTCATCTCCGCTATGCTGTGGTTGTTACCTTGATCCTAATCCTTTGTTTCCAGCGACTCTCGTCAATTCCTCTTCCCCTCCCAGAACAATGGGCACACGTTCCAGGTGATCGATGACCTGACGGATCTTGTGGAGAAGCGGAACCACCAAGATCAAGTCAATGCTGTGCCTGTTATGGCGAAACTGTAAAATTGATTCGCGCCCATCCTTTCGGGGCGTCTATTGTGAAACTGTTTCGGGACACATGTATTATATTTAGTCAGTTGACCATGAATGAGTAAAATTCAACTAATAGCAATAACATTGGGGTTTTCTATTTCCCCTTCGTTTTTAATCTGCATGCATGTTATTAGATCATCTTTTCCATCTCGCAAGCGAATGAAGAGCAGCAGCATTCACGCAGTCCTCACTACATGTTATTTGCAAAATCTTTTCTCGGGCAACTCTTCTCACCTCGGCCACTTATTCTGCTTTCCCTACTCCGTACCGTCCAAATGATGGGAATGCAAGGTACATGTACATTTTACCGAGTAACCCTTCTAGCCGTGTCCCCCAATTTGGCGCACGTAATTAAGGCCCACTAGCCACCAAGATCGGACCTTGGCTTCCCGTTTACCGTTCCTGGCGGCCAATCAGAAAGCGAAGTTGCAGCCCCTCCTTCAAGAGACGGGCAGGCCGAGTCCATTCTACACCCCGTTAGAGGGAGGAACTTCCATCTACATCGAAGGTTTTGCACCATGCATGGCCGTGGGAGACCTATAGCCGACAGTAACGTTAGGTGCTGATTAGCTGCTATCGCTTATAGGACGGTCCTCGCGTTCCATTAGAAATATGTATATATCGTGTACAAGTGGATCGCTATGGGACATTTCATCGATTTTACCACTATCACAAATTCACACAAGTGGAGATCATGCGAAATGCAGACCAAGCTCGAATTTTGAGACCCCAACTGTTGCCTCCAGCGCCTGGATTCGAGGCTAACCCTAGCTAAGATTCGCCCAACTAACGCAACGATGCAATGTTTATCGTGAATGAGGCCCTCCAAGGCTTTGAAATGACCCCCAAACCGGAAGGCGGAATAGAAAATAAGCCACGTGAATTTCCAGCTTAGTCAGCGGGGTCCTCCGTTGAGGGAAAAGGCCAAATCGTAAAATCTAGCAGCAGAGAATATTAGTGTAACCCTCTGAACATTCGAACAACACATCTCCCCTGGAATGTCGTGTTGGAACGCGAAAGTTGTTCCAGCCCAGACGTTGTCACTTCGCGGAGGCTGGTTTGCGAGACCAGCCCAGACGTAATGCTATTAATGATGACACATATCAGGTACATACTCGCTGCAGGCTTGCCATTGCACCTACGTATCCAGCATTGCAGCCACGGGTCTGGATTTAGTAATCAACACCTCAATTGCACTATCCAAACCACTCTACACTACCAAACGATACATCGTCCCTAAATTAGCTATGCACGTTAGCTATGGCTTGTTAAGTAATTGATACTAAACCGCACGTTTTGTTAAAGTCTACGTCATAGTGCAATATCAGAAACTGCGTGTAGCTACTTAGACGAACGCTGGAGCGAGGCCTTGGGGATCTACTAGCAACTTCCTGCTAGTACTATAGTAAACGGATATGCTTAATACAGTCTGATCCTAGCGAAGCAGGCGGTTACTGCTTTAGACTATGTCGCGCTCAAGAAGCGGTAAGGGATTCCACGACACCTCTAGGATTTACTCGTACCGAGCCGACCTACACTTACCATATTCTCCCAATTCTATCCTATCGGGCGAAACATTTGTATCTTCTCGTGATGCGCGCGGGTATACTTTTAGCCAGTAGTTGCGTAATGCGGCCGCTACTCAACTTCTTAAGATCTTTGTCAAGATTTATAAGCGATCTCCATCCGTTCTTGAAAGTTTTGGGTTGCCGCCATCCTCCGCATCATCGGCCGAGACCCAAGTCCCTCGGAGTATAAATTCTCAATCTCGCCCAATGTTCGGGAGTTATGATTGTACAAGGTCCGAGAAAGGTATCTTGTTTAAATTTACAGCCTCTAGTAGAGACCAAGTCTGAAACGTTTGGATCCCGAAGTCCTCGCTCTCAAAATCTCAGTCGCCACTGCACTTTGAATTGCTTTGATCTAACCTAATTAGATCCAAGTCTTTAAAGCCGATCGCCGACTGGTATCACCGAACCACTTCTCCAACGTTTCCCAACACAAAAAATGTCACAAACCACGAATAACGAGAAAGACCACGCCATCTACAAGATGGCCGACAAAGACGGCCAGTTCCGCCGCAAAGCATCCTCATTTCGCTCTTTTATCTCCCCGGACCCCAATTCTGAGTTCCCCGCGGAGAAGGACCGCTATGTAAGAAGGCCCAATATATACCATAGTAGAAGAATTCCCGAGCTGTGTCATTTCTAACATATGTATCCTGACAGGTGTTGTACCTCAACTGGGGCTGTCCATGGGCTCACAGAGCCAATATAGTGCGATCCTTGAAAGGCCTCGACGATATTATCCAACTCGTAGTCATGGACTTTACTTTAACCCCGGAAGGCTGGTAAGTAATAATTTACAGATAAAATCGAACGAACCAACCTTACTCAACACAGATGCTGCAGGGTCTTCAACGGAAACAACGGCACAATGGAAAAGGACCCCCTCTACGGCTTCACCAAACTATCAGAACTCTACTTCAAAGCAAATCCGGACTATGAAGGTCGATATACAGTACCCCTTCTTTGGGATAAAAAGAAGGAAACAATTGTCAACAACGAAAGCTCCGAAATCATCCGCATGTTTTACTCAGCGTTTGACCAATTTCTTCCAGAGAACGAGCGTGAGGTCAACAAACCCAGCGGGGGATACTACCCCGAAAATCTTCGCAAAGAAATTGACGAGATGAATGAGTGGGTGTACGACAAGGTCAATAATGGGGTGTACAAGACCGGGTTTGCGTCTACTCAGGAGGCATACCTCAGCAACGTTGTACCACTATTTGAGAGCCTCGACCGTCTAGAGAAACACTTGGAAACCAAAGGGACTAAGTATCTTTTCGGTAGCCACATTACGGACGCAGACACCCGGTAACCATTTCCCCGCCCTGTATTTGTATAATACGGAACCAGTACTAATTCCATCTTCGCCAGTCTATATACGACTCTCATTCGGTTCGATGTCGCCTATTACACGATCTTCAAGTGCAATTACAAGATGATCCGATACGACTATCCCCAACTCCACCGATGGCTTCGGTCTCTGTACTGGGAAGATAATGATGAAACAAAGGGGGTGTTTAAGCAAACTACCCATTTTGAAACGGTACGTCCGAGACTCTGCGCGCAAGATAAAATTCAGATCCGTCAGTTTAAGATGGAATTAATTAATTCTAACATTTTATAATCAACAGTACAAGGAAGGATATGCGCGCGCATTACGAACTCCCATTGTTCCGTATGGACCAGCCATTGAGATTATGCCTCTTTGAGTTTCATCCAATTTGGACAAGTTTGTCACCCATGCACGTTAGCACATGTGCACATGTTCCCACTCATGTATGCAAGGGTTTACTGAACCTAATATTGCAGTTACGAGGCAACTATCCACACCCGAGCAACTTCCTTACGGGTTCTGTAAAAGCCATTCCAATCAACATCATTCTGGGTTTGATATGATGCATCCAAGTTTTATGGGTCCGACTTGTGGCAGAGGCACACAGCTATTGAATAAATCCCACTCAATAGTATAGGAAAGGGGAGGGAGAAATCCACCACTGATGAGACTTTCATTCTTTCTATCGATAGCTACGGCAAATACTAACTTAAACTCCCATATCAAAAGTTTTGCAACCCTAACGCTAAAATTACACTGATGCAATTCTTGATCAAAAGTTATATGCAATCCTCTGCCCCGTGTCCACGCTGTAATACTCTAAAAGGACAGCAATCCGGGTTTCGCCCAGAGCCAGACGGCGCTTGGGCGGGTTAGGTATTGGGCACGCGACTACAATTCGTCTTGGTAGGAACCACTCTTCCGAAACTTCAAGGTCCCGCTTGTCCAACCCCATTTGAACTAGTGGGGCAATTTCCATAGTTCCCAGCAACGTAGCCCACTCGGTGTCATCGCCAGAGATCTCATAGTCTCCTCCTGGCGGTATACTCGTATTTTGTGTAGAAGGCGATGCAGCGCGATTATTTTGAAAATGAACGAGCTCTCCGTCAGTGCAGTCTACAGATGGCACACGCTGGCCTAGAAGCCTCCGCACAACGTTTAGCGTTCTCGTACTAACTGAATTACTTAAAAAAAATAGCAACTTGCTCCTTTTCCACCTCGATAACCTAACCTCTTCCTCCCACGAATGCCGATAAACGTAAGATAACTCGGCAATGATTTTCTCTCTGCCTTGGGAGCTACCATCCGAATTTACCCTCGCCTTCAAGCCCGGCGCCCCCTTGAGGAGCAGGATGCCACGAGACTCGTCCACGCATGAGACATACTTCTGCACTCATTCACCACTACGATCCCTGAACATTCTTGTACTAATGCTCCCGACTTTATTACGGATGGCATACGTACCCGGATTTACACGTATGCTCCTAAGAAGGGCATGAAAAGCCTCCTTATTGTATTCGAGAGCCCGAGGATCCCCTGATCCCTCGACTATCAGATTTGGATCACTATCAGTGATTGAAATAGGGTTGGACGGGTCCCCGGCGGCAGTCCATGGTGGCGGGCTATTCACTCTCCTTGCTAGATCTAATCCCAGCAAGAGTTCGCTTGCTCCATCGTCTGTCTCGTCATTTCGATCAAGTGATACCTCCGTTAATTCCGTGGCCTCTGTTTGTTTTCGCGTTTTCGTCGCCTTTGATTTCGTGGCCTTCGTACTTGTCGCCGCCGAAGTCGTTATTTTCGTACTTGTCGCCGCTGAAGTCGTTATTTTTGTACTCTTCGGCACTGGCGTCGTCGTTTTCGTACTCGTCTGCACTGGCGTCGTCGTTTTCGTACTCGTCTGCACTGGCGTCGTCGTCTCGGTACTCGTCGTTGCTGGTCTTTTCGTTTCTGTTTTCGTAGTCGTAGTCGTTCCATCCGTATTCGAGTTTGGAGGAGAGTTCTGTCCAACAGGAACCCGCGAATCTCCAGCAGCCTGCAAAAATGGGGCCAACTTGACTAGAATCCTGAATTTATCCGTCAAGCTAATGAATAATTCCTCTACTAGCACATTGTCGCCTAGAAGGAGCTGGTTGCGGTATTCCAATGTCATCTCTTGTATGCCCATCATCTCAGCTGTGCCCAGCACAGTGGCCGGTATTCCGAGATACTTTGGTACCCCCTTAAACGGAGTAGCAAACGCTTCGGTTGAGGATAGGAGAGCCTTAACCGGTAGACGCACCCCAAGACCATCCGCGGTTGATACGCCAAAGATGTGGAATACTGCATATAAAATATCACTTGTCTCTGGACTCACCTCCAAGATGGAGATGTATCGTATTGTAGCATCTCCCAGAAACTTGCGAGTATTATGCCAGCCGAGATAGAGAGCGTCAGCAAACTGGCTCAAGTCTTCGGCAGTATTTAGGTTCGGCGACTTATTGACAATTAGATGGCCCGCTGCCGCCGAAAATAGAAGATGATATGGATATGGACTGCCATCATCTAACTCTCTGACCCTTGCAGATATTTGTCCGTACATGGTACTCCTATCGATAGCCTCTATTACAAACGCCGAATACCGGTCTACGCCCCCAGCCTGGGAATAAAAATATGCCAAATGTCGTGACTTCGGTGGATTCACAATCAGCGGTACTTGTTGCCCGTTGTAGCGGTCGAACCATAGCCGACCTTTAGTGTCCAACATGTCCGGTGCCAGCAGTTTCCTGGGTTTCCCCAGTGTAACGGCGTTGTAAGTCGCTGCTCTTTTTGCCATTCCCCGGTTATAAGCGACCGCTATCGCTCTCAGAATCCTCTGAGCAGTTTCGCCATTGCCTCCAACGCTGCCCTTCTCAGCGGTAATAACATCCTGGGCGGGAGACTGTGAAATTTTGAATGTCTGAATTCCCGTTCCATCGGAGCCGTGGACTATTGGCTCATGCGTCAGCCGAATCAAGACCGCGAAACCGCTACCAGCCCGCGAACTATCCCCGCCGGCCCAGGAGCCGATCTCAATACACCGAATAACAGGGCGGCCGAGTGCCTCCCACATGTCTCTTTGTGCCAGAATCTCCTTTATAGCTAAATATTCCAAAGATGTGGGGAGAATATATCTAGTAATCTGGGCATCAGTATCGTCATATACATCGCTCTTTCGTTGATTACGATCCATCTCGTTACTAGTGCCCCCTTCCCGAAACGACCGGGATCCCCACACCGTCAATGTGGTTTTCTCCGTGGGGTCGACCTTCTTCAACCTGAAAACTTCGTTGAGTATGCCGGTAGTCTCCTTCTTGATGCTCAAAAACGTAACATCTCTAAATGGACGGTTTGTCCCAACCCCCCTATTCCATATCTGGTACACAAGATCTCGGGTCTTCCCAGAGCTCAGGGGAGGTAGTTCGGATTCTATTACTAGATGTTGCTCGGGCGCTGAAGTATAGGCATCAATCGTCCCTCCCTCGAAATTCTCAAATGATTGCCATGCATATCGAGCTTTTTTAAATGATGGTTCTTCAATAATTCTTCGTTTGCGAGGCTCCCCGCTGTCTTGATCCTTTTCAATCTCAATACGCTTTAGATTTTTTGGCCGGAGAGACGAACCCGCGAATATATCTGCCCCCGGGTAAATATATATAGAAGGCCATGAGGCCGCGACAGAAACCTCAATAGAAGGAGGAATTCCAGCTTCTTGATTCTCCGCCCGTCTACCAATAGAAATCAAGATCGATGCCGCATATTTTCCACCGGAATTTGGATCCTGAAGTTGAAATCGTATGGCGGTAATTGTCGATGCGGCGAACTGGCGGGGCCAGTCTTTGAGCATTTCTTGTACGGCGCCAATCTCGAGTGTCCCAAGTAGCGCAGTCCAGATCGCGAAAGGATCCGACTCGTCCATGTGTTCGACCATTGGGGCGGACATCTCGAACCTCTCGCCAAAATCTAGATTACTCTTTCCTAAAATGGCAAGGAGAACGCCAATCGTATCCGAGTTCTGAACCTGGAATATAGTAACATAAGATAGTTGGTAGGATGGGTTTTGCAGGTTGGCGTTTGCATCTGCTTTCTTGACCCTACTTTTCCTAATACCCCAGGATACATGTAATAGTTTATGGTAGTCTGTCTCAAAAATGTCAACCGCCCCTTCTTCGTTAGATGATCCGCCGCCTGGACCTTTCCACTCGACAATCATATGACTATCAGGCACCGAAACCTTAATGACGGCCCCCACGTCCGCCGACCCGGGCACTATTCCAGATTGTGAGTAGCTAAACTGTTGGTACGACTGAACTCTGGCCTTTAGGAGCTCCCCTAAACCAAAATCCTCAAAGAACTTTCGTACGGGATTGGGGCACAGAACGAGCTCCTTTGGTTGTGTTTTCGTATAGAATACTTGTAACTCGCCCGCGGGGTTTGGACTGTCCCAGCCGCCCTCGTCCTGCCGCTGTTGGTACTCTTGCAGCTTCATAACACCTCTTTGCCGTGATATCTCAAAACCATCTGGAGACGACTCATCACCTCGTTTAAGAAACAAAGGGGTATTTTTGTGGCTGCCAGCGGCCTGGAGATTCGCCGCCCCGTCGTATTTGTCATAGTACCGAACCTCTTGAGCGGGTAATAGTTTGTGTTTGCCATTCCGAAATGACTTGCCCTCTTTCTCCGGGCCTAAATTCCAGGTGCTTAGGGCTCGAGAAAATAGAACGTATACCAAGGCATAGAGCGCCACCAAAGTTAACACTTTCATTTTCCTCAAAGCCATAGTTGGCCTAGCAGTTGTTTCGAATTCCAGATAATTATATAGCAATAGACCTATAATTAAGACTGGTTTAGCGATAAAACGCCTCCGCAGCAATGTGATGACTCCAAGCTTACGAAATAGTAGGTTGTTGGGTTCAGATATAAAAGATTATCGATGTCGTTGACCACGAGGGTCCTTAATCCATAATTATCATTTGTAGAGTTTCGACAAATGTGTAGGATTTCGCACCCAGGCTCGCTCAAATTTGGTTCCGATCATTAAATTCACAAGAGTGCTAGCTGGTATATATATATACCCTCGGATGTTCATATCATCTAGTTGTCTACTGGTTGTATATACAATTATGGCACAGTTCCGTTTCGAGACCACTTCACAGATGGAACTTGTTAACATGTTATGTCTGATAAGTTTACCGCTACAGCCTTTAGAGTGCTAGACAACCCCAGCTGTTGCGCCGTATAGTGATCCATGTTCAGACTGTAGCCTTATGGCCGCCACGCCCCAGACACACATTAATTACAAGCCCTATTTGAGGGATTTCGAATATCTCTTACAGTTTAAGTTTCTAAACCCACCCAACATTCAACCTCGAAACTGTATTCGCTTTGCCTGCTGTTGGATGGAATGTTAGTTGCTCAAAAGTTACAGACCAGAAATAGTATACATCGTTAGGTTGCCATCCGTGCCTACGCCGAGGCATCCTTCTAACGTGATATCATCTAGAGCTAGCTACCTGCGCCCCAACATCGGATATTCCCAACGGCGCATCAAAAGGATAACTCTATCCCCAACCATCGAAGGCTAAGGATGGCATCGTATTCGAACCCTCCTAAGTGGAAACCCCAGATAGTAAAGAGCCTACTCTCGCCTAACTGGCACATGGGGAGGCATAAAAACTACTAGTCTCTTTCTCAGAAATGCTTTACAGAGGGATTGTTGGTACAGATAAATTATACAAGAAAATTTTATCGAAACTTACATCTTCTGTTCTAAAGTATAATAGAGACTACGTGAAACATACTTGATTGGGAAATTTTGTCATAGTAACCTCCTAATAATAAAGTTATAGTCATGTTTAGGTGCTGCCGCGCAGCTCTCCAGTTTAATTGTAAACTATGCATGTGCATGATCGAAACGTTATTCTGCAGGGAATAGAACAAGCCAGTAGTGTATTGAAGGAGATAAAAATATCATTTAGGAAACGATACATTTAGAAGACCTGGAGTAGTATCTACATGCCTCCACCTTTGGACCCCAATGCTATTAACATGCCAAAATATTCATTACAGCTTAGAATCATTAATATGTTGTAAGCATTAGCTTACGGTATCAATTCAACCTTGATATTGCCCATCTCGTACACCATGGAGGCATAGTAAGTGTTGGTCAGGATGATCTCCAGCTTATAATTACTTTTCCCAGCCCCTGCAGTAAACGAATTTGACTCGTTGAATAGGTTTGTGTGCTTCCGGCTGTGAGGTACACGTTCATCTCGATGATATGCTCTCCACGATCCCTATGGAGAGACCCGGATATTTTAGGCCCCATTTATGGTTTATTCATTTGCAGTAGCTTGGTTCCGTTGCCATAGACTGCGCCCAATTCGTAAACAGTCAAGCCGCGATCTGCAACAGCGTTCGTGTATACCCCTAACGGCCAAGCATCTGGCATAACGAGTATGCGATCTGTCCCACCGAAGAAGCCTGCCCCTTTCCCACCTGCAGGAATCGAATACCAGAACTTTCCGCTAAGTTTTGACTTGTTGGAGCGGAGGAATTGGGACTCTTCAACAGTCAGACCTCAGGATTGGAGTGATGGTTGATTCACAGGCCAAAGCAAGGGGACTTCAGAAATTGTAAGCTTGTCTGATTCTGTTTATAAACCACCCCGTTCTCTACGGATCTTAAATTTACTGTCGCGACGAGTGCATCGCCGGTACTAGTCTTCACTGAAGGTTTTAGAGTAGCTTGAACCTTGAACTTTCCAGGAGATACCGAGACGCCAGCCCCTGTGTCAATACTCTCAAGTATCTCCCCGTCGTATACTAACATCGAATTCGCCCGGCGAGTTTCCTTGGCCATCCCATTGAAGCACCACAGAGCTCCCGAACACTGTTGCGCTTAAATTGGTGTGACCGAGCGCAAACGTAATCGATTGCGGAGAAATCGTTTCCGTAGACTCCTATCCTGCCTATGGACGTTAATCTATCTGTAGGTCTCGGATGATAGTCGAATCCGTAGTTGATAAATTCCAGCTTCACGGACGGTGAGACGTGACGGCCGTACGGGTGAAACATTATTGAATAACGAGAATATCACATGTGCACATGGCTGCGGCAGATCTAGACTCACCCTGGGCCCAAAAGGTTTGCCATCTTCACAGGAATTATCTGGCATGCTATGGAAGCTTGTAGCACATGACATGGTCAGGCTTGTACGGACAGCTTGAGGACTTATTCTGTCAATGAATCTGAGTAGCCATTATTATGCCATCATCTGTTACCTGTCGGTGCTATTGCCAACACACACGACCAGAGACTTCACCTCAGAAGCTTAGTTTGTGTTGGACTGTTGCATTTACCCGAGTGATATTTTAGCCGATCACCTCGGCTCAACCTTCCACATCAAGAGCTTCCCCAGACTAAACAGACAGCTCAATATCAGAAGGTCCAGAACCTCAACAGCCCTAGCGCGTCTACAACCGACAAAACCCGCCCGACGGACACAACCATTTCGCCAAAAATGCATCATCTGCGATGTTAAAACCTCGCTTCGACCCCACAATGTCCACCTAAACTAGCCCGGATATATTCCACCCGGGTATACCTACCCTTCAAAGAACGCGTAGGCCTAAAGCTTCGTCAGTTTCACGATCATGACGGGAGGTGCTTACTCAACCCCCCCAGCCTTCGCCATATCACTTCATATTACACAAAATCATATGCTCACAAACTTTTGAAAATGATAGCTGAAGTTCGAATATGCGTATGTGGCGATGAAGCCACTGGCAAGTCCAGCCTGATTATGTCGCTATGGAAGGACGAGGCTATACCGACATTCTCGGGGACGGTTCTTCCTATGGTCACGATGTCGCTGGGCATAGATGCGCCTATATCAACTACTATCGTTGATACATCTCGTATGGCTACAGTTCTCTGAAGGAACCGGGGTTCTAAATGCTAATCCTTAGCTTTAGCCCTACCGCAAGATCGTAATACTTTGAAAAGGGAGATCCGAAAAGCAAATGTGATACTGCTAGTTTACTCGGATCACTATGTACGCACTCCTTCCAAAAAGTCTTTTCCAACCCAACGGGAGACTAACGGCCATCATAGAGCTGTGAACGAATTACCTTATTCTGGTATGCACCTAGAAGTTGTGAACGAAGAGCGTCAAGCACAAAACTCACGTCCTCTGCATGCTTCCGTTCCTCAGAAGCTTAGGGGTCAATGTATGACTTTCAACTAAAACTTAATACGACTCATCGGACAAAAGCGACTGATAAATTATCTCAGCTACCAGTAGTACTATGTGCAAACAAAAGCGATCTTCGGCCGGACGTCGACGTAGCCCAGGTCGTGGAAGAAGAGATGATGCCTATAATGCAAGAATTCAAGGAAATCGATTCATGTATTCGAGCAAGTGCGAAAGAGCATCGAAATGTTGATGAGGTACGTCATGTTTTTACACTATTTGAACTGTGAGCTAAGCCGACAATGTTATTAGGTTTTCTATCTTTGCCAGAGGGCTGTCACCCACCCCATCGCCCCCCTGTACGATTCAAAAGAACAGGTTAGTTGATAATGGAGAATATATGGAGTAGTACTATACATCCTAATCATTGGAACAACAGAACTTGAAACCTGCGGCAGTTGAAGCCCTACGGCGAATATTCTGTAAAGACTCCCCACCATACCTCGTCATATACTATACTAACACCCACCAGTCCTCTGCGACAAAGACCAAGACGGCATCTTAAACGACGAAGAAATCGCAAAGTTTCAAAAACGGTGTTTTAATAAACCACTAAACCCCATGGAACTCGACGAAATCAAACACACACTGCACAAGATATCGTCAGAATGCGTTACAGAATACGGAATCACGGAGAAAGGATTCATACTATTAAACCGTTTATATGCAGAAAAGGGTCGTCATGAAACAACATGGGCTATACTCCGCACGTTCCACTACACAGACAGTCTCTCCCTAAAGGAGAGCTTCCTTCATCCAAAGTACGCATCCCCACACTACCAATACTCTCGTAAACAGTCAACTAACAACTCCCACCAGATTCGAAGTCCCCCCTTTCTCGTCCGCCGAACTCTCCCCAGCCGGCTACCGCTTCTTCGTCGACCTCTTCCTCCTCTTCGACAAAGACAACGACGGTGGATTAAACCAAACCGAACTCTCAGCTTTATTCCGCCCAACCCCCGGTCTCCCCCCACCCTGGCTGACCACCAACTTCCCATCCTCCACAGTCTGTACAGAAGGCGGCCACATAACCCTCCAAGGCTGGCTAGCCCAATGGAGCATGACCACCTTCGAAGATCCCAAAACCACATTAGCCTACCTAGCCTACCTAGGTTTCGAAACCACAACCTCATCCCCAACAACCTGCACCGCAGCCCTAAAACTCACAAAACCCCGTAAACGCCGCCGGCGAATGCACAAAGTAGAACGCTCCGTAGTTCACGCCTACGTAATCGGTTCCCCCTCATCCGGAAAATCCTCCCTCCTAGACGCCCTCCTAAACCGTCCGTTCAACCCAACTTATCACCCAACAATAAAACCCTTAACAGCCGTCAACTCCGTCGAACTACCATTGGGCAAACAAGTCTACCTCATCCTCTCCGAACTCGGAGAACTCGAACCCGCGATTTTGGAAAATCATCAAAAGCTAAATAATTGCGATGTGATAGTTTATACCTACGACTCTTCGAATCCCGATAGCTTTGACTACATCATCTCGCTTCGCAAAAATCATCCACAGCTAGATGATCTACCGTGTGTCTATGTAGCGTTAAAAGCAGACCTCGACAAAACAACCCAAAGAAGTCCAATCCAACCTGATCAATACACCGAAGAAATGGGAATGCCCCCTCCCATACACGTGTCAGTGAGATGGAGCAGCGTGGCAGAGTTATTCGTACAGATCGCAGAGGCGGCATTAAGTCCTCTGGGGAACTTTCCAAGGACGGAACCGGAGCCGGTGGATAGGAGTAGTTTGTATTTGGCGGCGGGTGTGACGGTTTGTACGGCTTGTGCGTTTTTGTATATTTGGAGGAAGGCGAGTCCTGCGACTTTTGGGGTTGGGTTTAGTTGGTTGAAGCCGGCTTGGACGGTTGGGTGGGGGGGCGGTTCTTGATCAGTTTCTCGAGATGGGGGAAATTATCAGTTTAAACTGCCGACTGTATAGATGTACAGTATCTTGGCCAGTAAGCCAGTATTACCATATAACACATGAAACGACATATTAATCAAACATAACCCTCAAAATTCATTTATCGCGACAGCAAAACAAAGTAAACACTAAAATCTCGAACTTCATTGAGCTTTTAATCTTTGGAATATGACATATAATAAAAACACATGAAAATATCCCATCTATGCAAGGTCATTACAAATAAAAAAAAGAAAGAGGTAAAGAAAAGGGGGTCGACAAGGTTAAGGGGGATTCAAAGGTCCGTCCATATGTGAAAGAAAAAAACCCGGGACCCATATATGCTTATAAAACCCGAACGAGAAGAAAGGATGTGCGGTGGTTGTTTTAAGCTTCCGGGAAAATCAGCTTAGTAATCTTGCCAATGGCAATAGTTTGACCCTATAAAAACATCATTAGCATCCAGAACATAGAGAATAGTGAGGGGGAAAAGGGTAACCAACCTGATCTCTCAAAGTAAACCGCCCCATCTGCGCATAGTCTTCAAACCTCTCAATACAAAAAGGATTACCACTAACAGTCTCCAATCTAGCAATAATCCCCTGCCCCTTCTTTGCAAAATTCGGTGGCTTCCTACTCTTCCTCCCAGTCCCCTTCTCCAAAGCATGCAACAACGCTTCAAACTTCACTTCTTCGATAGCAGCGTGCACATGCATCACACAGCTGAAACCTGCGGTCAAAATACTCTTCAAGTCGATAATGTGGATTTGGGCTTCAAATGCTGAGACACAGTTGACGGGACTTCGGGTGGAGGATAGGACGTATCCGGGGAGGATATCTTCTTCTTCGACACCGCGGAGACGGAGACGGACTTGGTCACCGCAGATGGCGTGGGGCAGTTCTTCGTCGGATTCGGAGTAGATGGCGGTGACTTCAGTTTGGACCTTCCCAGGCATCATGAGGATAGTTTGGCCCTTTTGGATGACGCCAGATTCGATCTTGCCTTCCGCCATAGTACCCATGTCCTATAGATATACTCTTAGCAACAATATTTTAGATCGTGAAAAGGGCGATTTATCTTACCTTGTACTTGCCATTGACAGGCATCATGAATGGAGCCTTGACCTTCCTGTCGAGTCCTTGCATGTTGTCCAAAAACTCGAGCAGCGAAGGACCACTGTACCACGAACAAAGCTTAGGATCAACTCTGCTCTTAAGACCCTGTCCAGTCAATGCAGACACCGGCATGCATGTAACATCTACCATCCCCAATTACCCTTTGTTAGCTTATATCCCTTCCTCCAGAAATTTAAGCTATAGAATGTGCACCACCCACCTGTCTTGGGATTATAACCAGTCCCCTTCAAGAACTGCAACAGCTTGGTCGTGCACTCATCAAATCTATCTTTACTCCACTCCACCGTCGGATCATCCATCTTATTCACCACAACAATCAACTTATTCACACCCTGAGTCTTAGCAAGCACAGCATGCTCTCTCGTCTGTCCACCCTTCTCAAACCCAGTCTCATATTCACCTTTTCTAGCCGAAATAACCAAAATACCGACATCAGCCTGACTGGCACCTCCGATCATACTCGGCACGAATGTTTTATGCCCCGGAGCATCGAGAATACTGTATTTCCGCTTCTCGGTTTCGAAGAATGCTCGGCCGACTTCGACGGTTTTACCCTTTGCTCGCTCTTCCTTGGTTAAGTCGAGAGCCCAGGATAGGTACCAGGACTCACGGCCGGCGTCTTTGGCGTCCTTCTTGAATTTTTCCATGGTTCTTTCGTCGACCATGCCTGTGGCGTAGAGGATTGCACCTCCGAGAGAGGATTTACCGGCATCGACGTGGCCGATGAAGATGACGTTGACGTGTTCCTAGAAAAAATGAAAATAAGATATTTTAGTACTAAACCCCCAATGCAAAGCTAGTGCTTCAACAACTCCTTACCTTTCCGTACATGCCAGCCAAAGTAGCCTCATCAACATCAGCCTCCTGCTCCTTCGACACAGCATCAACCTCTCTCTTCTCAGGAGCTTTAGTCGGCGGTGCCGGCGATGTAGTTCCACTCCCAGTCTTCTTAGCCGTACTCGCCGTCTTCTCCCCCGTAATCTTCTTCGCCGCAGTAGCTTTATTCCCAGCCTCCGGTGCCGACTTCTCCGCCGAAGCTGCCGAAGCTGGGGCAGTAGCCTCCTTCTTCTTCTCAACCTTGGGAGCCGAACTCGACGACGACCCTGCAGACGAACTAGCCCCTCCAATCGTCAAAACCTTCGGAGCCCCACCCGTCGCAGCTGACAAACTCTTAACCACAGGCTTCGCATCTTCCTTCGGTGCAGCCGGTGTAGCGGTGGTGGTAGTAGTATTCGGCGCCGGTGCACTCTCCACCTTCTTATCCTCCTTCTTAGCTATAGCAGTTGGCTGGAACGACTGTTGCTGCTGCTGCTGTGGTTGTTGATAATGTTGCTGCCCGCCCCTCTGCTGCTGTTGATACCCTCCTTGATACCCCTGATACCCCTGATTATATCCACCACCTTGATACCCCTGATATCCACCCTGACCGCCCTGATAGCCCTGGTAACCTCCATACTGCTGCTGTTGTTGTCCATACCCTTGGTATCCTTGATACCCCTGCTGAGCATACCCACCAGCACCTCCGTATCCGCCGCCACCGTATTGCTGTGCACCTGCATTCCAGTTTTGGCCGGGAACGAACGATTGGGCGCCTGGTTGGAAGGAAGCGGCGTTGAAGTTTGGTCTGAATTGTTGCTGCTGTTGGCGCGGGGGGTTGCTGCTGCCGCCCGGTTGGTTGAGGTTTAGGTTTTGGGTCTGCTGGGTGACTTCTTCGGCTTCGTCTTCCCAGGAAGCTGGGGCATTGGCGTTATTTGACATTGTGGGCGGGTTTTGATGTAGGTAGGTAGGTAGGTAGGTGTGGTGATGGTTATGTGGGTTGATGAGGAGGGGTTGGTAGAGGCGATGTTGCTGTTCGTTGTCGAGGGAATTTAAAAAACCAGATACCCGATAAACGATGATTACCACCTAGTTATAAAAATCAAAGAGAGAAAAATCTATTCCAGGTAAGAGGAGAGACAGCAGTTAGCCTTCGATGTTCCCTTTCTTTTCAAGAAAAAAAAAATTGTCGCTCGCTATCAACACGCTTTGGTGGGGCAAAATTTCTCTGACAAAGAAAGACCAAGTAGCCGCAGCTAAGCTAGCTACTAGGAATAGAATAGTCGTTTTTTTTATTTCTCGGAACAGACCGAAGAAGAAGAGATGCTATGAAGCTTTGACGAGGAAAAACTAACCAGAACTCTCAAGATCCTGCCCTTTTTATAAACTCTCAATCCAGCGTCGTCGAAATCCAGCAGGCCAGGGTGTGCTATTAGGCCGTCGTCAGGTTGAGTCCACTTCGAGTCAGCGTGAGTAAAAAAGTCGAAAAGCCTTTGACGTTGGCCAGGTCTTGGCATGGAAAAAGGAAACATACAATCCCAAAACAGAAATACAACATCGCCAACACGCTTAATTATGAGGACTCCCGGCAGCCCCCAATGACACAACCTTGTTATACCACTACCCCCGAAGACTGACTTCCACTGCACGTCACGATCGATAGAAGTCGCCCTAACCGCTCAAGCCATATATAGAAAACTATAATATTAATCATAAAAATTCAAACTTTTATCAAATTCATCTTCATCTTTTCTCATAAACCCACCTCCAGCACAATAAAAATATGTATACCAGAAACGAAAACCTAAGCAAAAAGAGGGTGCAAAACCGCTGTACATGCCTAAAAAGAAAATCCCAAATCGGAATCCTTTAAAAGAATTAAACAATACACTTTAAGTAAAAAGAAAAGAGGGCATTAACGAACGTAATACGTTAACAGTCCGACAGGGAGACAATATAAAATGCATCCGTCGGAAGTCGTGCATGGTAAAAGAATACAAAGGGTACCATGATCCTGTAAAGATAAATAGAAAAGAAAAAGAAACGCTTTTGATTATGTATTTTTTAATGTATTTTCCGCAATGAATCAATCCATCCTCCCTCCTTTCCTCCATATAACCCTCAAAACCGAACAGGATCCCCATGCAAGTAACAATAAAGGGGAAAACCATAATTCCCCCTTAGTCCACGTTATCCTTCATTTCATAGGCATTATCATGAACTTATTCCATAAACCATTAAAAAAAAAAAAAAATACAACGAAGATATTCCACCACCACCACCGACGTCGGAAGTATTCGAGAATCCAAAAACAGGAGGATCACAACCGATAGGGAAACGATTAAAAAAATATAACCCTACCAATCAGCCCCCAACTCGTCTTCACAAGAGAAAACCTGCGCAATCCGAGACTTCTAATCTCCATTAGCGCGGCCTCCCTTTCCTCCCTTTCCGCCACCATTCCCAGTATGAACCAACCCAACAATAATCTCCTTAGCCTTCTCAACCCCATCCTTGCTGCCCTTAATCACAATCGCCTCGTCGCTTTGTTCCTTAGGGATCGTAATCTTACATCCCGTCTCCCTCCTAATCGAATTAACTTGGCTTCCGCCAGGTCCAACGACATATCGGTACTTGCTCGGATCAGGCAAGAAGAGGTATCCAGTCGTAGTCTTGCCACTCTCATCATCAATCAGCTTCTTGAGCTCCTCGGCAGCCTTAGCGATATCTTCAGTCGCCCCACGGAGCGCCCAGGTAACCTCGCTGCCATCTCCGGCAGCTTCAGTGTTATCAACAACCTCCCAAGAGTAGTTGGATGCACTTTCCGAAGGCTCATCAGTGATCAATGGCAAGCCAGCGGCGTCGGCAGCCCTCTTCCTACCCTGTTGACCCTTGGGCCTCGGTGGCAGCTCCCCACTGAAGCCAATATCAACATTGTACCTGTTCCTGAAAGTCCTCGAGAGCGCTCCGCCGTCAGAAAGGGAGTGATGCAAATACTTGGGAACAGAGACATTAGTCGAATCTTGATCCTTCGTCAACTTCAAGATATGCTCCTTCGCCTTCTCAACATTCTCAGCAGAACCAGAAACCTTGACACCGGTAGGAGCCTCCCCGCCATCTTGACGCTGTCGTGGAATATCAAGCGTAACGCTGAAGGTCCTTTCAATCTCCTTGCGGACACTGCCCTCACGGCCAATAAGTTTTCTATGCTTATCAGCCGGGACTTCCACAACGATTGTAACCTTATCCATCTCAGCAGCGATGATGGATTCGAGTTCCGCAATAATCTTGTCAACAACGTCGGCGCTACCCTCGACCTTAATGTTGCTATCATTGGCGTCGTGGTGCGGGAAGCGAACCATGCGGGCTTGAGCGCTCTTGTCAGAAGGCCCACCACACTTGACAACGATGGCGTGCAATGTTTGACCTATCAATACCTATTAGTCATCTAAATACCACCTATGAATATGAGAAAAAAACCTACCACCAGGCCCAATCAAAGCCCTATGGAACTTCTTATCAACACTCAACATCTTAACAACCTGGTTCTCGACCTCCTTGGTACTAGCCAAGATAGCGGTCTTCGCCTTCGCAATCTGATCCTTGGTACCCTTGATCCTAACCTCAACCATCTCAGCATCAGTCGATCCCTGAGGTGGAAGGTCAATCTTTGCACCAGAATCATCACGAATCTGGTTGATAACCTTGCCTCCGGCTCCGATAATATGTGGCAAAACCCGAGCCGGGACGGTAATCGCAACAGAGTGGCCATGATCTTGTTCGTATTTAATCAACTCCAGGATTTCGTCTTTAGCCTCCTTAACACCCTTGCTAGGACCCTTCAAGACAATCTCATTCGGAGCCTGCGACTTCTGAACACCGTTCCCACCAGCATCGCTAGCCAAATCGCTCGAGTTGTCCTGTCCAACCTTCGGGAACTGGATCCTGACGGAGTACTTGTCCTCCAGTCTCTTGACAAACTTGCCGCCCTGACCAATAATAGTACGATGGTACTCAGGTGCAACAATAACACTGGCGGTAGTCTCATCCTCCAACTTCTTGCCAAGCCTTTGAATACGAACCTTGGCCTCCTCAACGTTCGCCTTAATTCCCTTAATCGTAACATTGTCCTTCTCAAGATCAATCTGAACACCAAGCTCCTCTCGGTACTTGCTGATGTTGCTTCCACCTTTTCCGACGAGATTCTTCTGGAACTTCTGCGGGAATTCGAAAGTAATGGTGTATGAATTAAGAACTTCATTGTGCTTCGTTTCCTCCACAAAGTCAGTGATCTTCTTGGCAACACGTTCAACTTCAGCAGAAGGACCGCGGATGGTAATCGTGTCGTCCGCAGCAGCGGCAGCGGCAGGAGCCAACGCAGGCTGACCAGGCTTCAACTTGGGCGCACCAACGGTCACCTTGACAGTGGCATCAGATCCACCGGTGAAGGCATTCAAAGTGGTTCCCTTGGGTCCAACAATCTTCGCGTGATACTTAGCAGGGATATTCAAGACCTTCGTCTTCAAATCCGCCTGCTCGCTAGCAATCTTTTGCAACAAGTCAGTGACCGCCTGCAAAG
Organism: Arthrobotrys sinensis; assembly: GCA_036971225.1. Taxonomy (NCBI): domain Eukaryota; kingdom Fungi; phylum Ascomycota; class Orbiliomycetes; order Orbiliales; family Orbiliaceae; genus Arthrobotrys; species Arthrobotrys sinensis. The sequence goes on along the minus strand of JAJTTV010000014.1, from coordinate 571,032 downwards.
CCGTGGAAGCCAAGGCAGCTTCAGCATTAGCCTGAGTACCAGTAGAACCCTCATAAATCAGAACAATCTCCGAATCCTGATCGTCCTCATCAGCGAACAAAACCTCAACACCGTGGTCATCTTTGATCTTTTGCAAGTTTCGGCCCTTAGCGCCAATAATGTGTCTATGCAAAAGTGGCTCGATATCAACGTAGCTGAGGCGAGATGGTGGATGGGTATTGACGATGTTAATAACATTCATCTTAGCCTTCTTCACATTCTCTGCACTCTTGCCAGTGATCTCAAAGTTGACACCGGTGTTAAGGTCGTAGAGGACATCAGTCTTGGGAAGCAAGATCTGAACATCAAGTTCGTTCTCAATTCTCTGGATTTCCTTGATCTTGCGGAAATACCTCGCCAGGTCACGAGCGTGCTGTCTTTGACGAGTGACATCGTTGGCAAGGGCAGCAGAGTGGGCCTTGGAAATATCGAGAGATTCGAAACTCATAGAGTTAGCTTTGTTCATAACAGAAGTAACACCGGTTCCAATCTTGTCGCGTGGTCCAATGACGAGAACTGAGTTATATTGAATGTGGGCTGGTGGGACGACAACACTGCATCCAGACTCCAAAAGGATATCGCCGATAGTCTTTCCCCGATCACCAATAAGGAATCGGTGTTGTTGCTTAGGGATGTTGATCGAAACAGACTGGAACTCATCACGGAGCTGTGCAGCGTGCTTCTCGAGTTTAGCCCGAGCCTCCTGAACAGCGGACCTCTCACCGGATAGCATGATTGGGACAGGTGGCTCAGAGAACTCCTTAGAGGAATCAGATGTGTGGTAGATGGGGATACGGATCTTGAGATCCTTGCCCTCCTCCATCTTGGTAATATTCGCATTGTGCGGTCCAGCAAGGAACGGGAAGAACTGTCCTGGGAAGGTCGTGAATGGAAGCTTGACATTCACATGTGAGGTCTACCGTACCGAATTAGCATCTTAATCCAATACCTCTTTAGGTCGCACTGGATGGTATACCTTTTGTCCAACGATTTGGTTGATCTCATGCAGAGCCATTCTAATAGCGTCTACATCTCCCTCGAGACTAATCTCGACCATCGGTTCATCCTCAGCGAACGGGTCGTCAACTCCCTCAGTTTCTTCAACCTGCGGGATCTGAACACGACAGCCAGTCCTTTGAGTAATTCCCTGGATGGTAGCTCCTTTGGGTCCAATGATGTGCTTCCGGGTGCTGACAGGAATCATATGCTTCGCCTGGGTCTGTAGTTTCATTCAGAACCGTCAGCGAAAATGCCTCAGTTATAGATATCAAGAGTGTGAGGACCCTCGGCGCGCCAAATGCAAATGCCCGCGGGTGCTTGCATATGACGCAAGTCCCCGCTGCCTAAGCACCAGTAGCTCTGAACCTCATCCCCTCCATCACTCCTCCCAGCTTCCTCCTCACAACCCACCACCAAGTCCCACAAAGAAAGAATCGACAGAGGAAAAAAAAAACTCACCTTACGGCAAATAGCTTGTCTTAACAAGGCCTTAGCTTTCAAGACAGCATCCGGTTTACCCTTCGTAATGAAGGTGATCATTCCTGACGCGGCGGTAGAGGCATCAATCCTAGCTCCAGTATTCTTCTTGATCTCGTTGATAACATCTCCCAATGGTCTCTTCCACTGGTTCCTAGGAATTTGATCCGCCACATCGATGCTCATCATCTCGTTGACATCGTTCGACATCAAAGGAAGCGTGGTCCTCGGTGCTTGTTGAGCAGCCGACGCGACACTGCCAGCGACGGCGGATGATCCGTTCATTTTAGCGCCCCAGGTGGGTGGAGCAGCGGGCCCGGAGCCTTTACCTTTGCCCTTTCCGGGGCCTCCGGAACCCAACTCTGGGAACAATTCAGCCGAGTTGATATCGAAAGGCTGTTGGGCCTTCTTCGAGGAAGGGAGAGGTCCATCGATGACGGGAGTAGCTTGACCAGTCGCAATGGCCGACTTGGAACCGGGGTGCAAAATGTCTTCTTCGTCGGGAACTTCCTCGACGGTGGCGGCGTGAGCTTCGTGGAGCTTCTGCATTTTGGCGGCGGCGGACTCAGACGAGCTGGCCTCAGCGGGGGTTGGAGCGTCAATTGCGACTTCCGGGACGGTGTTACCGTTGCCGTTGGTGGTTTCGGTAGCCATGGTTGGATGTTATCGATGGTGGTTGCGATTCAGCAATACCGTTTAGTGGTCAACCTAAGGGGTACAGGCACTTGAAGGATTTGTGGGTTATCGAGTTGGTGACGACAGTTTGACGGTGGGTGTCGACAACGAGTTTCGGTAAAAGAAAAAAATAATAAAATGAATAAGGGGTACTGGCAATTGGGAGAAATTCGAGGCGAAAGGAAAAAAAGAGAAGAGGAAAGGGAGCGGAAAGGAGAAAGGTCGATAGAAGGCAGGCGGATGTTACTCAGCAAGGTGGTAGCTAGCCGGAGTGGTGGTGGTGTGAGGTGAGGTGTGTGGGTGTGTGTGGTGTGGCCCGGGAGCTGGCCAGCTTGGTGTCTCTCGTCTCGCTGGCCTTTTCGCCTGGTTGCTGTCCCTTGTCGGCCGAACCAAAAGCAGTCTAGCGATTCAGTCCAGTCGGTTCTAGAAGGACGGGAAAGGGTTGAATGGAAGTCGACTGTACAAGGAATGCGGTGAATTGAAGGTTGGTGATATCTGGTGAGGTCTTCGAGGTGCGATGATGGTAGCAGTGGTGGTGGTGGTGGTGGTGGTGATGATGTCGAATATACGTAAGTAGTTAGTGTTAGTAGAAGGAGAGAGAGGGAGTGAGAGAAATAGAAAGAGGCCAGCCAGACAGCCAGCCAAAGACCATCGACAGATCTGATCTCTCGCACTGGCTTCACGGCGATCCGACAGTAACAACACACTCACCCGGATCCACGCCCATCTCGCGTCTATATATATATATATAGCTATACTTGCTTCCTTGATCGTACATGGTATATATACTAGTAAATGGAAATCACAATCTTCTACATGATATATATAGGAAAAGCAGCTGTGTGTATTCTCATCTTGCCATTCATCGCCATAATATACCGCTGATGCCGGTAGGTTGTACTTCTATGCTGGTTTATGCACATCGTCTCATATCATGCTACTGAAGGTCCCCGTGCAAAGAAAACTCCCCATACTACCAAAAGAGGACAGAAACAGAAAAGAAACAATATTATCACAAAGAAGAAACAGAAGAAAAACATTGCATCGCTGTTTAAAAAGGCGGAAAAGGGAAGTAATAGAAGAGAAGAAGAAAGAAGGCCTAAGGCGAAAGAAGAGAGAATAGTAATAACTACTACTACCACTACTAGAGAGAAAAGAAAGTAAAAGAACAAGAAGAAGAAACGAAGATAAAAATACCAAAGTAATGCTCAAAAAAGAACCCTACCACATCTCATCCGCATAATCTCTATCCCTCTCATCATTCATCGATTGCTGATGATGGTATCGATTCCCACTTACACTCCCTCCTCCCCCTCCTCCCCCTCCTCCTCCTTCATACCCCCTCCCATCCCCACGTCTATCGTACCCATCATGATCCTGGTAGTAATCGTAATCTTTATCATGATACCCACCGTTCCCCGAATGCCCATTGACAGCGCCACCTTGTTGCTGCTGCTGTTGGTAGTACACTTGCTGGTCTTGCTGATACTGCTGCTGCTCATGGCCCTGGTACCCATACCCCCCACCCTCATAATCCTGTTGATACCCGCCTCCGTTACTATTCGAAGCTTCCCTCGATGCAGTCCGTGTGTTATAGCCTTGTTGCGAGTCATAGGGCCTATCGTCGCGCCCATCATCGTCAAAGTCATAGTCCTCCTCATCCGAGTCCAGCTGCTGTGTTTCATCCCCCTATTCACACATTAATTAGCAAATCAAATTTCAGAGACGATATCATATCAATCTTAAGGGAGCTACATACATTAGCCTGACCACCTCCATGCTGCTGTTGCTGCTGCTGGTATTGTTGTTCAAGCTGCTGCTGCTGGTACTGCTGAGCCTGCTGGGCTTGTTGTTGTTGGGACTGCTGCTGTTGTGTACCCTGCACCGCATTCGGCTGCATCTGCTGCACCTTCGCCAGATAAGCATACATAAAGTTACTCAGCAGCACCTGCTGCAGTAGTGGCCGCCTCGGATTCGCCAGCTTCAAGTGCGACAGTCTATAGATAGCCCTTTCAATATGGATCGGGAAACGGGTATAATAGTACGTCTGCGCCGGAGGGGACTTGCTCCGACCTGACGGAACCGCCAGATTCGACTGCTTCGACTTCGACTTCGTTTCGTCCTGCTTCTTCTTCGAGCCTCCGAATATCGACGAAAAGATACCAGGTTCTTTCTTCTCCTTCTCCTTATCGGATCCCGCTCCTTTACGGCTAGCCCTTTCCTTTTCTTTATCCCGCTCGCGTTCAAGGGAATCCATCGATGGTCGAGCATGGTTGGAGTCGATACTTTCGCGTTTCTTAGGTCCGTCGATAGATTTCTGTAACAGATCTAGTCGAGCGTGCTCTCGATCGCTAGATCGTTCTCTATCCCGTTCCTTTTCTCGCTCGCGTTCTCGCTCCCTCTCTTTCTCACGTTTGTGTTCCCGTTTCCGCTCCTTCTCGTCATCTCGATCCCTATCTTTCTCCATCGACTTAGCCTTCCGAACTTTCCTGCCGCCCGACTCCTTCTCCTTCTCTCGCTCTTTATCCTTTTCTTTATCCCCGTCGCCGCCGAGTGTTAACCACGACCAACTAGACTTCCTGCCAACTTCTTTGGGCGGTACCTGTTGGCCGCCATGGCTCGGTAACTCCTTTCTTTTGACTTCGGCAGGTTGTGAGGAAGGAGCAGGAGGCGAAGGTGAAGGTGTCGCTTCTTTCGTCGGTTCGTAGCTGCTAGTTCCAGGAGATCCTCGCTTCAAAGTTGGACGTTTCTGCTTGATGGTCGATGGTTCAGAGGTGGTAGGCGGCGATGGTGCAGCAGGCGGAGTAGGAAGCTGCCCATTAGGTGGACCACCACGGGGCTCCTTCGAAACTCGTTGCGAAGATGACGATACTTCCTTTCGATCAACCTTGACGGGCTGCGGTGGAGTTGGAGGTAAAGACTCCCGCGGAGGCGGTGAAGGCGATTCTGGTTCGGATTTTGACCTTGCCATTCGCTCCGATGCGGGCCGTTCAGGCGGTGATGTCGGTCGGTGAGCTAGACCGGGAGGCGCGGCGACCTGACGCTTGGGTTCCTCAGGCGAGATTGGAGACACTGGTGATATCTGCTGCCGCGACCGAACCTTCATTGTCATCTCTTGCTGCCGAGAGCTAGAGCTCTGCGGCCTAGCCTCCTCGTCCTCAGAAGATATCGATATCGATGGAATAGGCTCTGTCCTGACACGCGAAAGCTTGAACTCCGGTTCATCTCCAGGTTTCCCTTCTTCCGCTGCTGCAAGTTTAGCTCGCCTGGAGGATGGTGCCACTCGTTCACCCTTTCGAATGCTACCCCGTCTCAGAGCCGTCCTCGTCGATCTTCGTAACGACCCGCCTGGCGGAGGTGCTGGAAATATTGGTTGGTCATCCTCCACTTGACCCGAATCACCTTTTGATAGATGTTAGCCAATTACTACCTCCTAAAGAAATTTTGATCGCCTTACCCATCAATGCCTTCTCGGCCTTACTCAAGCTCATCTGCCTCATCAAATCCACAGGATCCTTTTTACCCAGCACTTCCCCCAATTCCGATACCGTCAGAACTTGCTCTCCGTCAGAATTCGACCTATTCCTTCTCAACTTATCCGCTCCATCCTCATATCCTTCGGCAGCCTTTCCGTCCGTATCAATCTGCCTCGACAGCATAGACTTCTTCCTCCTCAAACTCGGCCCAGCCTGGAGCCCATCCGTCGTCAAATTCCCCTCATGCTCACGAATCTGCTCAACCCGCGATTCTACAAAATTCTTGAACGCCTTAGGTGCAAGCTCCGGATGTAATCTCGCGGGTACCCAAAACAGCCTGGCCGCGTCGTCATCGTCGGCTCGACCTTTGGGTGCAACTGATGGGAAAAAATTGTTGAAGCTCGGTAGATCCGGGTCGTTGGCCACGCTGCTAACATCCATAGATAACCGCCGTAAAGCCTGAAGATTCTCCAACTCCTGTTGAACGGCATCCGGATTAGATTCATAGTCGATATTATTTAGCGGAAACGCCTGATTCGCATTCGGGGAATTCCCCGGTACCCGTAGCGTCGACGAAGACCCGGATAGGGAGGATGGAGACGTATTATCCATTTGGGGTGGTGTTCGGGGTTGGTTACTAGCGCCAGGACTTTTTCTGGATTTTGTTGGGGTTTGAGGTGGGGTTACGGGAAGAGCTTGTGATGAGTGTGAGTGCTGGTATCTAATAGTCGGTTGCTGGCTTTGCTGGCTTTGCTGATGCTGATGCCGTCTTTGATGGTGGCGGTGGTATTGATCCTCAGCATCGTGATGATCATCGTCGGAACCACCGTATAGATCTCCAATTGCTGCTGTAACATGATCATTGTCCCCTAGCGATCCCTCCCGGCTGTGGAACGTCTGGTCGGTAGTCGGCTGAGGATAGCGGTTATATCGAGACTGTGTGGCAGACTATTATCAGATTCAACAACGGTGTTTCAACAGTTAGTAGACGATGTCTTTGATAGCGAGTAATGGGCCATGCCAAGGCACACTAATGGCGGGAAACCACAAGTGCAGGAGTTTGGTAATTCACCTTCATATATGAAGCTTTCGGGATGTACGGCACTCCCAGACCAGGGGACAGAAGCTAGATGAAACTGGATTTCTGCAGTCTCGATGGATTTTTGGAAGACAAAACAGGATGAAGGTCGTGATCACCGGAGTATGAACACCATGGGACGCCACCGAGCTATCCGATCCACGCCCCTTCTAACTGCCGTTTAGAGGAAACCCCACCCGTAAGGTACGGAGCTATGTATACGTATAAGCACAAATAGCAGAACTCCGATAGACAAGGCGACGACGACGAGTGGCTAGAAAGGGTCGGGGTGGTAGTGGCTAGACAATAGACGAATCGTGGTTCGGAATATGTCTCGGGTGTTCCTGAATACGATGGCTGCTGACCAAGATCCCCAAATCTCCGAGTCGTCCGTCCCCTCGTCTGCCAAAAAGCCAATTCTGTGATCAAAAAAAAGCCCCTTGCTTCCTCGCTTGTGCGAAATGCTGGCAAAAGAACCCGGATAAAAGCGCTGTTCGGAGGTGGAAAATGTAGCGGGTACGAGCGAGGGCGGCGGCAGCAGGAGCAGCAATGGTTTTAACGACGGGAGCTAATGGCGCCGAGACCGCATTTGCGAGGGAGGAAGACGAGGATCGAGATTGTTTGGGTGCTTTCCAGGGTATCTATTGGACTCGGATGAGTTTGGACTGGTCGTGAAGTTGGCGATAGACGGGTCTCTAAGCGGATGGAAGGTCACGGTTGAGGCGTTTGAGCGGGTAAAAGTGTCGTCCTGGCTTGTTTGAGAGCTATGTCGCTCGAGTTTTTTTCCCTGCAGGTTCCTCTTTTCTCCACGAGAAGAACGAACGAGACTACAACCTAGACGCGGACGTGAACTGGCAGGAGACGCTAAGCTATGATGGTGAAGACGCAGAGACGGCGAGACTAGACTCGGAGAGGTGTCGATGAGGAGGAGTAGGAGGAAGAGGTCGATGTTGATGTTGATGTTGAGGTTGAGGTTGATGGCGATGTCATGTGCTGGGGCGGCTATCTCAAGACCGCATACAATTAAAACAATATGAATGAACGAACAGACAGACAAATCTAAACAGGAGAGAATTGAAGGAACCTCGACGTCGCTAGCAGAGCTCGAGCTTAGAAGGCGTTCACGGGCATTCCAACCAATCAGCCAGCGGAATTCCTTGACTTCGATTGGGCCTTTGCCCGACTGGGCTGTTTGCCTGCTGGCTCCTGTCAAGGACTGCGCCAATGGAGCCCCTGAAGCTGGCTGGTACGGACCTGTACTAGCTGGACAGTACAGTACCGGCAATGCATCACGAACAACTTCTGTATCGGATTGTATTGTATCACACTGGCTCAGGGGAGTTGATGCTTAGTAGAGCTTGACTAGGATGGTTCAAGTAGAAGTGAAGAAGTAGTCTCGTGAGCTGTTTCGAGAAGGAACGGTGCTTTTACCGCCATCTTATTAATAGTATAGTGTATCTGTCTGTATACAATGCTATTGAAATATACACTGACCGTATGCAGTAACTCCAAACAAAATCCAGTATTACTAAACACCAAGCTTCGTAGACATGTATATACTTAAGTACTTAAGTACCGACGTATACAATAGACAGCTTACTCGCACTGCAGATATGATGGTGTATACCGAGATGGCGATATCGATGGTTATTAATAACCCTCCCAAGAATGCGCTCCGGATTGGCTGGCTCCGACCCAAACCCCAGAAAAAACGCGCCACACCTGGCCCATTAACACCCGCCGCATAGTAATATCACCACTTCCCCTTTTTCTTCTGCTCCAATATCAGATGAAAATTCCATCAAATCAGAGCTCGCGCTTTGCTGCAAATTTGCGGAGATGCATTTGGGATGGGGATTGTGAATGCGGGTTTCCAGCCACACACAACGCAAACCCGTGCGGGAAACAACGCATTACTGACCCAACCCAACCTTCTTGCTCCGCTGGCCAGTGCAGCTGTGTGCCAATTCCGGCACTCGATGTCCTGCGCTATGACATGCAAAGCCAAAAAAGTGAGGGGTAAAAAAAACAACTGTCAGACCGGCGGGATCTCGTGCCTCTCGAGGAAGTCGTTGGGGAAAACTTCTACCTACTATGTAAATGCTGGCAAGGAACTCTTGCTTTACTACTCTGCCTTACTTTAACTGCAATTTGTGATCATATATAAATTTTCGGTTGAGGGGGGATGATAAAAACCCCATAACTCGAAAAGCATGGTCCTGCTCTGCATTGGGCAAGGTGGGGGAATTCCAGCTCATGTCGACCAGGTCCTCCTTCGTAATCTATCACGATGATTCCCAGCTGGTTTTATGACCATGTCGACCACCGTCCTCGTCGTGCATTCGAACCTGGTCACAAAGCCTCGACGCTACTAGCTACTTGCTTACCCCGCGCTGGAATTCCGGCTTGTCTTTCAACCTCCCAAGCCTTTCAAACGTCTTGAAAAAGGCATCAACCAAGATCCACTTTTGTCCAACAAGAGATATATCGGATCGACTAACTAGCTCCGGCAACCTGAGGCCGCCCAAATCCATGGATGGTTTTTCACGCACCCCAGCTTTTCCATTCCGAAGGGTGGATACTCCGTACAAGATGGGGCACAAGAAACAAGAAAAAAGGATCAGAATAAACCGAAACCCCGTAACTGTGTAAGTACTACTCTATTCATTTATTCAACGGAATGATGGAAAAATGCAAGTTCTCGAAAGTTTCTCCTTTGCATATGCATCATGTAATGTAAGATACATGTACTTTACTTTATATCAATTTCCGTTCCTCGGTGTGTACCCCCAATGACAATTTAAATCCAAAATCAATTCCCAAAGAAACTCCCTCGAGATGAACATGGAAATATATGCAAGCCCGCATGCACCAGAGCCTCGATTAATTTCGAAATCAATCCAGGCAAGGTTCGTAAACCAGTTTTCGTACCCAAGTTGCGGACCAGGCAGGAAATACCAGCTTTTGTACCAGGCAGCCAGCCAGCGCTGGCAAAAAAAAAAAAAAAAAACAATAATCATACACCACACAGTTCTCCGCGCGCACAAAACAGCCGCTTCAGCTGTTGACTAATGAGCTAGCTCCCCACCTTTGAGCTCATATCAAGCCCACATTCGCCCACAATTGCTTTGCTGCTGCTAAACAAACTTATCCAGCCCGTTATCCACCAGACAAATTGTACCGAACGATCATAAAATATACTTTTGTTCCCCACACCGGAACAGCGACAACTTTGCGCCGGATATCTTTAAATCCGTCGCAGTATCGAAATGAAGTTGTTACATCCAGACTACTTTAACAGGTAAGCCGAACTGGAAAAACTTTTTTGCAGAGATAGGCCGAGCAAATAAAAAAAAGCTGGTCGTCATTGCCGGTCCAGCGGTATCCACAATTAATATATATTTTTGGAGCCAAAATGTACCCACAGACGCACAGAACGCAAAGTTAACGCACGGTAAACTCCCACACCTCCTCCACTCTCCATCGGCATCTCGCACCTTGTAAGCCTGAAATCTGTCCTCTTACAATGGGTTCTGAAACATCCCTCTCTCTTTTTTCGATACTATGTTAAATCGCAGAAGAAAAAAATATATCTGTAGACAAATTCGGTTTTCCGATAAAGGCTAAGGGAAAAAATGAAGAAAAATGCCACACCCGGATGTATTATGTTGCATATAAATTTTGATAGATTTCAGATCCCACCACACCCACTCGCCGAATAGCTTGCAAACTGCTTAGTAACGAAAACCATATAGCTGAACCTACTATAAAAAAAACACCAACCAGCACCAAGCCGGCTGGATAATTGCAATCACCTCTCGGCCCAGTGGCAACTAGGTTGTAAAACCTCGGGTATAGCGACGAGGCACAGATTCATGGTTCGCCCCGGATCAGTCGTTCCATTGATCCAATATGATTGCATCTTAGATTCCCGTAAACTTATAGAAACGCCCCATATAATGGCCATATACATCTCACACAAACCCCCCCAAAATAGCCAAATTCGTCATGTCAACGAGACTAAGGTTTCAAGATTGAAAAACGGCCGGAACCTCTAGCAGGAATAGCCTACCCGTCTTACCTAGCCTAACAATTTAGACGACTTAACACTACGTAGCGAATGACACTCCCTCCAACCCCCCCTCGTCTGACAGGACGGAGAAGAAAGGTGGAGAAATAGAGCGCACAGCGGGTGACATGACACAAAACAGACAAAGAGAAGTGGAGAAAAGATACTCTTAAACTAAAGCATAGCATCTACGAGAAGAAAAAGCAACAGAGAAACAAAAACGGCCAGCCTCAACATCCTCCGTTCCCCAAAAAATGACGCTAGGAATCAGTAGGAGCGACATCCCGGTGACCTTTGGAGAAAGCCATCTGAACATGGGGAAAACAGCTTTATGCAACGCAGATACGCACACATATCCTCTTCCCCTTCTCTCTTCTCCGGCTCACCTTGTAATTGGCCTTGCTCAATTGCTCAGTTATCGTATCATAATTGATGGGTGTGAGATACTTTTTTCTTTTCTCCCCTCTCTCCCTCTCTCTCTCTTTTACGCACACGCAGAATATGCAAGTGAACGGAGCAAGGGGACCGTTGATCATAATCTCACGGGGAAGTGGCTTTTTCGTCCAGGTTGTTTTTTTTTTTTATTTTATTTTTCCTGCTTTGACGGTCCGTCCTCTTCTGTTTCTCTTGTGACAAAAAAGATACTACGTACGGCGTATGTACACCGGCCAGGTCCCCCAAATTTGCAACAATGGCAAAAGACTTTAAGCAAGGAAGCTTTCGGGAGGGACGGTAGATGGGATGTGAATATGAGAGGGGGGGTAGGTAAGGCGTATTGACCTGTGCCGTACGATACACTCGGCCTTCTGCAGATTCAAACTACAAGGTATCCTTGAGGTCTACAGGCAAAATTTTCAAAGCAAGAAAGAGGACAAATAATGTATTATGAAAAATTGTCCCAAGCCTTTTTTCCTCATGCTCAAATAATAACCCCCCGTAGGAGTTAATTAGTTTGTCGATTAAAGACATAGAAATTCAAGTCGAAAAAAAAAAAAGCTAAAGGCAAGGCAATATGCAATAATTTCGAAGCTGTATACCTTTTCTGATCAAGGGAAATTCGAATAGAATGCATGCTTAGTATGGCTTGGTAAAAGCTCAATTGTACAGGTAATCTTTTAGCGTTAATTCGACAAGGAGAAGAAAAAACGCCTGCTAGATAGAAAATAACGAAATATCTTGATATATATCGCATCTCCCCCTGCTCTATCTGCCTTCCTGCAAGATAGATATGTCGACATACATACTATTGCATCCGAAAAGTTAGCAATAACCGGGGTATATCAAGAAATAACGAGTAATGTATAGAGATATTTTTATAAATCATACACCTCAAAAAGAAATCTCGTCACATGTATATTCATAAACGCTGGAATCTCCGGGAGGTTAAAGCTGAAGNAAAGAAGAAAAAAAAATTATACAGCGAAAAAAAAAAAAAAAAGAATTCAAAAAGAAATATCAAAGGTAAAAAGATAGCAATCCCGAAGGTATCACAGACAGAGAATTCCCGTTTCATGATTCGCAAGAAAAAAGCCACAAAGAGAAAGAGAAGTGAAAAAGCAAATGGTAAAAGCGGCCGCGGACGACAAGCAAAAACAGACGTTTAAACATGAAACCGCTAAAGTAAATAGATGTTTTAATGGAGAAAGAACCAATTGGCTAACCCCACAGTATTCCAAGGACATGGTCGATAGGAGAATTATCGGAAAGACAGGCACTTGAAACCCACAAAAAGATACAACAGCAATCAACCTCGCCTCGCTCCACAGACTACCGCAACGAGAAACCGTAGTTACCACATGTCGATCAGAAAACGTCAGAGGCCGAAAGTTCCCTTTTTTGTGAATCCTCGGTACTCCCGTCTTTGTCGAAGCGCTCGGTCCCCTGCCTTTTGCGATATCTAGTGGAAAAAGGAAAAAACATTAATCTGCCAGGGTCCCGTCATTACTACCTCCGGCTCATGCATGCAGTGGGGTTCGAGAAACAAAAGGTTTTCCAAAAGCAGCGCAATCCTGCGAAATGCACCAATGATAAAAGGTAAAGGTGTACTAGTACTTGCAATTGGTATCTTCAAGAATAGAAAAAAAAGGCTCCAGGGTGGTTTTAGTTTCGTGCGGGAAAAGAATTAGCTAAAAAGGAAACAACAGCTGTGCCGTGCATATAGCTGTATCGGTTTCGTTTAATCCGTTCCGATCAGCCTGTCCAATAGCTGAAAGTTGCAGATTTTGTACTCAAAGAATGGGGAAAGGGTATTCGTAAGGCAAGACAGAAATTGCGAAGGGGGAAGGAAAAATTTTCAATACAGATGTACTTCGGCAATAGTCGATATCAATTGGTGTAAGCAAAGCAATAACCCCAGATCTTTCGTAAGAAGTCGTAAGGTTGTTAGTTGGAGAGCAAGGTAGTTGCATACCCCCCTCCTTCCAACAGACAGGCGAAGAAAAAAGAGCGGCTCAATGCAATCCCAAACAAGGTATAAGGCTTATAGCTCAAGGGTATAAGCTACAGAACAAGGCACCCCAAGTACCCGTACTTTTGCAACATATGGGCATCAATAACCAGGTTTCTAGATTCTGAAGACATTCCAGATGCTCCAGGGCCGCCACCGCCCGCACTCTCCCCCACTGCTAGCTCCGCCAAATGTTGGAGTTTTCCGTGAGGCAGGGGATGCTTTCCGGCATTTGTAGTTGCTCCAGAGTTAGTCCGAGATGTCCTGCGAGAGATGAAGTCTTTGATTGCCCTATCCCACCCGGTACTGTCCTCCCGCGTAGAGACACCCCTGCGCTTTTCCAAGGCTTCAGCGATGTGCATGACGCCCTTTTCTGCTTCGATCCTGGTTTCGCTGAATTCCAGAAGGTCGACCAACGTCAGGATCGCCAACGCTGCGAAGTGGTAGCTGAGTGGGGTGACTGGTGTCTGTCCTGAATTCAAGATAACTGCGATTCTAGTCGCTGGCCCAATCAACTGGCTGGGCTCCGTAGCGTCGTTCAAGCGAAGAAAGAGCAGTTTCACATGCCAGTAGGCGATATGGACGAGACTCAAGGATCCGAGAACACTATCCACACTTTCCCGGAATCTCTCAAGTTCGCCTCTGAGTAATCTTGAAACATAGGCACTACTCGCGGAAGTCGAAACTGCTTGATCGGATGACGTTAGGTTCTCCGCTAGGTGGCCAAGGATCATGGATAGACCTATCAATTTGTTCTTATCAGCACAGACCTTTGCTATATTATTTTTGGAAATCTTTTTCCTTTTCGTTTCCCATGTGGAGGAATATAATTTTCCGCCAAGGAAAACGGGAACCATTGAGGCGAGGGGCGTGGGCTCTCGCCGTCCGTGAAAAGGGGATATCATTGTCAGAGTCACTTACGGGTGATTTGGTAAGCTGCAATCCCGAGAAGAGATTGGTCTTCCTGCAGCAGTACCACACTTGAATCAGGGATGTGAAGGGGGCTTGATGTGCTCACTGCATTCCATCGATCAAGAACGACAAGAGTCCACCATGCCCTCCTCCCCAAATTTTCATCACTATCGTCATTATCGGAATCTGGTGATTTAGGCCCAGAATTTCCATAGTGAAGTCTCAGGTTATATGCCAATCCAATAGCAGCTCCCAACCAGAGTGCCCTGGGAGGTCCAAATTGGCCTTTGACTGCGGATGGTCCTCGATTATCCGCCTCCAAAATCAAAAATATCAAGGTTTGAAGATAGATCAAATTATCAGCAATAGATCTACTAGATGGATCCTCATACTGAGCAGCGAACGCAAGTTCTGCAACTCCACGAGACTCAAAAGGTCCAGTTGGGATCAACGTAGATGCTGGATTTGATCTCACAGCACAGTACAGTGCTTGAAGAACAGCCTCTCTTACACGAGCAGAGGAATGAGATAGCCTTAATCTCAACCTCGGCTTTGAGTGAGGGAGAAAGGGAAAAGTTGGATGAATGATTGAATAGTATCTACGATCGAGAGTTAGATATAAAACATCTGAAAATATCCAACGAACCACAACGCAAAACTCTGAGGTTGGGAAATATATTTTATACATCGAAGGAGTGAAACTTACTGGTCGATCGTGGGTTCATCCCAGTCGAAGGATTTCCCAGCATTTTTCATCATGCTTGAGCTCATGGCGATATCTATAGGTTCAAGAGGACCACTTAGACTTTGTCTTCGTGCTTCACTGGAATCAGGTCTCCAACAGGTAGACGAACCAGAAGTAGGTGATGTGTGAGCAATTAGAGGGGGAGGAACTGAGGCTGACGAGATTGAACCTCTTTGAGAATGTAGTCCGCTGGAAGGATGAGAAGGAGGGATATGGGGGGGAGGGAGCTGCCTTTGTGGTATTTGAGCAGAAGCTGATTGGTGATGGGGACTGTGGAATGAATCAATCGGAGGTAGCCTTTCGCTGCTGCGCTGTAATGTCGGGCTTTGCGCCAACGGCTGCAGATGCATGCCTAGTGGAAATTCACTCGACGAGGATAGGGTACGCTTCCTAGATTGCCTCATTGAAAGGTTAGGTGGAGGCGATGTTCCTTCCGAATCCATTGGCGATGATTCTCCTTCAACCGACGTCAGGTTGCTGAAAGGATGCATATCGCTAGTCGATATTGTATTCTCTAGCGTATTTAACCGGTCTGCAAGTTCCTTAATATACCTAGTTTAGATTGCGCAACGTTTAGCAGTGCTAACCATAGGGGATTCCGAACGACAGAGCCAGAAATTCGCGCATGGAATTAACCCAAGAGTCGAAGCGGGAGTGGAATGTTCTACGGATTCCATAGCCCCAGTTCAACCTTGACCTTGCCAACGGCGATTACGACGAGGATGCATTAAGAAGGAAACAAACGACTTTGTAGCAGGAATGTATGCGGCTTTCTGGCACAGAAGGGGGGGTATAACAGTACAAGTACGCTTACCCTTTACTAGGACCTCTCTTCATCGGCACCCTACTGAACGAACACCTTGCTCCTACTCGCTTGCAGCTCGAACACTGCTCGACTCCTGTCTCAGAAGTTGCATCGCACCGAATCTGTGCAACGCAAAAGAACGAGGGTTACCATAACCAGACCACCTATAAGGCCACAGCGAGAAGACTTGTTAGACAGGGTAAAAGTGTCAAGGTCTATAATACCTTTTTCCTGCGACATTCATCGCATGCCCGTGATACTTTCGACCTCTTTCGAGGTGCTAAGTCACTTGGTCCACCCATTTCCATCGAAGCATCGGCATACCCACTTGGAACCGTCCTCGGAGACGACGGCCGTTGGTCATAACCTTGCATTGGGGCGTCCATCGGAGGGATAATCGGGGGAAGTCCTCGAGTGACGGAAATAAAGGATGAAGAGGGCGAACTGAGAAGCATCGACGGCGAAACGTTGCTTTGTCGTCCTCGATCCTGATCCTCTAGTCCAAACCTATCAACAACACTGGTACTTGGAGGCGAATATGTCGTATACGAGGGCCCTAGGTATCGAGGCTTCTGTAACAAGTCGGAATCCGTCCTAGAGTACTCCTTGGAAGGCCAGTGTGAATCCGTGGGAAAGGTTGCAGAGGAAGGAGGCGAGTATATAGACCGGCGCAATGGAAGAGTGATCGTCAAGTACTTTGTGGGGTTGGAACGGTGGGTCACTAATTGAGATGAGGGAGCTGGAGCAACCTCCGCCATTTACTCGGGTGCTAGCTGGAAAAATTCCTTACAGGCCAGCGGTCTTCTAGTATGCAGAGAGGCCCGCAGATTGCTTGCTCCCCAGGGTGCTGCAAATGTTTGTCTGGAGGAACACTTATGATCCCAGTAGCAGCCAGGTCGAAACTACCTACTCTTCTTTTGTCTGCTTGTCGAGAAAGGCAATAGAATTACCCGGCACCTCGACTACTGCTTTCAACAAGGAGAAGAGAAGGAGTTATAAAGAAGAGGAGACGATAATGACGAAGGAGATAAAAACAAGAAAGCTTGCCCGTCAATCTGCGGGGAAGATATACTTAGCCTATGACAGGAGTATTGCGTCTTCAATTTCTCCAGCGGCGTATGATCTTGGTAAGGTCTTGCTTTAAGCTACGCGGCTAGAAATCAAAATATCTACACCTTGGTTTGCAGATAGACATGCAGGAGCTATAGTCTGACTTCGTGACAAGACGGTAAGTAGGGCAGGGCGTTTAGTGACGGGTTGGCTATTCCACTTCCCGGTGCAAGCGGTAGGCAAGGGGTGGTCGACGGTATTCCCGCCAGATCGGGGTGCCTCCGCCTTTTGCAGTGTAAAAAAGACGAGACGAAAATAAGAAAGGCTAAGGTTTTCAGGTCTCGTGGCAAGTCCCGTCCGGGTTCTGAATTCTGACGGTATACCGAAACAAGATTCGTGGAGCATATGACCACCTGATTCGATTTCGTGCAGCAACGGTCTGGAAGATCGTGGTTTCGCCTGGAGCAGGGCCGGTGAAGTCGGCAGGTAGAGTTCGCTTGTTCATGCAAAGATCCAATTCAACCAGATTGGAGGTGGGCCGGATCAATTCAACGTGCAGCACATGCGGTGCAGACAGTGTGGCCGGTAGTCGAACACGCTAGCTGCAGACCGAGACGAGAGGCTTATAGATGATTGATAGCAGGATGCCCCGCCATGCGACACCTAATATATTTCGAGGGCTAGGTACGGTATGTGGCAGGGTAGTGTCAATACGATAAGTATATCGACATAAAGGTATTGTATATGAGGTATAGTCCGGGCTCGGAGCAATAAAGAGTGACTCCGGGATAATGGTTCGCTTCAAATTGTGATATCTAGGTCTTCAAAGGCTTGTTATGTCGATCTGGACTAAGGCCGTCGAGGGGATCTGTCAATGTCTTTTGTCAAAGTGATGCTCCCTGTAGCCTAGCCTACTAACCGTCGACACTAGGAGGGCAGGGTGGAATATGGGAAAGGCGCTCTCGGAAAAATAGGCAGCTTCCTCTCGCAGGTCCGTTTTGTCCTCCGGTCTATATATCCCACAGTTGAAAGAGTTCGCCTAAGAGGATGCACTATCGAGTTCCAGGTCCAGGGTTGAGTGGAACTCAGTCAGCACCGTCCGATGTCAGGTCAGGANNAAATAGAAGTTGAGCGATTTGTCGACAGTTAGAGGGTTCGTAGAATGACTAAAATTTGTAAGAAATAGCAAGGTAAGCAAAAGATCATTGTCGTCAGGAGAGACTAGGTAGTCGGAGTCTGGGGAAGAGTTCAATGCAGTCAATTCTGGGGTTTGGCTCCATATGGCTAGGGTCAAGAAAGCGAGCAACAACAGCTCTCCAGGGTTCGCCTTTAACGGCTGAGGGTCCCGAGAAAACAGGCGCACGAGGACGTGATCGCAGCAGATATTAATAGGTTCTTTTTTTGGAGGGGTGTGGAAGTACCATACCGCGGTATTTCCGTCAGGTGGAATAGTCAATGGCAAGCAACAGGCCCAGTTAGACGAATGGGGCCGATGTGTAGCTTAGTTGCAGCGTCAAAGCACCCGCTGGACTTTCAAGTTACGAGCCGAAAGTGCCAGGAATATATCACAATAGCTTGTTTGTCTGTTTAAAGAGCGGCCGGGATCCGAGATGTTGGGCTGCAGGCTGTGAAGGTGTTTAAGATAGTGGGAAAATAATGAACGACAGTTTCCCATATAAGAGTCAAGTCGAACCCAATGTTTTGTCTGTTCAAGAATTGGAATCAGAGATTAAAGGGATAATGAGAGTGAGAGAAGAAACAAACGATACGAAGTGGCATAGAGGGAATTACGAGAAAAGAAGAACAAGAACAGGAAGGGAAGAGAAAAAGAAAATAGCAAACGTCAAATAGCCTTGACGGGCATGAGGCCAGTGAATGATGGTTATTATCTTCAACTAAGTTGCCAGCCATAAACCGGGAGGAACGTGCTTTTTGCGAACCTCTGCTGCAGATCTTAACTTCTCCTCTATCCAACGTTAACACTTACGTGCCGCGCATGGACTGCACTGGATGGCTTCCAGTCGATGAATCGCCAGGTGCTGTTGGAGTTTTGTTCTGTGTGAAGATGGGAGCTGGTTATTCCTGGGCCTATCCCGGGGATATTAATTCAGTTATTCTGAAAAGTGTGGTGTTAGAGGCTAATAGGCGGGTGGTTTGGCATGGTTCATAAACTACACAGCCTGGACTGTTCACGAGCCGACAACCAGGTGTAGCCAGCAGGAAACCGAATCGTTTCAATTACCCCATACTCCCTTTCAGTTGGACATGGACGGGGAGCAAGGGCTGTTGATCCTTTCCTCCCGTTCCATTTGGCATCTCGAAAGCAAGAAATATGAAAAAGAAAATTGAAGCTTACATGGACCGGCCTCTCGCTTTCCTGATGTTTTCCTATCCGACCCAAGCGACCTCGCTGCCATGCAATCAGGGTTCTTCGTCCGAGGAAAACTTCAGGGAAAAAAATCTTAGCATGAGAGAACAAAAAAAAAAAAAAACAGGCCGTTTCGCGCATGGCAAGGGGCAGAAAATCATCCATGCGGAGTCTGGGGCGAGAAAGGAGAGTTATCAAGATCAGTGCCGTACCAGTGCTAACCTCATCCTACCCACATTTTCATCCGAGATCTTTGCGCTGGTGCATCGGCTTTTCTTCGAGTAGTCAAGTACTGCGCGACGCAGTGTTAGTATACTTCTTGGTTCACACCTACGGCATTTGCACCTTAGCAAATGCAATGCAATAAAGTCGATTATCCGTGTGGTCCTCTAAACCGCTTGCTGCCTGCATATAGCCCCAGGAAAATAATACCTGCCAAGTATGCTTGCTCTAGCCGCTTCGTGCCCCGGGGCTTTCTTTTTCCGGTGGATCCCATTTTCCTGTCCCAGTTCCTATTACATTATTGACACACCACCTGCTTCTTAGCACCCCAAACCCCGCAAAAGGCGGAGAAGCTTGCCCAGTCGTTTAAGGCTATCGAGATTGGCATTCCCGCGAGCTTGAACCGAGGAGCTTAAGAAGCCAGCGTTAAGGTTGGAATTCGCCCCTGTATATGTATAGTGAAGAATAAACTGTTTAATTACAGATTTCAATATTAAAGGGATTCTTTCCCACCCCAACGTTGCAACACGGAAAAGTATTTCTGAATAAACCCTATTTCTCACGGGAAAGATTCTCGTTCTGAACCATGGGGAAAGGCTCCGCTTTGCGAACCGTGAGATAAGTATGTTCGCTGGTATTCGGCTAGCATTTGGGTGCTCCATAACCAGGATCATCCAATATCAAAAAGTCTAACGGCCGAGACCTAGGGCAAGGGATTGCGAACAGGCCGAACCTGGTCTCATGGAAAAACTCGTACGCCGAAACGAAAAAAGTTTTCTGTTCCGATACCTCAGAAGTCTCTCGATAGTCAGACTTTAGATCCGTTAAAAGAGTTACATCAGCCACAAATAGACCATGGGTGACCGTTTCAAACATTGAACAACCAACAAATATACCATGGCATCGTACTGTGATATCATGATATCCTCCTTCACAGACACAACTGTAACACCAAGGTTTTCCCATGGATTTTCGGTGCATCAAGTCTCGCTTGGTCTATCGCATGAGATGCTAGCACCAGCTACAAATGTCTCACTCAATGTATTGTTCCGTTACCCTAGCTCAATCCCAAGCCAGGTTACCAACTGCACCCTCCGGACTATTGCGACGAACCTCTTTCGTCATTCATGATCGGTGGATCACCAAGCCTGCCAAAATAGAAGCGGGGAAGCCCTTTATGGTGCATACATATTCTCTTGAAGAGGAATCCAACAGTAAACCGATGGTTGGCCCACCCATCTTGACAGAGGCGGAAGGGACAGGAGAGGTCAATGCGCCAGCTCTCCATTCTGTCTCCGGCACGAATTCGACGCGATTAGATCGATAGATCAGGCCATGCCGTCGGTCACAATATTTTGCAAGCAAGTAGTATCAAGTGCAACAAGTATTATATTTTCGGTCTCAATTGAATTGCTTTAGCCCTCTTGCTAGTGGAATATAACTGATGCCAACGACGGGATCTTTCTCTCCTGGCAATTATAGTGCTCCATGGGTGATCTGCAAGCCGGCGCATACTTGGTTTAATAGTTTCTTCCCCGTGCTGTCTGCCTTGCATATGGAGCACGAGGATGCAGATGCGGTTTAAAATTTGTCTGCTCCTGGGTTTTCTCAAGTGCTTTCTTTCATCTCGTCTGATCCACCTCCTGCATCGAAATTGGTGCAACACGCTCCATGTGACGGGCATGCGCTCTCGCCTATGCATGACAGGCTATCGCGCACTGACGCCTTGCCCTCACCAACCTCTGCACCTTCTTTCCATGCCCAGAACAGGTCTGCGCTCTGCTCAGTTGTCAATTGAGGCCAGTGCGGTACATACAACCAAGGAGACTAGTTGTCGGATTTCGCCAACCGCTAGCACAACCACCAAGCCCAAAAGCCCGACGACATGTCAGGGATCACTCACCTACTCCGAGACACATCGTGCGGGATTTCGGAATTGCAAAGCGGTGAAGGAAAAAGTAACGTTTCACTATGGCGAGCTGGTATCGATTACTATCCTTAGCGTCTAGTCAGATCCGAGCATTTCTCCACACTCGCCTTGAGCAAATACGCCGAACCTGGAGTAATTTAGTGGAGACGGGCTGATGGATAAACACACGGAAAAACTTTTTCTACAGGCCAAGGACGGGCGAGGGATGGCTCCATAAAATACGAGCAGCTGAAGTCGAGATCACCAGCATTCGACAAAGGACCTATCTAGCCAACAGACCCTCGAAATTTTATTCCCAACAGTCAGGAATAGATTGCTGATCCATTTCAACCGAGGATGTTATCGATTGATCGGCTGGACTTACATCGGACAGTTCTGCACGCGAGATACGCACATTGGACGAAATTCTTCAACCGCAGCCACCTCCTTCTCCCGCGGTCATATTAACGTTTCTAACCAATTATCTGGTGGGTTAAACCTTGCTCCCGTCCACTATTGCCTAGCAACCTTATAGTCGAGCATGATTTAAAAACGCGGAGCCGCGAAAATCGATTCGTTGGTATATAGCCTATTTTGACTTGCAGACACCAGCCGTCATGGGTTCGCTCGGGTGTCTGGAAGAACTCCTCATCCGATATTTTTTACTTTTTAGACCAGCTCTGCCCCTCTTGGCGTAGACAGTGGGGAATAGGACGACACGTCGAGCTCGGTTTGCAACACAGGGGAGGCCAGTTTAATTTAGGAGTTGGATCCGTCGATATGACCGGGTAACCGTCGCTCAAAACCCGGGCGTCTACAGATTTCTTGTTTCGATAACAAGCTTCGGCCACGATTCTGGTCACCATGGTTCCAAGCTTTGCTCGTCACAATTCTATTTACCAATCCCACAGCCCCGCATGTGTGGGTATGCTTCAAAACATGGAGCGACTGAGCGTATATTTAGTATTATCTGCTTAAGGAGATCAATGATTTGACGGGTTCAGGATGGCTGCATAGCTTGGCAGAAGCTCCAAACCTGCTCCTTTGGCCGCTTTTGTTTGACGAGGAGCTTCAAACATGATGCCCCGGCAATTAGGACGATATTGCATTGCATACTACTTAAGTGCCTCGTTTATGTGTTAATTCTGCAAGCCCAGAACTAGAACAGTCGGACATCTGGTACTGAGGTAGCACAAAAGTTCAACCCACGTTCCTATGTTTCATTTTGACATACGAACCGGTGGTCCGTTCAACGGCCTGTGCCACATCTCACGTCAATCCAGCCCGCCACGGTTCAAAGCTGTTTCACGGTGCAGCTCCTGAGTTGGCCAGGCGTTTCGTGCTCCGTTGAGGTCTCGAACTTAACGTAATAAACGCCCCTTCGCCTAAACTTGTCGAAACACCATTGCGAGAACGAAGCGGTACTCAACTCCGGGTGGGACCGTCAAGTGACTATTCTCTGCCAAAGCTAAAGGAAAGATCTGACCAAATTCCGAAATCCCTAGTGCATGTACACAATAACCGTAATGTACTTGTAACTTTAGCTCTGCGATAGCCAATGCGATATAGCTGCAGGTCGCCTTTCGTCCAAAAAGATATTTCGTCTCCCCCGCTTCGGGCTCAGAATTTTAAGATTCTTCAAGCGAGGTTAAAAGGCATTCAAGGTGAAACAGGATAACACCACTCGGACCGCTAGGCTGCCCGTCCAATCGCTTAGCCTCAATTAATCGTGACGATTACCGACGGCTTCCCAAGCAATTTTAAATCTTTCCCAAACTCAACTTCAAAGCCTTATTGAAACGTTTTATCGGCAACTTCCTATAAGCGCTGGGTCGCCTTAATTTTGCAACATCCTATTTCGCCGACTAATCTTATCACTATGTTCAGTAATACCTTCATAACACAAACGCGACGTCCAAATGATTGCGTAACCTCCTTGAGGAACGGGACGTTTGGAGGACCCATTCCTGCCGAAGGGTGTCCTCACGGATCGATTGATATCACGACAAGTCTGCCCGAGGTTCGGTTTCTCACAAGCTTTTCCCCGGTACCGAAAAAATGAATAATCAGATGATCCCTCTTACGAAAACTAGTAGATGATGCTAATTCGTGGGAATTATGTTAAAACCCCAGCTGTTCAATCATAATTAGGCGGACCGGTCCAGGACCAGACTTTAGCCGACACAATAACTCGACACTATTCAAGCTGTAACAAGTCATACAGCAAAATACAAAAACCCCAGCGTAAATTACAACATACACAACAACTAATGTGTATCAGAAAACGAACATGACTCTTTGACGTTACGAAATCTGGCAAGCTTTTCTGCCGACCGGCAGCGGTCCTGTAGCGTGGAGGCGAGATAAAGCGACCGCGGAAACACCCCTAGCTCGGTTTGGCAGGATGCACGGGGGTCGGCATGGGGATTTAGGATGTCGGTTCCGGAAATAAATTTGCTCATCTGCGACATGGGGACATCTGAATTCGCTGGAGCGGGTTGCAAACAAAAAATGAAAGAGCGAATGCTGTCGAAACCATTACTACTCAATAAACTGAACATACGACTGTCAAATGGTTAAGCTATGGATCCACCGAAAAAGCCCCCACGGAACCCCGGCTTAAAACAAAGCCAAGGTATGCACGCAATCCGAGTCCGGGCTCTAATCGATCAGCATGGTTTACATAAGAACGATGCCACCAACCCCAACTTGATGACCAGTGATGGGACTTAAGCCCGGTATCAAAAACTGTTCGCTTGTACCCGTACGCTCGAATCGAAGAATTGATGGAGCAGGGCTGCCGTGGTCTGCTGTGCATCATTCTCGTTGGAATGGATGCCTATTGGCTACACCGGTGGCTAAACCTGGATATCAATGCAATTCTCGGACTAAGTTCGAACCAATAGCACACGTGAAATTGATCGTCATTCTTTGTTTTTTGCGTTTATGATATAGCTGCAATAGCTTGATGATGATGGTGGCTAACTAGAAATGCGCACTAGTGAGCTCGTATTCGAAACCAACTTGGGACAGGCAGGTGACCAGAGAGAGGTGGCCTCGAAGCTTGCTTTGACTCCGCTGGTGTGTCGGACAGAATCCTGTGCGGAGTAGATGCATACAGGGCACCCGAACTCTGTTGTGGAGGCGTGTGTCCGGGGCTCCAAACAAGTTGGATCAACAGGAACGGAAACAAATGACAGCTGGCCATGAAACCGGTGCAGCTAAGCCGTTCCCATCGACACCGATGTGGGCATTTCAACCCGATGCATGCAAAGCTCAGGCCCCGTCAGAACTAGTCCATGATGGATTACAGCTGCATGATCAAACCGAAAGATACCGTTCACTCTGCATACCCGTACCCCACTTCTGAACTTCATATTCGACATTCTCAAGCCTCAAATCCGGTCTTTGACCACCTATGTGCTTAACAAGCTTAAAAGACGGAGTATAGTCACATTTAGGATGGTTACATGCATATCAGATGCCACCCTTAGAGCTCATCGGGGCATATCGACATAACGAGAGTCTCGATCAGTGAATTTTCGAGCAAACCTCGATCGATGAATTTGCGGACCTCACAGGCTCCGCCTAAGACATTAAATTTGCTAGGTTTCTTAGACCTGCAGCAAACGTTGCTCGTCTCCAGCTCGCCTATCAGCCCACAGCTGCATGGATATATATCATTGCGTGGCTGGTTAATTAGGGTTTTGCATGGCAGAGGGGCCAGGTTGATGTCTGCGGACCGGGGAGGGTATCGCAATACTTGTCTACATATGCCACACACTTGATAATGGTGAGCTCGTATCTTAATCCAGATGGTGGTAGGTGCTGACCCCTGACTGCGAACCGCCTTTTATATAAGCACGCAGCACAAAACCCTTCTAACCGCCGGGGTGTGAATAAGTGAAATGTTTGGGTGTTATGATTTTATTCAATCCAATTTGCTTTCGGCGGGGAACCTCATGCTAAGGACTATAAGAGTCCTTGCTTAACAGCCCATAAATCAATAGAACTATATAATACATGAAAATGGTTGCTCGCAGTGGCCTGCACATGCAAATACCTTACCCCTGATGTTGTGATTCTTAAGAATTATCAAACGTATCTCTCAGCAGCACTATGAGCGAGGTTTATTGCATGAAGCTGAACTATATCCCATCGTCTGTGATCCGAGCTTACTGCTTGTTAATAATCCGGATTATATAGCCCACGGTTCTAGCTAACTTTATGCATTAGATCTCGCTTGAGGAGTTGCTGTGCATATTTTTATCGACGAAATATAGTGTGCAGGCTTGTTGAAACAGATTAATACTCATGTTAGTTTGGGGCACATTTACATTCAAGCGACAGCCACTCGAATTTCTTAACCTCTCCGGACCGCTAAAATTCCACGCTTTATTATGAAAGCGTCACATTCTTCCATTAAATTCAATCAAATTATTTTATTGGGTTTCACTCTAAAAATAGGCTTAGTAGACGAACGTTTTTGACTCGAATTATGGCCATATGGGAGCTCAGAGGTTCTACCGAATAATACGAGTTTCTCCACCTCAATCCGTGGATTCTTATCTGGAAGCGAAAGAAATACGAGGCCAGGACAGGCCTTTAGTCACCGATCACCTCATATCCACACTGAATAAACATGGCTACAAATATGTGTACAGGCTTTAAATCTATCGATTTCCTTGACATGGTCTTCTTAAATGTAAAAAATATTTTGGTTGTGTCTAAAGTTAGGAGCACCGGCGAACCGGAGTCGTCGTTTCAAATAGGCTCAAGTCGACATTATTTCTTGAGCAACGAAAAGGATGTTGTTTTCCCCGTTCAACTAATTTCCTGGATTCTAAGTGGGTCGCGGTCGCCTAACCCCGATCCACTGATCAGCACAAGGATTAGGAGACGGTTTACTAGCAATCAAATGCCATAATATCTCTCGAGAGCCGACTGAGGTAGTTGCGTATATGGCGACTTTGCATGACGCAAGGATTTCGAGCTGTCAACCCTGGTGAAAATTAATTAAGGTCTAATCAAACCGTTGGCTGGATATCACGTCCGGCCTAGGTTCGGGGTCGCGAAAAACGTCCTGTTCATCTTGTGGAGCCGAGATAAACAAGGTTCTTTCATCTCGAGTTGAGATCCCGACCCTCCAACAAAGAATGAGACCAGCTTGCCGTCCTAAGTCTGTAACATAACGCTGAGATCACTGAGCGGGGTAAAGCCTTTCACACCTAGATGCCAGTTAACAACCTGGCAAGTGATTTCAAGGCAGCCAACTCGGAACGATACATACCTTGCTCCATACTCAGCTGTTAGACCTGGATCGTATCAAGGCACAAGCCCTGCACTTGTTAGACGTTGTTGCAGATGCCCTAGCTCTTACTCTCGGGTCCTCAAACTATCCGATCGCGGAAAACCTTTTCTATCTAAATGTTTGAGATAAACGGATCGCGAGATCGGATATCGATAGATGTGTATGTACTAAAACAAGCCCGGCCGGGCTGATTAACACACGCGCAGATCTAGGAAATAAGATTGTATTTAGAAGAAGACAGGATATGGCCGCTATGTCCCGGCCACTACCAGAATTTTTATAAAGTTATCAATCCATTCACATCGGGCTATCGGCCGCGGGTGGAAGTGATCGGGATCATGATATGTCGATATCGATATGCACATATCAGTGCGACTTATCCGGATATTAATTTGGGATCCTTCTAGTAAATCAGAGCTTGAGGCGGCCCTGGATTAATACTCTCTTCGAGGACAATGCTGATAGGAGTCTAGAAAAACACCACCCAAGACGCCAGCCACAGAATCTCCGTTGAAGCTATCGCCACACTCACCGATCAGATGAGGTGCAAAGCCTCATTCCCAATCCTTGGCCAAATTTGTGTTGTGTTGGGGATTTCCCAACATGTCTTGTATATTTTGGCAAGTGGTGCCGGATTTGCTACCATACCTTCGGTAATTACTGCCATGCCCTCGAGACGTAGCATTGGCCCCACAAAACACCAGCCCGGTCTCGCCCTCATTGCATCAGGCTGACATTTGAGTAATCGAGTTGACGGCTAGCCCCTAGCCGCCAACTCAACTCTTACACATATCGGATGGCGGTTGACGAGACCCGAATCGACCGTCGCAACCGGTCCGAAGCATGCTGTGGACTGAAGCTCGAGCGCTCGTACTTGTGGCACATATCGGTGGCGTCGTTACCGATCTCAAGACGGCCCCGACACGGCATATAAGCTGCCGACATAACGATGAAGTCCGTATTGATTCAACTACCATCTCACATCTCCAGGTTTCTTCGAATTCGTATTTTGAGTTGCAGGGTTTCCCGTAATTAAAGCCTATAAGAGCCAGATACGCCTAGGGACTCCCTCATAGCTCGTCATATAGAAACCGAAATAGCGTTATATCGGAAAGACTCGAGCTTATGTAGCACGGTTATATGCTTCCTCTCGGATGCCGTTGATTTGCCTAGGTGCTGGTGCTGCGATATGGCATAGAATATTCTCCAGCTTAATTTGCCTGAATTGACTTTTCTAGAAGCTGGAGATTGGATGTTTCCTTCCCCAGGGATTTCTGTCGGCTGACTGGGATTCGATATCATCTTCCCCAGACTGCGAAATCGGACTACTTCCAAAATGGAAAAACCTAAGGACTGCTAAGGGTTGATAAGGATTGTGCTTCCGAAAGTAATGGGTGATGCCTATCATATCATATCATGTGCAAATTTGCTGCGGTCCGTCGACGGCTCCATCACAATGGTCAGCGCATCGATTCGTGCCGAACCCACACCGTTTTGGGTCAATTGAACATGGGGTACGGAAACAAAGATCATGCTGGCTGTGAATATGATGAGATGGGTGCCCTTAAAGGAATCCTGTTTGGAGTCTCTTCTAGACGGCCCGGAAAAAGTCTTCGTCGTATCTCTTCTCGATCATTATCAAGATCTCAAGACCCTTCACTCACGGCTATCGAAAATCCTGATTCGCCGGGTGGACGGAATAATACAGCGGCAGGTGGCATTTTCTTATTTGCCAGGACGTTCTATTTGATGAAGAATCACCGATAGAAGGAACGCCACTTTCCTTGTCCCCTCATCCTCCCATACGCTATTCGCACTTGAATGTCTGCTGCACTTAAAAGACTAGGAAACAATAGTCAGCATTAACTGAACCCGAAGTTATTGGCGTAATGTGAATGGGATGCCGCCGGCGACAGATTCGGTTAGCTTAGTTTAAGAGAAAAACCTGACGTGCGAAAGGGTGGGTACCTTTCAAGTGCTCACACATGTCAAAACGACAGAAGCTACCAAAAGGGACTAGAGATATGGAATTAGAAACTGCATCCCATAGTGGGCAAGCGGCACGGAGGGAAACCATCATCGATCGGCCAGGGCAGAAACGCTAGCTGAGGTAGCTAAGCTCTTACCTACAACACCGGCCCTCTAACCAAGGTCATCTGCTTCATGGATGCTGGCAGCTGAACTCGTCGATATGAACATGTTTGAAGTATAGACAGGTACCGGAGTGGCTATGTAGATGCTAGCTTTCCAACACATGAGCTCATGCGCTCGCAATTGCGTCGACTAGATAGGCACAAGGACAACATTCAGGATGATGTTTTGAGTTTATGGCTTCTTCCTCATTCGTATTCCTGTTCAGGTATACCCTTACGTATGCGAAGCAAGTAGTTTTCATTCCAAAGGTCAGCAACCTGGAAAACATGGAAGGCCCTCCGCAGCGATATGGTTCATTACCAAAAGTCTAGTTGCTTATTACCTGTCAAGTCCGAGGAAGGCCCCGTAAGAATGTATTCGTAAGGATACTAGTCGCGTCGCGATGTTACTCGATCTCACGATTTGTGAACGTAATGACATCCCACGGATCGTGAAAATTTTCCCCAACGTCGAGAGATTTGCTTCTTGAAGCTGCAAGTTGTCAGCCCTCTTTCCCCCATTACGCGCTGCACTTCGGTGGTGTGTGGATTAAACGATGCGTTTGACAGTGCTGAGAAGCTAGAAGCAGAAGACTGAGGCGGACCCTTAAACTTGGCCGGCTGTTGGATTCGATCGAACAGAAAATTCGGCCGCTTCTGCATGACCTTACATACACGATTCTTGGAACTGCAGATATATAGACAGACAGCCGTGCCTCTGCTATAGAGTTGCAGTTGCAGTCGGCGCTGTTGCAGCTGCATCGAGGGTCCCTTGGTGATACTGTCGTGATGCGCCTCTCAAAAGAAGGCAAGTCATAATCTCGCCTACTTTGCCATTAACTGTACCGTACTGAACTCTATAGGGATCCAACCAACTAGAGCTAACCACCGCGGCCTAGTTTTTGATTTTTTCGAGTTCGCTTGTTTATGGGCCCCCCTTCTCCTTGCTCCTGTTCCTATTTCTTTCCTTGGATTTCTTTTCTCCTTCAGATATCTTTCGTTCTTTCCCCCCTCTTTCCAAAACTTACCTCTTAACCCAACCTATTTCTCTATTGTTGACAGCCTGAATACTCAGGCTCGCCCGCAAGTACTGAGGTCCCATTCGGTGGTTAGTCCCATACGCTTTGCGGTGACCCGTGTCCTCGAGGCCGGCACCAACCTGTTGCTAAGGCACAGGATTGCTTTTTCGCACTCTTCCACTCTATACCTTATTTCTGGCTGGTCGTCCGCCTCCACCACCACCTCCTTCCTCCGATCCCGTTTTTCCCTGATCGCAGCTTAATATCCGGCAAAAGAGTGTACGATGATCCAATACACCTGGGAGTCCCTCGACGTTTTTTAGCGTCCATTTTCCTATTTTTTGTCTCGTGTTTCCACTTTCATAAATCTTTTTTTATATTGCCCGGGGTAGTTTACAGCGGAACTGGCGTTCAAACGGAAAGCACCTGTAAATCATCGAATCTCATTATCTTTTTCTCCATCTGTGAAAAGACCGCCATCAGCCTCCAGACACAATCGACAGAACCTCTAAAATACAGCCGCCTTGTCGAACAAGATTCGGTTTCGAAATCCGGCTTTGATATTCTCTTGTATCTTCCCTTTCACACACATAGATTCGTGGGTGAACGTCTAGACGTTCACACTCGCAAGTTGATCCAACAGCTATGTTCGTTGATGGGAAGAAATATGCATGTGACGCTTGCGTCCGAGGGCATCGCGTGAGCGGGTGCAATCACAACGGTATGTATTCCCACCGCTTTTGCGATCGAGTTATTCGCCGTTGGGCTTCATTCCCAGTGTTGGGGCGTTGTGCCGCACCTATGAATGAATGAATATTTTGAACTGACGACGAGGTGGAAAAAATATAGACCGTCCATTGCAAGAAATTGCAAAGAAAGGACGTCCGGTATCACAGTGCCAGCACTGTCGAAGTCTGAGGAAATCGCGTTCGTCTCACGTCAAGTGCGACTGTGGGGAAAAGACGAAGGGAGCCCCGAAACACCACTATATAAACGAGAATGGGAAACTCGTAGAACTGGATGAGTCCAAAGGTGACAAATTCTCTCGACTTAATTGAGAAATACGCTGTGCTGATTTGAATTTTCTGATTTGAAAAGGCTCACATTGCCAATGCCCTCACGGCGGCCGATGCACTTGTTCTATCAAAAAGGAATATCTGGAGTGCGTACCAGAGACAACCACAAGCACACCGGGCTCTTCAACGTCCAGCGAAGGACCACGAGCGAAGCCACGGCTTCAATCGACGCAATCCGAGAGTAGCCTAACCCGCTTCACGAATGGACACCACAGAGTGATTCATAGACATCACTCATCTCATGGAACTGCCCCATATCACATTCCGATTCATCATCATCACTCAGCTTCTAGCGATAGCCACGACAAGATAACGCCAGAAGTGGATCTTTCATCTTCCCACGGACACATTATCATGCCTTCCGACCCAGAAGATGTGCCAGCTACATATCAAAGATCTAGTTTAAGCCGACAAATAAAATCCGAAACTGGTTCGCCCTCAGTAGCTTCATCTGGATACCAGGAAGGCAGCGACTCGACATTGCCTCCAAATCTAAGCCGCACGATCTCCGAATTCAACTTGAACGGATCTCGTGGGGTTTTCGATCTGTCACTGAGAACTACGGATTTACCAGCTTTTGATACCCCGGACTACTCCGCCCGCGAGTTTTACTTTTCTGCCGTTGACTCAGAAGCAGGGCTCCCATTCTCGGCATTCAACCCCCCAAACTCAGCGACATGGCCATATGAGACAAGTTTCGACAACTTTTGTGAGGTGCCGCCTGGACTTACTCAATCTGTCTCTGGAGACGATTCTGAGGTTGAGACTTGGGCATACCCCACGCTTCCTAGCCCTGTACACAACATCACCCCTGGATATATCAATGGTCCCTTCTCTGCGGAGTCTTCCGACTTTTACGAATCCGATCATCATGACGGCCTTAGTACAGTTTCTTCCAGAGTAGGACTTGCCAACATTGCTACACTTCCAACACCTGACCTTGGATCTATGGAAAACTACTTGAACACCGGCTTCGACGGCAGCACCTTTAACTTGGGTGTCCAGGAAGGCGTTTCCTTGGCTGAACTAGGTTTCGAAGATATCCGACCAACAGCTTTCGAGGACGGCAAAACCATCTCTTCGGCCGAAATTGGACCTGAGCGTGGGTCGCACCTCTTCGCGGATTCCGAGGTTCTTATGATGGTTCCTGTAACAACTCAAAATGTACCCCTTCCCCCAGAATTCGAAGCTCGGTAGCATTGCCCGCCTCTAAAGTCGTTAGCCAAGCCCTGGGATTTATTTTGGTCCTGACGCCTTGACACGCCAATTTCAACGGGACTAGATCACTAAAAGTTATTGCTTTCTCCACGTCTGTTCAGTTTTTCCGTATTGCTTTTTACCGCCCCTCTCTTTTTGTCGTCGTTTACGCTACAGAACATACCACCTTCATTAGACTGTTTTTGTTTTTTTGGAAAGCACAACTTTTTTGATTGTAGTATCTCTGTACCCGTTGTTCGAACACTTTTTGAGATACCTGTGTTTATTTTTTAGCAGGTTCAAACTTTGGTGTCAGTTGATTCATGTCTTTGGTGTAGCACCGCTACCGTTTTGTCCGCAATTCTGTTTAGATTACGATACTTTTCATTGGGTACATCTGAAGCGTCCTCCCCTTTCTTCTAGAATACAAGATCTTCTACGTTTTTTCTTTTCCCTTCGCGGGGAATCAAACGTTCGAGAACCTCGCCCCCTCCCCTTCATTACTTCCGCATCCCCAAACCTCCTCAGCCGGGGAAAGGAAGGCAAATCTTTAACCGAAGCAGGCACCGGGTCGAGGATCATGTTTTCATGGGATTGGGGTCAACGGTCAAAACTGACAGGCAGGGCGGAAAACATTTTTTTTTTTTTCTTGGTGATATTTCGGGCCTTAGTTGTCTGTTCACATGGGAGGATTGAGTGTACCTTCTCATAGGGGTTTGATAGTAGAGCCTACACGATGCCATCCGTCATTGCCACAGCTTTGTGTGTGTGTTCATTCCCGCGCCTGCGTGGTTGTGTCCTCATCGTGTGTGCCTATGATTTGAATTATCCTTAGGGGTTTAACCGTCCTTGTCTGGAACCACGACAGCAGGTAAAGGAAATTGAGTCCCATCAAGCAAAAATTCGCCCCCGCTAGCCGTTTCGGCAACCACCAGACCATAGCCATGTCAGCTCTGCCCAGCGCCTGTTCCGATGCACCCACCGAAAATGTCTTGCGCAGTCCGATTTCATTTGCACCGATGTACACATACTTTCCGGTTTATTTGCTTTAAGTGAGGCTTTCTGTTTTTGCACTCTGGCGGCCTTTCTCATAGATTTCTCCATTTCGAAATTTTCCAGCTTTTTTCTTTTTCTTCTTTTTTTCTTTTTTTTTTTTTTTTTTTTTTTTTTTTTTTTTTTTTGATAGAATGGCGCCCGGAGTTATTATTTCCTTTGCAGCCAAATTTGATTCTTGAACGCTCACGCAGTTCGAGATTAAGGTGATACCAAAAACAGCATTTTTATTTCTTTTCCTTTTCCTTGCATATACTCCCTGTACAATTACTGCAATTATTCCGAACATTTCTTTAGCAAAAACGAAGCGTAGACGACGCAGTTGTGGGAACGAAAACAAGGCCTGACCCGACATATACCGATACGATAACTATTCTGGAGCACTCCTCCGTTCAGGCGAGATCGACACCCTTTACGATCCTTCCATCCGCATGATATTTTAATATAAACGTATTCCAAACAGGGTGGAAACATCGTGACATGAGCCCATCATTCGAATCGTAGCGTCTCCATTTTTAATGAACTAATCCGAAGCCGAGGTCCCACATGACGCCTCCATAATTTATAGTTCCACACTTGATGCTTCTAAAAGTTGTGAGATCGTCTGTGGAAAACCACCAAAAAATCGTAATCTAAGAAAGACCCTTTTCGCTTACATTATGAACAGTAGCGCAAAACATCGTTAATCTAATCCCAGGTCACGATGATATCCACGAGTCACGCAAGGTCTGCTGTCTCTAGTGTTCGCACTAATGCAGCTTTCATGTCGCAACGTGCACCTTATCGAATCGCGGAAGCTGCCGACTGCAGAAGCTTCCAGCCAGGCATGTCAGCTCCTCTCAGCTCCTGACAGTTACCCGACCGGCTGGAAAAACCGAAGAGGGGAGTTCACTGCATGCTCTGCATTTTGAATCCTAGCGAATTGGTATTTAGTAAATGGGAAGGGGATCTCTATGAGTTGCTGGTGGTTGCAGTTGTTGCTATCTCTTCGTATTTTCCACCCCGCTAGCCTATCTGACCCCGCCTCGATTGAACTTTGGTATTGAAACCTGATATCGAAAGGGACACGTCTAGACATCTCATTCGCAATGAACTATCTCGATCAGATGATGCGGGAACTCCTCAAGCAACAAGCATTTGCATTACATATACAGATGAGCGCTCAACTTTTTCCAAACCAACAGGAATAAAGGTCCGTCAAGGAGGAGCGGGTCCGGCTTGCCTGGAGCGTGTGGTTGCGAGGGCCAGTTCGGGCCAATGGTCCAGGTGGTATATTCAGTCGGACTCGGGCTAAACACGGCATTACGCACCAGAAAAACAGTAGTTTCTCAGGTCGTACAAGGCTGTATTCTTTAGGAATATTTTTTGGTAATCAGTTTCTCGATCGTGGCCGGTTGTGCAGGTTGAGGTGCCTTAAAGGTCATCGCAGTTGCCCATATCGGTAGCCTCCGGTAGTCGTTTAGGTACCTGGTGATACTTGGCTACATACATGCATTTATTTTCCAGTTTTTGGTCAGCATAAGGCACACCTAGCGAGGGTCTGATTTTTGCACTCGATCATGGTTACCCTAGCATTATGTACGTCGATGTCGAGATTTTACTGCAGACCGCGTGAACCCTCAATATAATTGAGAAGGCGTCCAATTGATATCTTCAAGACATGCTTTTCACCGGAGAGACAATGGCGAATTATGGTGCCGTCGGAATTCAACACGGGAACCAACATACATTACATTTTCGAAACGACGAAAATGGGCGACTTAGCTCTCCCACTAGTGCCGACAATGGCAAAGATAAACGACCCCATCTATCGTAATCATCCGAAGCTCGTAATATAAAACCTTAAAGACGATTACGATTTCATCCGATGTCTGAGCCACGGACCTTTGCCATCAACGGTTTCAATTTGAATGTGGCTGCGAACCCTCTTTCAATATTGTAAACGGCATCGAAGTGGTCTGACCGAGGTTGTGCTCTGATAAACGTGGTTCGTTTTATGCCGTATCACATTTTCACAACATAAACCTCGTACCACAGCTGGGGTTTCCTCGAACCTGGAAAAAAACCTTTTTAATCCTCGACGAGAGCCGCTTTGGCCGATTTCGAGACCGAATTCAAAGGTACGTGCCGGTTCGAAACCTGGTTCAATTCGTAATTTAAGCAAGCGATGTTCGCACTCCCAGTAATGCAAAACCATTGGAGCAGGTGTACTCCGTTCTCCATCTACTTCTAGAAACTCAGCCAAACTTACCCCTCGTTCCGAGTCGGCAAGCCGGGCATTACCACCCCAAGCCCTCATATATGTAGTGCGTCAGCACAACCCTGCAACAGCTAGCATCCTATCCAATATGGTAAATGCCGCATACAAAAAAATCTACATATGCTTCAGCATGCATTACTACTGTCTTGTAACCTTGATAACGGTGGATATTTGCAATTTTTGGTATCGTTTACATCATGATGCAGGACAAGATAAGTCCACGGATTTTCAGCTCCAAGATCTGGTAGACACGTCGCCTATCTATAGTATCGCCGCTAGGAAAGGACGGAAGGCATTGTACATATATGTAAGGTAGACTCGTCTGGTCGCAGGATACTCCCTAGCAACTTCTAATATTGCAATGTCGAGATGGTGTGGAGATGTGTTGTCAGTCGATGGGTGGGTTAAGGGATGCACAACGGGACAACTGATCCAATCTTTTCAAAGCAATGAGGGGTTAAGGAAAGTGGCTTCAAAGATTCCAGTGAAACGAACTCGATGGACGACCCGAAATAGCCATGGGAATAAAAGGTTGAAGTTCCGTTAGCTGCCTTCGAAGTCTCATACTTCGAAATACTTCGAGGAGGCACTGGGAATTCTGTCGACATGTCCCGCAGCTCGTTTACTAGATTACCCCGCTATCCCAGGGATGCCAGCTGTTCTACTGAGGGGCCACGACATCGGTGCATCGCTATCTGCAATGGAGCCTCAGAAAACTACTCGTTGTTTTCCGAATCACGGGACGCGACATCACCGTGCACGAGCCATCCGTTCTTGGCTCTCATGGTTCTCCATCGGGGAACATGATTCCGAAACGTCTTTTATTCTCAAGGTGCAGGCTGAATCCATGGTTCGATCTTAATTCACCGCATTGGATATGGGTTTATGCTCTCAAGATCTAATTCGGAAAACCCGCCTAAATCCTGAATTACCAAAAACCCGGGTGCTTCAACGTTATCTGGGGCATCCCTCCATTGTCGTCCGAAATCTGGGGTTAACAGTTAACCCATCTGGTTAGTGCTTTAATGAGAGTTTCCCGGTTCAAATCCTCAAACCCGTCCTTTAAGAACTTACGAGTATTCAAGCCGCGAGGCTAATCTAAAGAATACTACTCAATTGTCCTTGATTTAGTGATCCGTGCGCAGGTTCTCCGGTAAATTCTATCTGCCAATACTACACCGAAGACGGGCGGGGTTTCCGATATCTGGGCCGAGATACTTTTGCCGTCCTCCTTTAGGCGTTCTTAAAGTGTAATCCTGAGAACGAGCCTAATCGATTGGTCTGATGGCGTAGCTTCGAAAGATTGATTGCGGTACTCATGCTGCATATGCTAGCGGGCAGCCTGTAGCCTATCCGCTCTGCATGTGGGCTTCGAATTCTGTTAGCCAAAATAAAAAACTAAGGCTCAATTGTGTTGAAGTGCCAAAATACAACAGAGCACGTGCCGAATAAATCTGATTGGCCAGTAGGCTCTCCGATGGCTTTCCGGTGCCCTGGTTAGTGCCGGGTATTGTTCTTTGGTGTTCTGTTTGAACGATTTGCCACTTGTTATGCTGCATGGCTTACGAGAATGCCGGGAGATGTCTCCATGGTTCTAGAATTATTCATCATGAATGCTTTTTTTTCAACAAACGTAATGCGAATCCGAAACATTCGATCCATACCATTACGATATGAATTCGAAATTAAATGTCAGATTGGTTCCGAAGAGACACCTAAACCTGTCATCGTATACGAAAGTTCAGTGGGCAAAAGTGATCACGATATGGCGACCGTTGTTCGAACCCCAGTGTTTGGTCCGAACCCCTTGCAAACTTGTCTGGCCCCTCAGACCTTCTGACCCTCGTACTTCCCCTCCACCTTCAAACTCCGAAGTCTCCCCAGCTTCCATCGCGCCATGAATCCTAAAATGACAGCGCTTAGCGAATTAGCCTGTCCCGTTCCCTGTTGGTCTCCATCATCTCCACCATCTTTCGCCGGTCCTAGGATCCTGATTGCATTTCTTTTTGCGGATTTCTGGTTGAGTTCGCGATATCAGACTTGTTCTGTCTAGAAGGGTGTGTGCGGGCCCGGGTCAATTCATATAGCCGGTCTACCACATCCACTTTGGCATTTCGTGCGCCAATGTGCGGCACAGATGGGACCGACATTGGTTTGCGGAATAACTGGGCATTATGAGAGATGGTCCAAGCTCCTCCTAAGATCTTGTTGAGCCATTAGGGCTATGTTCTTTGGTTGGAGGATGCATTGAACCTGGTGGTTATGTCGGATCCCGTATTCGCTAACACCTCATGTTTTCATCCAATCTACGCATATTTGGCTTGCTAATTATACAGACACACTACTCAACTAAGCTGTCAAAGATCTGAGCTTAGACCACCTCCTCTACGATGCTTTTCCTTCCAAGGTAAAGCTCGTCTCGTATACGCTTAAGCATCACGGAATGTCCACTATGATCTGAATCAGAGATGATTACTATTTGCCATCACATTCTTGTTGCTGTTGAAACGCGAGGCGGAATATGCCGTACGACTTATAGGCCTATAACCGATTGTAATGCTCACTTCTTTACCATGGACGCCCTCGCACAAGAGAGTAAGAACACCAATAAGCATCACACTCAATGCACACACGGAATAATTTTACCGTCGGCACGACGGCACGTTTTCCCGGCTAAACTCGTATTCTTTCTCTTCAATTGTGAACTGCATCTTCATTCGTTTTCATATCCCCATCGGAGTTGGTAGGTGGGATAAAACGGCAAGAGAAGGGTGGTCCGCAGGTGCTTAAACGAGATTGCATATATTACACGTTTACTAACGTTCCATTGAGGGTTGAGGCAACGCATCAGGCTGTCTGATGGTGTAGTTGCGGCCAATGAGTATTTGAAGAGTAATTCAGCCAGCTTAATATCCGTAAGGCTTAGACAGAGTGGTTTTGACCGTTCGAAACCTTAACACGGGATAAACTAAAGCTCCCATATCCGGAGAGGTGCAGAAGCGGCATCGCAGCAGCCGATTGTGTTAGGTGGAGTGGTCTGAGGAGCCTGAATCTCGCCTTGATTATTTTGGTGGCGTCTTCATTGTCGACAAGAACCTGGAGGAAGTGGAGTTCAAGTGGGTCGCGGAGGACATAAGTGGAGGTGGGGAAACGCTAGTCGGAAGGATTGGATGGGATGGAATGGCTGGGATGAATTGGACTTGCTGCTCGAGACGACCCTAGTGAATTCAAGTTGCATTGAAGTTCATATCCCTATCGAGATATCTTGCAGATAGCTTCGCTTGCTAAAGGTGGGTATGTAGATGAGGCTTATGCAGTCCCGGCTCGCCCAGGATTGCCAATTCGGAGAGCTCGAGCTCGAACACTCGTGCACGCCGATTCATACTGAAAGGAGTTTCCAGAGTGACACTCTCCCGTATCTGATCTTAAACCTTGGCTTGTTGGTGGGATTTCAACTGGAGCACGAAACGTCGCACTAGTTCGATACGAATGAGATTTGCAGACCTTGTCCATGCTAGCAGAGTTCATTGTTGGGCTATGACCCAAGCACACGCGCCAATCATAACAGAGCGGCGGATAGCAAATCGTCAACGGGAAACTTTTGGAAATCATAATTATCAAATTATATTGTTATCCCATGGTATCGTAAATTTATCGGAATAACACCCCCAACCTGAAAACACCCCGGAACCATGATACTCCTATACTCTGTCAACGTAAGCGCCTGTTTATCCATATCTATCTATACTGGCAAAGCAAATGATCCTGGGAAAAGCAAAAGACATATCATGAAATCGAGAACATCATTCGAGCGTAAAAGAGGCCGGTCTTTCAACCTATCGCTGTGTATTGCGCCCAAGAACATCGGTATTGGGAGCTGGGGATGGACCCCGAATCTCGTTTTTCAGTCGAGATGAAGCTGCTTGCCGCACGGGCTGAAGTTTCGATGGAGGATCTGGTGAAGATAAGACCATAGGTGAGGCGTCAAAGGCCCAGCTGGGCTGGGTAGCCTGACGTACCGGCGTTGATGTGAGTGCGGGGCTTCTTATCGAGGACTTGGTCGAGTGCGCTGGCGAGCTGCTTTGAAATGGGTTCGCCTGTTGTGCGAATGAAAGCGTTCGAGGCGGGACTCGGCTTGGTGAATCTTCCTGCATCCAGGAATGATCATCGTCATCTTCATGAAAGCTATCCTCGTCTAATGGTGTGCCGCCACGAGCTAAACGGCTACGGAAATCGGCTGCCTGTCCTAGCACGGAGACGGTTGGATTGAATTCGACCCCTCGACGTGGAGGAGCTGGTGTGCCAAATGGATCGAACCCAATCTTCTTTTTCGCAGTTGCTCGCTCTTTCCTTCGACTCTTTTCATCACTGTAGGCATCTGAAAGGAATAGGTTTAGAAGCTCATCGTGAACGAATAGGTGTGAGGTTTGCTGGTAGTTTTGAAGCCCGGTGAGCCTCAATAAGCATTCAAGGAGGGATAGAGAAGATAAGTTTGGATTCGATAGGCCGGAAATACCGCGCTGGTGTCCGGTTGATAGCTGTTCTGTGACAGAATTTGGCTTCCTGACTGACACGGCTGTCGAGGTCGGCTTCGCAGGCGGTGTAGCCTGTTTCCCTCGTAATAAATTTGAGAACCCAGGGATCAAAGATGTGATGCTGTAGCTGGTTTCCTGATGTGGTTCTTTACGATCGGATACCTCTGAATCCTCGTCTTCATTCTCATCCTCATCATCTTCTTCTTCACTGTCCGCTGGTTCCTGCCAGAGCTCGAAGGCCAACCATTCTTTATCCAGGTGCTCAGGAAAGTCCCACTTTCTGGTATTCGGTTCATGGTGTAATGAAGTGTTCCCGTCGAGGTGATTCTCATGGGGTTGTGCAGACGGGCCATCGGTTTCTGATAGATCGTCATCGTCATCATCCCGTTCGTAACGACCGATCCTTTCCAATAGACGCCTTGGGGGTTCTGCTAGAGGGTTGCGTTTTAGGAGCAAAACTGGAGTTACTGAGTCGATTCCAAGCAACTTTCCCGAGTTTGTGTAGAAGATTTTAGATATCTTTCGAAGAAGTTAGATTCTACGTACAGAAAGATATGTAGTCGCAATCTTACTTGGTGAATTGGAACACTTAGCCGTCTACCAGCGTTCTGGACTTCGTCGTAGGGTTCACCTTCATCTTCGTGCACACGTCCATCGTCTAGATCTTCGATTATTCGAAGCTCATATGCATATTCGTCTGTCTTCTCAGCACCTCGCATGTAGTTCTCTGGTTGATCGGCAGCTCCAAGGTCATTATCGACCTCACTACCACCATAATGTAGTGGTACCCTCAATATCTTCACTTTGCATTTGAAAGCAACCTCTTGCCAGGTAAACTCGTCTACTTTTGGCCCTATACGGTGCGCATGACCGGCGAATAGTTGATATAATGTCAACGTGAAAGCGGTTCCGACTTGCCGTTCATGGAACGGGTTTTGCATATATAGCTGGTCCGCGACGGTTAATATCGTGGAAGCTTGGAGGAGACGGGACGGCGAGACGCTCTCGGGCATAGCGGTAGAGAGAGAGGCCCCGGATGCCGTGACAGACAGCGATATCAATGGTACGGCCTGTTCGACATCACTGTCAGTGGGGGTTTAATGATGTAGGCTAATGCAGACTTACATCTTCTATCCGTTTCGTCAGATCCTTGATCTCAGCTATTATCTTTTTGGCTGTATCTTTATCGTGCTGCCCCTTCTTGCGACTACCCCTGTGTCTTTCCTCGGTTTGTGCTGCACTTAATAGTCGGACCCCGAGGCTCTCGATGTCCTCTCGTAGGCTCTTGGTTAAGGCCATCGCTGATTCTAAGGAAGTGTTCCCCCGTGCTGCTCTGTCTCTGAGTTAGTCCCGAGAATAGGTGCCGAATCATGGTGTGCTTACAGTATCTCAACAAGGTCTATCGCTGGCGAGACAACCTGTCACCACTGCTCATCAGCATTAGTCCTAAGATTTCGGTTTCAAATACCAGTTTCAACCGACCTTAATCTTTATATCCAATCGATCCTTCAATAGCATGATCTCTGCTCGTTCGCTTCCCCTAATCGCCTACAAAATTAGATATATTCGCGCTGTACGGGCTCGTAAGGAGCCACTAACGCGTATGTAGCGAGTGCATTGTCCTATCGCGAAGCTGCTAGCTACACCTATTCCAGAGCTAACACGTGGACAATTAGCTTGGACTCGAAAGGCTCATGGCTCGAATAATCGGAAGTGTACCGTATGGCGAAAGTAACCGTTTGTGAGGCGATCTAATGTCAAGCGTTTCGTTAGCAGATAGCTACCTCCAGCTCCGGTTTGTTACCCACCTTCGCCAGGAGATCGTCCATCTTGATTAGGATGCCTTCAAGTTAGTTGTAAAACCAGCCGTCGTATTAGGAGG
The DNA here is from genome assembly GCA_036971225.1 of Arthrobotrys sinensis. Lineage (NCBI taxonomy): Eukaryota > Fungi > Ascomycota > Orbiliomycetes > Orbiliales > Orbiliaceae > Arthrobotrys > Arthrobotrys sinensis. The sequence continues at coordinate 529,297 of JAJTTV010000014.1, read as the reverse complement.
CCGCAAAGGAATGGCTATCTGCTGCTGTTCTGAGCGTTACTTTGGTTTGAAAGACGGTATCGATGTGAATTGGAAAGAGATGGTTTTGTTTACAGTGGAAGACGTGAATGGTGGGGCCAAACAAAGGGACAAAGAACAGATCCTGGCGACGTCACAGGTGCAAGAGAAAACAACGCAAAAAATGCAACAAATGAAGAGTGTTGAATATGTGGGAGCATTGGAACACTATGAGGCTGTGGATGGTAATTTGGTTGATTGAATCGGTGTACATGAGGTCAAGTAAGAAGGGGAAATTGTTTTATGTCGGAGTGAAAGAAGAGGTCTAGGGAAATACGGCTGAGTCGGAAGTATGCCAAAGAAAGAATTGTATGTTAAGTTTTGGGTTTCGTGTTCTGGCTTAGAACAAGGGTCGATGACACTGTGTGGGACGAACGTCAACCTATGACTTAGAGGGTACCAGGAACCAACTTCTTGGATTGCGAAGCTTGAACCTTGACGTGTTTGCGAATTTGCCTCGCGAGCTCAGGACTGATTTTGACGTAGCGATTGGCCTTCGGGTCGTTGAAACGATGCTTGGTCGCCTTGACGTAGTCTGCCCAGTTTTCGACGAATCTGGTGAAGCGATTGACATCGGGCTCACTGCTGAGATAGATTCCCGAGAGTGCGAACTTCCACAATCGGCGGATCCAAACGTATTCAACCTTGTACATGAGGTCAAGCTTGGTCTCGCCGAGGACTTCGTCGAAGGCCGCCTTGATCTTTCGCTCGTCTGGGTTGAGACGAAAGTCAAAGCGACCGCTGGGGAGTTCGTCAGAGTCTCCATAGTATTCTTCCCAAGCAGGGGCGTTGGTGACCTGAGGTCCGGCTAGCTCCCAGAGCCAAGAACATGGGCTGCAACGAAGAACGTCAGGGAGATAGACCGCGTCATCCCAATCGATAGTACCTTCGATTTCGAAATCTAGATTGTCAGGTCGGTGGCACGAGGCACCAATGATGATGTTGCGGGCGAAGAAGTCTGGGTGATGCAAGGCAATGTTGCCCTCCCCAGGTCCTTCAAAGAATCCACGGAGCTTCATAACTTCCAGAATGGCGCGGAGTTCTTCAAAAATGTATTTGTAGACCTCCAACATTGATTTTGAGTTGCCAGTGAGCATGCCCCCATTCTTGGTGATGGTGCTCCAATTGTTGAACATTCGTCGCATAACAGTATAGACAGATCTGCTCGGTTTGACGGGGATCTTGTACTGACGGCCGGTGAGGTAGTCTTGAGTGAAGGCTCTGAACTTCAGAGGGGCTTCTGGTTCGAAGCATTGCTTGACAGGGACGCAAAACTCGGACCCCTTGATTTTGCCCATTTTCTCGCCTTTGACGTTTTCAAAGAGCAGAAGCTGTTCAGCGACGAGACGTGCAACGCGCTCCTTTTGCTTGAGAGTTAGGCTTCCATAGATATCTTCAAGGCGGAATCCTGGAAGTCGGTGGAGCAACATGTAGGGAACGCCCATTGAGTTTCCAGGGGTTGAATCATAGGCGAGAACAACTGGAACCTTGAGACCAAATTGATTGAGTGCCGTAAGAATGGCGTAGTTATCCATGATATCAGGATCGGACGCTCCATAAACTGGCCAACGGCAGGTGCGAAAAACAGCTCTGATCTCAGTATCGTCTTCTTGGGCCTCGAAGAAAAGTTTCCCGTTGATCTTGCATTCTCTGCCGGAAGGCCAATCGAGACTGATCCCAGCGACACGATTGTTGCCACCGCCTTTCATTCTCCCAACCATACTGAGATGGACGTCAGTTGGGATGATGCCGGCGACGAGCTTGAAGAGCTTCGGCTGAAAGAGTTTGAAGGACTCCTGCCCATAGTAGTTGGTAGACGAAGTCGAGGCCGTGTCAATGGGAGCAAGGATATCATTTTCACTGATATTCTGTTCCTCAGCCTGCTCAATAGAGGTAATCCATTGCATGACTACCTTGATATCGTCGACTGGTGGTAGGTTTTTAGCGATGCGTTTGAGTTCTTTGTATTCTCGAGTGAAGAGTTCGAGAGGAGAGGGTTCTCCTTGGCCAGAGGATGAAGGGTCGGCCGACATTGTGACGATAGTGGTAGCTTGATGAGAGTCGCGTTAAGAGAGGGGAGGGTTGATGGAGTTTCGAATTTGAGGATGAATGAAAAGGTCTTGTAGTTTATATAAAACCCCGTTGCTCGTGATGCTATTCAAAGAATGGACCGCGAATAACGAACCGTCTGACGTCGCGATCTTACGAAGCCCACGTCCCTAGGGCTCCCAGTTGAAGTCGCATCGCTAGCCCTGTAGATAGGCTTGCTATGGCTCTGAGACTGAGCTTCCTATAATTGAAAAGGGAGGAGTAATTATTCTAGTTATTGTAAGCCTTAACTTAGTACCGAATATACCGGAAGGATCCAAAGGGTATATTGTGAGATCTTGATTATCATAGAATAATATTCCTGAGAGATTGGTAATCATGTTAAGATACCACTACGCGGTTCATCGTGTACTCACCCACGTTAATTTGACTGAAATGTCTGTAGGCATATTTTTTTTTTGAAGACGACTCTAAATGACCATGGGAGGTAGTCTTCTGTCAAATCCGTTTCTCATGCAATCATCTCATTCGAATTCACCAACACTTTCAGCTCTCAAAGCCCACTTGATTATTCAGCTCGACAATCAAACAACCATGTACGCTGAAGAGGAAGCAAAAATCACGATTACTATCACCCGGCGAGGTGGCATTCTAAAAGCAGTTGGTGCTGTTACGCGTCGAACGAAGTCTTTGGAAGTAGCTTCGGGCAACCTCACAACGGTCCCCTCATTGGGAGGGCATCCGATGCCCCAAAAAAGAAAATATCAAGAGGCTATAGAAGGTACACAGGTCCAACCGGTCTTGTTTGATCTTTTTGAGCATCCAAAATGGACGGCAATCAACTCGAGTGCGGGGAAGGCGATAGAAGCTGCTAGAGCTTGGAAGCTCCAAAATCAGAGTTCGAATACCACAATGGTCTCCCAAGGAGTCGATAGATTCCAGAAAAGTCGCAAAGCCAATCGACTTGGTAAATCTAACTGGAAGGCGGTCTGTGAGAGGAGGAAATGTCAGGAGACGTTTCCTTGGGAGTTGAACGGTCTCGCAATTGTGGAGACATTGTGATGGCCCTAGTTATTCGGGTATGTTGGATAATTGGTAACCCGGAATGGAATTGGCTAATTAGGGCCTTTTATTTACTAAAGAGTAACCACAGGATCCCGACTACCCTAGAATGGCCTGTGTCTGGGGCCTTATTTGATAAGTGACATGCCGTTGCTTTCTTCCGCACAATCGCGACTATCCTCAGCAAATGTGCGCACTAACTTACAAACTGCGGTATACGAAGAATGAATCTTCAGTTGGGAATAGATGTTCAAGCTTGATATCACTAAGCTGGCTACTGGGAGAAGAGTTCGATGTACTTGCATGAGTTTCAGTTCACACTCTCTTCCTCGGGTACCTGGAAGTATTTTGATGTTGACGAGCCTCAATACCCCTTTATATCGCTATCGGCGGATGAACTGCGTCTGTTCCTTTCTCATGACTAATGAAAGTTGAATGTTATCCCATATAAACGCCCCTTTAGTAGAGTATCGCCTTGAATGTTGTACAATATCAATTGCAGCCTAACATTCCTACAAACCCTCGGATACAGAAGCAGCGAAATTATGCGATCAATTAGTCGATATGGAGAGTACCCAGCCTCTCGTAATTGAGGTTTTCCTTTATGTTTAAGGCCTATCTTCTCTCCTCGTGAATAAGCTACAAACGTTGCAAACGTTGTCCCGGTATACTATAATATAATGGCGCAACCAAACATCCCGGCATTGTTATCCTCTAAGATGTTGGATTTAGTAAAACGTCACACGACACCCGCGGCCGCGGAACAAAGCCACTCTCAAACCCAGTTAACCTCGATAAGCTTATCTGTTGGCGAATAGGCTGCCTCTTGACGCCAGGCAGCCTTTGCCACGTTCGAGCTAGTACAGTGTATGTTCTGGGTTTAGATTGCGGAGTTTCCGAATTTATCTTGGTTGCAACGTGGATTGGCCGACCGGTCGTACGATTGTAAACGCTCCGGAAGGAAATTGATCTCGTGCGCGCAATGATTCTGGACCCTGACAATCGTCGACAGGATTCTCGAACGGAATTGCAAGGGACCATTCCGTCATCAAGGATGTCTTGTTGATTGGAGGGCGTAGTGGTATCTGGACGTATCGCGATATCGGGATGATATGGAACCATGGTAAATATTCCGAGTTAGCTACGGATTGCGAAGCTGAACGCGATAAGATGGGAAGAAAGATGAATACATAGACCGATCAAGGCTTTAAATTCTATAAATAAGGCTTCAATTCCACCTCTAAGTCTTTTCCATTCATCCAAATCATCCAATCAACCATTCATATATCTATCAGAGAGACACGATTAAAACACTACGCTCAAGAATACCTTCTATTTATCTATATTTACTATATCCCTACTCGCCAACTATCAAAACAAATTCTAAAAAATGAAGTTCACCACTGTCTCCGTCTGTTTACTCTCCGCCGCCGCCCTCACATCGGCAGCACCAGTTGCTCACTTGCAGGTGGAGAACGGAGTCCAGGCACTATCACACCCAGTACCACGAGTATGTAGTCTCTTAGTTTCCGATCTATTCATGAAGCTACTAGTATACTCTATGTACTAGCTTTACTCCAATATATATTATACGGTACTAACCCTAAAATTCTACAGGGTGTTTCCGACCCCACCTTCTCTAACGGTGGAAGTGGCGCCCCAGGCGAATACGCGAATCCCGACGTCCAGTGGCTTCATGTATGTCAATACTCTCCCTTCCAAGTCAATGCAAGAATCGCTTAAAATATTGAAACAATGGACACGGTGCTGACTCGACTTCTCAACACAGAAATTCTTAAATGGAATGAACGGCTTCTTTGACGGAATGAGCAGATGGTTCAGTGGCCAATAGATGCGGACCATACAAACTTTACCTCTCTTCAGAGTATGACTACGACTATTTTTAGGTGGCGTTCAATCGGTTTTAGGTGCTGGAGCATCTGATCATGAGTTAGAGATTCGGGTTGGATATCTCAGCTGGGGCTATGTTGTCATGTTGATACCTTTTGTTGAAGCGGTGATTTGTATTTTTGTATATACCCACTCATTTAGCTTTAGTGTTTCTTTGCGAGATCTTGTTTGTTACTACCTCTGGCTTTTCGAAATCTCACCTTCTGAAGACTATGAAATCCAGATATTAAAAACTTCACCTTTTGGATTTTGTGAAGCGTCGAAACGCTGTAAATTCATAACTCTTCTACCTAATTATAACAGCCAAACTTTAAATTGGCAATGAACATAATGTTGTCCTCATTTTTGGAATAATAGAACCCTTTGATTACGTATTTGCAACCAGCCAGAGGAGACTGCAGAACTTGTCTTGATCGACCTCGGCAGATCAGGCGGGCCTAGATTTAGATATCTTAATATTGTAGTAGGATACAATTAAGGCCGGTTGGGATAGAATTCATCGGAACCCACTGCCTAGGCCCTCTGAACTTTCTATTCCCTATTAATAGTTCTTCCGAGTCCCCAATGCAAAAGGATCCCTAAAATCGCACCCACACTTTCAAATACTACCCAAGGCTCCAGGGGTTATTTCCATATCCAACATCCAACGAACGAACAGCGCAAGCAACAACATGACACACGTTATATTGCATTGAAACCGACACTGCCAAAAAGACCAACAATTTCATTGAACGTGGAGCTAAGCCTTGTAGAGTATGCGTAGCATCTGTCTGACCTTGAAACCGGTGGGGGAAGTTGGGATGACGAGTCAAGTGACTACCATCTGGACTTTCGGCATCGCGACATCGGATCTGGCTACTAAGGGTCATGATAATCATGTGATGCTAATATCCCTCGAAGTATTCGGCCAAATTCGGGCTCTTGATTTGCGAATCTGGGAATAGACACTGACTCGTAAACGACCTTATACAAGATGGCCTCTGGATTCCACAAGTAACAAAAGTTACTAACTCGGGTACCCCTTGACACACGTACTACCCAACTAACAACCGTTATAACATCGATAGACTTACAAATCTCTGCGCCCCTAACTTGCTACTATTCTCATATACTGTTCGCGTTGGCAAACCAATTCCCTCCTAATACCATAACCTTTTCGCATGAACTGGCACCCTCCCGCCACGTCAACAGCTGGAAGAAAAAAACTGAAACGAAATTAAATGGCGTAAATAAGGAAGCTTATGCCGCCTACATAGAATAATGCAACTATTGGTTGTAAGAATTTTTGCTATGTGGGTGGCAGAGGCAGTCGTGGCTAGACAGATATCTTTCGAGCTCACTGGATTTCCCGAATCCTTTAGTGGGTACGTTCATGCATGACTGTTATATAGAAAGGGCGCATTCTTAAAAATAAAAGTTTACTTTTAACTTGTATTCACGGACCTACACTCACTTTTGCTATTAATCCCAAAAATCTTTTCGCGGTATCCTTTTTTCTAATATGTCCATTTGTTTACTTCTTTCGTATCATAATATTATTTGATCCCTATATTCAAAGCTCTGGAGCTTAAAAGGGATAATATAGTTTATATCGTGTCATTGGTTCATTTTTCAAAGAGGAAGATATTCCATATTTCTGGGTCTCAAAATGAAAGTAGGAACAGTGGCATATGTCGCACTGCTGTCCATTCTTTCGGTATCTGAAATAGCAGAAGGGCAATGGCTGCCTTCAAGGAACGCCATCAATAAAGTATTACTGGAGAACATTAAAAAGAACAAAATACACCTCTCCGGTCATGTCTCCGTTAAGTTTGCCAAAGGCAAAGATGGAAATCCAATTCTACCTGAGAATCAACTGGTATTGCCAACTATGCATACCCTAGAGGTAAGTTTAACTTCGAACCCCTTTAAATACTTACCAAAATTTCTTTCTTAAGAAAGAAAGGAAGAAATATTCGAGAAACAGCGGGATACTGACACCGTAACCACTCTAGACCCCTCTCGATCACACCGGAAAATCCAATTTAACTTTCAACCAGACCTACTGGGTCTATGATAAGTACTACAAACCCGGCGGACCAATTTTCCTCTACAATAGCGGAGAGTCAGATGTGACAGATTCTGCCGGAGTATGGCTCAACCAAACCGAGATTGTCAAATTTCAGGTGGAGTTCGATGGATTGGGAATAATATTACAGCATAGATTTTATGGACTTTCGACGCCGAGGTATACGTCGCCTGACCGTCGGATCCCGGTGGAGATGCTTCAGTACCTGACGACGGAACAAGCGTTGGAGGATGTGAAGTACTTCGCCGATAGGTTCAATTATACGAGCCCGAGATCCCCAGCGGATATTGACAAGACACCGAAAGGTGCTCCATGGGTAGTAATTGGCGCCTCCTATTCCGGGAACTTGTAAGTTTTGTCTTCTCAAAATGTCGGAGGTTGGATAACCTACTTATACATGAATATTCGAATAAATTTAGAGCGACTTTTCTGAGGCGAAAGTATCCGGATACATTCTTTGCGGCGTACTCCTCGAGCGCCCCCGTTGAAGCTCGAACGGATATGCCGGGATACTTCGAGGTCATGGCTAGGGCGATCGAGAGGACAGACCCAGCTTGCATTAGGAACACGGCCTCCGCCATACGATATATCGACCAAGAGCTAGGAAAAGGCGGGAAGGAAGAGATCGCTATCAAGCAGCTGTTCCTTGGTCCTGGGGCCGAATTTAATACCAATGGCTGGTTTGCGGAATCACTCCAATGGCAGTTCTGGGGGTTTCAATATGATGGACTACTTACACCTCTGCTTGAAGGCACCGTTTATTCAATCAAGAACTTCTGCGACTTTCTTAATAGCGATGGAGATTTGAAATCTCCGATTGAGGGCTGGGAAAATACAAGGAATTCGACGCTGCGGAGAAGCGGTAGCTGGATTGCAGAGCAGTGGGCAAAATGGCCTGGCTATATTGCAATCATAAAAGATGGAAACTACGATTGCGGTGGATACGGTGCTAGCGAGTCTCAGTATTGCTTTCTTGCAGTACCCTCTCGTGCCAACGACGACAGGGCCTGGGTATGGCAGTATTGTTATGAATGGGGTTACTTCATGGTCGGAAATTCGGGGCCTAACCAAATGGCCTCGAATTTCAGTGACACGGAGCATTGGAGGAGCAAGTGTCGCATGTACTTTACCGGTAAGGAGGCCGAACAGCTTCTTTCTATGAATAAACTGCCACAAACGAACGAGACGAATAAATTGTTCGGGGGTTGGAACGATCCTCAATCTCGAACCTTCTACACTGCCGGCGAAAGAGATCCTTGGAGTGCATTGGGTTTCTTAGAGACGAGGAATCTACCCAACGGAAAGGACTCGCCGGGGCACGCCGCCAGTTCAAATATTCCGGCATGTGAGGCTAAACCGTCTCGGGAAGATACCTTCGGGTTCGTTATCCCAGATGGCCTGCATACCGAGGACGTGACCGGAGGCGTTTGGACTAATGAGACGACGCCATTATTCATCGATGCTTTGAAGGCCTGGTTGCCTTGTTGGAAGCCGACCACGGGGAATCAACGGCAACGACACGGAAACGGTAGGCTATCGCCCTTGATATTAGCTTTGAGTATAGAGTACGCTTCAAGATGCCACAGACTAACCAGTAACAGGTACCCTGCTAGACGATAAGCTGGGTATTCAGACAAACTGGACTATTAACATTGGGACTAGTACTCCCGTCGCGAAATTCAACCAAACCTGGTCTCTATCTCATAATAGATCAATAGTTGAGACGTCTCGGGAAATAGTGAGAATAAATGGTGCAGAGAAGAAGATTAGACTTGAGCGGCGAGCGAAGTTATGGTCGGAGTAATTAGCTATCGGTATATCTCTAACTAATTTGTTATTACACTGCAATACTGCAATACTGTTGAACTGGATAAAAGACAATAGATATAGGTGCTTACTTACATGTGCCTTATATGCACTAAAGTGCGAAATCTCTGTACTAGTATTCATAGGCGATTGAGAATTATGACTTAATTACTGGATAGGCGACAGGGATGCTCCATAGTGTATACATAGCATGGTATATATGTCAAAATATTAGACAACTAAGCTTTTATAAGCTGTATTAGTACACTCCCTCACGACCGTCTCTTCCGGCTCCTTAACCCGACTGTTTCCAAGCCGGAGCAACCTCCAATGGAAGCTACCTAGCAGTCGCGAATCTATAGTTGTCCATCCTTCGATACTTTAGACCGATCCAAACGTTCCTGATACTATTTGTTTCTTTATCCCACTTATTCGACGTTGTGTATAGGTAAGTATCATTGGCTTGCGTACAAGATATATCGATACAGCAAGTGTATTCCGTTCATATGGGCGAATGGAAAATCTTATACTAACGTAACAAGAACCTCGAGCTACCTCGAAGAAAGGTCCATCAGCGGCCAATCCAAAATGCCACGACTCACTCAACATGAGATTACCGACCCATCGCTCGACAGCGCTGACATTCAGTTCCTTGTTGGCAAGATTGTCACCGGATGGGAACCTAAAATGATATTACCCGAGAAGTACCAATCACTCTGCATCGTATTGGATATCAAAGACGAAGGGAAAATCGCTATTGTTCCCGACGGACCAAGGTTTTCGAGGGACGTGGCTTTCGATGTTAGCTTCTTCGACAATCTTCCTGGCACGTACACTCAAACTGAGCAGCAACGAGCCCCTAGGAAGATATTAGAGGTCAAATGGAGCATAGGAAAATTCTGGTACAAGGAGGGAGACGGGACTGCGTGTGCCCGAGTTAAAATGCTAGGCATTAAGCTCGAAGGAATGGATGCGTGTGGATACCTGTGGAGCGAATTCGTTGACGATGGGATGTTTTACACTGCGGTTGTTATCACTAGCATCAAAATTCTTTCATCCGGAGAGGGGACCAGTTGGTCTCAGTCACAAGGGCACGAGAACTTATGGGCCAACAGGCGAAGGGTTACACATTCGAGCGGTTAGTTATCGCCCCCAATTGATCGATCGCAATTGGCGGCTACCATAATGAATCAACTCTACAGGCACATATCACATTCAGTACTCTTCTGCTATGCGCACTGCGACTCCTAGACCACCATAGTCCTACAAAATGCGGAGAGCCAGCTAGCAGGCTTCCATTGTCTGGAATTAACGGGCAGCCTGTCAGATTAATTCTCAATGAAGTATCGGAATAATAATGTTAATGAAACAAAGCCTCCCAGGTAGTCACATGCAATGGAAATCCACAAGCCTAGTCAGGGAAATATTAAAAACAGAATCCTCGTTACGACTCAGCTGTAACGTTCATTTTCCATGATACTTCCAATGGCCCGAAAGCGACTTCGATCTAATATTAGACCGTCCCTTCAGTAGCTAACGTGTTGGTAATTGTTGTATTCTTAGGTACACGCCAAGAAGTATTTCTCATACAATCTAATATGGGAAGATACTTGTGTCGGCCAAAGAGCGGTACAACACCACGTGGGGAAAGCTAGCCAGCTTCAGCGGCGGCGTGGACTCGACATTCTCTCGAAACACCATTTCAGGAGCTGCAAACCATCCTATCCGCCAGCTCATCAACTTCTCCATTCTAGCATCGCGACCACCCCTTACCATCCACGCCCTATCTCGCTCGAAGTCCTGTCTATTCACGTCAATTGGGAGCTGCTATAGCTTAACAATCAAACAACCATGTCGACGAAGGCTCTTATTTTGGTATGCGTTCATTCGCTGTCAGGGTCTTCTTCGAAGCCACCAAGCTCACAGCGCAATCACAGGTTGGAGGTTCCCAGCGAGGAACTAGATTCAGGCCTCTTTCCCTCGATCAGCCAAAAGTACATTCTCTCTCCCCTTCGTTCGGAGAACTCAGCTAATCCTTGCAACCTTCGTCGTAGCCCCTCTTCGATGTCGCCGGCCACCCCATCATCTGGCACTGCTTGACCGCTCTCACTAAAATCGACGTTAAGGAGGTCTTTTTAATCGGCTATTACGATGAGTCTGTCTTCCGTGATTTCATCAAGGATTCATCCAAGGAGTTCCCTCAGTTCACCATTAAATACCTTCGCGAATACGAACCTCTAGGAACCGCCGGCGGTCTCTACCACTTCCGTGATGTTATCCTCAAGGGCTCGCCCAAGCGCTTCTTTGTCTTAAATGCCGATGTCTGCTGCTCCTTCCCATTGAAGGAGATGCTCCAAATCGCCGACGATCGCGAAGCTGAGGCCGTTATCCTAGGCACCAGGGTCTCAAATGAGGCAGCATCCAACTTTGGTTGTATCGTCTCCGACCCGGCCACCAAGCGAGTTCTCCACTACGTCGAGAAGCCAGAATCTCACATCAGCAACCTGATAAACTGCGGTGTCTACCTCTTCGGAAGCTCTATCATCTTCAAGATTAGGAAGGCGATGGAAATCAAGGCCGACAAACGGGCCTCAGATCCTCTCCATGATCCTAACGATGAAGATGGCTCAGAGAACGTCCTTCGTCTCGAGCAGGATATCCTCGGGCCCCTAGCTGAGGAGAAGAGTTTCTATGTCTATGAAACTCGCGACTTTTGGCGACAAATCAAAACTGCAGGATCGGCTGTCCCTGCTAATGCTCTGTACCTGCAAAAGGCTCACCAATCCGGCGCCCAAGACCTTGCAGCAGCAAGCCCAAATATCATTCCGCCAGTTTACATCCACCCAACCGCCACTGTCGAACCTACCGCTAAGCTCGGACCAAACGTCTCAATTGGCCCCCGCGCTCACGTTGGCGCCGGTGCCCGTGTCAAAGATTCGATTGTCCTCGAAGACGCTGAGATCAAGCACGATGCTTGTGTTCTATACAGCATTGTTGGATGGAACGCGAGAATTGGTGCGTGGGCGAGAGTTGAAGGCACACCGATAGCGGTTAACCAGCACTCGACGACTGTCCTCAAAAACGGTGTCAAGGTCCAGTCTGTTACAATTCTAGCGAAGGACTGCATCGTTCACGATGAAATCAGGGTGCAGAACTGCGTTTGCCTGCCATACAAAGAATTGAAGAAGGTATGTTTGGTACTTACTGGTGCCCTAAGCTATGGGCAACCTGACTAACACGCCTCCTCTAGGACGTCGCCAACGAGGTTATTATGTAAAAACCATATGTTTGGGTGTATAGAGTACAATATTCATGGAGATCAAGGCAAAAGTATGATGATTCGTGTGCGCTATTATGACTGATACTCTTAATGATGAAGACATATTACTCTAATTATTACTACAATCCGTGACCATTACGCCCCCGTAATACATATGTACCACCCTGCTACCTATTATTCAGTTGAGCACTTGAGTTTATTGCGTCTGTCTTGGGACCCAAGGGACACCGTCGACTTTATCTGCAGTCAAGCCTTCGCTGCCTGGATTTGCCCAACCCCTTGCCTTCTGCTTTTCATAACTGACCATTCTCAGTCTCTCCGTCTCCCTACTCGTCAGCGCCAAATAAACCTCCGCGAGCACCGCATGTAAAACAAGGCTCACCCAAGCCGCCATCCCAAAACTCAGCTTATAACCCACACTAACCTCCTCCACCCTTCCATCTTCCAATGCCTGAATAGCAATGTAACGGTCAGGCAACAACCTCCCGCTCAAATCAATGCAAGCCGGATATCTATCCCTAAACGCCATCTCCGCTGCAAAGGTATTATTCCCATTAATAAACCCAAATTCCAACTCTTTGCACGCGACACCCATCCAGTACGACCCCATCTTGTTAATAATCGTAGCAGCGGCAAGCATCACAAACCGCATGGTGATGATGACTCCCAAGTAGGACCAAGCACGGATCATCCACTTCCTATGCTGCTCAATCTGTAACTTTTTAATATTGTAATACCCAAGGAACAAACTAGTCGTCGTCAAAACCGCCAATGCATAAACCGCAGCCTGAGTTTCGACTCCTCCACCGAACGCGTGGCGGGCGATAATAAGTGCTCCCGCGTTACCAGTAAGAATGAGGAGTATGATAATATACCCGTTAAGACGGTGGAGGAATAAGGCTTTATAACGGATTACGGGGATGAATTGGAAGAATACTAGTATTCCGGCGGGGATGACGCAGGAGAGGTGGATTGTGATGCCGATACGGTAGAGAGAGACAGTCGAGTACCAGAATTTTTCAGAGAGGAGGGTGTTTTCGAAGAAGACGCCTTCGATGTTGAGGTACTGTGTGCGGACACCGCAGAAGCCTGCCATTGCGCCGCAAAGGATGAACCCTGTGGTATTATTGTTAGTGGGCTTTATGAAGGGGATATTAGAGAAAAGAGGAGAGACTTACAGAAGGTGAAATTGTAGCCTTTGCGGAAGCCGATTGGGTGATAGATGTGTCGAGCGATGCGCACAAAAAGGTTTGCATCGTCGGTTGGTGGGGAAGGAGCAGGGGCTTTGGTTATTGAACTTGTGGATTGAGGAGAATAGGCCTCGAAGGCGCTGCCGCCGGCATTGTAGTGTCTATTTGGTGCCATTGTGTGGTCTCTGAGTGGGAGACGGTGTGAACTCATAATACTTTGGAGGGAATATGTATAAAAAGTTGGGTAGGATGTAGAACTGCTTCTGTGCCAGCACTAGAAAGCAGTTGCGAATTAATGATATTAAGTAGAGGAAATTATTAGTTCGAATGGACCTCTTATTATTAGAAGATCGATAGGCTGGAGAGATTTGAGATCTAGAATGGGGACTTAAAGATCGCTATATATATTACCACAAGATTATAGATTGACTCTATAAATTTAATATTATTTATCGACCGATGTACACGAGTAACTAAAAGGGCCCGAGACCAGCTAAAACAATCGACCCAAAATGATAGATCTATAGAGAGACACATGCACAGAATGACCGGTTCTTCAACCAATCGGGATAAGAGGTACGTAATCATTCTTCAGATTGTTGAATCATGAAATCGGGGCTCAAGTGGAAATCTCCAAACCCCGGTTCGATAATTCAATCGATCGCATGGCGCGTCGGGCCTGTAAAGGCTCAGAGCGCCAAAAGCAATGAATGGACATCACAAAACACGCATGATGGGAAATTAATATGTGAACAGACAAGGCTTAAAGACATATCCGTTTCTAAAGAATATTCGATCCTTAGTAGAAATTTTTACTGAAACCCCCTCGACCGCTCATCGATAATGCAGAATTTCGCTTTCCGGTCCGCGAGCTCGGTATACACTTGTGCATGGCATTTTTGCTTCCCTGAAACTCGCGGGAACACAATCTGAACTACCTTCAGACCGCTACTCGGAACCGCACCGTGGACGTCGTAGACAAAAAGAAAAGAGCGACGAAGAGCGCTCGTTCTTTCGTGGGAAAACATTCGCCACCAAGCCATAAACCTTGCGTACCTTCCCCAAAATACCCGCAGACTTTCCCCCCTGCGTTAGCCCGGTGTAGAGTCGCGAACCCCTTCAACTTCCCTCAGAAATAATCTTGAAACCTTCGATTTTGTGTTGCCGACTGTTACACTCGCTTCGGCTACCGATTTTGGGTTTGGAAACAAGGTCTGTATTGCCCTTGCACAGCGCAGGGGCGCAGGGGGTTCAGACTAGCAAGCCAAGTTATGGGCTTCCGCGGAGACAGTTGTGTTGTGAATTTCAACTTCAATGTGCTGTGCAGTTAGCCTTGGGTAGATGCTTTCGTAAGCCTTTCGCTTAAGCGTCGCTTTGAGGGCCCGAAAGAAGGTATCTTGCTGACTGGCGATTACGGTGGGCCTACGTATGCAATATTATATCCCCGCTATGCACAGTGACACAGGGTATATATCAGGCGCCACACAGGTTAAGCTTAACCCAGTGGTTCAGGGAATTTTTAATCTAGGGTTTAGTAAAAGACGTTTTGTCGCTGGTGATTGGGAGGAAAGCTTCATGCACTGCCGCCGAGCCGAGCCAAGGCTGGATTTAACCTTAAATTTATTATGTAAAGGAATTTATGAGTTTTCGATATGGTTATATGGGGGATTCTGAGATGGGGATTGTGAATGCTGGAGAGAGTACGTAAGCTCGTAGCCGTAGCAAGGATTGCGAGATCATGCAGGCGTTTGGGAGGATTGCATTGCTGTAGATGCGGATTCGGGATTAAGGCTTGAGCTCCTCTGGTATAGATCTGGAAGATCCCCCCTCTGCTGCCTGGTCTATCTATAGATCCATTCACTGGATAAATTCTAAAAACCTCTGTACCGCACTGCAAAAGATCCTGTCGGATTCCGAAGTGCTGGCAGGGCCTAGGGCTTGAACATCAACTTAAAACCTCAAGGTAAAATTCGACAGACGCATGGGCAGTCAAAGTAGCTGCAGTTAGCACGATCGTGGCTTCCTTTATGGATTTGCAGTTACACTGGGCCCGAAGCTAGCCAAACTACCATAGGGTTTAAACGACAAATTTCCCATTTGCTCTACCTGCCATAATCAACGGTGGCAAGATATTCGGGTTGCGAACCGAGGCGGTTGTAAAGCAACCTGAATTCAGAGGCATCATGACCTCGCTCGGACTTAAGTTCTTACTGTATGGGCTGGTGGCCAATTGGAGCTACGATCGGGATAGCACATGGCCAATGCGCAGCGGCCATTGCGACAACGAAACGGTCCATGAGCACAGCTCGCAATGAAACATCCGTGATTTGTCTACTATCTAATGCCTACATGATCCTCCAGCACCTACGTACGCATCCAAGAATTCCGTTCGAAGGACCAATTCGCACTTCATAAGGATAATGCACCTATAGCCAAGGACTCTTGAATCAGAATATGTACCTATACCTGCAGCCACAGACTTCCAAGACCTCATTTACACGTACACCCGACGCCCCCCAACCGGCTGCGTCTTCCTCACTCGCTCACACATTAATCTGATGTAACCAAACCTCCTGCTCCTGCCTCGCCGAATAGATACTGTTGAACAATATCTCCTGCATCTGCTTCACCCCAACAAACAGTACATTCCGTGCCACAAACCACCTGATCCCCTCCGAACACGGCGGACTTGTCAAGCTTCCTTTATAAGTCCAAAACTCATTTAGGAAGTTAACTTCTGCTAATGCGAGTACGGGATTAAAGTTATCCATCGGCACACGGGTTTCCGTATCCTTGAATCTGATCAATGGGGGTAAATGTGAGAAGAACGGGGATATAGTGTTGCCAGGGTCGATACGAAATGCAATTACAGCACGAGGTTTCCCAGTTGAGGTGACGTGGACGAAGTGTAGTTCTGCCTTGCTCCGGTCGCCGGCTACGGAGTGATCCGCGGGTGCGTGGATGTGCCAGCCGGTTAGGTAGACTGTTTCGTTCATGCCAGTTTCTTCTTCGAAGACGAATTGGGGCAGCTGAGAGAAGTCGTCTTTAGGGTGGGAGAGAGTTACAGCCGGGCCATAACCCCAGTTGTGCAGGGAGGCTTCGTAGGTGTCTGAGTAGTGGAAGTAGGGTCGGTGATTGAGGGATAGGCCTTGTGTTAAGGATAACGGGATTGGAGATTGCTGAGTGCCTATTTGGCAGAGCTCGAAGCCTTTACCATTTCCTATATTAGCACTGTGGTGCCCAAGTTATTTTGACAATGGGGAAGAATTACTATCTGATAACCGGCCCCAATCATAACTAGCCTCGTACGCCCATGTGACATTCCCACCCGGCTCCGCACGTTTTCGTAGACGGTCTTCCTCGTGATGTAGGTGGTCTGGGCATGCCAATATTTTGGATATAAAGAGGCCATATGCGGCGATTG
Organism: Arthrobotrys sinensis; assembly: GCA_036971225.1. NCBI lineage: Eukaryota > Fungi > Ascomycota > Orbiliomycetes > Orbiliales > Orbiliaceae > Arthrobotrys > Arthrobotrys sinensis. The sequence goes on along the minus strand of JAJTTV010000014.1, from coordinate 512,450 downwards.
CGAGAATTGTTCGCATGGTGGGTAAAATAGTGTATGGAATATGGAAAAACACTAGTCTATCTAGACATAAGAATCAAGAGGTCTTGGAAAAGCTTAACATGAAAATAAGTAGCTGAATAAATGGGAGAGTAAAATATGCAAAGCTCGATCGTGACAGCTGATAGCGCCCCTCGAGGGGCAGATAGGAGGTTATTATACTCCCTGCATAGCATCTCAGAAGCATGCTAATTTGGCGCTTTGCATTCGGCGAGGTCTACAAGCATTTCATTACGCCTAGAGTTAAACGTTATAAACGGGATGGAGAAGAGAGTTTTGCAATGCGATAGTTTTGGAGCGCATTTTCGTGGGCCAAGCTTTGGAATTGACTGCCTGGAGGTATCTGCTGGAAGGGAAGTGTTGTTTTGTTGGAGTCGCAGGAAATGAGCTTGCTTGGCAGTTAAAAGCCCTGAAGATCGTAGCCAACTTTGTTGATATGGTCGTGCTGGGCGAGCTGGGCGGTTTACTTTGGTTGGTCTAACGATATTTCTTCATATGAATTCATGGCAATATCGGCCGCAGTATATTCCGCTCAGGTTTCGTGAGCGGCTGTGCCTCCTCCCGCGAGAATTTCGGGATTTCGACATCTGTGGATTACACCGATTTGAAACTAAGATATTCAATCAATTAATGTATGGTTTGATACGCCATAGATGTAGAAGGTCTGGGATTCAACATACTTATATTGCGAGCATCATCTTAGATCACCTTCTCTACCCGAATACTATTTCTATTGTGCAACATGCATGAAGGTTGTCAAAACCGAGTCGAAGAGCCCTTTGTTGCATTTTTTGCGTTGCCTCAGCCCCCTCGGCCAAAGATCCGATCGGAAAGCACGTATTACGCCAGCCTTGGCACCCTCTCAAGAGAGTTCTCCTTGCCTGCTGTGCAAATGCATTGATACACTCAAATCATTGCTAGCAATTGCTCAAAATGGCCGGCGACTCCTCTGTTGACCGCCATTCGCACTCCAATGACACAGCCTCCGAATCATCTCCTTTGATCCAGCCATCCGCTGACGTACCTCTTGCCGGCGAAGTTTCGCGTGCGAGGTTATGGTCCATCCTGGGCGCTACATGGGTATGACGATTCAACTCACATTCCTATTACATGTTATCGAGTTGTAACTAATTGCTTGTGAGAATCGTGTAGGTCGGCGTTTTCCTCGCCTCGCTTGATTCAACTATTATTGCTACCCTCCTGGGCCCAATATCCAACTCCTTTTCGTCGTTCTCCACGATATCATGGGTGGCTAGCGGGTATCTAATCACCAACTCGGCATTCCAGCCTTTATCGGGTCGGTTAACCGACATATTTGGTCGACGTGCCGGGTTGATTGCCGCAAATGTCGCGTTTGGGACCGGGACGTTGATGTGTGGGCTTGCGCGAGACGAAAGTGTATTGATTGCTGGAAGATTGATTGCCGGTGCCGGTGGGGGGTGTTTGAATGCAATGTCAGTATTGCTTAGCATATTCCTGAAGCTTAGGGAGCGGAATTGCTGATATAGTTAACAGTGCAACTTTCGTTGCTTCTGACCTTGTGCCCCTCCGCCGTCGAGGCCTATATCAAGGCCTCGGGAATCTTATCTTTGGAACTGGTGCTGGTCTAGGTGGATACATCGGCGGCCTGTTTAACGACTCATCACTGGGCTGGAGATGGGCGTTCCTCTTCCAGATCCCTATCATCATAATCTCCGCAATAGCGGTAGCCCTCCTCGTCGACATCCCCATCAAAAACACATCAGAAGGCGCTCTGAGGAGAGTTGATTTCCTAGGAGCCATCACTCTAGTATCCTCGTTAATCCTGCTATTAGTAGGATTAAACACAGGCGGCAGCATACTGCCATGGACTCACCCACTTGTACTGACTGCGATCCCGCTATCACTCGTCATACTCATCCTCTTCGTATTCACGGAATCCAGGGCAAAGGAGCCAATCATCCCAGTCCGTCTCTTCAAGTTGCGGACAACCTGGTCCGCCTGCCTCACAAACTGGTTCTTTGTCATGGCAATCTACGCACTCCTGTTCTATGGCCCGCTGTATTTCCAGTTACAGGGCCATTCAGCAACAGAATCTGGCCTCCGCCTCCTTCCAAACGCCATTGGCCTCTCCGTAGGTTCTTTATCGAGCGGCTATATCATGCGGCATACCGGAAAGTATTATGGCCTAGGCATGGGAATCAATACCGCATTTGTCACTGCTATAGCTGTGATTACAACATTTACGCTCAATACTGCGGATATTCCACAATATTTGGTGTTTTTCTTTGTTGGATACGGCTACGGTGGTATGCTAACAGTAACACTGATAGCACTGATCTCAAGCGTGGATCATGAGTTCCAAGCAGTTATAACCTCTGCAAGTTACGCATTTAGAGCGACCGGAAGTACGATCGGAGTCACTGTTGCTTCCGCGGCATTTCAGAATGTACTGAAGGGCGAGCTGGAGAGGAGACTCGGTGGGAGGGGACAGGAAGCCGAAGATATTATTAGAAGGGTTAGAGAGAATTTTGGGGAGGTATGGAATATACCGCTAGAGTGGAGGGGCGACGTGTTGAATGCGGAGATGGCGGCTTTGAGGTCGGTGTTTTGGGTGGCATTGGGGTTAGGGTTGATTGGGTGGATTTCTGGTACTTTTCTTGGTCACCATAAATTGCATACGACCCTCAATCGGGAGGATGAGCATGAAGAGGAGGAATAAAGTTGATAGATGGTGATTAGAGGCACATATATCCATTGCGGAGTAAAAAAGTAGAGTATAAACGATGCTACAATATTCACTGGGTAGCCTGGTTTACAATACGTTAGATAAATTTGTTTAACCTTGCAATCTCAATATCTATTAACTTGGGAAGTACAATTAACTAGTCTTTGCCCAAACTACCGAGACAGCCTCGGTTGTACAGGGAAGTGATCAGTAAAATGGATTGTAGGACCTTAATCCTATTTTGTCTGCAGCCGAAACGGCGTCTTATCAAGATATTGGGTAAGGTAACTATTAGCGCCATTGGCCTGGGATAGACCGATACAAGTACAAGGGAAGATGATAGTCTCTAGTTATCTATATCTGATAACGAATTGGAGGATTTTTGAGGCAGGGATCAGACTAATACATCAACGGAAACTTTCTCCTCTTTGGATCGGGGCATCAACTATCGCGAATACAGCGTCGAACAAATTCCCAATAAAAGTGCTTTGTTTTACAAAGCTGACGCATACATGCTGGGTATCGGATTTGCCATCAGGCGGGAGGCAGGAAAGTCCAGGCCCACAAATGATCTTTTGGACCGGATTGCAGGGTTCTATGACTTTCGAATTAATTTGACATTGCATGCTAGAATATATAGTTTTAAAAGCTTGAATACCTACCGCCGAGCTGAACTACTTGGACGTTAGGTTTAGGGTCAGGATTTGCTATTTCCATTCAATTTCCAAGTTAGCTCTGGCCGCATATATCGATGTGTACAAGGTACAAAAACCTTAAAGTAGACCCAGGGGCCCCAGGGGCGCGGGTATCAAAAACGGTAAGGTTATCTACTTACGTATTTTGCTAACGGATTTAAGGTCCGCGATAGGGAACGCGGTTACCGATACCACAGAGAAATGAAGACAGCAGGAGCTTCATACTGGTATTGGTTGTGTATTTCCTGATTACAACAAAAGTGTTTTATTTCGTAGATAACCAATATATATTAGTAGTAAGTTGGGGATTAATATAAATAAGAAATCAGCAGCTAGCTTGGGCGACCGGTGGTTTGGCGCAATCAGCTCGTAGATGTGCACATGTGGAAACAGGTACAAATATTAAATATCCCCAAGAATAAACTGAATTACGATGCTTGGAGAATGCAATTGCGCTAGCACTAGAGTTTTGCGAGTCTATTTAAGTGTATTCTAGGGTCTCCAAATCCCTTGGCTCCTATAAATCCAGGGTATCCGCCTCATGTCGGAGAAAGCAGATTTTAATCCAATGCATTCTCGTGTGCAACCGTGATGTCGATCAATTAAGTGGGCCTTAGCATGTTAACATTCTTTGGCACCAATTGGTTATCTGGCTTTGGATCTTTCCAGGTACTAGGCGCGAGGGACTTTTATTGGACATTCCTGGGATTCTACCAATTGTTTAATTAGTGCACTCACGCGCTGAGAAGTTGAGAGTGTATCAAGGTTCGTGATACTGATATCACTCCATGAAGCTCCAGACCTATTATATTGCAAGTATGGCTTCCCCTGGGCATGCTGTTTTGGTTACTTAGCTTAGTCACGTCTTTCACAAACTCCTGGGGCGGCTTGCCTCTCTCATGGTTAACTGTAGATTGCTGACTGACAGAAATCCTAATGCTGGAACATTCGAACTGTACAGTTATTTCTCGTAACATATGGTATAATTGTAGACAGTAAATATAATGGTATATTTTTGTTTTTTGTTTTTTATCAGCGCTGTTATTGCTCAAAAATTTGCAAAAGATGCCGCCAAGTGAGACTCGGAATTTCGTCCCATCTCGTAATCGAATGCCTGCATGATGCATATGCCAAGCCCCTGACGAGCCAGAGCTAAAAAGCTTCTCTGTTCGGGACGCAACCTCCGTCTACGCGTTACATGCGCCTGCACTGACAAATACCCCATGTCTATCGATTATTAATATCAAGCTCCACCGCTCGCGGAAAAAAAATTTGGAATAGATGTTTGGTCCATAACCCTACTAGCTCGACTTTTTTACAGGTTCATTTTCGTCTACCGGGATTCCGACCGTCCCTTCGTCGATGCAAACCCATGGCCAGTCGACACAAAGTGGTCCGGGGCACGAACATCGCTTCTTAGGAGACGGAGCAGATTCTATCACTGGGATAGGATTCAATTAGTTCAGCCACTACCTATGGTTTATTTCGAGTCTCATCTGACTTACTTCCATCTGTAATGTTCCTGGTGGAAACAACCAGGGGATTGATAGCATCGTTTACTGTTTCGACTTCTTGGGTGTTCCCAAGGAGTATGCTTTCCGTTGGTTGACCAACCGGCAGCCCCGCCGCTAAAGCTAAGACCGTAAAAAGTAAAGCGAATGAGCACCTCATTTTGGTCGTAGTTCGGATATTGTTCGATCTCTTCGATGTTATCATAAGTTACCACGATTCTAGTATATCAGCGGTATAGTGTAGATGCGAAGTGAAGAGCCACCACTGAGTATGGGTGAGCGGCCCATTTCGTGATATTATTTTAGGCCTATAGTCTATATATGGTAGCCCAAGCCTCTAAGGCGAAGATTGTCCCTATAGACACGCGACAGCAGGATTACATCTGCCAGGCCCGGAAAATCACCTCAGTTCGCAAACTCGTCCTATCAATTCTGCGTCCCATTCGTTATGTAGGCACGCCTGGATCCATAATTGTTCCCCGAGTTTAAAGTTTGAGTTCTTACTTGGGGGAAGCTGGGCTGTCCTGAATTTGTGTTGGAGGCAACTCCGCCTGCGAATTTAAATACTGTCATTACGTATCTGAGGACCGCTAAACGTGAGATTGATCATGCTAATTTCTCGCATTCAGCTAATTTGAATTTGAAGTTAGAACAAGGTGCTTTAATTCTTTAACCCCGATAATTCGGATCGCAGAATTCATCCGCCTTAATAAGCACCAATTCTACCGGCTTCTTTCCTCCGTTGGCGCAGTAATATCCACTCTGGTTTGCATCATGAGAATTTCAAATATTGGAAATAGCCGCAGCCACCGCTTCGCCATCTGGGTTAGAACGTCCACATCCATTGTTGGGATCAGGTCTATAAATCTCCCAGCCATTGCCATTCGGTCGTCTTTAAACATCCAGAATCGATCACTCTCATCAGATACTCCATCAAAGCCAAAACAACAGTTACCCCGCCTCCCCTCTTCAGCGCTCTACATACAACCCCGCCACCCCGCCACTTTTAAATTCGCCAAGATTCGGTCTCCACTGCACGCGATCACTCTTTCTTCGCTGCCATTTATCGGACATTTCTTTTCAACGACGACGAAGACCGGTATCGATTCTAGAGATATGGCTGGAGACAGTGAAAGTTTCGCCGTTCAGAAGACGGATCAAGAATGGAGGGCCGTTCTGTCGCGAGGTAGGTTTTCAACATCTTGTGCTTACACTTTAATGACATTGCGCCCATGCACTTCCGTTCCGACGCCCCCGCACTATATACTTAAGGTTGATGTTTAACGGTAATGTAGAGCAATTCCGAATTCTCCGTCAAAAGGGCACCGAAGCACCAGGTTCTGGTGAATACGACAAGTCTTTCGCCTCAGGCACTTACAACTGCGCTGCCTGCGACTTCCCACTCTACAAGTCAACCACCAAGTTCAAGAGCGGCTGCGGATGGCCTGCATTCTATGAGGGTATCCCTGGAGCTATCAAGAGGAACGAAGACAAGAGTTTCGGGATGGTGAGGACTGAGATCGTATGTTCCAATTGCGGTGGACATTTGGGACATGTCTTTAAAGGCGAAGGCTACGATACTCCGACGGATGAGAGGCACTGTGTTAACAGTGTCAGCTTGAAGTTGGAGAAGGAGAAAGAATGATGGGATGCAAGGATAGGTTTTAGGGTTCTTGGTGGCGACTGTTGTTTTGTATTCTTTCTCTTTGTAATTGACGATAGATGGTGATTGGTTTAGCGTGGAGTCTGACGAATGCGATGCACTGTTATTTGAAGCTGAGCTGAGAGTAATTCCGACTTCCGTAATTTATTATTGTCATCATACATACCTAAGTCTCTCTCCTTTTCTCTAAACCTTCCGGCAGTGGCGCTGCCTCCTGTTGAGCCCCTCCGCTCCACTGACTTGTATTAACCCGAGGGACAGCTCTCTAGACAATGGTTTCCTCGACTTGGGCGCCACGGCGGTGTCTATCGGACTATGCCCCGCGCGTCAGCCGTCGCGTGCCACAGTATACTAGTATCACGGCCCCGAATCCGAACCTTGTCAGAACCGCAACGCAAAACCTACAACAGGTCATTTAGATGGTAAATATATGAAGTAGAGCATTTATGCTCATAGTCGATCCAAATTTGCGAACATGTAACTATTTTGGTCTTGTAGCCACGGCTATCTATGGTGTCAGGCCATGGACGATGTGATAGGCCCAGCAGGTTCTATATTGGCAGCGGAAACGCATAACCACATGGGAAACGTTCTCAAATTACATCCGGATCTCCAGAGGGCCCACGAATTCGCAACATCAACAACAGTAACATATCTTCAGTATATGCGGAATAATCGTTCTAAATCTGGTACCATGCGGCCCCAGGGTCCGATGCCGCTGTGCCTATTTGTCCAGATAATCATAATCCCAGGTATGCATGCCGTTCCTATATCGCATCCATTGCCCCCCGTTTCACCGAAATATTCAATTATTTCTGTCGCTTGCCTGGGATGCAATTTTACATCGATATTTAATAACAACTTTTTCGCTGTATAGAGGGTCCGCGGATTTTCTATAAGCTCCAGTGAGCCATGGGGCTCCGTCGAGCAAAGATATGGGTACTTTTGCTCTTGCTCTTGCAGTACTCTGCCGCTGCGAACCTTAGCTTGTATCGTAGGCATAGGGCCGCTATTACGACCACAATCACGGATATAACGACAAAACATTGGTCTATTACACGGCCGTGTGATTCAACTGTTACGAAAGGAGGAGGAGGAGGGAATAGTAGTGGCAATGGAAGCAATGGAGGGGGAGGGGGAACCAATGGTGGTGGAAGTGATAGTGGCGGAGGAACGGGTGGTGGCGGCGGCGGCGGTACAACTGGGGGAGGGGGAGGTACTGGGACCAGCGGTACGGGGACAGGGGGCACTGGAACGGGAGGCACTGGAACCGGTGGCGGTACTGGCACTGGTGGTGGTACTGGCGGTGGCTCCGGAAATCCGACCGAGACAGGTAGTGGAGGGGGTACTGGTTCGGGGTCAAATCCTAGTGCAACCGGGTCTGGAGGTAAGATATATTTTCGAAGATCATAACTGCTGCAAGTTGAATTGGGACGTAATTTAACACATGTCACAGGAAACACGGGCACTGGGGCCGGTTCATCGCCCCCAATTACATCTTCCGCAACGTCTACTATCCCAGTGACAGATCGCTTCCGCCTCGTCGCTACCGTTAATAGCGGTGTCTCCTATATTGGGGTCAATTCTGCTGGCTTTGCTGTGGTCACTGATACCCCTCCGAACCAGTTTTACAAGTTTGATAATTTCGGGTCCGTTAGAATGCTAGATGCAGACCCAAAGTCCCTATACGGTCTCATAACATCGAATCGAAAACGCGAACTTTGGAAACGGCAGTCACGGAGTGGCCAGCTCAGGGCAGCCGCGAACGCTCCTGCTGGGGCGGTTGGGAACTTTACCGTCCTCCAAACGAACATTGGGGCCGATACCTTCGAGATAGAGATGGAAGTCGACGGCGTCAGAGTGGCCTTCGGAACTGATTGCGCCCTAGATGGCAGCCCACGAGAAGCAGTAGCCATTCTCTTAGGGCTGATACCTTCGGACCTAAATTGTACTCGCATGCTGCTCGGTGGTATCAGGCCGAATGTTAACCCATCAACGATAGGCTCCAGCCGGGACACAAGAACAGGAACAGGAACAGGAACCAGCACAGGAACCGGCACAGGGACCAACACGGGAACAGGGACCGGCACCGGGACAGGGGGGTCGAACGGAGGAACGTCCGCTACGACTTGCAGCGCCCCCGTAGCGGGTAACACCGGTCTTGGATGCCGCGGGAATAATGATAGCACCGGCTATACTGCCAACGGACGCTCATTTCTACTTTGTCAAGGCGAAGTTCGACTCGCTAGCACAAGTCTGCGAGATATAGAAAATGTCGCCTACCCGATCTGTGTGACGGCATGCGGTAATGACCTTCAGTGCGAAGGTTTCGCGTACGAAAGGTCCACTAGCAAGTGTTTCTTGCTGTCGAGGGTCCTGGGAAACGCCGTTATAAATGTCGACTTTTACATTGGGATATTCAAATGTAACGATGTGATGACGACGGCGGCTGAATCAAGTACTGAGAGCTCGAACGGTGGCAGTTTTCCTAGTCCGCCTGGCCCGAGTCCAAATCCTTCGGACCCGACCAGTAGCGACACTAGCAGCAGTGAACCTTCGAGTTCATCTTCTGGGCCGACATCGTATCCGAGTCGCTCATGCTCGAATGTAATCAGTGCCAATAATGACTGGGACTGCCCCCGTACGCAAGACAACGATCCCGCCGTTACAACCAGTGCTATCACTAGCACTATTGTAACATCCCAATCCGCCAGCGTCCCGTATGCTGCAGCGATGTGCTACAATACCAACGGTGCCTCGCTAACAGGCGATGGTCTTACAAGCTGCATCAATAGTTGTTTAGGGACAGCAGGGTGCAAAATGTTCGAATACAATGACCAGACTGGTGACTGCGTCCCATACAGCGAAGTCGACACCAATCTCTTGAAAAAGCCACTGACCCAAACGAGCATAATTATCGGAGCAATGGTTTGCAACGACTTCGGGGTCACGGAGGTCTGCCGGACCCCCGTGACTGGCAACGACGCTAATAACTGTCCGTCGAATTATGCTACGTCGTTTTTCTCCTCTTCCGATGGTCAAAGGCTTGAAGTTTGTATGCCCCCCGGCCAAGATTCCGGCAGTGCCCAAGTGGCACAGTGCCGTCTTGTTTGTGAGCAACAGCCTGAGTGTATCGGCTGGAGTGTCGAGATTGGCGGCCGTGCTTGTGCTCCCTTGGTGAATACGCAAGACGTTACCGATGCATTAGCCCAAGCGAACGCGGGCTCGAGTAGTCCTTTTGTGGGAATCGTGAGGTGCAAGGACACAAGTCTGGCGTCTTGTACAGACATCCCAACGAGTGGCGCATGGCAGTGTGAAAGCTGGGCGTCGGCGCAAGACAGTACGTTAGACGATGGTCGGGTAGCCCGAATGTGCAAGTATCAGGACTCTCGGTTCACAACTACCATGTCTCGAATCAAAATGTACACTGTCCTCCAATGTGCAAATTACTGCGCAATGATCCTAAATTGCGATGGATTTATATGGAGCAGAACTGATGGCACCTGTGTGATTGGCACGGGGATGTCAGGTACTGGGAGTCTCGATATGGGCTATATAGCGGGTTGGATGAGATGCAATCAGGTTACCGGCCGTGCTTGCACCGCCGGAGGACCTAATGCGGGCGTGGCATGTCCATCCGGTACCTATACTGGCCTTGGATACTTGTCGAATGATAGGGCGTTTAGGGTCTGCGCCGGGCTTTCGTATGACCAAAGCACAAATATCGCGCAGACTAGTGCACTCGGAACTATCACGGATTGCGCCAATTACTGTGCGCTCCAGGGTGACGGGTGTACGAATTTTGAATGGGTCGCCTCCACAAAGATGTGCTATCTGTTCTCGGATTTTCTGGGTCAGAACTTGAATGCTCCTTCGGGTTCTATTACTGGGTGGTTTTTGTGCGACAGCGGAAAAGTTGGAGTTTGCGCAGCAGGGTATACTCCCAGCAGGATAGCTAACACACCTTGTCCGGATAATGGGGTGGTAGAGGTTAGGGATGGTGCAGCGGGAACTACGAACTTTGGTCAATATCGGATATGTCCAGAAACGCGATTTGGGGGGTCGAGTATCGCCGGTGCATCAACTCTAACGACGAACGACTACGCGGCATGCGAAGCCCACTGCGAAAGTATACCAGAGTGTCTGCTCTGGTCACTAAACTTTAACACTAATAACGTGGGTACCTGTACTCCCCTGATTTATCCGGGGACATTGGTCCGATACGGCCAACCCCCCCGGCGCGTCAAATATCGGCTTCCCGCTCTGCGTCCCAGAGCTACCTACCCCTACTCCGAACCCCGCATGTGTTCCCGCGTCATCGGTCGCACCTCTTGCAAACGAGCACTGCTTGAGCGTTTACGGCTACATGATCACAGAGGACAACTCTCTGAGTACCAGCGATGGAAGGACCTATCGTGTCTGTCAAAGGCAAGACAACGACATGATTGGTTCTAACGGACAGACAATCGCCAGTATAAGGACATATACTGTAGCTTCGTACCAATCCTGCGCTGAAAACTGTGCGTTCACACAGGGCTGCATATCCTTTATTTTTCGGGGTGGCCCCTGCATCTGCTACGGAGCAAGTGAAATCGGAACGAAAACCGGTGCGAATTCCGCCTCATATGCTCAGGGTTGGTTCGTTTGTAACAACTTGGTCCCAGCGCCTGCCACCTGTTCACATCCTCAAACATTGAACAACGACATGACCTGCCAGGTTGGCCAACAGTTCGATACCCAAACACTCGCTAGCGGCGAAACATACCGTCTTTGCGGACCTGGTACTAACGTGCAGACCGCTGCACTCAATCAAGTAACGTCGTTACAAATTCAGAGTGGCGGATATCCCAAATGTGCTGAGTATTGCAATAATGCCCGGTCTTGGAAGACAAAGAACCCTTGCACGTTTTGGACGTTTAATCCCACAGGGACTTTATGCACCCTATACAGTTCATTTGGGCAGAACCAGTGGGTCACGAGTACTGGTGTATATGCTGGGTTTTCAGTTTGCGATACCTCGACCGTGAGCAACTGTCTATACCCCAAGTACCCCTCGAACGCTGACGCAAGCTGCCTTTCTGGGTCCAGCGGCCCCACACAGATCACTAGTACTGACCAAAAGCGGATTGGGATAGTGTGCGGCGGCCAAATACAGACATCTTATAGCGGAGAAACGCTTGTAGGATCTATGACCCGAGATGCCTGTATAGCTGCTTGTTTTGCGGATGAGTTCTGTACGGGGTTTATTTGGGCAGGTGGGGCTAGTGCTGTTGACGCGAAAGACTGTTATAAGATTGGACTAATGGGGCGGACCGCAGCCCTTCATTCTTCCTGGACGACGGGGTACATTCTATGTAGTGACTAGATATTTGTTCGGATGGTTCCGGTTGCTAGAATTAGACCCACGCCATGTACTGTTTGGGTTTTTGAATTTGGAGTTGTGCATATTGAAGTTAGCACGTTGGACTCGAAGGTATCATGTCGACATCCCAAATTTGAAGTATATTGTTAGTTACTACTTAGTCATGATATATATATCCTATTGTCGAACAAAAATCGTATGACTATCAAGACAGAATGTAGTCTCCGTGGCCAGAAATATTGACGTATCGAATCCTTCTCCGAAGCCACTGAAGAACAAGCCTGCGTTGGTGCGCACAAAATGCAACAGCGACTTCCAAATCTGCCTTGGATTCCCCCTTTCGAAAGTTCCATTGCTGTTTGGGCGACGCGATTGTAAGCTTACTGCTGCGGCTTAGACAGAAACTTCTCGCAGTTCGAAGCAGCGGGGTATCAAACGACTATAAAGTCGTGTATCAACTTCAGAGTTTCAATTGTTTGATTGTTTGGAGGGGCAGAGATATCACCGCCTACCTCTCTCAGGCTTTCTTGCATTGCATCGATTGCACGCATCTTCGAAATCATACAGCTAGCTATTTTTACCACACCAACGCAAAAACCTATTGTACTTTCCCCTTCCCATTATTACTACGAGACTACATCATCCAGTCTTTAAGTTGTAAACAGGAAGCATCATCATTTATTCATCCCACAAGATACTGCAAAATGCCTCTCTCAACTATCCCCAACGAGATCCTCTCCCAAATCCTATCTCATGCCTCCCCCTCAGGCACCCGCTACAACTGTCTCCTCGTCTCCCGCCGCTTCTACTCTCTCATGCTCCCTATCATCTACCGGGATCTGCAAATCCCGTTTATCAATCACAACCGTCTAGTGACCTTCATCCGAACGGTCAGGCGCAATACGTTCCTTGGTGACTACACCAGAACCCTCTGCCTCGGTGAAGATCCCTTTGACACCAAGAGAAGCGTGGAGCGAATCATCGGTAGCAACGATATCAACAAGTTCTTCCCGTTTCTTTACAAAGTGGAATTATTCGCCATGACTTTCGAACGGGCCATGTTGTACAGGTTCTGGGCGTACTGTGCTCGGGCACAATGTTTGGGAGAGGTGGTGCTCCACTATCCGGATTTGGTTCCATTGGTACAGCCTATTAAGGGGCTTAAGAAGTTGACGTGGAGTTTTACGGGGTGTGAGATTAGTCCTGTTTTGATGCTGCAGGAGGGGTTGGAGGAGACGAAGTGGATTTTGAGGAAATGGTTAAAGAGTTTGGGGACTTGTACACCGAATCTTGAGGCTTTGGTGGTGGGGTGTGTGGGGAGGGAGGGAACTTGGGGGATTTCAGATAGGATTGGATTGGAGGTTGAAGAGTGGAGTAGAGACGAAGTCGAGATTCCGAGACTTGAGAAGTTACGGGAGTTTGAATGGAGGGAGGGTGAAGGGATCGCGCCTGTGGTGGTGTGGAGGGATGTTGCTGAAGCGGTTTTGGACGAGCATAAGGGTCAATTGGAAAGACTTAGATGGGAAACCGCGTTTTGTGAGGATACGGAGCGGGCCGGGGTACCCCATGGAGCGATATCTTGGGATAGGTTGAAGACTCTTACGGCATTAAAGAAGTTGGAGTTGGCTTTATATCCTGGGACTCCGATTCCCTCGCAGCAGCTATTGCCAGCAAATAGGCGGATAACATGGACCCCCGATGCTATTTTGGCCTCGTCAGGGAAGTTTATGGACGGGCTAGGGGAGTGGGATCCTAAGGGCCTTCAAGAGTTCAAGGCTAGGTTTTCGATCATCGGGGATGCTCCTGATGCAGAGATGAAAATCTTGAAAGAGTTGCAAAAGGCGAAGGATTTGAAAATTTTGGAAATGACTTTCGGCATCCCTGCTTTTGTTAATTCGCACTTGGAAGGTGAACAGGTGGAGAAGGACTTCTTTTACTGGTATTATGACGAGAAAAAGATGGTATGTATCTGCTACCCTTGGCCTTATGATAGAGGGTGAGTCGTCCTAGCTAACTGGAATTTAGACCGATATCATCAAAGCCCTACCAACGTCGCTCGAATCTCTTGTCCTCAACTTTGATGGTAAGCATGATGTTTATGATGGGTATCGTCAGTATGAATTTGAGCCTATAGAAGACACAGTCGATAAGTGGGACGAGGATGGGTCTATCGGGGCTCAGATTAGAGATATCGTCAGCCAGCGTGGATCTATTCCTAGAAGCATTCTCTACGACCGAATGCCGAACTTGAAAAAGGTGTATATTGGAGGATATGATATCGTGGACGGTACGCGGGAGGTTGAGGCAGGTATCGAAGGTCTTTCCCTTAATGAAGCACGACCTTCGGATGGAGACAATTGAGAATAATGGAATAATTTGAGAAAACCTGGTCTCGTAAACCAGCCTCAACGAAGCAAAACACTTCGTGTGAAGAAAACCGCATACATATGTCAATAGAAGTCCTTGGAAATATAATACATATCAATCGAATAACCGATTTCAAAAGCATTTGCCCCACTGGTAGAAGTCACGCTGAAGGACTAACTCGGGACGAAGAAAAATGCTTGCTTTGCACTATAAAGCTAAGAATTAGAACTTCACGTCCCAAATCACGCTCTCTAACGTCTTCCAGAAGCCAATATCATAGATATTCTCTAGCTCATGTATATCCTCAACCCGATTCCACACCAAGTGTTTGTCCAGATACTCCATTTCCTCGGGGCTAACGATTCTATACACAAGTTTATCCGTCTGTACGGGCCAGTTGTAAGCGTGGAGTGGGCCGGAGGATGGCCACCGACCGGTATACGGGTTCCGAACGGGATCACGGGCCATCCAGACCTCCTCAGCAGCGATATCTTCTTTCCAGTCCGTCCATTTGAAGCTTTCATTGGTTGTAGTGCCAGCCCAGAGGAGGTAGCTGGTCCAAGAGTTAGCACAGCCGCAAATTTTGTAGGGAGGGGGGCAGTTAAAAACAACTTACAAATGATACCCTGTGAATCCAATCGACATCAATCCGGTCATCAGACAGAGCAGACAGACAACACCCAGGCAGACGTCAAGAACTAGACAGAGCATGTACTGGTTGAAGTATGCGCCCCAACTTAGTTTTGATATATCTGTTCCAGCAGGCAGGCTCGCCACCAGCAATTGGTGGATCATGATAGAAGTAAGATAGAACCCGTAGATCAGGATAATATTTGTAGACATCAGAAAGGCGAAAAAATACTTGACGTTCTTGTGGCCAACGCAGTTGTTAATCCATCTAAATGTGAGTGAATATATTATCAGTATTGAGTTTTTCAGTTTATTTTGAGGATGGAGTAGGTCCATACACACAATGGTGGTCTTGCTTTGCGATACAGTGCTTACAGATAGGGCAGTGCTTAGACCTAGCAGGTTTCTCAAAGCGACAGGTGGAACAATGGTAGCCCGGTTTGAAGTTAATGTAGTCGAAAGGGTAGAGCCTCATCGCCCCCTTGTGATTTTCGGGAAGAATATAGCCTGGATCGGTGTAGGAAGCGAGATAGAGAGTGATGTAAGGTAAGGAGGAGATTATGGGAACCATAATCTTGTGAAAGGTGGACCAGAGGCGGTCCCATGCACCCAGATAGAAGAGGTAGAGGCCACCAGAGACAAGACCGACGTAAAACAGCTATGTAATATTATAGCAGGTTAGCGATACGCAGTCAACTGCCTTCAAGACCTAGTTATCTAAAGTGGTACCTGTATCAATGGATGCTTCTCATACATCACATAATTGAACAAGCCCTTGACGGTGCGCACCATCAACCCACCGGTGATTTTGACGTCGACCGCTATGAACCATCTTGGCATTGTCTTCCAAATAAAGTGGTGACCCCAGCCTATAGGTGTTTTCCTATTGCCTCGTCTGTTAGCGTATGCTCACCAAACAGTGTCCCAAAGTAAGCATACCTAAGAGCAGGAACATGACCGAACAAGGCGACGAAGACTACGAACGAAAGCGTGAGGATAGCGACAAGGACATCGCAAAATGCCGGGTCCAAGTCCATGGTAGTTTAGTGGCTGCGACGGCCGTATTTGTTGAGAATGAAGCCGTCGACGTAGGTGGTGGTGCTTATGCGGATGGATCCTAGGAAGAGGACATCTCTGCCGCTGATTCAAACAACCATGCTCGCAGCTGACTGAGCCCAGAAAAGAAAGGACGTAGCCAAGCCCCGGCTGCAGCTGACGCTATTCTCCACCGCTTCCAAATATTCGGCACCGGTTCGGTTGAGGTTCCGTTCGAACTGGCCTGCTTCGCTGCACTACGCTGGGGCCGGAGTAGTTCGGTGGGTCGGAGGAGGCTCCTTGGCTTGCCAGCTAGGGGTCCCCAAGTGGGATGTGTTGCGGTGTGGCCCAGGGGATCTGGCGACTCTACGACGCGTCCTAACCTAACTTCTTTAACCCAATTTTCACAGCGATGCGTCCACATCTCTTACCCTGAATCAACTTCGGACCACAACGACTCCGGGATTAATCAATTCAGCCATGGCAGACGATGGAGATGACGATGTTCCTCCCGAACGAGACCATAGACTGTTTTCCGGTCTTACCTTCTTTTTGACCAGCTTCTGCCCGACAAAGGACTACTTCAGAACGCTTGTTGAGGTGAGGCCTTGTTTAACCCTAACCTATGTTTGTCACGATGTCTTTGACCCTGGCAACCACGCCGCTAACTTGCATGCCCTGCATTGACGATGCTAGTCTAATGGTGGGAAAGTATGTAAAACGGATAGAAATGCGGATTTGATTATTTCAGATCACTTGAAATCTCAAGGCAATGTGGAGAAAGCGTATGTATAATTTTCCTAAATTTCCTTTGTTGAATGAATTGCATACTGATGCTAATGTTTGCTCAAAAAACTATTAGAATATCCTACAAATGGATTGTTTCCTGTGTCGAGAATAGAGAATTGGTCGACGTTGAGGGATTCTATATATCAGCCCTTCGAGCAAGGAACCAGTCAGTTTCTAAGAAGCCGGCTAAGAAATCTGCCACCTCAATCAAGGCTCAGGTTACCGCCGTTGAGGGAGGTGGAGGCTACCGTGCTGCAGGGTACAACCTAACTCCATATCGACGCTTCTGATATGACCCCTCTTGTGCTGATAATACATAGAACACGGGTCCCATTTAGCGTCCAAGATGACAATATATTATTGTGGTGGATCGAAAAAGAAACTAAGTTGAGTGGCAACAAGGCCTATCAGGAACTAGCTCACTGGGTATGTTGTTCTGTCGTTTTTCAGATAGTTCGCTCATGCTAATTACAACTACAGTGTACCCGTCACGGATGGCAAGGATGGAGAGAACGATGGGTCAAAAGCTTGAGCAAAGACTCAAAGTATGCTCAGGGCCCCAAACCTGCTAAGGACTTTGACATCACAAAGGTCCCTGGATGGAAACCAGATATCCGTCGACCAGGCGATGGCGCCTCTACTAGTCTTGGGCCGGCGGGCGATGAAACGGATTCTGAGGATGAAAGGACAATAGATATGCGACCGGAACATGTGGCTGCAGTCACGGCGAACCTAGAGGGCCTGCTGAATGCGGAGACGGAGGACAATTTAGACGACATCTTTAATAAGATCGCGGACAAAGTTAGTATGATCCGTATAAATGCGACGATCAAAACTAACAAACAGCGATATTATAGTTCCCCGAACGCTCAGTTGATGAATTCAAGGAGTTCTACTTTGGTGAATTCCTACCCAGGTTTGAAAAAACCAATCGTGTGCAACCAAAGGGGGGAGTAGGTAGCCAGGAAGAAGCTGCAACGCTTGAAGAACGAGAGGAGCCTGCGGTCGATACCGCAAAATTCTCTATTCGCGAGCAGCGAAGTCTATTCGGACGATTTGACGATATTGTATGGGCAGACGATGAGGAAGAACAGTTGGAAGTGTGCCAGTCCGTAGCGGACGAGGTATGTTTTCCAACACTATACGACCAGCACTATGGGGGCACTAACGTGTGTTCTATCGAACTAGTTTCATTCACATTCCGCAGAGGAGCTTCTTGAATATGCCTTGACCAAGATGAAGCCGATTATTAAGAGGCTAAAAGGCAAAGGCAAAGTTCGACTGCAAGATTTAGAGCAGGCCGTACTAAAGAGCCTTCAGGATCTTGAGGGGACTCCTCAGAAAGACACTAGTCGCCGACCCAACAAGAAAACACAATCACCCCAAAAGCAGGATACCCGATTTGAGAAACTTGGAACCCCAATTCAAAAGGGAATCCGTAATGAGGGCGGGAAGCCGTCGGCTTCCTCAATAAGAAAGGCGCCTAAATCACCCCCCAAGAAGAAATCATCGCCCAAAAAGCCGGCTAGCAGGGTAGCTCAAACCCCACCGTCTGGCCAGGTTTTAGTGTACTCTCCAGAAATTCCAACTCAACTTCCCCCCCAATCGTCTCCGATCTCACCGTCTTCTTTCCATACACCTGGCACCAGCAAGACCAACCGAATCACATCAGGAAGCAGCCTCTCCGTGCGCAGAGCGCCACCCTCCGTACAAAATTCGCCTGGTACCCCGACCCCCCGTCCGCGGACAGCTGTAAAACCTAAAAATCTTTTGGATGATGAACCAATCCCACCGGAATCTAGCCCAGATCTAGACCCTCTTAAAAGATTTACAGAATCAATCCAAGAACATCTCAACTCTAGTCAGAAGCCTCGCAAGATTCTTCCTAGCTCCCCTCCTGGGATGATACCGAGTAGCGCTTTCCGCAATCTCCCTCCACAAAGCCCACCGAAACCTTTATCTCCAGTCTACTCTTCCTTTATTTCCTCATATGAGGAAAGTGACCAGATTCCTTACCAAAAACCCATGAGGGCCCCTGCCTCTTCAGTCAAGAAACCAGCAAGAACTTCATCTTCCCTACCATCTACCGCCAAACGCAGGAAGACAGGCTCCTCGAATCAGCAAGAGATGGTCGTGGAAAGCACGCCGGAGCGTAAGCTGTTCCCGCTTCCTGTTCTCGACGCAATCTCGAGTAGCATTGGACAATCCTCGCCTGTTGATGCGCACCGCCAAGAGCGCGGGTATAGTCAAACATTAAGTCCGTTAGCATATAAGTCCAGGAAGAGGAAGGCTGAAGAGAGGTATCAAGAGATTACACCACCGCCCGGGTCGCAGGAAATAGAGGTAGAGGAGAGGCGTTCCGATACACAGGATACTATCGATCAAGATCAAGAGGAAGAAGCGACAGTGATTGATGCACCGTTCGTTATGATTAAAGAAGAGGAACTTGAAGCGGGATACCCAAATCGGGTACAAGATGAAGGAGATGAGACCGAAGATGAAGATATAAACGAGACTCAAGACTACGATCAGATCCACGATGACGATACTCAAGAAGAAGAAAATTTTGAGATGCAAGGAGATGAGACCGAAGACGAAGAGGTCGAGGTTAAACAGGAACCCGTTGAAGAAGAAGAAACGCCTGAGGACAATATATGGGAGGAAGAAGCTGATCCAATGGAGATGGATAGCCTTACCAACAGGAATCTCGGAATACTTAACGATAACTCTCCTATCCCAGCCGTACGACAATCCGTCACCCCTATAATACCCGACGATTCGGATGACATTAGCGACCGAAGTCGGACGCAAACAGCTTCGGAATCCCCAAGTCCGATGAGTCAGCTATCAGTCAGAACGGCCAACAATCTCGTCGATGAAATCACCGAGCGTATGCGCAGGCAGTACAAGCTGGATAGCGGTGCTATCGAGTTGGTCATGTACGCCACATCCTGTAATGAGGATGTGATGCACGTAGTCCTCGAGCAGCTTGCGGAGTACCAGCAGAAAAATGATACGTTAGCCGGTAGGATTCAACCTTTAACGACTCAATCCCAAGGGAGAGCCTCACGATCACGTAAATTCGATGCTAACTAGTACTTAGGATTCGTATGGCCAACTATGAGGGGGCTATGGACCGTTGAAGACGATAAAGCCGTCAACAACACTGCTCCAGACGATGAAATGGCAAGAATTCTTGAGAAACATGGAGATGAATTGATTATGGCAAGGTGGGATTGGCTGAGTGGACTTGAAGAGAAGACACAAGTCTCCCATGTAAGGAGTACTCCGGATTTAGAAGGCTCCGTGACGCCGGGTAGGAGTAGTCCTGTATACCATGGCCTCCTAGCCCCGAGTCGTGAGAACAGCGTTGCCCCGGAAGACTCCTCTACACCGCCCGAGAGAAGTTATGAATCAGAAGGTTCCCCGACACCACGCCCGAGACGACGTTGACATTTGAGTTGTTGTTTTATTGTTTGTGGTTGTTGGTGGGTAACATTATTGGAACCACACCCTTTGGGTTATCAGGACGATTATATTACTTTCTACGTAGAGGCTTTACTGATGACTCGATTGTACATAGCTGTGGCGTTAGGACGGTATTACAAGCGCTCGTGAGCCGGATTTTGTAGTTTTGGATAACTGCTGCAACGCATCATTGGTGTTGCATTTTCCACCCTCCTTTTGCTTCCCGTGTGGCTCAGTCTCGTAACCGTATGAGCAGAATCGAGATGATTTTTGACGGTGTGTATACTTGCTATGAGTAGATTGAAATACAGATCAAAGTAAGTATACTGCCACGCCTTCATACAAGAGATCTATCCTCAACCATGATTCACATCTTCTTCACAATTATCCTCTGTTCGCAAACCATTACTGCATCATGGCTATACAACTTTCCGGTTGGCTGGAACGAACGGTCAGCCAAAATCCAGCAAGTGAATGCACCCGTAACCGCCCGGTTCGAGTGTGTCGCCTTTAATTCCAACCGCTGGAGCATGCCCTTCGAAGCCACTACGATCTACAACGCTCCAGGATCCCTCGTCACAAATGCAATTGCATTCTACCGTAACCCCAAATGCAAAGACGATAACGGCAGCGGGCTGGATTACTTGATCATTCTCGACCCTCAAAATTCAGAGGGGGTTAATATTGTTGATTTGAAACTTGATGGGTTGACGGCTGGTGGGACGCCGGCGTCGTATCAGGCAGTTGATATGATGCTTTATGCTAAGGCGATATACCAGCGGACCGGGAAACCGCCGCAACCTGGTGCTGTCTATGTATTTGAGCCTAAAGGCTCAATTACCGCATGGAGCTCTGCGCCCGGGACGGTAAAAAATGTGGCGTTGGGGGACTATGTTAAAGCGGGGAGCATAACTGAAATCGAAGATAACGCTAAGGAAATGTCATTAGTGCTAGGTATGGTGACAGAGAAAGTACTCAGCGAGGATCCAGAGAGAAACGCAAGACTTGCGAAATTTGTGGAGAAGAAGTTTGGAGGACAGTCTGCAGGAGTCGATCTTCGGGGTATGTTGAGCAGATTGACTGAACAAAACGCTGTGACGCAGGTACAGGTTGACGCGGATATCGCGGCGATGCAGGAGCCTGCTGGCGGGTATGCGCCGTCTCAGGCGGGGCCGCATGTACCTGTGCAAACATCGGATCCTATATTTACTTGGGACCAGGGAGCACGCGGACGGCCGAGTGGTAGAAGAGGTGGGAGCGTAAGAGAAGAGTTGATGCGGCCACTGCCTGATAATCCGAAGAAGTCTTTAAGAGAGGAAAGGGGTGGAACGACGGAAGCGCCGATTGTTACACCATATGGGATGGCGAATCGTCCGATCGATTTGTATAAATTGGCGAACGAGTGCGTTACAGCAAACAATAGGGCACTATGGTTCCAATGGTACTGGTCAAACTATTGGTTCCATATGAGGTTGGCAAAGGCTGCATTGAGTATTCTAGAAACGGTCGAAAGCGGCGGGGTGGAGGCGGTGCAGAGGATGGTGGATGAACAAATGCTGGTACAGGCACAGAGGGTGATGATTGAAAAGCAGATCAGGTTGCAGAATATGTATCAAAGAGCCAGAGAATTGCAGCAAATGAGGCAAGGGAACATGGGGGAGAATACCGGAACGGTTTCTCAAGCGGTTTCTCAAGAACATGTAAAAGACATCGACACCGAATCAGCCAATGACCTCCTGGGCAATCCTAGAGCCCAACACGCAAACGTACCTGCCAACGAGCCACTGGCCGACCCGCCTCATGGACACGAGGAAGTTGTTATTTTAGAGTCAAAGCCACCGGAGTCAGAGGAACCACAGCTGCCACCGCAGAACCCCATGGAAAACCCAGAACCTGGGGTCAGTATTTTCCCCAGCCGATTCCCCAGTGGAAACAGTTTTGGGGGTCTTAGCCTTAGCCAGTTCGCTGCTCCTAGGCTAGGAATGACTCCAAATCAAGCAAGCGATCTTGCCGCATTCAGGTTCAATTCTCAAGGAAGCGAAGCAGAATCACATACGGAGTGGGTGTTAAGGAGGCCGGAGTGGAAGGATGATGATATTCGGTCGATGTCATCTGAGTTTGCTAAACCTTCGCCGTCTGACAAACAAGAGAGCTCTGCGGTTGGGAAGCAAGAGCCAGAAGACGATTCGGAACTTCCTAAGCTAGCTCAGGGGGATCCTCAGAAGAAGCTGAAGCCAAATTTATCAATTTAAAGACTGCCGATACCTATTCTATTATTGTATTGACTACTTGTGAATGGGGATCAGATTATGTATTCGTGATTTCCAATATTCGAGAAGTATTAGTTTACACTAAGAATAACTTTTAGATGTCAAATCTTAGCTTTAGTTGTCGAAAGGGCGAGTGTGCGAGCAAGCCGGCTTAAGCCTGATATAGTTATAGTGGGACTCACAACCGCCTAAGCTCTGGATGAGTTACAATGATATTTTCTATGTGCGTGATCTAGTTACTTCATATTAACTTCTAGCTTAACACCGATATCAAGATTAACATTAAAAGAGCAACTAAAGCTATTTAACTCGTTGAGTTGTCTTCGGCGCCCAAGTTTCTAAAATTCTTGGCAGGACGGCCAGCTATAAATTGGCGAAATACTGATGAGTACTTGATATCTATAGACTAAAGCCCTTTTATCCCTCCCTCCCGGAAAGACCTTTGACGATTTTCCGGGTTCTCGCGGCCTAGAATCCATCAATCGATACCCAACAAAATGGTGTGCGTGGGTCCCTTCATCCCCGACAAGACATATCATACTCCGCCGGCTGAGGCCTCTAGATCAGCATTAGATCTTATGGTTCGGGGATTTCCGTACCGCTATGCTTTATATATGATAAGACATCGACTACTAGAATTCTCTATTGCACGTGACGATTGGCACCCGATCAGGGACCGCCGGGATCTATTGGCCAAGTCTCATGCAAGGCAGTGGGCTGGGAAATGGAATGCGTATGACTTGAGAAAGGTATTTCAATTGGGGACATTGTAAGGGGTCGGATGAGTGATGTTCTGGTCGTGAACATTCCTGTTTGGCCTGTCTTGTGTGGCTTATAATTACATCGCATGCGATGACTCCCCTTGCGTTCTTCAAATTGTTCCATATGAACTCTTACTGATGGATACCCCAAAATACCGTTTTAAAACCTAATTACCATAACGATGCCATGCGCCGGCGCTATATACCCGGAATATGGGTTTTATACTTCTCCTCCTTACACAACTGAGTCTATCAAGGAGCTCATGCGCCAGGGCTTCTCCTATAGACTCGCTGCACTCCACGACCTGGCACTTCGGTATCGGCAGCTTGCGCCTCGGAGGTTTGATGTTCTCGATTACCAACAATCAGTGCGGTATCCGATCGTGTCTCGAGCGTCTCGGCGGCAGAGATAGAATATTGTCCTATGAAATCTAAATATACATTGCATTTGATAGCTGGCCTGGGTGTTAGTATATCGGTATAGTCTGAGGGCGTGGTTGGGAGCCAAGCATCATATGACCGCCACTGCTATTGCATTGCTGGTTTCCTTCGGGGATTCCCTGGATGCAATCGCGGGGGTTTCCTGCGCGGTTTTGCTACTTCTTATTTAAATTTCATAACGGGCACGCGTCTTCCAACCTCAAACCACCCGCGCATTCTGGGGTTGTCTTTAAATCCTCACGTGCACAACAATTAGCAATGGTATGCGCGGCGACATTTCGAGCGGACCATGGGGCCTACACATACCCACCGAGTGCAACCCAGAACCTAAAATCTCTTCTTCGACATGGCCTAACTCTCCGACGGGCTCGAGGAATGTTCCCTGCATATATCCTCTGCAGGAACCGTTCGATCTATTAGGTTTCTGGAAATTGACAGAACACACAACCATATCGCAGGCATCACGGTGGGAGCGGAGGAGCATAGGTATACTGGACACATCCGACTACTCCAGATAGACTTGGGATATTTTCACTTCAATTTGTCTCGCAAACCAGACGCACTTTGACATGGCCAATCGCAGGTGGCAGTTCGCTGGATCCTGTCCTGGCAAACTCGGAGAATTTCATGATTGCGCACCTTCGGACTTGGGCTACTCGTTGCTTTCCATAGAACACCACCCTTTACTTCCCATATATCGCACACAAAAAATCATCAGTCTAGCAATCGCAAATCAGATATCATAAGATGGTGTGCGGAGGACCTCTGTTACCCGACTTCGGCTACTATTCGTCCCCGAAGGATATCGACGAACGCTATTGGTTTGTGCTACGCCAAGGAATCCCTCTGAAGATGGTTAGGGACCTGGTAGTGCTTTTAAATCCCTGGGAAATAGATATTCTTGACGATGTCTGGCGTGTCCGTTCGTTGAGGGGCGGTATTCAGAGGAATTCTCAGGCGACAGGATGGCTGCACAGATCAGCATATCCCACGAAATATGCGGCGGACACCTCACTTGATATACGTACACAACCGACCCCGTCTGGCCTGGGCGAAGAATTAGAACAAGAGAGGCTACTCGCCGGACAAGCCTACGAGCCGCAAAGCGCTTCTTCACCTCGGGTACCTGAACCACCTCGCTCGACAGGGTTTACCTCAGAGAGGTCATCCCGGGTTGAATTTCCAGCGACCTAAACCCGCTCTGTATTCCCTCAAGCAAATGGGTGGTCAGCTGACCAACGGACAATTCATATTCGGCGGTGAGGGGACGTTTGAAGATTATTCTTAGGCGGGGTTTGGGTCTACGTTAGTACTGCCGGATGAACGGAGTTGCTGAAATCTTAATATACTCGAGCTCATACTCATGCATATACTACCCATTATCTCGAAAATTATAGTTCATAATCGCGCAATATATTAATATCTGCGAGGGTAGATAATCGTCCGGCTGGGCCGAAAGCTAACACCGCGAACACATCGAAGAGACTTACCTGGATTTTCATGCCTGGAAATTCTGAAGATCTCCCGGGAGCATATTACGCATGATGAAATTCTGTATTCCACTGGGATAAACCTGCGAAAGCCCACGGAGCTTGTGGGTAGACAGTTGAATCTTTTGACTAGCGCTCAGGACCACAAGGCTGAATTTTCGCTTGTGATACTTGCAATTGGCTTCTGCGGAATCGATTCGGCGAGCTAAGCGAGACGAAAACGCACCAGAAATACGAAGCTGCCAAAGTTTGAATGTTTCGGGGATGCGGGAGATGGTTACAATACACCAATTGGGTCTGTGCCTAAGCTAGCGCTTTGACAGCACAATTTGCATTGCGGTTTTCACTCTGCCGTCAATTTTCTCGCATGCTCACGCCCATCGCGGAGCCGCTCGTTCGGTGATAACTTCATTTGTTGCGACCCAAAGGGCCGCTGCCAAGTCGAAGATCTGGGCACGAAACAAGTTTGCACCATGTCATCGTCCCAGTTGGCGCTTAAATTTGCAGAAGTGGACAGGTCTTCAAAATGTTTGACGATCAGCTTGCCTACAATCTGGATCATGATATATTGGCAGGATGCAATGTGCGGGTATTAATATTTGACGGCAAGGATGCGGTAATCAGTTCTCCAAAATACATGTCACCTGCATCTAGTGTATTCGCTTGACTTTGAATTGGTTAAGTACATGTACACAATAACCATTAAGTAAAATAAAATAGAAAGAATTCCACGAGCAGTGTCTCAGGCCTCCAAGTTTGTCTAATAGATTGGGGCCGCTAGATTTGATCGGCGCAATCAAAGTCGTAATTCATAACCGGGTCCCTTCTGCTGGGGTTTGTACTAATCATACTCATAACTGCCTCCCCCATTCTATGGGTTTAGCATGAAACTCTTCGTAGGTTTGACTGCTGTCACTCCTCGAAGTACCAGATGCCGCGTTTACCTGCGGGGCCGCTAATGAGTCTCTCTCCTCGTCACCAAATTTCAGAACTTCCTTTAGATCCATGATTCTCTCCACGACCTTCGTTCCGTCCTTGTCTTTATGCTCTTTTGCTACGCATGGCCCCTGTATACCCATTTCTATGTTCTCGGCCAGGGCAGATCTCGTAAATTGTGATGGGGAGCTTTCTCTGGAGAGTGGATCCTGTCCACTTTCTAGGTTGTCCCTGAGGTATTTCGTGTTCCTGGCTTCTTGAGAGAGAGTCGCATCTATATCTATGTTATCAGAGTATGATCCGAGGCTGTTTGCGCGTTTGAATCTTGATTTAACTACTCTGGTTCCGAAAGCTTTGATTGACGGCGCGCAGCAGCAGAGCATGCCCAGAACGACTTGAATAAAAAGGAAAATTACTATTTTCCCGGCAGAATCTAGAGGCATAAAACTGTTAAGACTATGTTGTATTAAAGATGAAAATATTTAAAGATTCAATTGTACTCACAAGTGGGGTCAGGACTGGTCTTCGCCTCTTGCAGTTGACCAAACCGTAGGGCTTCAATGATACACCCACTAGACAGGAAAATCATAATTAGTAACTCTTCATCGTGAAATCTTTAAATACGAAAAGGTTCAAAGCAACTCTTACCCGCCACCCAATGCAAACATAACCAGGCTTTGGAGTTTTTTCTTTTTGGTAATATGCAAGCTGACGACCAATATCGCCGGTAACAAGAACATGAGGGCATCAATCGCTAGCCCAATGGTGACGAGCAAATAGACGGCTGCGATATTCGAGCAGGTGTATTTTATGGTACCAGGGGTCCAGGTGGTGTCAATAGGATTACATCGAAATACTGATGAGAATATCGAGACGGCTATATGGATAGTGCTAATATGAACGAGAGCGGATGTGATGACATAGATGGGCCTGGAAGAAGTTTTTGAAAGGCGTTTGATGAAGAGGAGAAGCGAGGCACGGATCGCGCCCAGAGCAACCAGTAGTGCTATTTGAAGGGCATCTAGGGTTTTGGCAACGTCAATATTCCGAAAGTAAATCACGAGACGTCTAGACTCTGACCGTTGATTGCAGCTTACATATGGTCTTTTGACAAATATATTAGTAAATGACAGTGCTATGTTGTGCGATGGGAAATGGTGGCTCTATGGCCTTACCTTCATCAACTTTACAATGTAATCGATATCCTTAACTCGGTCGACGTGTGATCCCAATTTGTAGGTCGTCGCAACAATCATAGTGCATGCTACTCCCATAGTACAGATCTATATTGAAGCCGTTGGTTAACTCCAATCCAGATTGCTGAGCTGTCTGCCTCCCAAAACGAATAGGTGTAGTGTAGGGCAGAATATACACATACATATGCGGGTCCGACTAAGATCCAGTCCTCAAGATGTAGGCTTTGATTCGCATCCTTTAGTCGTGTGAACAGACGAGCGGCCACACCTGCTGTACATAATACCATCGACACGACAGCTGTCGCTATCGTCAGTTCTCTAAGATTTGATCCATTTTGTGTCGCCGATTCTGCCATGCCGAAATATCTCTGCTCGAAAGTTGGTTTGCTCCCTTCAACCCGGCCTTCCCCCTAAGAGATGTTTAAATTTGAGGTTAAGTCAAAATACAGCCCTCAAATATTGATGTAGATTTCGTCTTTACAGCCGTACAACCCGTTCATTGTAATAAAATAGCACCTGAATTTGTTGGTTTCAGGTCTCGTGAGGGAAAGTGCTGAATTGATTCGAAGGTAAGATGTGAATTGAACAGGATGAGGTTTAATACTCAAATCACCATCCAAAAACTGGTCTTGGCTAGATCAATTATTGGTTCCGGTGTGACACAAGAAATTGAAGGCGTTCGGATACTACGCAGCCGCAATTCTTGTCATCAAAGCGTAGAACCTTACCGAGATAGAGTGGTTTTCTGCCTACCCACAGACACACCACATGCATCCTAGCGTCGAATCCGTGGATCCAGCACCCAGATTCTAGCTTGTCTTATGTTCGTTTTGTCTCATGTATGTACCACATAGCCTGCTTTCCATTTCTTGAAAGATTAGTAATCTAGTGGATTCCGAGCTGAGTATATTACTAATTTTCTCTGCCGGTGTGCAAGTTGCTGCTTGGGTATTTAAACTCATGAGGATCGAGACGCAGTATTCAGTGGCTACTTATTCTGCTCCAGAATTGTACCACAGCAATAATTACCGAAGATATAACCTCCCAGAGCCATGGTTCCAGAGCTGTAGCTATAGTCCCAAGGCGGAAACCCCAGCCGTGTGTGTTAGTTCTTTTATCTCCGTCAAAAAGCAAAGGTCAGTGCTTAATCAAATTCAAAAATGAATTTCCCGAAAGCATCACGGGAATGACTGGTATACATGGTACGGCTCTATCAACACAACCCTTCAGCCAACTGGATGCTCGCGCTCGAACGGCGTCTTTTCAGCACCAACCCTTTGCATTGCATGTTACCGCCACACACCATATATATCATCTTGCTGCAAAGGGAATCTCCGCTTTTAGGTAAACTCGAACGAAGAGAATATTCGGGAACGGGTAACTAGCCTGGGCGGTAAAATCCGTCTTCTCGCTAATCCGGCATTCATTCCAGTACGCTCGGGCCACGTTTGCCTTTACAGGATTCTTCTTGGCTTTCCCGGATCAAGGCCGCCCCGATATCAGGGTCCTGCTGCATGCAAAATCCAACGAAGGTGCACAGCTGAACTACGAAATTGACTTCTTTGCCAAACAGGTGCGGTTTTAAATACCCCCACAGTTCAAATCGTAGCAGTACGCACAAATACCACAAAGATACTAGTGTATATACGTTCTGATACTTGGATTGTTACGGAGTACTTGAGTTTTAAATACGTAATAGCGAATACATGTGATTCAATGCTCAAATCGAAAAGGACAAGAAAATAATAGCGTTAAATCGGACGGGAAGTAACTAGTAAACCCATGGACCGAACACTCGGACATTCAGCCGTGAAACAAATCTTTTTAGACACAGAAGTGGAGGCTGTTCAGGAGCAGGGGATGTCGTCTGCAGAGGTCAGGATTCCCAGAGCCCCAGTTTATAATGTGGAACTGTATATATACAAGTACATATTGGTGAGTAAAAACCTCTTCCGGAGAATGGTATGGATCCTTGGTAACAGGATTCCCAACTGTTGTTCCGCTTCTGGCGGTGTACGTTCTCATAGTGTCATATAATATCTAGTCTTCTATTTTAGATCACTTTCATATCCTGTCAGGTAGGCTATGCAGCTACTTCTATAATTACGGGGTTGTCGGTTTGTATATATAATCTTATAGCCATGTTACTGTTTCAGACCTACACTTTGCCCAGGTTCTGCAGGTATTTTCTTGTTTCTCGTTTCCAAGTCGTAACCTAGATAGACACTCAACAATTATTTGGGTCGCTAAGTCTAGGCGACTAGTATAGCAATACCAACGGGGATGCTTGCATAACGTCTTGCTTTGATCTAGGGTTATCCCCGTAAAGGGAATATTTCTAGAATGACCTAGTAGTATGCTAGAAAGGTTTGAATACGCTTCGCAAATCCTGGTGTACTACCTTTATCCCGCTTCGCCATGTATACCAGAGAGACTTGTTTCACATCTGATCATCTGGAATGATGTTATAGGACAGAATTTAGGCGCTAAAAAAGGCCTAAAGGCTGGATATGTTTATGAGGACAATTTGGTCTCGTGCCAGACCTCCAACTAGGCAATGTAGATACACGGGCATTAAGAAGTATGGTGGACACAGCCCAGCGCAGCATCTGTACATAAAATGTGGTAAGTAAACCTTCGACTCGCAAACTTGTAAATATTAATAGGTGGTTAAAGAGACAGCCTTCTGCAAGATTGCCTAGCAGCGCTGCGTCCCGTCGTGGTTGTATTGCATATAGATGAATGTCGACAGGACCAACAGCCAGTTGTCTCTGGATATTATACCGTTCGCTCAGCCACCGATGCCGGCAAAATCGAAAAACCTTCCCTGACATCGCATTATAAGACTTACTACCGATGTTAACGTTAGCTTAGGTATTCTAAAGCGTTAGCTAGTCTGCTTTAGCCGAAGAGTAAACTTCTTGTACTGCGCAGCATCTAGCCGGCCCCGCGTCTGCGATTTGAAAAAGGCCTTTTGCATCCTACGATACGCCTACCCTGCGATAGCGGATTAAGCTTTAGAAGTCAACAAACTCGGTCGATCCTTGATATCTACTTAAAGTACAGTGAAATACGTAATACGGTTGATACAAATGCATATGTCTGCGTTGTGGACGTTGAAGGTTCCGGTTGTGGCAACCCATTTTCGCTTCAAGGCTATGGTACTGTAAAGTAGGTCCGTATGCAAAAAAAAAAAATCAACCGAGGTTTGGCCGTAGGAGCGGCTCCCATATGGATTCCTTTTCATTTGATCTCGGGATATTACAAGATAGCGAGTTGCCTCGATTGCTTGTATACCCTGCTTAATTGTTGGCGCTTCGATCGTGGATCTATCATCCTGTTAACTGCATCCTGATGAATCAGGCCCTTGTATTATACGTATTCATACTATGGGTGTTCGGAGCCTTTCAATCCGTTCTCGCGATCGTCTATAAAAGCTGGGCTCTCGGCTACAAGGTCACCTCTAAATTCGTGGCACAGCTCCTCCGGATAACTTACCAAGAAAAAATTTTTCGCGGCATTACATCTCATATTCTTCAATTGCGAATATGGCTTCTACCGATGCCGGCTCTGCTGAAGCAGTCCGGACTGGACCGTCTATCTATGCGCACCCCCCAGAGGAAACCTCTGAAGAGTCTCCTGAGGTGAAAGAGAGACCTCCCATAGACTTGGCATCGATTAAAGCCTCACCAAATGATTTATTTTCCATTAGAAGGCCTCCCCCAGGGTCTGCTGGTGAAACACCCGATACAGACCCAATGGGAGGGGAGTCTGGCAGTGAGTTCGAAATACCAAACGCTGAAGTACCTCGGCAGGAGCTAATAGATTTTATTTAACTGCTACGATTAGAACTTGGAGCAACAATCGGGAAAATCCTTTATGAACTCTTCCAGAGCTATCAAGATTGGGCGAATAACCAAGGGGCTTTTGTTTCAGGCCTCCTCGGCGAAACATTGAAGATTGATGAAGTTGTGGCTAGAAAGCTCAATGTGATGATCTTTGCAAATCCCCGTGCTGAGTTCTTTTTCATCAATCATACGTATATCGATATTGATAACACGGCTTGGGGCGGCATTCTTGATAAATGCTATACCATGGTTGTATTTGAAGCCGGATGGTTCGTGCGGTACGGGAAGGGCGGTTGGATAAACTGGGGGTTTGGTTGGAATGGCGATGAAGGAGACAATGGCCAGAGGGTCGCCATAACTTACACTGGGCCGGGTCACCATTCCGGGGCTTGTGGGCCTTGGGCAAGTAAGTTGAATACTGTTAAACAAGCGTTAGGGTGACATGGCACTAGATGGCTAATTTCGAACTTAACTCGTAGTACTTGACAAAGATCGGGATACCAATCATGATATCTCACAACTCAGGCCGATGGTTATGGAATCTAGGAGTACCTCATGGGATAATACTCGTTGGATCGCTAGTAGGTGGGATGAGACGAGTGTTCATTGGGGCCAAGGTACCCCCTGGTAGACTGAAATCCAAAGAATTGCATGTATATAAAGTGAACTTTCGAAGGTGCGAAAAGGTTGAAATAAAAGGGATATTGATGTTAAATAGCACAGTACCGTCTTTTAAAGTCTTCTGGTCCCATACATCTTTTTTAATTAGCTATTACATTAGAGTTGTACGCTGTGCCGCAATTGCAATACAACTATATACCATGCATATCTTGTCCATATAGCTATAATATTTCCCACTTAGCTACCTAAGTCTGGCAGCCTTTGCCGGAGCAGTAATTGAAAGTCATTCTGCAGCTTCCCCAGAACCAAACTGACCCGCAAGTCAGACAATTACCCCCGTTGGGTCCGAATATAAAAACCGATTGGGCCCTAATTCATAAGGTCAGTACGGTGTATACGTAGTTTGCATTAGAAGGCATATATATTGCCAGCGCTGAAGTTGACTACGTACTTTTGCCTGAGTTTCCATCCCAATGAAACCCCCCACTGCGCCGCCGAGGCGTAATCTGCTTTACTTCCACACGTCCACATGGCAAGACAGTTACCGAGAGTAGGATTTTTTGAGGAATATCTTTGCTCTTGGGTGTAAACGCGATAGTCTTCGAATTTGGCTAGTGCCTTCGTACAAGCCGACCAATCATTCCAAAAACATTGGGAGGAACCTTTGCAATCCCAGCCATCTCTTCTTGCAAGAGCAGCTCTGGCTTCAATGGCAGTGTTTGGACTTGTGGTGTCTTTGAGGGAGGTTGGTTGGGAGGTTGGCAAGCATAGCGCCCCTGGGACAACCAGAAGAAATGAGGTTAGGAGAAGAAAGATTGGATTAATCGCGAAGAGCTTCATTTTTGAAGAGTTAGTTCGTCAATTAGTTCAATGGGTGAGTAGCAACAATATAGCTGAAGAGAATAATGAGTTTCTTGAAGTAGACTTTCCAGTCACTTTATACTTGTAAATTATAGACCTGGCAGAGACTCCGTTAGCCCACCAGAGGCCAAGGAACAACAATTTTCACGTGTTTATGTGTGCACTGGGTCTCAACGTATTCGCCCAAGGCGAGTGGTAGAGATTCGTGACCTATCGAAACTCTTCGCCCTAATCAATGCAATATCGCACAGCCCTCAATTAGTCATATTACTATAATTATCACAGAAAACTCACTCCAAGGACATCTGATAGCTTTAGTACTCATTCGCTCTCTCCGTTTAGCGGGCGAGGAAGGCTGTGAACCACGCTGGCAATGCGAATCACTAACCAGATTAAGATAAAGCAATTTCTCGCTACCAACCATTTACTATCGTCAATATTTCTATCCCTGCAGTTGCACAGCGGTTAATAACTTAAAATTTAGAAGGAATAAGCCTTGGAGTCCTGCGACAGGAGTTCTAGCTTCCGAGTGTCGGTATGATTGGTGACCTACTGAATTCTGGTAGTGTTCGCGCGAGTTCGCGGTTAGCGAGTGTACGCATCTATTATTTTTAACAAGGGTCCTGTTAGGCGTTCTGGTGGCACAATTGTGGTTCGCATCGTTTCATAAGCTAAATTAGAATTGCTTGGCCCTTGGATTGCCATGCTCAAAGTTACAACCAACTCGGAGGTATAAGGTAGAGGCCTACGAATTCCAGAATCCTGCAGTTGATTCAAATCATTCAAACGTAACCTATCGGTATCCCGAGCCATATTTCTCTTGTGCATACAAATTGGTTTCAAGGCCGAGGTTCATGCTTGCGGTAGCAAAGAGAGGCTACACGAAAAGGCATTGGACATTCGTATTACTAGCTCACAGGCAACAGATATCAGGATTGATCGAGGTATTGTTAAATTTTCAACCCTTTTAACTGATGCTGCAGGTTAGGACACCTCAGTAGTACGCCACGCAACATATATTCAGTCTAGATATCTCAATACTTAGCTTTCTGTCGGATCTAACTCTCGAGAAACCGCAGTATCTCGATCCCGGTGTTCAGGGTTTGCAAATTAGTCATGGGCTATGCATGGGATTGGAGTACATGCAATATCTTTGCGGGCCTGTTTGTAGTAAAATGATGTGGTTACGGACAAATCTGATATTAAAATAACAGAACTAGTGTTTAGAGATTTAACTCCCGGAGAGACTAGTGATTTACTAGAGCAATAAGATATGTTCAAATGCAGACTGCACTACACCGGTCGTTCGCAGCGGAAAATCTCAATTTTGTTATATATCTGCCAGGGCATCACGCTGTGTGCGATTGTGGCACGAATATATTGTGGCTTGCCAACTCCAGAAATGCTGCAAGATACACTTGTAAATAACCTCCCTTCTTCCGGAATAAGCTCCAACAGTGTCTTCGGAATGAATATTAATCATCCCCGCGGCCCCGATCGGCTCAACCGTCAGGCTTACCCCTCCAAAACCGTAGACTGTAAACAGTATATAAACCTCATGGATCCAGGCTTCTAAACGTTACACATGTTGGAGGTTCCTCAACCAGATACATTTACCTACCAAGTAACCCATTGACAATTGACGCAATGAACGCAGTCTTCGGCGACTCTGCAACCTGGCATCCAGGCGAACGTGAGTTTCAACCCCGGTCTACCCCGGATTTCCAAGTGGGCGGGGAAAAGAATACCACATTATCAACACATTCTAACCTTTTTGGTGGCACATTAGAAAATGTTCAACGACTACTCCACGTTCCGTACCAGGAAAACCCTACGGTGTATTATTTGCCACCCGGAGTCGCCCGCTTTCTATCAATATGCCCATTAATCGCTGTCGGGACCACATCGCCATCCGGCCAACCTTGGGCGTCGCTGTTGACTGGCGTTCCTGGATTTGCTCGGAATTTCGGTCCTGGGATAGTCGGGTTGCAGACAGCTGTCGCAGCTGGCGACCCCATTTACGAAACCCTGAGCGAAGAAGCATGGGGTGAAAGTATCAATGGTGGAGAAGGTAGAGGTGAGGGAATGATTGCTGGATTGGCGGTAAATTTAGAGCGGCGACAACGAGTCAAGTTTTATGGAGAGAGTAAACGAGGGATGAGGAAAATAGAGCAGGCAAAGGGCTTAGCTACCATTATGATGGAAATAGAACAAACGCTGGGGAATTGCCCGAAGTATATGAACGGTATGTTCTTTTTTGTTTATACTTTGCCCATTCTTCCCTCTCGATGCTAACGCTTTTCGCACGAATAGCTCGCCACTTAGATCTCGTTCATATGGATCCGCCAACGAACGTTACGGAAAACTATGAGGTCTCAACAACGCTTCCACAAGGAGCACTAGACTTAATCTCTAGATCAGACATGTTTTTCGTTGCCTCCCGAAATGGATACACCGATATGGACGTAAACCACCGCGGCGGGCCAACCGGTTTCGTCCGAATCCTTCCACAAACTTCAGAGGGTAGCAGCACCCAGGAGCCAACAACTCTTGTCTGGCCGGAATACTCGGGCAATAGACTTTATCAGACGCTTGGGAATCTTCAGGTAACCCCACTAGCGGGACTTACGTTCGCAGATTTTCATACGGGAGATATGTTGTACCTTACTGGAACGACAGAGACCTTGATTGGTCAAGACGCGGAACGAGTGATGCATAAAAGTAAACTAGCAGTGAAGTTTACTGTAACCGGCGCACGATACGCGAGGGGTTCATTGGGCCTTAGGGTGGCAGATCCGGATGCTGTGAGGTGGAGTCCATACAATCCCGCAGTGCGGTATCTTGCCGCTGAAACGCAAGGGCAAAAGGCATTGGTCGGGTTGAACAGCCAACCGGGGCTAACGGCAAGGCTTGTTAAGAAAGAGAAGCTAGCAGATACAATCGCGAGATTCACATTCCAACTTGACGGGAGAAGGGATAAAAAAGATCTATGGCGGGCAGGACAGTATGTTATGCTGGGATTTGAAGAGGAGTTGAGTGCTGGGTATAGGCATATGGATGATTCCGATCCGCAGGGTCTGAACGACGACTATCTTCGGAGTTTTACAGTGTCCTCGTACCCAGGGCAGTTTACAGGGAGAGATCAGGACAAATTTGAGGTTACAATTCGAAGGGTTGGGCCAGTTACACGGTATCTATTTCAGCAGAATCCGGGGGCGGCCTTGGAAGTGCCTGTACAAGGGTTTGGGGGAGAATTCTTTGTAGAGAAATGTGACGGAGGAAAGGTTGGGATTGTGGCTGCTGGAGTGGGGATTACACCGTTTATTGCGCAATGGAGAGGAATCGCGGAGAGTGGGGTTGATGTCAAGCTATTCTGGACTGTGAAGGAGGATGATTTGGGGTTTGTGAAAGGACTTTTGGGAAGGAACGGGATGGAGGGCATGAAAGAAGCATTGAGGCTGTTTGTAACAGGGAAGAGAGAAGGGGCGGAAAATACTGAAGTTGATGCGAAGGAAACTATCGAGAGGAGGATCAGAAAGGAGGATCTTGTAGAAGAAGGTGATGAGGCTAGAAAGTGGTATGTTTGTACCGGGGATGCCATGCGCAAGCAAGTCGTTGAGTGGTTGCATGGACGGGAGGTTAGCTGGGAGGAATTTACTTATTAGGCCGGAGCAGTAGTCAGATCGTATTAGTTCACAATTGCTTATACCAAGTCCTAGGGTGTTTAAATTGGAATGAATAGTACTAATAATTGTACGACTTAAAATTTATTTCTAGAATTCACAGAGTATATGACGTATACTACGTCGCTACCCCCACGTAGCACTGCCAGTTAACAAAGGTTACTTTAAGAGTCATTCCACGATTAAGATACTATGCAACTAACTAACTAATCCTGCGCGCGGCTGTATTATAATATCCTTACAAAGCGCCAAATCGCTTAAGCTAGGCCCACTTTCTGGCCAGCATATGCGCATGGATACGTCGCCGCGCTGGGACGGACTGCATGATGTGTATATATAAAACGCGAAACCAGGAAGGGGCAGTATCGTGTCGTGTTTCCTGGCACCCAAATAAATATATATAGCTTATATCGCGTGTCAGCTAGTAGATCTACTCAAATTACCACAGTTCGGAGGACCGCTATCAAGATGGACACCAGCCACAACCCCCTACTAGCCACGCAAGTCGACCTTCGCTACGATAGTCCCTTCGATGACCTTGGTGACGTCGACCTCGAACGGTTAATCCCCCGCGAAGTCAGCCTCCGCGCTTTATCTGCTGAATTTCGTGCTCAACCACTATGGACCGACCGCCTCATTAACCGCGAAAGCGTTACGTCTTGGATGCGCGAGCGGATTCTGTCATTCTTCGATACTGATGATACCTCAGCGGGGAATATGCATTTGTGGAACCGGCGAGATATTGATTTTTTGTATGAGGAGTTGAAGAGTGTTAAGGAATACGTGATTGCACTAAGAAAAGAGGGAGAACGAGTTGAACCAGATTTAGAGGGAGTTTGGAGGGCTGATGGGGTTCTTATGGATGTGGAGAGGGCGGCTATTGTAGATGGTTCGTATACTCCGTCTATTTTTTCATTATCAGGGATATATCGGTATTTTTGCTTTTATTAGATGTTCCAGTGCTAATAGACGGCTAGCCGTGGTACAAGTGGGGAACGAACAGGATGAAGAAAATGAAAAACAAGTGAAATGTGAGAAAGAGGATAAGGATGACTACGACAGCCACGTGGTCATGCCGATGCTCAATAGCCTTGAATACCACAGCAGTGGTTCAGAGAGCGATTATTCGGGTGCTGATGGAGAAGACGCATGCGCACCAAAAGAAGAGATGGCTGCAACCTGGGATTTGCTAGATCCTTTCCTCTTTCCTATCATTTATGAATCTACGCTGACTCTCCGCAATGGCGAATTCGAAGAAGTCCCGTGCGCCCCGGAATCCCGAGAGGTGGGCATCGACCAATCTTTCTGTTGGCTACCTTCCGAGTTCAAAGTCTCTGAAGACGGCAAAAGCACGAAAATCCTCTCCTATATTAACAATCTTTCATTGCCCGGTCAAGACGTCCTAATGCACCCGATTCTCGAAAATGTCTTCACAAAGCTAGTACCATCATTTAACCACCTTCTCGCGGATCTAGCTGCGGGTTCCTGGCGCCGAAAAAGGTGTCAGGGGAGATATCCGCTCTTCACTATGGATGACGAACCGTTCGCGACCCGATGGAAGCCGCCATATATCTCGGCGTTAGGAAATATACAAGGGAAAACGCTTGCAGTTGTAACAAGAATGGTGGAGATCAGGTTGACGCCAGCGGAGCCCGCTTACAACTCTCACGATTGGCACGTGGATGGTGTGGCGGTATGTCTAAAATACCTTTCTGGGTTATTTAGCACTATTAGCTAAAAATAATTCTGCTATGGACAGAATGAATGTGTGGTGGCTACTGGAGTGTACCACTACGCACACAAAAACGTAACTGACTGGTCTATGTGCTTGAGAAGACGAGTCATTCATTCCGACAACCCTGGTCCTTACTACAATCGAGATCCCTATAACGTAAGGAACTTGCGGGACGTGGGGACGGTTTTGGTGCCGGTAATACAGACTTTTTACACGCTGTATCATGGCGGTTCGTTTTGGTATTAATTTTCGATCTAATTCGGCCTTGCAATGTATAGGAAAACCGCGCCGTCGTCTTCCCGAATATGTATCAACACTGCATATCTCCGTTCAGTTTGGTTGACAAATCGAAACCGGGATGGACGAAAATGTTAATTTTCCATATCTTTGACCCCAATCGTTTCGTGAGTTCTCTTTCAGCCTCCTGGTTCTTAGGACTGTGAAGTTTATATATTTTTGGATACATCGCGTCATAGCACTACACCACTCGGACTATCCCTCTACAACAGCCCCAACAATATGAACGGCTTCTCCGCAACACCCGTCTCGGTAGGCTTCCCGAAGAAATCTTTCAGTTAATTGCACAGTACGTGCTGGGAAAGACTATTACGTCAAGTAAGGCGGAGGAGAATAGAACCAGAATGATCCGGAAAAGGGCCGCAATACGAGAATATATGGAACGTTAACGACAGAATTGGTATTCGTCGGTTGCAGCTGAAGTAGGAATTTGGTGGAGGTCTTCACGGGTATCTATCCTATAGATGATTGAGTACGGTTCGAACGTATGTATTAGTCCAATCTGATCTCGTAAGCCAGCCTCGGGAGACTATCGAGGAACAGAACTAGCAACCCACACGCATGTTGGAGGTTTAGTGTTGTGGCCTGCAACTGGGCATAAGAGTATATGCATCCACAACAGCGGCGAAGATCTAGCACAATTGTATACGACCAGAGATGCTAGATGAGCCCTTTTTTAGTTTAGATCTAATTATTTTCGCCAAGAGCCCGTCTTCATCTATCCACCTTAACTCCGGCTAACTGCACCCTTTCTGGCATACTAGTGCCTTTTTCGGCTTGTGTCGTTTGTGTGTTACGTTGTTACCCACAGCTTGCATCTGGCGTGCATCAGGCTTGCACCAGGCGTACAGCGACATACATCACCACCCTATGTTTCGTAAGTGCGGTCGGAATCTAGCCTACATATGCACGCCATAAAAACAACCAAATGGAGACGAATCAGACTCCACGGATTATAATTCCGGTTTAGTGAGAGCGATATTTCGCATCGGGTGACTTTTGTTTTTTCGGATGGAGAAACTTATGCCGTCGATGCCCGGATACCTGCGTCAGAGAGACAGGGAGCTTTAGCTTCTAGCTGAGGGGCCATTCGCCTATTAAAGAGCGCACAGCTTCCGATCTTGTTCAGTTGATCTTTGCATCTGCAATAGTTCAGTATATAGAGCCTTTCTCTCTCTCTCTCTCTCTCTCTTCTGTTACAAAATTGAATTGGTATAGGAATAATATACTGTACTTGGATTTGTCTGGCAAGATGACTTTTCTCAGTCAGTACGCGGTGGTGGTTACTGGAAGGGGCAATTGGCTGGTATTTAGGATCTATACAAACACCTTTCACATCTAGTAACCTACTAACCTTCCTGTCGGGTCCATAGATGTTTTATTTCCAACGACCAGATGGAGCAATCTGGGAAGGCAGATGGGCTAAAAAGCACAACACGGACCCGGATGCAGAAAATGAGAAGTGGTTTTTCCGTGAGGTCATCAGCGCAGGAACGGCGGCGATGAAAACTCCTATCGCTGCTGTTATGTATCCGGACAATGATATCCACGTGTTCTATCTCAATCCCAACATGGTTGTTCACGACATCGAAATAAAAGAAGAAGCGGTCAAGCCAGGAAAGTTTGCTGCTTTGAAAATTACAATGGACGAAGGGTGCTTCATGACTGCTGGGGCACTGAACTGGAATGCTGCAAGCATTGGGTAAGTCTGGTGTTACGTTGCCCACTATCGGGAAGTATCTAGAACGCACTCTAATCCAGAGATGATTTTAGACTATACTTTCCTGGCAGGGATTCCCGATTCAGAAATTATCTTAAAAGAGATACCTGGGACGTCTTCGGGCCGTACCCCGAGAGTCTCAAAGTGCACCGTCGCTCTCCAATAGCATATACAAATCCTCACCCTTGGAAATGGGAAAGCCCTGCTATCCATGTGTTTCACTTTGACCCAGCGCACGAGATCAATTGTCTAGTTTGGGATAACAACCCTAAAGGATATCACATGATGAAAGACAAACCCCCCTTCGCGGCGAGCGGCTCCGCCAAATTCGCAGCCGCAAGTCAAAATACCAGAGGCAAAACCCGCGATCATGTCACCGCCCCAGAGACCCTAATGCTTTTCGTATCGGACGTTGGAAATCTCGAGTGGTCCCGGAAGACTGGCAATAAACGCTGGACTAATGAGGAATCACTTGGCCAGGTTCGTTACGCAACATATATCGCCGCGGGCTGTGCGAGAGATTCGGATGGCGAGGAGGACGTCCACGTGTTTACCGCTGGTATGAAAAATTCCACCAATTTCGTACACAGGTTCCTCAGAAATGGGGTCTGGGAAGAAAGAGAGATCGTACCTTTCCTTGAAGGATCGGAACCAACCACAGGTGATGATGATGAAACCCAAATTGAACCGGTCGGACCAAGA
The DNA here is from genome assembly GCA_036971225.1 of Arthrobotrys sinensis. NCBI lineage: Eukaryota > Fungi > Ascomycota > Orbiliomycetes > Orbiliales > Orbiliaceae > Arthrobotrys > Arthrobotrys sinensis. The sequence goes on along the minus strand of JAJTTV010000014.1, from coordinate 471,626 downwards.
CTCGGGGGACGGCCATACCACCCTAACCAAGGACACGGATGTGGGTCAGGACATGGCCAAGAAGTTGAGCCAAGACTCCACGGACGACCATACCACCCTAAATCTAGACAGGATAATGAAGACGAATGCCCGGATCCGAATGAGGATTGAAACTAGGGACGAAAAGATGTGAATTTCGGTCAAGGATAGAATCAAGGGCAAGATTCAAGTTTTAACTTGGAAGGCCTAACCCCAAGGTGTAGCTTTGCGAGAAGGTCACCGACCTTAAACATCAGACATCGCCATACTGCTATGCTGCTAGGTATTATGGTTAGTTACTGTTAAATGATCCCTATACTTGTATTTAGCAGAGGAGACCATGCATGGAGATTATAGTTATAGCAGCTGTAGTAGTAGAAGAATGGAACTCTAGCACTTACATCACACCCCGAGGACCTCATACCAGAAAATAAGGTACTTCATCTATTCTTCCTTACTCGGGCCTCTTACTGGTCTTTTATACTCTTGTGGGTGGCGAGAGAGGAATTAGGAATATTAATGTCGTAGGTTCAAATTTTGCTCCCAGCTGGTGCCGTAAACCAGCCCCCACGAAGTGACAACCTTCCGGCTTATATTTTTCTTTCTTTGTGTTGCGTGGTAATTTCTATGCCAAGATATATGTGCCAAGCCTGGTTTCTGCAAGCTCCCGCATTCACGTGACTGATCGCAAGCTGTCCTTCACAAGCTTGAAAGGCTCAACGCACGCGCACGGCTCAGAGCATAGCAATAACGACGACCGGTATGGCGACGCTAATATCAAACGGCCTTCCAGACCATGCTTCAACCATCCATGACCCTGAAAACCACAAACCCGTAACAATAAATGGAAGCCACGATGGGCGAGGTAGCTACTTTAAACCTCCCCCTATCAAAGAACGACTCAAGAAGCGTATACTGATACGAGAAGCTCAGGATGTAACATCTCCCAGTACAAAGGAGGGCGGAGAGCCCTCTCTCCTACCACCTCCAGACTTTTTAGTCCCTGACTCCGCACCGCCGGACGGTGATAATTTATTGCTACCGAGATGGCAAGCTCCAAGCTCGAGTTCGGCGAATAGCACCGACGGGTTTAAGACGAATTCTACGGCTTCGCCAGTGTTATCTGAGCGTGAGGATGTATCTATCCCGCTTTTATCGCCTATGATACCTTCTGGGGTGCCGCTCCAGGTTATTGCAATTCCGGAGGATCAGGTGTTGAGGGCGACTGATGGGAAGCTTGCGGTTGCAAGCCCTGAGGAAGTGCCGTTGTCTCCTCGGTCTTCGAGTACGGTCCCGGATACATCTGGGAATGAGTCGAGTAAGAGGGTTAGGTCCGGTAGTATCGGGTCTAAGAGTGGACGGAGTCGTGCTAGCAGCGTGAATAAGGACGATGCACCGAAAATAGTACAGAGGCCGCAGTTCCCGCCTCCGAGGCACTACAGCGTTCCCGGAAATGTGCGGCGTGCGAAATCGACACCTCGAGTCGTCTTGAATGGGAATTCATACGTCGGTGCCAGTATTACACCGTTGGTTCCTCCGAACCCAGCTAAACACAATGAAAAATCCGGTTCTAGCGCAAATGGAACGGCTCAACATACGCCTACTGAATCGAAGCACCCACGAGACGCTCTCACAACCGCTCCTCTGTCTATCGGGGACTATCTTTACCTCTCATTATCTACTACTCCCGCTTCGAAATACGACCTTGTCTCTGCTGAACTTCGAATCGAGAAGCTGATGAACTTTTTGTCGTTACCATTGTATCTCGAAGGCGCCCTCTGGTTTGGCTCTTTCGCCTGTCTTGATGGTTGGCTCTGGAACTTCACAATTCTTCCCATCCGCTTTCTAACCGCTCTTTGGCTTCTTCTCCTCTACTGGATGAAACTGATTGGTGAAATCGTTGCCTCTTTCGCTAAATCCTGGCTGCGACCCGAGACTGCCCAACTAGAAGCCCAGCAGCGAAAACCCTCCGAATCAGAGCCTCAATCCGCGAATACGACGACACCCACGGTACCACCAGACCCCAAAAAGGATTCGAAGAGGCGACGACTCGCTGCTCTCGCGAAACGACGTAAGACGTCGGACTTACAGCCTAACCACAAGGCTGATTTGCTGAAGGGCGCTGTTGTTATCTTTTCGTGCTGGATCCTGATGGAGTTTGATGCGTCGAGGATGTACCACAGTATTCGAGGACAGAATGCTATCAAGCTGTACGTTATATACAGCGTGCTGGAGGTCGGGGACAAACTACTTTCCGCGATTGGGCAGGATATATTTGAATGTCTGTTCTCGCGGGAGTCACTGGAGAGACGGCCCGATGGGACGAGTAAGGTGCTTCGACCGTTTGGGTTCTTTTTGTTGGCGCTGGGGTACAACGTTTTACATGCTACGGCCCTGTTTTATCAGGTCATTACGTTGAATGTGGCGGTGAACAGCTATTCGAACAGTTTGATTACCTTGCTGTTGTCGAATCAGTTTGTGGAGATCAAGACGACAGTGTTTAAGAGGATTGAGAAAGAGAATTTGTTCCAGATGGCATGTGCGGATGTTGTTGAGAGGTTTCAGCTGTGGTTGATGTTGATTATCATCGCCAGCAGGAATTTGGTAGAGATCGGACTTGATGGGCTGTTAGGCGTCGGCGGGTTTGGATTAACGGGATTGGTATCTGCGGCTGGATTGGGGCTTCCGTCGACTACCCAGCCCATGAACACCGGTGTTCCGAACGCATCTGCAACTTCGAGTAGTGGTGGGATGTTCTTGCCGAAGAGCTTCACGATATTTCCAAAATGGACGGGGCAGGTCATGGGTCCGTTCTTGCTAGTGCTTGGAAGCGAGATGCTCGTGGATTGGTTGAAGCATGCGTATATCACCAAGTTCAACAACATTAAACCTCAAATTTATTCGAGGTATTTAGATGTTCTGGCGAAGGACTATTATACGCATGTGAGTATACTATCCTTTGTATAAATCCCGGATATGGTATCATGGCTAACCTCGACATTACAGGCTTTTGCGGAGGAGAACTTGATGAGACGGTTAGGGTTGCCGGTAATACCACTGGCATGTCTCTTTATACGATCCTCGCTGCAGACTTACCAGATGTTTATTTCCACGCATTTTCCTTCGCCGCTGATTGCGGATACAACAAGGACCTCTCTTTCCGATACTACGTCCTCATCACCGGCTACTACCGCTGCCCTTCATAAATTCGATTCCATCCTCAGTCGCGCCTTCTCAGGTGCAACCGGGGAGGATACTGTTGATATCCTGAATACCATTACAGAATACCTAACCATTGCTACTATATTTATTGGTATTTGGATGGTATTTTTGGTGTTTAAGTTTATCTTAGGGATGGGATTACTGGCTGTGGCTAGAAGGAGGTATAAAGGGATGAAAGAGAGAGAAAAGCAAGGATATGCTGTTTTGGGGGTTAGCACGGGTGGTATGGCGGAGATGAATGATGAGAAGAGGAAGATTATTAATAGCGGGGAGAAGGAGACTGGTGGTGGAGGTGGAGCAAGGAAGACAGTACCGCTGGGAGAGGTGGAGAGGTTTGATATGGTTGCTAAGAGGATTTGGTGATTCATTTCTTTCCGCTGGTAGGGTGCGCATTGGGTGGAGTTTCTTGGGCCTTTTTCGGTTACTACCTTACTCAGTAACATCTACGGGAATAGGGAAGCATTTTTCGGGTGGTATTATTAGATTATTGGATCCGCTTTAACGCTATTAAACGCTGAGAGTAATTTTTTGTTTGATGTGAAGGACTTGGTTAGCCGTAGTTATCATCCCAGTCTTCCTCCTCTTCGTCCGCCGGCGGAGGTGGAGGGGTCTTTTTCTTGGTTAAGTCGATACGGTCCAATGGACATCTGTAAAGAGTTAGTGTATATCTAATTAACAGCAGTGAGATGGATAACCTACGTCGTATGCAGCTTCAACCACGGGCTAATACACTCCAAATCAAACGCATGGCTCTTATGACACGGTAAGCGGACGACTAGGGGGTATTGATCTGTATATCCCAGCAAGTTAGCCATTTATTCTCCACAAGCTATCCTCTGTGAGAAGTATAAATACTTACCCAACAAAAACGACGTATTACAGATCGGACAAATATCCGCCTCCACCAGTTCCTTTTTCGGTATTCTCTCCAACCCGTCTAAGAACTCTTGACTAACACCTTTAACTGTCGTACCGCCTTGTGCTTCTTCGATCAGTTGTTCGATCAGACTTTCTAGAACCTCATTGCCTTCTATCGATTGTTGCCACGCGCGGGCTAGCGATGTGAAGGCTGAAGATGGGGTTTCGTCTGATGGGATTGTGGATGTGGAAGGACCTGTTGAATCGAGGGAGAGGGAGGAGAAGAAGTTCGAGAGGTCTGGACGGGGCCGGCGGGGGGCTGGTTTTAGAGAGGTGGAGGAGGCGGGGAGGTTATGGTCATCTGTATGAGATAGTGGGTTAGTAGAGATTATATATTATAGTTCGTGATAATGCTATGCAATGATGGTATTGAGGGTGAAGCGGATGGTGGGGTGAAATGTGGGGGAGGGGTAATGCTAGTATGGTACCTTCGTATGTGGCCATTGCTGCGAAGCTGGTGGTCAGAGACCTAAGATCGCATGCGATGAGTATGAGAGAAGCTCCCTTGAAGGGGGAAAGTTGAGCGATTTATATCGTGGAGAGAATCGCGAGATGACGAATGCGCGGTCGTCGTCAGCCTTGAAGAGCGTGAAGCGGTCCCAGACTAATCACGTGAGCAGTCGCAGATTGCCCGATTTGGAAGGCTGTGGCACTAGTAGCCACACGTGGCTTTGCCAACAGCTTGACCGGGTTCTGTTCAGCGAATGTATACTAGATAGCTCGCACCGGCCTTTCTAAGGTGGAGAGCTGGCCCGAGAAAGATGGGGATGATGCACAGCAGTAGATTTACAAGTAGGGTGGTTGATTGAAATCGCCATGAATGACTTCCCATTGTAATCTTAATTATTCCCGATAATGACAATCTTAGGAAAGAGGGCCTAGTTATTAGGGAATATATCCGATCCCCTAAAATCTATGAGAAAGAAGGTAGTACTGCCAGAGTACCTTTTCGAAAAGAAATCTGTGTCGCCCATGTATGTACTAGATGGTTATATGAAAAAGTGTTCTCAGTCCAGACAACCCCTAGTATCGCCGTCAATGCGAAAAAGGCCCGTTTAAAGATGCTCTGAATAAAAAAGCAGCAGCAGCATGAGTAAACCAAAAGAATTGGTTCACATTTGTAAGGAGGCAACCGAATCCCTACCCACTATCAACGCCCTGAATGAATGTACGCGGCTCTGGCGGGGACGGACCTGGTCTCAGGGCTATATGCATAGTTAGTTTTACAAAACTGACACATGCGCATGCAGTAGGAAGGGGAGTGTGGACATTGGCGACGACGGCAGCGGGGGCAGTGGAGTCCGGGTATATTCCAGCAGATGAACTTCTCGCATAATTCGCACTTCTCAAGAAGCCTAGCACGGATCGCACATTGTTCATGGAAGTAGTGCTTGAGGTTCCAAGAGGCGGAGACATCGGAACAGCAAGGTTCGTATTCATGGAGACGGGCAAGAGTAAAGGCGTGGCCCTCTAGAATCATCCCGTTAGATCCCCCATATAACATTGGGTATGAGCAAATCGGGTAGATACTAACCGCTAATGGATACCGCATAAGAGCCGGAGTCGCAAGACATACAATGGTACTCATTGCAATAGGTGCAAACATTCGTTGGTAAACATCGGAGACACCATCTGCGCTCGTACATTTTCTTACAAAGCGAGCATCGCATCAAAATAGTCTCGGCGGGGTAGAATGTAGAGAAGACGGCTTCCTCTCCATGTTTTTGGCGGAACTCGAGTTTATCCGGGCCCCAAATTCCTTCCTCGTAGTGGTTGCGATAGCATAAGAAGACGTTTGATTCAATGAGTTTTGAGATGTTTCGGATCTTGGTAGCGACGTCGGCAGCTTCTTCGATGAGGGCTTGTTCGACAAGCATGGTGCCAACAACGGAATGGATTTCGGAGACAAACCAGTAGTCGATGAACATATTCTCAAGACGTTTCTTAGCTTCCCTGCCTTTCGCAGCATAATCCTCGAGAACTTTCAGAAATTCGCCGAGTTTGAACAAACGGCAGTAGCGAACTGAGATACGCCTAACAGATCGAAAGGTGTTCAGGAGCCACTCAATGCAAGAGACGTCTACGGCGGTGTAGTCAAGGTTGACATTAACGAGGAGGCCTCTGATATCGAAGCGGTTGATAATTCCTTGGACGGAGAGAGTATCCCAGAAGGGAAGACGGTCGGTAAGGCGGCGCAGACCGTTGAAGGCATCAGTGTCCCCTTCGAGCTCGTTACCAAAGGTCAGGGTGGTAATCATCCAGGCCCAGGCACCATCGCCAGACAGAGCTAGATTGAAGCTTTTGCATGTATATTTGAGACTGTTTAGATCAGCCACATTGAGGTGACAGGCAACCCCGCAAGCAATTGGATCCGGTTCTGCAAAGAGACGGTGCAGGAATTGTTCGCCAGTTGGGACGGTTTCTCCTCGAAGATTGATCTCCTCAAAGTCATCGGATGGTTCCTTGGAATTGCGTTTATCCCACCAAACGACGGTGCGAACTGGTCGTCGAACACGGATTGGGCCGTGCCAGACAGGGGCTTCACGTTGGACAGGCGGATCTCGACGGCGAACGAAGCCGTAATGGCCTCGAACCATTGAGTTTTCGTTATGACGGTAGTCACTCATAGTTTGTTGGCAAGTTGGGCAACTTTCTTCGTGGCCGGCTTCTTCTTGTGAGGTATCGTGAACGAGGTATTGGCTGAGGGTTTCGCACCAGACGGTCTTCTGGCGAGGCATTTTGATAGAATGGCAGTTTTTACTGCTAAGGCTAGGTAGATTGGTCTTTTATTGGATGTCAAGAGGTGAATAACGCCGTTGATGATGTCGTAGAATTGGGAGGGTGGTGTTGAGGGTTATGATGTCGTGGCTCTTCTGGCTTCAACAACTTCATGATTCCTACAGTTAGTCTCAGCTCATGCTTCATGCCTCCCGATTTACTCTCAGCAATGGGGCTACTCAAGTAGTTGTCACTGAACTGAATTTCCAACTTATCGGCATAGCCTGGTCTCGTACATAGCCTAATCACCAATAGGTGCCAAGTTCAGGCGTATTAATATAAATTCCATACTAGCATACTTCGTAGAGGCTTCAGTAAACCAAAATTATATTAACCTTCAACATGCGCTACTATAGTAGCCTTTCCCTAATGTTAATTACATTCTCTTTAGCACTGCAGCCGGCCACCCAGTGCTGGTCGACGTCCCAGAGCTACCTTCATCCAGTACAGGATCTGGAACTCTAGGATCGTTCAATGTAGGGTCAGTATCCACAACTGCTCCCGTCATAACTGCCCCCGGGATATTCTGTCCATGATTAATTTCCTCCTTCTTGTACGCTACAATATTTCCATCCGGATCAAAAGTAGTCTGTTCGGTGATCTGTCCATCGGCGAGTCCGTCCCCATTCTCGTCAACGTCGTAAACGTTGGTTTTTATAGTATCGTCGCAGGGTGCGTCCAGTATTGCTTCGTCAGCGCCACCGGGGACACCGGCTTCGTTGTCGTTTGAAATAGCGTACTCCAAACTTGCGTCATCCATGGGATATATCACCGGTGAGATGCCACCGAAGCTACCTGAGCTGCCTGAGGAGCCCTGGTTGTCGCCGCTACTGCCAGTCGTGTAGTATTCGCTCTGAGTCTCATTAGAAACAACGTCCCCACCGATCGAGTTTACAGTATTGACGGTGTATGATACTGCGTCCCAAGTTCCTTCAGGCATTACAAAATTCGACTCCGTGCCTACGACAACAAAACCTCGAACCGACCCTGTCGCCATACATCCTTCATCAGTTGAGATGGTGGTTATTGGAGAATTACAGGCAGCGTCGGAGAATAGTTGGGCGGTGTAAGCCCAGTGGTGGTCTGTTGGCTCGTTGGTTATACCCGCTGATCGGATGTTGTTTCCTGCGGCGGTTGGAATTGCTTCACAGGGCGTCGCGTAAGTGCTATCATTTGCGGCGGAGTGCTGCCATGTGGAAGGGGATGAACAGGAGGCGTCAGAGTAGAATGAAAGCGTGTAGGCGGACGCTTTGAACCCTAGAAGGAGAGCGAGAGCGGCTCCTTTCGAAATTGAGATAGACATTTTGACAATAGTCTAGGAAAGGCTCGTGAGTATGAAACCCCGTCCTAGAGAAACTTGCATGTAGTATACCAGATCTACCTAACACTGCACTTACAGATATAAATGCCTTATAAAAGTCCCTAGCTCGCTGTCGACGTCGTGAAAGTACGAAAAGTTAAATGAACTCCCATGCATTTAAGACGTGGCCGCAGCATAGCGTGGATGACCTCCATGTTTTCCAGCCTGCTCGAATAACCTCTTTTCCCGTGCCTCTAACGCCGGTTATTCTTCTCAAATGGACGTAGTATGTGCCTTTAAAGAAACTTGCTCATCCAGTTAGTATCTTAAGGCTCCGTCAATTGCAACAATGAAGATGTGTTGAAGATGTTGGGATTTATCAGCAGAGATACACGTATTAATTAATGTATTCGCTCAAGTAAAACCATTAACCCCGTCCCCCTTCGATATACCTTGATTCAAAACGTCTTTTGCAAGTGCCTAGACCGAGGCTATAGACTTCATTCGTAATTAGTAGAGCTACATGTATACAATTCCAACATAATGGCCGAAATTATGAACAAAGTCTCGAATCCTATTATACTTTACAATAGTATACGGCCGATGCAAGTCACAATTGCACCAAACTGCGTACCAGTCCCACGACACCTCAGCGTTAACGATACACCCCAGCGACTCATCCACAGTTACCTTTTGGAAATATTGATCGAAAACTCTGTACCATGTACTATATACCCGCGCAATATGATGGTAATTAGGGTTGTGGTATATATCCTCACGGGAACATCCGTCTCGTCTGGAGTGTGAACACCTCCTGGGTTCCATTTTAGGCATAGGTCGACACTTTGCATGATTTCCGTACGCATAGAAGTCCTACTCGACTGAATGGGGCGTGCATTCGGATTTAAATACAAATCAGAAGACTCCGTAGCGGATGGGAGCACACAGTTTAGGCAATAGCATCAGGACCGCCAAACGTTGATGCCCGGCCGGCCATCTCAGTATAAATAGGATAGTTCTTTCCCATCTACGGGAGCTATACCATCGTGCTAGTTACCTCCAGCCGCTGGACCCTACCCCTATCTTCGTATGCCGGTTTTCGCTTAATTAAATATTGAGATCTCGGTTTCCAAGAATTTTTTCTAAAACCCTAAGATGTCGAGCGAAACGCAGGAATTTCTACCTGATGGATACGTTCGCTGGGTTCTCTCCAAAGAAGAACGCCAATCAATCGCCAAATCCCTTGATGTTGAAGGTATGTATATGAATATTGTAGTCCTGGTTCAAAGGCTAATCCATGGACCGTGCTAACACTGATGTGTAATGATCAAAACACACCTTCGGCAAGCTCAAAGGAAATATTATGACGAGGACTAGAGAGGCCTGCCAAGGGTGCGGGAAGCTCTCTGGGTTGGATGACTTGGTCCACAACGCTACGGAAATGGGGGTTCATTCTCGGGATTTTATCATCAATGTTCTGCATCATGGCCCACAAGCGACTAGTCCAGCCCACGGGTTGCAATGTTCAAAGTGCGGCGAGCACTTCGAAGGTGTTTGGCATTGGAAAACGGAGGATTGGGCGGAATGAATTTAAAATGAATTTGGGGTGGAAGACGATTGCTACGTACACGTATTTCGAGTTGCCAATTGATCGAGAGCAAGTTGAGATATGTATGCATGTAGCACACAATCCTCGCTATGCATATATGGATCATGCAACGAATATTATATCAATTCATACCGTGCATGATCAGAGAAGAAAAGAGAAAGAATAAAAAATCTAGCATCGCGAGGAGTTAATTTGATTTTCCGACCAAATCGCTCCACTTCTGCCCCCCAAACATCACTATATCTGCACAATAAAGTGAATAGTCTAGAACAGGAGCTAGCACTGTCAAGGGCACGGCATTGGTGCGTTGACCTCCAGAATGCCACAGACCCCTTGTGTCCGCGTTATCGAACCAATCAAGTCTGAAGATGACTTTGCAAGGATTACCCCCAATGTCCGACGCGCGAGCCGTCCCGCAGATCTCTTCATGCGGAATTCGGAGAATTGTGACTGTCCAAAACCTGTTTTTATGGCGTTTTCTCCGAAGATGGGATAGTCGATATATCGATATCGCGACGCGATATATTTCACCGATCATCGATTCCTATCTAAAAGGTTAGCCAGCATGCGAGATCGCAGGGTGATACCGTATATAACTAGATGCATTTGCTTACTCCAATCAAGACGCGGATTGAACACTGTTAAATATCGAAACGAAGTTAATTTTCCCCGAAATCTTGATTTGCAATCATCGTAGAGTTATACCGTCAGAATTATCGGGAGGTTGGGATTCCTGATTGTGGGGACCAATTGTTCTTCTGTCACATGGACCTGACGACATCTAGATTGTGGATGATCCATTGGCTAGATCGATCGATGTTCCACTATCTACGCATGCGACAATGGACACGTCGACATACCCAAACTGCTATCTAGCTCACAATTGTTATCACCTATCACAGTGCGGCATCTAGTATCGCTTATAAACCCCCCCCAAAAATCATCTCTAGAATCCAAAAGTGGAGACATTGAACATCCGCTCATCCATTCTCCGCTGCGCTCAGATTGCTTTAAAAAGATAACCCTTTTCGGACTTTTAGTATTGCAACTAGGGGCTTCGATACTCAGAGACATATTCACAATGACGTATCACGGTAACGATTAGCGAATGAAGGATCTGGAGGTGGGGAGTTCGGGTATCGACTTATCTATAGCTAGGACATATACGGCCGGCATCGACGATATGCATGCATGCACTGCTACTAGCAGTCGTAGAGTTGAGGGCTTTTTTTCTCTCCCGTAGGACAAAATCCCGACAGTCTAGAGTTAGACTCGTTTGCTATATGCATTCGCAGTCGGGAGCCTAGATGCATTGACAAGTCGTTCTGTACTGAGAGCGAGGGAGAAAAGCAATATATAAGACCGCCTCGGGACTGTAGAGAGTTAACTTCCAAATAATTGTTGCTGTTAGATTTCTGACACTTGTTCAACGCTTTAACTTTGCCAATATCGCTAATTACATTTCAAATTCAAACAGTTATATCGGATTTAATTATTCAAAATGGGCATTGATTACCAACCCGAGTGCACCACAATTCACACTGATGTGCTGATTGTCGGATCCGGCCCAGTTGGCGCCGTGTACGCCCGTAAGCTCGTCGATGCCGGACACAAGGTCCTCATGGTCGACGCTGGAACCCAGTAAGCATAGCAGCTTCCTCATATCTACAAATTATTATAGGCACTGATCCCAGGATCCTGGTATCGACATATATTAGGGAAACTGAGATCCCCGGCGAACACAAGAAAAATGTTGCAGACATGACCCTAAATGAATTCAGTAGCGTCATTCAAAATGACTTGACCCCACTCTCACCATCATCCTCTGTCCCGGGTGCCTCCGCAACTCTTGCAATTGGTGGAATGTCAACCCATTGGACTTGTGTAACCCCAACCCCACATCCAACCCTCGAGGCTCCAAAGGTCTTTCCCGAAGCACAATGGAAAGATCTCCTTTCTGAGGCTCAAGAGCTTCTAAATACCAATTCTACCGCCTTCGATAACTCCGAGCGCCAGAGCAGCGTTAAGGACTTCCTTAATTCTTCAGGAAGGAACTTTACATCCACCCCACTCGCCTGCCAAAAAGATGAGAATGGAAAGGTTATTTACTCTTCCACCTCCTCCATCCTCTCTCATGTTCTCAACTCTGAGAAATTCACCCTCCTCCCCCGCCATCTTTGCACCAAAGTCTATAAACAAAATGGATCGATAGTATCAGCATCCCTCACCGATCTCTCCACCAACACCCAAAAGACTGTGGTTGCAAAACAATACGTCCTCGCAGTGGGTGCCGTTCTTACTCCCCAAATCCTTCATAGCTCAGGTATGAGCAAGGAATTGCCGGCCCTTGGTAGGTATCTAACGGAGAGAATGGTCGCCTTTTGTCAGGTTAAGCTTGATAAGAAGCTATCCACTCCAGGAGAAGTCAATGTTTATGAAGGAGTTAAGGAAGGTAGGAAGTGGGTTACCACTATTAACCGCGAGGCTCATCAGTATGGGCAGCTGCCGGAGGGTGTCGATGGAGGTGATGTGCTTGATATTCGGTGTATGAGTGCCATTGAACCGAATGTTGAGAATCGGGTTGAATTCGGCGAGAAGGGTAGTGACGGGATGCCGTTGGTAAGTTCCTAACCTATATTGTCCACGATTGTATAAAACGACAGCATGTTAATGGTTGTGGGAGGCATAGCCATCCTTTACGGTCTACCCGAGTAACGCGGATTCGAAGCTAGCAGCAAAGATGATTACAGAGTACGTTGTACATTATAATATCACCGCTACGCCGAAGCAGGATATACTAATTCGGTAACCCTCAGGATGCAATCTCTAGCCACCACCCTCGGCGGCTTTGTCACTGAGCCAAGGATCATGCCACTTGGGACAGCGCTGCATCTCAGCGGGACTACCCGTGCCGGAACATCAGCTGAAGATTCAGTTGTTGATGCAAACTCAAAGGTTTGGGGAGTTGAGAACTTGTATTTAGGCGGATGTGGAGTTATCGCGGAGGGTATGGCGTGCCAGCCGACTTTGACGGCAGTTGCCTACGCATTGCAAGGTGCTGAAGGAGTTAAAGCCGGCTTGTCCTACTAAGCAATGTAAAGCGACTATAAAAACGTCCCCGATAAGATACAGATTAAATTGGATGTTGTAGAAGCACAGGTAGTATACAAATGTCTAGTTATATTACAAAAAATTACAGACTCCAAGTTCCTGAAGGGACTATGTACTCCTGCCAAAACAAGTATTCAAACGCTCGCTAAGTGTACTGAAGAAATCATACTTTTCAGGCCAACCGGACGGTATGTAGTGTCCGCCGATTTAGTTATACTAACCCCTCCTCTGTCGCTGCCTCCACAACAGAGGCGACACTCTCAGCTCCATAAACTTTCTCCAAAATCTCCTTTGGGGCTATACTCTCTGAACCAGAGTACAATTCCACCCCAGGATCATACTTGTGTAGTGAGCTCCTATAATTGCCTTCCTTACTATAGAATACCCTTTCAGAGGGGTATATCCCAATCAAACAGGCCTTCTTGACCCCAAGTTTCTTGTTATAGACTTCCAAAAATTTCTTGGCCTTGAGATATGGCTTTGATTCCACAATATTGTCAATTTGTAGAATCAGCGTGTCGTCCATATCGTCGACCGCCCCATCTGGAGTCAGAGTTCTGAGAAATGGAAGAAGTATCTCGTAGACGTATGATATGAAAACGAGTTCCTCCAATGTATCTGGAGGCTGAAGTCCTGGTAAAGGGAGGCTCTCTAAAAAGAGCTTCCATGCTTCATCGGCAGATGTTAGGGTGTTGACGCATGGCTGGGCTGAGATATAGGGAAAATCGTTGATTTGTGAGTTAATCAGAGGTAAAAGGGGACTTAGAGAGGAGGTGTTTGTAATTTTGCATGATACTCCCGAGAGTTTTAGTTTCTCAACGGGGATACGACGGTGAATTTCTTGAGTTATGCACCTCGTAAAGATTCTTTCGATTGATGATTTTCGAGAATCGATGAGGGAAAGCCAGGTTTTGGAGATGAAGGGGATATGGAAGTGAGAGGTTGGGCCTGAGAGATAGTATTGGATTTGGGGGATGTCGAGGATGATGTTCACGTTCAGGGGAGATGAAGGATTTGAGGTGGATGAAATTGTGCAGACTATATCTGCTATTGTGTTTGAAAGACGAGAAAGGGAGTCGATTTCATTTAATGTGAGGGGGTGGTGGAGAGACAGAGGGTCCGGACATGGATAGTGACTATACAAATCCACGAGTTTGGAGGAGAGTGATGAGACTACGTCCGCAGAGAATAGACAGATCGATGTTATTATTGAAAGAGATTTGTAGGAAGAGAGAGAAGAGAGAGGAGGGGAACCCCGCACATGCAAGTATTGCGTGTCTTTGATATCAGGGAAGGAAAATGTCGCTGAGGCAAAAGAATTGACGTGCGGAGTTGAGCCGAAGAGGAAACGCTCAAAGATAGACGATTGATTAGTATTCGAAGCAGTCGACGGAGGATTTAAAAACGAGAGAAGGCTTTTGAGAGCAACTTGGTTTTTTCGACATGTAGAGAGAGACTTTTCGAGATGCTGGTCTGTACTTTTGTGTGATATCTGCGGATGGAAGTACATGTCTTTGACATCTCGCAGCTGCAGCCCAGCCAATGAATAATGCGTTGTTGGGTCCGATGCAATGTTGGAAACCCGCAAGTTAAATTGCTTGGAATCGGATCCGTCGGTGTCGGAAATTATCCCAAACAAAGGTATGTCAGATTCCTCCACCAAGTTTTCTTTGAGATGTTTTGCTGCTGCCGAGACGGCATGATTATGTATTTTTTCCGACTGGTACTTAAGGCGTTTCTTCGGCGGACGGCTGTCATGCGTCGGCACGACCCGGTGAGGCATAGTGCAGGCGCTTTGGGCAGGAAGCGGCAGACAGTCGACTATGCAGCTAGATATAAGATGCATGCTGATATTCAGGATCCCTTGCTTCTTCCTCCTCTTTGCGTCCCTCTACGGTATAGACTGTTTTATCGTATATGTGTGTAACGCCGTAACCCCAATCCAAATCGCTGACTCGGTTGATTCCGGTGCCTCGAATGCAATGCATGTGCTTTACCCGGGCTAACTCCTATCGAAGCATATCGATTGAAGATCTCTCAGAACGAGTGAAAACGGTTTTTGACAGGTTGACAATTGGGAAAAGGAGAAGGGATGTTCATGGTTTCTTGCGAGTTCTCCATCAAATCAAATTAGGAGATGCCCATGTCCATGCCTAGAAAGGGCGCCCTGCCTAGATTGGGATGCCAGCCCCGCCAAGACCAGCCGAAGACCACACAAACAACACGGGTTTGGGGCTCTTAGGTAATACTCGTACGCGAGGGCAGAAGATTGTTTGCGAAAGGTTCGGAGTGATTAGTCATTAGCTAGTTGCCAGAAAACAACGAGTTATAGGCTTATATACCTGTGCAGAATCAGCTACACACCTATAGTTCCATGAATCTTATAGTGTTGATATATCGGCTGGATATTCGTCATGGTATTGTATTGTCGTCGCCATACCCGCATGTATGGTGCTTCCAGCTGACACTACAAGTTGAATCCACGAAGTGTAGTGCTGGACCTAGATTATGTTAACCGATGCTGTAGGCTCTCTTGTAGAGGAGAGCTCAAACCTCTATATAAACCTTTTTGTGTTCTCGAGAGAGAGCTCACCGCTGACGATAATTAGCCGACAATGTTACAATGCGTCAATTAGAATCTCAGCGTCAGCAATAGAAGTAGTATCATATGATATCGTCGGGGTTGAACAGTAATCCTTTCGCTTTCTTCGCGATATTCGGTCGTCGGGGGTATTCCGGACTCTAAGAAGACTTCAAATGATGGCTATAAAGCTGTGGGTTGAAGTCCTCTCGTTTTCGATATTTCTCAGACAAGATCACCAAATTATAGAACAATATCCATCTTTCAATATACTCGGGTAGTCCCATAGTTACTATTAATCTCTACGAGATGCATGTTTCTTCCCTAATCTTCGCCCTTGTGGCCTCTACCTCAGTCCTCGCCCTCCCAGGTCCCGTATCTGCACCTGAGCCTACGGCGGGACCCGTGCTAATCGAGGACCTCGAGGCTCGTGAAGGTCTTCAGTCTCTAGAGGACCTCGAAAAGCAGCCGTTCGATACCATTCCATTTAGCGAGCTCCCCAGCAAGGACCCCAAACAAAGTGATGTGTACCGCAACATTGAGGAAGCCCGTCACCAGAGCGATGGAAGTATCGCGCCGGCGCCAAAGTTGGTGGCCAGAACTCCTGGTGGGGTAGGTTGGTTTTCACATTGTCCTATATATCGCGATAGATCAACGAGGCATGAGGCTAATCAGATTCATTTCTTGTGGTTATAGATATACATTACCACCGACATCAACTGGGGCGGTACGACGGGGTATAAAGTCCAACCATTTAATACGTGTATTGTGTTGAATGCGCCATGGCTCTACACTATCTCCTCCTTCGGACCAGATCTGGGAACTAAGTGTATCTTCTACGAGTAAGTGCCTTCCCTATCGTCTATATCCCAAATAGCAATACATAAAAGCAGTACGAACCAACCCTTTAACTTGCATATGTAGACGACGCGACTGCTCCGGCGACAGCTCTGTTATCTGGTACCCCGGAAACCCAGACCTAAGGAGCCACTATCGTCAGAATTGGAATGATAGGATTGGAAGCTGGAGGTGTTGGTTGGAATGGGGTTAGTAGTTACTAAAAAGGTTGAGTAGATTAACAAATACGAGAGCTAATGTGATGTTGTTATATAGCTACCGGGCCACCACTTACCGGCTATGAGCCTACGGCTGGCATTCCGTATACACAAACTAGCCGTCTCGTGGCGCCGAGTCCGACGACTCGTTAAAAACTCGAGTCCTTGCTTCTACAAGAGCATATACGGGGTGTTGAATGTGGGTAGGCGCCGGTGAGTAGGATAATAGAGGGTATCGGTTGAGAGGGTAGAGATGCTATGGAGGAAGGGGGAAAAAACGATTTGGACCTTCGTTTTTGCGTAGTAAACGATAGTTTTCCCATTTGATCTGCTAATTCGGCGGAGCGGGAATAAACGTTATGCACCCTACGTATTCGTCATATCTACTAAATTAAATTTTACCTGACCGCTTGCCACGCAGCAAAGTCTTAACAAACTAAAACGGAGGAAATTTCGGAAAGAATGTAGGCACATAATTCCAGGTCGTGATGAGAGGGGTGGGAAGGCGAAGCAGTTGAGTGGGTTGGCAGCGGATATGCGCAATCCCGTATATACCAATAACGTTAGAATTCTGCTGCGTATTCACTGATCCCGCATGTGTGGTACTAAATATGTACGTCATTCGATCACTATCTTGTAGAGAAGTACAATTGGTGGTTAACCGCCCAATACGAGACAACTTTGTCCAGTGTGGACGTAGCTTGTCACATTTGCATTTGACAACTTGCAACTCGTTTCTCGACGTGCATCTTGGTTGGCGTGGTTATCTTGAAACTTTCTGGTGGTGTTGCTGTTGGATTTTTCTACCACATTGGACCGGTCCCTCCTGGCGCTAGCAGAGCCCCTAGGCCCCTTGGATCTAGACGCACAACAACGTTGTGTGCTAAAGGATTTTAAGGGTATACCAAGATTGATGATTGGGATAAATGATATTTTTGAAGATTGGGCCCTGTAACATGGCTGTGGTTGATTCATTGGTGCAACTGCCGGGTACATACGCAGGTAGCCTACTGGCCCGGCTACACAATTGCAAGCGCCCGGTCGACAGTCGTGGATTGCAGCCCCCGCATTTAACTATCGATTCGATCGCATGCATTAAGATCTTGGGCTGAGGGCTTGACTTGGTTCCCGGACTAGCTTAACTTGACCCCTTTCTATCCATTTCTGGAATCGAACCCCGCGTTATGCACGTAGAAATGTGTATGCATGCAAGGATATCACATTCCATGACGGGATTGTTCCGTGCCGTCGTCCCGCTAGGCTGAACATAACTACTTACTTAAGCACATATACGTATCTGCGAGATCCGAACTCCAAGGCGTGCAATTATGATGGAAGGGTCCTTCGAGATAAGCGTATCACTACTTACTTAGTACTCTATAGATCTGTATGCATAGTCTAACATGTCACAATCCTTAAGGTACTGGTACTGTGGAGATATCGATAGGGATTTTTTTAAATCGTGAACTGAGCCATTTCTTACGTTCATGCCGGTGTATATATCTTGTGTATGGGATTGAAAGTCCCTCAATATTGGAATGTGAATACGATGCAGGAAGGTGCTCCTTGATTTCAATGATGGCTTGACGATGTTGCCGTGATATGTCATGCATGCCTTTGCATGCACATTCCTCACTATGCGGATATCAATCGATTGATCTGGTCCAGATTGAGAACCATAAAGTTAGAGATCACTAGGCAGAGATCCGGAATCAAGGTTTGGATACCCTCTATCATCATCTAGCCAAGTGTATGAGTGGGAGGTGGATATGGGTCGGTGAGAAGGCCTCAAGTATATAAAGACCTCTGCTCGCCCTCGATATCAGACAACTATCCTCCCAGCAGGTCAATTGATCAAGCGGATTTTCCTATCAATACATATAATCCTCTCTACATACTTTAAACATACATTATACAGTTGGTATTACCAAACGTCAGCACCATGTCCAACGTCCAGTCTACCGTTTACCACGACGAGGAAATCCTCTCTGGCGGGGTCCGCTGGCTCCTGACTGAAGAGGAGAGAAACAGCATCGCCCATACCCTCGACATCGAAAGTAAGTACACTAGTATATAAATTCCCGTATTTAATTAGCACCATACCCCTCCACGCCCTTTCCGTACTGGAGTACTTGTGGTTTGATCAGCAAAAGCATAGATGCTGACTAGTAGTCGACTGTCTCCGACAGAGTCCGTATTTGCCCATATGCAAGGAAACACCATGAACACTGGTAGGATGACATGCAAGTGCTGTGGTAAACGCAGCGGGTTGGACGATATGGTTCACAATGCTGCACAAATTGGTATTCATGGAAAAGCGTTTATGGTGGATGTCTTGGTGGACGGACCAAAAGGCCAGAGTCCCGCTCATGCCATCTCTTGCTCCCAATGTGGGGAGACTTTTGATGGGATGGCGTATTGGTTGGAAGAAGGCAACTGGAGAGGCGATTAGATATATATGCAGGTTACATTTGGAATCTTGTGTATCGCGATATCGAGATAGGGCTCTGCCTCGAGCGCTTGGGTTCGAGGCGAGAGATCGGAGCACCACAGCTGTAGCTGTAACTTAGCTCAACCCAATTGCAGAGGCACTACTATCGACTATTTTTTCTTGCTATTATCTATAGTATATGCTTTGTATTCGAAGAGCTAGACTCGAGTACTCGTAACATCATGGACCCGAAGCCCGGAGGGTTTGTAAGAATTACAAACTATAAATTAGAAAATTTTCGGAGGGCCGATAAGTCCGTCCTCCGAAGCGTCTCGGAAGCATCGAACAACCCCAAAAGAAGCTGTCAAACGGAACGCGCATCGCTTCAAACCCGGCTCTAACAGCTGCGCCCCAGATGCGATTGGCTAGCGGCACCAGAACCAGCATGCAGGGTCAGGGTTTTAATGATGAATGTGGAAATGGGCTTGCAATTTCAAGCACCAAGCCAAGGCCTAATTGGCGGAAAGGAGAACAAAAGGGCGAAGTGCCATTCTGGATGGGATTTGGACTGCATGTCTACCTACAATTAATTAGGGGCACAGCACAGCGCAAGGGAATGTTACCTCTTGTTAGTGAAGTTGCATGAGAAGGTTATTCTTATTAATTGTTTTGAGCTGCTTCTTCTTCGCTCTGCTTCTTTTCTCTCTCTCTCTTCTCCCTGTCTGTCGTATACACTCTGGTCCGTTCTTATTCTTATTCTGTTCACATCGTCACTCGTTCAACTTCAGCTTCATCGTCATCTATTCTACCATTTATCAGCCATCACGCCGTTATGATATCCTGCCTGTCCTTATTATAGTCCATCGCCATCTGCATCTTCGCCCATCCACTCTTCGGCCACCTGTCTGCCACCCAGCTTTCGCGTGCGAAACCACAACAACGCAGACGAACAGCTAACTACTCCTTAATAAACGTCATCCGGCTTTTACCGACACCCCAAAGAAAAAAAACATTCACAATAACCACGCCCTAAAAGGAAAAAAAAAAAAAAAAAGCGACAAAAGGAGAAGAAGGAAAACAAACAGGAGGGAAGGGCGATGGGCCTCCGTGATATCCTCGTCATCAGAAACGATGACCGTTCAGGCGTAAAAACCAACTGGTGGATAAATCCCGATATCATTCCTCTGCCTCCTAGTCGAAGGACTTGGGGTCGTACGGAATTCTTGGGGTTTTGGTCGGTGCCGCAGTATGTACTTTGTCCCTCTCTTTCTTACTCCTGGGTTCTTACGTGGCAAGGGTGGGCTAATTTTGGGATTTTAGTCTGTGTATCTCGAGTTGGACTACTGGGTCGGTGCTTGTATCGCTGGGGCTATCGACATGGGAGACCGTGGCGGTACTGCTTGTCGGCCAGGGGCTGGTGGCGTATTTGGCGATCTGTAACGGGTGGATCGGTGGGAAGTGGCATATTGGGTTTACAGTTGCTCAGAGGTATACGCTACATTTTACTCGACTAAATGTTTGAATTTATTCTCATGATGGATCGTTAGGGCTATTCTGGGTGTCTACGGCTCGTTTGTGGGGATTGTAATGAGCGTGGTTATGTCGATTATCTGGTATGGAAGTCAGGCATGGCTGGGTGGATTGTGTATTTCGGTTATCCTGGGGAGCTGTAGCTCGGCTTTTTTGAACATGCCTAATACGCTACCGGAAGGGGCGTTGATGCAGACTCGGGACTTGATATCGTTTATTCTGGTATGTCATTTGTGGATTGGGATTTTTATCTGTGGAATGCTGCTAATACGGTATAGTTCCATATTCTCTCCGTTCCGTTTATGCTCGTCGGACCCGAAAAGATCAAGCACCCCGTTATCCTCTCGAATGTACTGGCGTTGATGGTTATGATCTCCCTTACTCTTTGGACGGTGAAGACCGGCGAGTTTAAGGATCCTTCCGGCGGATGGGATACAGTTCGTGCGCAGACGAATCGGTGGTGGACTTGGCTTTATGGGATTACTTCAATTCTTGGATCTGTTGCGTCCGGTATTTTGAATCATGCCGACTTTACACGATTTGCACGACGACAGGGTGTTCAGACGTTTGGTACTCTATTCGGTTTGTTTGTGCCTGGTACTATCATTCCTCTGCTCGGTATTGTGACAGCCTCGATGAATACCGATGCATCCGGCCAACCGATCTGGAACCCAGTCGACCTCCTAATGGACCGACTAGCACGGGACTATACCTTCCTCACCCGAGCGGCATGCTTCTTCTGCGCCGCTGGCTTGATCACCTCGCAACTCGCCCAGAACGTTCTCGGAAACGCCTACGCAGCAGGGATGGGTCTCGCCGGTCTATTCCCCAAATACGTCAACATCAAGCGTGGTTGCATCATCGCCGCTATGCTATCGTGGGCGTTCCAGCCATGGCAGTTCTACTACCTTTCGACGATGTACCTGGATATTCTATCCGACTTTTCGGTCTTCCTGATGCCGTTGACGGGGATTATGATCAGCGATTTCTTCTTGGTGAGGAGGCAGAGGATACAGCTTACGCATCTGTATACCAGGGATACCGCTGGAAGCTATTATTTCACTTACGGGGTTAACTGGCGGGCTGTGTTTGTCTGGCTGGCATGTGTAGCGCCGGCTATTCCGGGGATGGTTGATAATCTCAGCATCAAGGATAGAACGGAAGTTACGGCGGCAGTACTTTACTACAGAGGATTCTGCATTTTCGGATTCGTACAAAGTCTTATAGTCTACTGGGGGATTATGAAGATTTTCCCGCCAAAGGGGTTGGGAGAACAGGATGAAGTTGATGTGTATGGGACTTTTGCGAGCGAGGAGGCAATTGATTTGGGGATTACGCCGTTTAATAAGGAGTTTGAGGTTGAAGGGGAGAGGTTGAGGACGAGTTTTGATGATGAGTTGGAGTTGGAGGATTTAGTGGAGGAAGAGAAGAGGGACGACAGGGACGAGAAGGATGAAAAGGACGAGTTGAAAGATGTGGATTTGGAGGATGGGGAGGACCAGGGGCTATTGAAGGAGAGGAGGATATAGTCCTAGTCATCAAGGCTAGAGGCCGATACACGGAAATGTGCTCATCTATGGATGATAGAAGAGTGCATGGATTCGGCATCTGAGGCACCTTGCATTGTGCATTGCATATGACAGGCGTATTATACATAAACCCCCGTTTGGTATTGTACATACACACACCACACATTGCCCTTTGCTTCGACTTTTGGCGTTTACAAGTTTTTTGTTTTGGATCCTAGCGGGTGTTATTTCTTTGGGGATGACGATGCGGAGGAGTATTTTCTTTTCTGCTATTCCAGCGTCTTTGCATCCTTTTTTTCCTTTTGATCGATTTAGACATACACCCTGCCTTCATTGCATTGTACTGTTTGAGAGGTTGTTTCCTTTGAATGTATGATAGGGATCGATGCTCGGAGTGGAGATAGGATAGAGAAGAGTATTAATGGTAATTCATTAATCGCTACAACCACTGTTTACTATAGACACTACCCACGAGACTAGATAGTGATCCCACGAGACTATTCCATGAAGCCTTATCGATTATCATGAGGGTATACGAATGCATATGCATTGATCCGAAGTCCCACAAGATCCGATGATATTCACCGCCTCCCGCCTAATGTCTTGGTCCCATCTTGGCCGGCTGAACACGGTGCTTCCGAGAAATCCGACTTCCCGCCTTCTTCTTTCCCTCTTCCCTTTCCTGGCCTTCATCGTCCTTCTTTCTCATCTTCACTACATGTATACATCAAATGCGCTTCCAAAAGTCGATATCGTATAAAATGCACGACGTCTTGCAATAACAGTAAATTTCCAGATAACATTCCTGACGTCAGTCGGCTTTTTTCCTGCTGCGCCTGTTTGTTTTTGGCTTTTTAGAGGCGGCCAATCGTGAGCATTCCAGCCGACCAGGGAAGAATTGCTATTGTGTAAAGCCCATCATCATCATCGTCCAGGCTTTTAAATCTCCCTCATCTTTGATTCTTTCTATTCTTTTCATCATCTCATTCAATTCGTTTCTGCATCTCGCTCTTCGTCCGATCTTACAAAAGACCGACCGGGATAACTTCCCATAGCCGTCGAGCCGGCAAAACACCCGGAAGATTCTGGATTTTACTTGCTTAGCTTAGGTGCATAGTAATCAACCCCAAACCAATTAGTTCCGTCCCAAGTCCCTGAACTTTCTCTCGCCGTTCGGAACCCTCCCCATCCATCTTTCTCCCTTCTCCCTCCCCCAAATCCACCGGAGAAGAAAAGAAAAAAGTCTCCAGCCTAGAAACCGCCAGCGATGTCCCTCTACCGCCGTTCGAACCTCGCAAATTCGATTGTTCGTCTCATCCTCCTCCTATCCGCTCAGATTCCAACGCTCGCTTCATACCCGCTTACCGGCCGGAGCAAACGCGACTCGCTCAATGTCTGGGGCGGCCATTCTTCACACGATGATAACGATGTAGAAGGGGATCCGGACGAACCTAGATTCTGGATTTACCTTGGTATTTCAGTTTTTTTAGTTGTACTTGGTGGTGTTTTTGCGGGGTTGACGTTAGGGTATGTCTTTTATTCCTTGCCTTTCTTTCTTTCTTTTACTTGTGATACGGGGTTTTTTGGGAGGTGGCTGGGGGTTAGAGGGCCAATGCTAATTGTTGTTACGGAATTTGCACAGGTTGATGGGACAGGATGAGATTTATTTACAGGTTATCGCACAATCTGGCGAGGATAGGGAACAGAAACATGCACGGGCCGTACTGAGGCTTCTAACCCGCGGGAAACATTGGGTACTCGTTACGTTGCTGTTATCTAATGTGATTACCAATGAAACCTTGCCGATTCTGCTCGATCGCAGTTTGGGTGGTGGATGGCCGGCTGTGCTGAGCAGTACTGTTTTGATCGGTATGTTCTACATTTCTATTACTATTCTAATCGTTATGGGGATGAGATTGATGCTAACGGTGCATATGGGTGAGGGTAGTTATCTTCGGTGAAATCATTCCGCAGTCTGTCTGTGTCCGATACGGTCTTTCGATAGGTGCTTACCTTGCCCCCTTCGTTCTGGCGTTGATGTATATCATGTACCCGGTTGCGTACCCCACCGCCCTCCTCCTCGACTGGATCCTCGGCGAAGATCACGGCACCACTTACAAAAAAGCCGGTTTGAAAACTCTCGTTACACTCCACAAGACCCTAGGCGAACATCCTGCCGAACGTTTGAATCAAGATGAAGTCACAATTATCACCGCTGTACTCGACTTAAAGGAGAAACCTGTCGGTAGCGTGATGACACCCATGGAGGATGTGTTCACCATGTCTGCGGATACGATATTGGATGAAAAGACTATGGACAAGATTCTTAGCAAAGGCTATAGCAGAATACCGATTCATGCGCCCGGAGAGCCAACGAATTTCGTGGGAATGTTGTTGGTCAAGATCTTGATTACTTATGATCCGGAAGATGGCATGAAGGTTGCGGATTTCCCGCTTGCTACTTTACCAGAGACGGCACCGGAGACTAGTTGCTTGGATATTGTGAATTTCTTTCAGGAGGGGAAGGTATGTTTGATACCCTTTATCATAACTCAAGTGACTTTTTTTGGTGGATGCGGTGGCTAACATGTGTGCGTACAGAGTCATATGGTACTAGTTTCCGAATCTCCAGGCGAAAACTACGGTGCCCTCGGCGTTATTACCCTCGAAGACGTGATCGAAGAGCTCATTGGCGAGGAAATCGTCGATGAATCGGACGTATACGTTGACGTGCACAAGGCAATCCGCCGTATGAACCCCGCTCCTATCACCCGGCGTAGCTACGGTACGAATTTCCCCAGCGAAGGCACAGTAAAAGGCAAAACCAACCAAGCCGTCGAAATCCTCGATGCAGCGGTGGAAAGACAGAAGGTGGCGGCAGTCGGAGAAGGCGACAAACTTCTGGCTGGATCGTTCGAAGGGTATTCGACTATTAACCGTCCCGAAGGTACTGGCGAACGAAGAGCTTCGACTGGTGTGCTGGATAACGAGACTTCACCGAGGAGGGGTAGTAAAGCTTCTATTTCCCAAGCTGTGATGAGGAAGTTGAGCGGTTCTGGAAATGGAGTTATCCCTGATAGCTTGAAGGAGAGTTTGAAGCATTTGGGGCCGAGTAATCCTGCCGCGGCACCGAGGAGTACGGGGTTGAAGACTATTAAGATCAAGACTGTACAGCCCGATGGAAGTGCTGCCGTGGGTCACGGTGGAGACGAACGGCCTGCCAAGGAGTTGAGGAGGACGATTACCTTTGAAGATGGAGTTAATGGATCGGGCGCGCCTAGGATGGAGTATACACCCAGCACAGCGGCTCATACTCTGTCAAGTAGCGTGCCCGAGAATTCCGCGCCTGGAGCGATGAAGGTTCCAGAGCAGAAGAGTGCCGCTAGGACGCCATCCCCCGCGCAGAGTTTTAAGAAGGTTAGAACGGGGAGTTTGAAGGAACGACCAAAGGATGTTGGGGGCATTAGGAAGGTTATTGTGGAGACTAGTGATCCGGAGGATGTGAATGAAGTTGTGCTTATTGGGGAGAGTAGCGGGAGTGGTGGAAAGGGTAACGGGGAGGATCAAGAAGAGCTGGATGAGTCCTCGAGCTTGTTGGGGAGGAAGTAGGGTTCCACCGCGAGTATTGCAGGGTCTCTGAAAGCTTTGCTGGGGGCGGAGACCGAGCGGTAATGTTCCATTTCGCACAACCACTTGAGCACCCCCCTCTGCATGCCGTATTTAAGTGCAAGTCTTACCGAGAGGAGGAAAGGAGGGATATGATATTACTTGGGGCTAGCTTTTTTGTTAGAGCTTTTGGTGTTCTTTGGAGCGAGAAGGCGCGGTTCTGTCTGTCGGTCTACTAACTACTTAGTTATCTAGAGGTATCTTGAGGGGGAGTGTATTATCAGATCATGTATTATACTATTTGGCGATTCCAGTTTGTTATTTATAATCTGATCCTATAAAAGCGTTCACCCATGAGGTCTTGAAGTCTTAATGTCGATACACTCACTGTTGTGAAGTCTTTGGATGGACAGGGTTATGTAAGCAACCGACAAGGCTGGCGGACGACCACAAAAATTTTAGCCCGCTCTAAGCGTCCATTCATTCTTAATCCTATCATCATCATCCTCTCCACCCTACATTACTCACTGACTTATCGCCAACATTTAACTCTCCAACACTGGCGAATTCCAGCCTCTATCGCGCGTATTCACTAGCTTTTCTACCCTCGAGTCTGCGACAAAATATATCTTCATTCATTGCTTTCCCTCACTAAAATCGGAGCTTCAAGCTCCCCAAAAACCCCACATACAACAACATTAAATCCCCACAAATACCTACCCGCACGCGCACACACGATCATCAACCACAACCGAACCAAAAAAAAATGACCCAACTCCAATACCTCCCCGAACTCCTTCTCGCCGTCCTATTCAGCATCCAAGCCTCGTTCACCCATCCAGGTGTATTATCCCCCGATAAAGAAAAACTAGGCGACGATGAACTCCGTGCGATTGTTAAGCGGACGCAGACTAGCTCTGAAGCTAGGGAGGTACTTGCTTTTAATGCGAGGGTATGGACGGCTATGACTGAGACGTTAAGAAGTGGGAATGATGAATTGGGGGGTTGTGAACATCATTTTGATGGTTCTCCTGGTGCTGGTGGTGGGGTTGGGGTTGTTAGTGGTATTACTGGTGGGAATGGGAGTGTTCCTACAGGTGGGGTTGGTAGTAGTGGTGGTGGTGGAGCGGGAGCTGCACCAGGGAAGAGGGTTAATGGGGTTGGAGAGCAGACTTGTACGTGTAAAGATCGGAGGGATAAGATGTATCTCCTGCCGAAGGTGTGGGAGTTGGTTATTCTCGGCAGGAATTTGCTGGCGACGAAGGAACGAGGGCAAGATCTGGCGGCGGAGAGTAAATTTGAAGAGGAGGTTAGGAGGTTATGTGAGATTTGTGTGAAGCATGCGGAGAAGGAGAGTTGTAAGTCTATTTAAACTCCTTTTTCTTCATCGTTTGCGGATGTGTACGGGGTGCTAATGACAATGGGGGGTACAGATCACAAGGTACTTATTACATGCCTACAGTTTTTGAATAACCTCATCTCCGGGAACGAAAAACGCAAGATGTCGCTGTGGATGCACCTATTCGTCCCAGGCTCCACTCGCCTCCTCGAAGCCGCAAAACGAAAAGCCGTAAAACAATACCAAAAGGACATCCCAGCTTCGTCTTCCAAACTACCACCTACAGACCCGATCAAAGAACTCCAAGATACCCTACGATCCCCGCCTTCATCGCCAAATCCCACGAATGGATCAAGTGGTGGTGGACAAGCCGCGAAGTTAAGCTTTGTAACGATGTTACCGACTATCCTTAATGCGAAGGAGATGCTGCCGCTGTTGCTTATTATTCACGGTAGTATTACGGATATCGACGGGACTGATCCGGCGAGGCAGTTGATGAGATGTAAGATGATGCTGGCGGCTGAAGCGGGGATCGGGCTTATGGCTGGACTGTTAATGTTTGTGGATGCATGGCATGAGATTGATGATCATATATACTTTGAGTTGATGTTAGTATCCCCTCCCCACCCGTCCACTACTATAAAAAGTATCATGACTAACATACGTGTGAAATACAGCTTGGAGATAATGGAAACAATACTCCACAATGGCCTAATAACATACCTCTTCGAAACGCTGAAGGAGTATGTCGACTGCCGAAACTATCAGTTTGAAGGGATACATGCGATTACACCTCCGCAGGCTGTGATACTTCGGTTGTTACATACGATATATGCGCCGGCTGCGTTACCGACGATTTCTGACCCCGGTGTGTTTATCAATTATGACGGAAAACTTGAGGAATCCGGTGGAAAGGACTGGGCTGCCGCTCCTCCGCCTGATGGTATTCCTGCTGCTGTTGAAGGTCAAGCTAATAGTGGTGCGGAGGATGAAGGAGAGATGGACGAATTTACGGCGGAGTTTACGGCTGCTTTACGGTCTGATCTGGGACCGCCTAGGGTCGATGACCCTGGTACGCCTGGGGAGAGTAGTGGTAGCGGTGGTGGGAACGGAAATCCTGAAAACGACGATGCGGCTACGGAAGTGGATATCGACCATTCGGAGGCTACGCCTGAGATAGTAAATTTCTTGGCCGTGAAAGTTTTCAAAGGCCAACTAGGCCCCGCCGTCCGCGATATGGTTACAAAGATTGGAAAAGCGATGGGGTACTCCGCTACGTCCACTTCTGCTAACACCAACACTGCCAACAATTCATCTGGCAAAGGCGGGAAACCGACGACCAGCGAACGGGTTCTTGAGATTACGGAGATTCCAACGGAAGATGGAAGGAGTATTACTAGCGTCGCGGGGATTACGATATACGATGTCGAATTACATTACGAAGGATTAATACAACTCCTCGAATTACTCATGTTATTCGCTGAGCAAGGTGTCGGCAGAGTATACCTCCGAGAAACCAAGTGCGTGGAGGAAATCGTGGAGGTATTAAAATGCTTCGTAGAATACGTACCCCGTACCGGTGGGAAAGAAAAAGAGAAAGAGAAAGATAACAGGAAGAGGAAGAATAGCGCTACAACATCGACCGGAGGGGGGTACGTGGAAGGAGAAATTGAAGACGAGGACGATGAAGATGATGATGGGGTTGGGATGGAGTGTAATGATCCAGTGGAATTTAGGTGGCCATTGATTAAACGGACGCTTGTGCAGTTGATTAGTTTGTTGGTTTATCGGAGTAAAAGTACGCAGGATGAGGTTAGGAAGGCTGGAGGTGTTTTGGCAGTGTTAGGATGTTTTGGGATTGATGAAGAGAATCCTTGTGAGTATTTTGTTCCCCTTTACCGTTTTTTGTTCTTCATTCATTAAATACTAACTTTTGGGGAATAGATATTCAACAACATGCAACATTGTGTGTTAGGAATTTAATGGAGGGGAATACAGAGAACCAGAAGATTTTGAGAGAGTTGGAGGCACGGGAGGTGGTTAATGGAGAGACGTTGGAAGCAGCGGGATTGGAAGCTTATGTTGATAAGGCTGGGAAGGTTAAAGTTGGACCTGCCCCTCAAGCTGCTAATACTGGGGGTAATGGTGGGAAGAAGAAGAAGAAAGGGAAGAAATGAACGACTTTGATGTGTAGGATTGTATATAACGTGTATTTTATAGATGGGATGCATGGCGTTTTCAGTGGATATGATGGAGTATTTAGCGGGCGTTTTCCTTTCCCTCTTTCTTTTTGTATATATTACTATTACCAGTATTAGCAGTCAGCTCTGAGTGGCCGCTCCCTCTGACTCTTATAGTTTATCCCCTATTCTTTCCCTCTATGGAACTCCCTAATTCTTTGGTAGACATGTTGAAGATATTTCCAGGTTCTTGTGATACGTTATTAATCTGGCGAATAGAAGAATGTTGGCGCTCTACTGGTATCTCTTTTTCATACTGGGCCAATAAGTTGCTGCGACTCCCGTCGGTCAAGAAGAGTCAGGCTAGACCGGATCTAGTTAGGCTATTTGTTGCAAATTGTAATCAACACATTTAACTCGTTCCTCTGGCAACTCTCCGCGGTTTTCAACGTTTAGAAAAGAAAAAAGGGAGAGAGGAAGGCGTAATAGTTTTTTTATGATTTCTGACAGTCTACAAGCCACTGTTGTGAAGTCCTCTGATGGATGATCCCGAGGCCTGCTGTGCAAAGGCAAATGAACTTTCCACCATATCATGTGGCTGATTATGATCAATGATGATACCCTTGCCGTTAGGATCCTTACGAGTAATGAAGAACTCCTCAAGGGCATACTTGGACTCCCCATGAAGAGCCATGTCCGCCAGGGCTTTACCAAGCAAGGGTACAAATTTCATAGCCCAGCCAGCTGTGAAGACCACGACACTGTTCTTTTGACCACCACGAAGGTATTCCTGCGGAACGTAATCAAGAACGAACATGTTGTCTAGATCGCACTAGATTAGCATACCTCGTAGGTTACAGAATTTAAACTTTCAGGAGTATATACCGAAGACATTAGTCTGCAGGCACGACAAAGTGAAGGCCGGGACAGTAGAATCAACACCGACGACGTGCTGCTTGATGAAGTCTTGTGTGTCACGGATGTCCTCTGGATTGACAACGTTGGTCAATCGCTCACTGGGATCCTTGATTCGACGGGTGGCGGCATCAACAGCAATACGGGTGACATTGGGAGGGCCCCAAGGTACGGTGGGGAAGCCATAAAAGAGCTGCGATCTGCCGTCCTTATCTGGGGCAAATTGAAACCACATGCCTATTGCAACCCACGTCAGTATCACTAATTCTAGTGGCTATGACAAGGGAAGGNTGCATACTCGGAAAGATTGTGCCGCTTGGCCCGGCATTGCAGTTAAAGTAGCTAGCAACCATCTCCCAAATATCGAGATCGAGAGAAATGCCGAAGCTGGGCTTCAGCACATGGTTGACATAACCACCTGATGCTATAACGATCTTCTTCGCTTTATAGACAACATTATCCTTCTCATGACGGATAGTGTGAACTTCCCAGACATCGCTGTCGTGGTGAGAGGGGCGGATGCATTTGACGTGCGTATGCTGCTTAGCTTCGGCACCATAGTCTTTAGCTAGGCTGAGTAGAGTCCGTAAAAGGAGTTGCACATCAATGACACCGTTGTCGGGTGCGTATAGACCAATCCATTCCGGTGGCAAGTCCTTGAAAGGGTAGCGCTTCTCGATCTCCTTTGCGGTTACTGATCATGAAACGGATAAGTTAGTGCACATCTATTTAATGTAATAGCTGTGGTGCATTGGGTAATTTAGCTTACATTCCTTATATGTCATGCCGAGTTTTTTGAGGTTGTCGATTGGCCCCGTTAACGTTCCTATTGAATGTATATGTACGTGAGCTAATCGCAAGGTATGCAATCGCCACGCCGCAAGAATAAACGACCAGTACCTTCAGGGGTGTTGCCACCATAGTCCTTATCGCCAAAGTTCAGAAGGCCGCTCATCCAGCGAAGAGATGTGCCTGAGTCCTTCTCAAGATCATCCCATAGGTCCATGGCCTCTTTGGCGAGATTAGCCATGAAGAACTCCGTGTACCTGCGTTATAACGTATTAGTGGTCATGATGCTGTGTTATAATTAAAGACAAAAGCTAGAAATTGCAGCTTACATCGTTCGAAACATGCGCGCGAGATCATTAGAGCTCCCCGCTTGGTTGAAGAAGTTGTTTTGCTCGAGGACAAGGACTCTAGAGCCGGTCTTCGCTACTTCATATGTAGCGGCAAGCCCGACAGGGCCGCCTCCGACAACAATAACATCAAAAATCTCGTCCTTCATGTTAGAGTCTCCAGAAATTTGTTACTTAGATGTGATTGATGAATGATCAAAGTTGTGTAGATTTTATTTTTCAAGAAATCCTCACTGATATCAACTTTCGGGTGGACGCTTTTCTGGGCGTTTAAGTAGTTCAATGCATTGTTTGCCGACTTCAGCCGTTCATCCTCATCGTTGTATGCCCAGCCAATGATGAACACTAAAACGAGCTCATGTGAATTAGTTCTGCAAGAAGGCGCCGCCACGGCTGAGCGACATACGTATACCTGCCGGTCGCGATCGCACTCGCAACGGGATAAATCGCAGTCGGAAGGCTCGGCCCGCCTCTGTTCAGCTCAGCTGTGATGGTCGGCTTTTTGTGGCATTATCAGCCGTGGCTGCGCGGAACGATCGTTAACGATAGAACAGTCCATGGCTGTCAATGGCATATATAAAGAGAAAGGGTGTTATGCTATGAATTGAACTTCTGTCAGAACAGACAAATTAACAGCCCCGTCGGCTCTTGCTTTGGAATACAAACCTTCCCCCTGACTACCATTATAGTTACGTTTTGTGATTAATTCACTATCATGAGCGACACTATTGATCATGATCCTCCTTCTATCAGGGCCCGCTGGGCCCGACGATTGATTCGCGAGAAGCTCGCAGCCGAAATCAATATGATCGATCAGAAGCGCGGAGCCGGAAATTCGCTTTCGGGCCTTTGGAGTCACGATAACCTGCCTACCGATGAAGACTTCGAACACAGCAAGGGAGCGCTCGGTAGCGGCGACATCGACCTGCCATCTCGCAAAGTGTGCATCATCGGAGCTGGTGTCGCAGGCCTCTATATTGCAATGATCCTCGATGATCTAAATATCCCCAACCTCTCGTATGATATTTTGGAGGCCAATGATAGGGTCGGCGGCCGCGTCTACACCCATCGGTTCAGCAATGAACCACATGACTATTACGACATTGGCGCCATGCGGTATCCTGAAATTGATTCAATGGCCCGCACCTTCGACCTATTCCGCCGCACGAAGATGCCTCTAATTGATTACTATCTAAATGGCCCGAACACTCCAAAGTTGTACAATGACCGCTTCTTTGTTCCTGGCCCTGACCCCTATCATGTCAGTGTTAAGAATCATGGCGTTGTTCCAGACCACGTAGTCGACGACGTCGATGGCATTCTCGAGAAAGCCTTCGGCCCGTATAAGGAAGCATTAAAGGATAACTTCGAAAAAGGTTTCGAGAAACTTATGACGGTCGACAACTTCAGTACTCGGGAATTCCTAAAACGGGGTGGCCCAGACGGCACGGAGCCTCAGTACGACTTCTTCTCCATTCAGTGGATGGAGACTCAGAGCACATCCACCAACCTCTTTGACCAAGCCTTCTCCGAGAGTGTCATCGACTCTTTCGACTTCGATGGCGAACCGCCCTGGAAATGCATCTATGGAGGTACCTCTCTACTTACTGATGCTATGCATGACAAACTAAGCAGCAAAGCTCAAACAAAGAAGAGAGTAGAGGTTATCTCTATGAACCGCAACTCAAGCGAGGAGGGCAACATGTCTGTGAAATGCGCCAACGAAAAAGACTGGCGCGAGGGCTACTGTACCGTCTTTAATACAACGGCTCTAGGGTGTCTGGGCCGCATGGACTTACGTGGGCTTGACCTTCATCCGTCCCAAAAGGATGCTATTCGCAGCCTACACTATGACCACTCGGTCAAAGTAGCCCTCAAATTCAAATATCCTTGGTGGATCAAGGATTGCGGCATCACCAAAGGCGGCGTTGCCTCTACCGATATTCCCCTGCGCACTTGTGTATATCCTTCTTACAATCTCTATACCCCTCTTGACAAGCCTGCCGTGCTACTGGCTTCTTACACGTGGGCACAGGACGCTGCCCGTATGGGTTCGCTTGTCAACAAAAACTCGCCTACCAACGAGGATGAACTGGTCGAGCTGATTTTACGCGACCTGGCCCGATTGCATAAGCAGCACCATATAACTTATGAATGTCTCAAAGAAAATCTGATGATGTACCATGCGTACTCATGGTCTGACGACCCAACAACTGCCGGCGCCTTTGCTCTATTTGGACCGGGCCAGTTCAGCAACTTGTACCCATACCTCACGCGGCCGGCTGCTGATAGTAAATTCCACATCGTGGGCGAAGCATCGAGTTCGCATCACGCTTGGATTGCTGGAGCCCTCGATAGCGCTTATTCGGCCGTACATCTCTTCCTTAAACGTTTCAAACTATGGGGTGCCCTCCATAAGTTAGATGAGCGTTGGGGTAAGATAGGTGAGGTAGCAGAGCTAGAGTCAGGATTGAAGGGAACGGCGCATTTGCAGATCATGCTTGGTAAATTCAAGAAAGAGAATCAGTTCAAGGTTTAGGTTACGCTCCAGCGCTCTTGTCATATAGACCTAGAATAGTGTCCGGGGAAAGTATTGCAGGCCCTAAATAGATCGATCTCTACCTAGCTCATAGGATATTACAGGTTAACGCAATGCTCAGTTATCTTGCAAGTTATATCTGCTGTTAAGTATGTGGCTCATGAGCGATACATTTCTTGCTCAGCTACTGTAGATAGCCTACCCTTTAGTTAATAAAATCTGTGCCATATCATAGTAAAAGACTAGAGTAAAAAAGGAGATAGGGAAATGTAATGAACTCCGGTGGTTTCGAGGTCTCGTGACCGGGCTCTTGCTCTCTGGTGCTGAGGGTCACAAAATACCACACAAAATACGTGTTGGGGCCGGCCTCTGGCTAACCTCGAAATGGAGTCTTGCCGCTCAAAGCTAGTAGGACTTCAAATACAACTTTAACTTTGGTTGCTACACGACGAGCACTATAGCGGTATTAATTCAATTGTATTTTGCTTGTCTATTTCATCGAACGCATCTCCACGCCTTATTCTTAAACTAAAAACTACCGCAAAATCAGCCACGTAGGGCACGAGGAACTACGGATGCATGTAATTTCTTCTATCATATCTCATTGTTGCCTCTTATTTTAGCCCGTGATATCAGATATAGATATTGATACAGACCACTTGATGAAGTGGGCTCTCAACGATGAAATTTACGTTCACCCCAGCGGGGGCGCTATGCCTCTTCTCCACGCTACCGGCTCTTGTCTTAGGTACTTTCGAAATGGCCTTCAGCAGCGAAGATTTTGGCAACGGGAATAGCCCACAGTACGTAGCCTATGATGATCGGGCATGCAACCGCATTCCAGGGCCAGAAGGGAGAAGCGATGGGGAAGTCAGGTATATCGCCATGCGGAGCACCACTGGGGGCCTCGATACGGGGAGTAATGCCAGGCCACCAAAAGTCATTGCCTTCTATCGTGCTGTAATCCCCGGTAGTCCGGGCCCGGCACAATGCTCCTTCTATAATATAAGGATGATCGTCAGTTTCTACCCTGAAGAGAATAGTCAGCAGTTTTTTCATAGTCCGGTGAGACAGCTTAGTCACTTTAAGGTTATAGAATCCGAAGATAGTGAGGAGTGGAAAAAGTGGGTTGAAAAGGGGTTTGATGCTCGGGGCCCTGGAACGATAGCCTCGAATATTGGTGATCTTTGGCTTTCAGCACCGGACCTGAGAGTTGAACTCGTTGATTCGGATTTCAGTTGGCGGCCAGCACTTCGGCGTGGTCAGTATGATCCTGCGAGCCCCAGTTATCGACCTCAGGGCCTGGAGAGTAGGAACGGGTCCCCCGATCGCGGAGAGAGCTCAGTTGATGAGGAGAGCGAGCAAGACGAATGTTTGTTTTCTAGCGATGAAGAGATCTCGATTCCGGAGCCTGGATTGCGTTTCGGTGCCGAGTGGGGGGCGCGGACTCAACCTGAATTGCCAGAAGAAAATCCGAGGGCGTCCTATATTTCGCTTGAGGCTCTTGGGCTGGAATCGGAGCAGCAAGACCAGGAGTCTCCGATAGATGGCGAAGAGTTGGACGAACGGGCCGCCTACTGGGCCGACAACTTTTGGCACAATCGGAATGCACAGCGGGCAGAAGAACTGCAATCTCGACAACGGGCGATGGCAGAGCGGATAGATATCCAGGGACCGGATAACGAAAGGGAAAGGTATATTGGTTGGAGGAATGACAGGGCTAGGCACGGTAATTACATGGCAATCCCGCCCTCTGAGAGAAGCCGACCATACGAGGATCTAGTTCGGGAAGGATGGAATATCGATCCAGAACAGGAGGTTCAAGCGCGGTGGAGGGATTTTATGACAGTTGCGTTCGAGAGATTCAGGAACGCGTACCGGATTGACCCCAACGTAAGAGCAGGTCAATTAACTCAGCAGCAGAGAGACGACTTCGTGAACTTTTTGAGAACGGGTGGCCCACCGGGTTTCTTTACTGAGAATTACATGCGGCCGATAATTGCCCAGTTCGCCCAACGGCAACTAATAAATTCTTTCATGTCGCAACTGGGCCCACAAAACGGGGGACCTCAGGGAAATCAAAGACCTCCTCAAAACGTGGCACCTCAGCAAAATCAAAGGGCTCAGCCACTTGAAGCGGGAAGATCTATGCAAGATAGAAGAGCTGCGCAAAATGAGCGGCCTAATCCATTTCTAGATCTCGGAGATAGTCATGAAGACAACCTGTTCGCCACGGGGAACAGAAGGAGGAGGCAGCCCCGCCGTGGACAGGCACGAGAAGAAAATAGGCGTCGCGGTCGGGGTCCGCTGGCTAATGCACGGATGGACACAGCACGGAGGATTTTAAGCGGCCAAATTGAGGTCCCGGAGAATAACTTCGAAAGCGGGAGGTCAAGGATACAGCGAGAGTGGAGACCAACTGGTCGAAATATGCGAGGGCTACTTGAAGAAAGTTGGGACGATATTCCAAATGACGGGATTGATTTTCCCGCCGCTCCACAGCCAATCCAGATTCAGTTCCTGCCTCCTGGGGTAGACCCTGACCAACGGTCGCAGTACAACGGGTGGAGACAGGCCCCATGGGACCAGTGGCGGCCACCGGCTCTAATTGACCAGCACGGTCTTGGCGATGTCTTTCGGGGCCTGTCGAACAATCCTCCAAGTCCTTCGACCCAGGTTGGTGATATTGAAGAAGAAGAGAAAAACGATTTTGAAGAACCTCCACCAGGGGCACTAGCGAGGTTCGATTCTTCTGCTTCAGGCTCTGTCCATTCTAATGTTGCAGAAATTGAATCAGACGACCTGAGTTTGCAACCAGAGTAATATGTATGTATATATCGAGCCAGTTTAGAGAAGAATTTCTATGTGATTCACGCTTGAAAGATATTTGGAATCTTGGGAAGAAGCTAAATCAAAAGCTAAATATCGTTCTTATATTTTTATACTGTTCATATATGACAAAGAGCACCCAATGCGTAGATAAGAAGATACCGAGAATCATAGGGGGGAACCAAGATCCAAAATGCAAGGAAGGAATGAAGGAATGTCTAAAGAAGCGCCCAAGAAAAGAAACAAACGCCAAGTGCTATGCATATTCGTATCCATATCTCAACTAGACACCATCTCAATCTACCAACTGCTCATCGCCCGCTATACAACCCTTGAGTCTCAACTGCTGATTTAGAATCCGCTGAGTGGGTTGGGGTTTGGAACGACGCGAGCGTTAAGGTTGCCACCAAGACCAACGATGGCTGGAGAAGTAGAAGTACCGCCAATAGCAGCAGCGTTGGCCTTGTACTTAGCAAGAGTGAAGTCGTTGGAGTCGAAGTTCTGGTTGATGACACCACTCATACCGCTCTGGCAGTGGTTTCCGTTAGTCTGGGAACAGTAGAACCAAAGTGGGTTCCTGTCTTGAACGGTGATCTGGAAGACGTTCTCGTTTTGTCCGTAGTTGGTGGGAACGAAGCCGGAGAAGAAAGCGGTGGAACTGATTGGCTGGCAAGGGTTGGCGAAGTTGGATTGAGCAACAGAGTGATTGCGTGGGAGGAAGTGGAATTCAACGATGTCACCAGGTTCAGCGACGATGTTCTCAGGGTCGAATCGGAGACCACCACGGCCAACGACGACAGAGTGAGTAGCACCGGCAGGGGCAACCTGGCGGGCCTCATTCTTGGTTGGAGTAGGAGCCGCAGAGACAGTAGCGGAGAGAGCAGCCAAAGCAGCAGCGAAGATAGCGATGGTCTTGGAGGCGAACATTTTGATTGTTTAGATTGTTTTGTTGAAGAATTAAAATTCTAGTAAAGGTTAAAAGATATGAAATTGAATTGGTAATTGAGAATTGAAGACCGTTGGAGATGCTTTTGTATTATTGCTGTTGATAGTGATGATGATAAAAAAAAGCCAACTGGCAAGCTCGATACTAGTCCTATATATACGCAGAAAAGATCGTGAACAACATGTCGGAGAACCTCATAACATTGACATAACGGTTGTTCGTTGAGCTTCGGTCAGCACTGCCTCCTGCGATCGATTGATCTAATCCTGTGGAGCTGGACTGATAGCTGAAGGTGAGTCTGACATCAAGAATTCGCCCAGGACTCACGGCATCGCTGGGCCGACAGGATAGAAGTGAAACAAAAGTTACAAGTTTCTAATCAGAGTATACAGGCCGAGTCATGGACATACAAACGGTTTGTTATATTCAAACGTCTTGGTTAGTAATGTGACAGGCGAAATTACCCAAAAGAGCCTCGTAGGGCTGTACAATTCACTGCGAAATCACATCTATAGAAAGCATGGGCGATCAAGAAGGAAAAGTGGCATGTTGGGCCATCTGCTTTTGGCCTCCTCGGCGGGTTCAAGAACTTCGCCTCTTTCTATTTCGAGAAGGGCCGGGGTAAGCCCGCCTCCGATTCAGGCTAGCGCGGGACTCGATTCGGTGCTGACGCTGACCGATTCGAACCGGGGTGGCTAAAGCCAACAGTTTAGAGCCGCGCTTCTAGTCCGACATTCTAACAGAAATTTGACCTTCTAATCGTGAGGATAAGAATTAAGTGACCAGCGAATACGAGGTTTGTCTAGGACTTTTTCAGCCCATATCTCAGACCCTAGTCTAGATACTTAGACCCTAAGCTTACAGACTCAGAGCTAACCATTTTCCCACAACACATGCATGAGCACAGAGGTTGGCCGCTGCTCTTATGTAGAGGTCGGATATTGCTTCCGGGTCGGGGCTGATTACACCTGCGAATTCATGAATTCGGAAATAGTTACTGACCTATCATTAGCTAGGGAAGATTGCACGCCATTAATCGATAGGGTCATAGCGGACGCAGACGTGAAATCTTCCAACTTGAGACCCAGCTGAGGCTGGACTTTGTTGGATTTCTCGCCCAATTTGCGTTGTCGACGGAATTATTGGTCTTGTGTTACCAACCGTTGTGTTACATCAGTCGCTTCAAGCCAACATCAAGTAAGAACGTTGGAACTTTGTTCTGATATAAAAATGGGTTTTAACAGACAAATACCATTATCCCAGTTTGGTGGACTGTGGAAGCATCTCGAAAACAAAAATAAGCTAAGGTAAGGCGCTAGTCTGGTGTACATTTGCAGCCACACTAGCCACTTTTATGGCTTCGCCAATTGAGGCTAAACTCCGCCGACCGATTTGGTTAGCTTCTTTGGCCATGACAGCATCCGTCTCCACAATTGCACCACCATGGAATGCGGCCTTTGTATTGGCCCTTTCCTCATGAATTTCTCGTCACGAATATATGGACACGACCCCTCAATGATGCAAGATATTTTCAGTTCATGATAAGATAAATTAGAGTTTGGTCAAGGCTTCGTACCACAGGTCTGGGTCTTGCGTAGTTCCGAGGACGCATTATGTATAAATGGACAGCTGGCCCGCCGTCGACGACAATCTAGACTTGATCACGATATCTATAGATACGGTATTGGTTACGCGAATCGATATATATCGAAGCACGAGGAAGGTAAGTCGATATCCCGCGGGACCCACTTGCTGCTTTTACGGAATATTCAATTAGCACATCCGTCCAATGAATTACTCAAGCACTCGTCGTTTATTTGAGCTTGTACAATTGTGTGGTTTTTACGTTTTCGAAGCTACATACTTTTCAATACCACTACATTCAGTCATCAGACAAGAACCGAAGCCACACGATATCAGTATCCTGCTGTTTGGAATTGTATCGCTAAACCCTACCCCCACCGATGATTGAGTTAGTGGATTCTGTCGATCGGGGTCCACTAGGCTGCTGGACCATGCGGCACTAATTAGCTAATTATATTCCTGTTTGGTGTAGTTAAAGCGATCAAGTGTTCTCAGAAGTGGGAGTTTAGAATTGTTTTCCCATTTCGAACCTGCAAGTTTCAGCTTACCTACCACGAATGGTAGTAGCAAGGGGTATCGACAAAGCTTCATCGCTTTAGGCTTAGTCGATAGAACCAATTCTTATATGGGTCGCGTGCGCAGGACACCCAGTCTCAGCCGCGAATAACCTTGAGTTTAATAAGCATTTTTTTTGTACCCCACTAGTCATGGCTTCAGAATCATGTCGCTCAGGTCCGATAAACTGGTTGCCAGAAGCATCGAATGCGTATAATTAGCCCTATAACCACCCCACGTTTAGTCAAGTGGCATCTCAACGACGTACGCTTCTCTACGATGGGAATACGCCTGTGTGACGCAATTGAGGGGAATTATTTATGATACAATATTTCGGTTACCGCGGTATTATTGAATTTTTTAGTGGCAAGTCATTTCAAAAGATTAGGAATCATTGATGATATCACTGATCAATAGCAATGGCATTTCAAAAGACGCCATCAACTATCAACTATCGACAGCCACGTTTTAGGTTGAATATGCTGAACACGTTGATCGGATGATTTTGGGGTAAATACAGGGTCCAGCCGATTGGATAACCTTCCCCTCCCATGGTCTTAATGAGGAGAAATATTGCTTCGACTGATGCACAGCTGCATTACTATGTGTGTCGTCGCATAACCCCACGAAGCATCAAGCAAGTAAGACACGACGGTCCAATCTAGAACTGAGCCCTGAGTTCTTGCCCGTGCCCTTGTCCCACTTGTCACCGTCGGTTCGGGAGAACCGAATTAACTTTATAAATAATATTGCTTGGGATACCTGGGAAACTTTCCGCAGATGAGGCGGTGGCGCTCGAAAACCGCGTAGGCATACAGCGATAGGAAGCAAATTTGCATCTTTCGGGGAGCTCGAGTTTGCCTGATCGAGTCGAGCCAGGCCCCACATCTGCGCATCGCCCCTGGTCGACTTGCAGTACTTGAACGTGGGACGGTACTTTCTAACGTTTTCGTTGCTTCAAACACAACGGTGCATATAAAATAAACCCGAAATATCCCTCCCAAAACTCGTAAGACCTCGTGCCAGATCATACAAAAATGTCAATATAGATTTCTGCAATGAAAATAAATTTTTTCAATGGTTTGAAAAGGACGACGTAGTTTCTCACTGTTTGTTGCATTTTGATAGGGCTTACAAATCATTGCGACATATCTGCATCCAGCACGCCATATTGCTCCAATCTTGTTCCTGCCATTGCAACAATATCAGACATGAAGGAAGGGGACCAGCCACTATTGTCATTGACAATAGCTGGTGTTTCCAGTCCCAACGCCAGTTCTGTCAGTTCTCCACCTTCGTCCTATCCTGCGCCGGCGCCGCTTTCGAATTTCCTCGAACGGGTCTTCGAGTCTGCGTATCCGACTGCGCAAACGATATCCAGCTATCTCGATATCGAAGACATCATCAACCTCCGAAATACATGCAAACTACACCAAACAAATATCCAAGATGAGGGGAGGTGGGCCTGGTTGCTCCACCGGCTATCAACCCGAAAAGTCGACTATCCGAATCCAGACCCCAGGACTCGAAGACTATCTCTAGGAGTACCACCGAATTCGCGAGATGGGTATGTTAGTGGCCGAGAGTTTGTTATTATCGATGTATCGGCTGGGGACCGCGATTTTCTCAAGTTGAATTCGAGCTTGTACAACGTTGGCGCGTTCAAAACCGTCACCTCCTTGATATTAGATGGCACAAACATCGATGCCGGAGATGTAGGCCACCTCCTCAGAAAACTCCAACATATCACCTCCCTCTCCCTCCGGCATTGCTGGAATGTCAATCTTCAGCTTCTCTACAAACTCTTTAAAAAGACGTCTGAGGCACACTCAGACGAAGTCAACTACTTCAATGGCAAAAATCAGGAACGCACCAAATCCAAATGCCCTGCAGAGCAGATCCACCGACTGAGGATATGGGATATAGATGGGATTCAAGTACTACTCGATGAGAGCCCAGAGAATGGCCACCGACTAGTCAGCCAAATTGGCGTCCAATTCTTCATCAGAAACTTTGAGACGGATGTTGGGAAATGCGAAAGCCCTCATCATTCGATATTCATGCTGTGCGTTGGAGAAAGGGTACAATGTGGAAGTTGTAAAAAGAGCCTACGGATCGAAATATGCCCGAAGTGCAGGCTGGAGTCGTCATGTGAGATTTGCGAGATCTATCTTTGCAGCGACTGCGTTAAAGATAGAAGTAGGGCCTCCAAATCTCAAAGCCCAAGTAGGTCACCCGAAGCTTCCTCTAACACCTACCGCCGGAAGGAGCAAGTACTAACAAAAGTTCTAGCATCTTCGACTCCAGCCCGAATCCCCGCAGAATTCACAACTACCCTCTGTCGAACTTCGCAATGCAAATGGCATGATAACAGGCATTACAACCACCCAGAGTGCCTCAAACGGGAAACCGAAAAGTGTCTGTACTGCTCCCGGCATATTTGCCTACTACAGCGACGAGCTATGAACAAATCCTTCAACTGCGAAGTCTGCAAAAAGTTTTCCTGTGGTTGTCGGCAGTTACAGCATTGCAGCAGGTGTCAGGGCTATATGTGCGATGATTGTTTGTCACATCATGGAAATGGATGTCAGTGGCAGAAAGGATGAAATATTACGTATTCAATCCTATGCATCAGAGGGCGTGTATTTAATAGACATCATTAGCGTGGCGCTGGCCGGAGCAAAAGCATATGCAGATCACAAAATACGGTTCTCATAGAAGACTCAAACTGTGGGGTGAATAGAATTAGATCAGGTAAATCTAGCTACTGCGACATCCTCCGAATCAGGTAATCTCCAAATCGGATCTATTCCTCATCCACACTATACCGGCCCCTAATTCGACTATCCCGAGAGTCGGCCGAATCTACATCCGCATCTGTAAACCCCAACGCCTCTCTGTCTGTGCAATCGCCGCACACGCACAATCGGATATCCTTTTCAGCGATGGTTCCGTCGTAGCGGCATTGGCAACAATACGTCGTGGTTTTCGATCTTGCTTTCATGTCCAGTTTCGGACAGTCCAAAAAATACTGTGGATCATCCCCCCTACAAGTCACCCACCCTTCGTAGTTGCTGTTACAGTCAAGACACTTCCTGTGGAGCCAGATGCACATGATTACAGCGGTCTATTAGGTGATTTCGTGGACGTTCTTGGAGTGACCGGAAGGCTTCGATGGTCTAGGGAATACGTTCGCTATCGTGCTAGTAATATGGTGTGGATTTCACTCTTTGAGTGAGAATAAAGTGACGGTGGCGTGGGTAGCTACATGTTCTGTATTGCAAGTTCTGGATTATGAACCACGATTGAGGCGGCCATCGTGCAAGTACTAGAATGCGAAACAGGATTGCAAAGTTCGATCAACCGGGCCGGTCCTCGAGGGCGAAATAAATTGCACATTTCGGCTTCTATTACTCATTCAAGGTTGCAAACCGGTAGCGCGAATCGGAAGAGTAGGTACGTGTATCGTTACGGTTCGATATAGCGATCTAATGGGGATATCTAGATGTAGCACCGTATATTTATGTGAATCGTTCGCGACAACGGCCTCGGAGGGTATGCGGTGTCCTGGACAGCCCCAATACTAATCAC
Organism: Arthrobotrys sinensis; assembly: GCA_036971225.1. Classification (NCBI taxonomy): domain Eukaryota; kingdom Fungi; phylum Ascomycota; class Orbiliomycetes; order Orbiliales; family Orbiliaceae; genus Arthrobotrys; species Arthrobotrys sinensis. The sequence continues at coordinate 428,324 of JAJTTV010000014.1, read as the reverse complement.
GGTGAGAGTCCATGAGCTCACGATCCATTGCGATATCAAGATTCAAATGTTCCAGAAGATGCACATTGTGCCATCAATCGATCGACGTAAGGGGTAATGCCGCGCAGAGTGACTCTATATAATTTGTTAGATTTATTGAGACCAAGAATCGACTTCAGCCTCTTCCTAAGTCTCATCCGACCCAATAACGTCAACAGCTTGATGGTATCCAAAAATTGGGTTTGTCGACGTGGGTAACATTGTCGAATCGGTCCTTCGGTGTGGTCAGTCGGTCGCGTGGGAAGTTTCCCTTTCGACGTCGGTGGAATTGTTTTCCCAAGATATCTTTTCGTGCTCCCTCATCATGACCCTCCAGTCCGTACTGTCTATAAACGAGAATTCGAGTCTTTTGAACTTTAAAGAGTGTCGTGGGGATAAAAGTTTGATGAATCGTCAGCCCAATAAGGGATGGAAAACTTTTGCGGAGTGGCCTCAACAGTACTAGTAATATACGCCTTACTTGGGGCGACGAGATGACGTGATCTGGGGAAAGATTTCGAAATTCCGACGCCTAACGGTCATCGTGATAATGTAGATACAATGATGAAGTAGCATCACCCGCTTACTGCAAAGTATATTCAACAGCCTCTCTAACTTTGTGGGGTCAAATATATCCTACGGGGCGTCGAGGACGACGGGGGACCCGCCAAGTGGCCAGTTTGAATTGTTGACAAGACAATTTCTCCTCTTTGGGATGACTGCTCACGGACATTCTACTTTCATACTCAAAGAATCAAATCGACAATATCGAGGTCCTCAAAACTTTGAGGATTGATGTCGACGTCTTAGCTTCGAGATCTGTGGGTTCCTTCGAATGATAGAGCCGGCTGCGGTCAAAAGGAACATCGGCTCGTACCGTGACCCCTCAAGCATTAAGTCTTCGCGAAGGACGACTTCGTTTCGAAGTTCTGCATGTATACTAAGTGGGATGTCAGGCAACCGTTAACCTTCTCAGCACATGTTGAGGGATTTCTGCCCATACAATATCCCGGTGAATGTACACCCGAGCATAGACGTCAAGGAACTTCGATATCGGGAAATGTAGGGTCGTCTACATTTTACTTTCCCGAAAGAACCCCCAATGATATAGATCGGTACGAGATGCAAATCAGATACATAACCCCCCACCTAAAAAAATTTTATCGTCTACGCTGAGGTAACGAGAAGGCATCCAGCAGCTGCGTCGTAACCATTACCTTCTTGGTAAGTATTCCTGCAATGCGATGCAAAAGCATTCCCCACGCGTGGGGTTTTATCGAACGGCATGATATCCATTAGCACCTTGCAATATCCTCTTTGTCTTTTTCGCAATTCGTAATATACCCCCCCAATGCTGAAAACTCGACCTCGGATATGCGATGCAATTATTCCCGGTGCAGCCACAAGGTGCCGCACAATGCAAGGTAGTTGGTGAGCTTGATTTTTGGAACGCATATTCCTTTTCTTGCGAGGCTACAAGGGCTCCCGTTTTATGGTCTTCGGGGGTTTTCTGAGCTTATCCTAACCTCCGATTCCTAGGTATGCTGAAACTTGAAGACTTTGAATTGCACGCAGGAAATTCTCCGGTGTTCCAACTCGAGACGGATCTTCAGTGTTTCCAATTGGATAGTTTCCATATTATAAACACCAATAACCGCCTTAACGGATAGGATGCACCAAAAGCTTTCTACACGTCGAGTTTCATGTCAACCAAGGCACGTGCACTATTTGCATCCTTAAATTTCTCTGCGGCGTTCATCTCAAGTCTTCCACGATTATGTTTGTCGGAAGATATTCGAATATTCTTTGATTCAATAAAATGCCAAAATACTCTACAAATACTTAGACCGTAATAGCGGACCGGGCCCTTATGTTGGGGGAAACCATTCACTCGTCACTCCTTGGTCATTGGACCTTTGATCTGGAACCTCACAAGACGAAGCAGGTTGACCATTCCGAGCAGCATTCGGATGGTCCGGCGGATGCCCTGGGCGACAACAAGCTGGGCATTCATTATACCACGACCTTTCCGCGAACCACCCCACACAAGCACCGAATAACTTAGCAGACTTTCCAGGGCAGTAGTTCATATCAACGACGGCGAAGTACTTGCACCGCCAGCACTTCTTGACTTTTCGAGTACACATTGTGAAGTATTTTCGCGTAAAGATTTACGTTAAAATAGAGGCACGAGTTTTTATGGATATAAATGCGATGTGATTTTTCAATCGTAAAGGTTCGAAATCAGCAAAGGGAGCGATTGTTATTGGAATCGATTCTAGGAAGTAAGTTCGTTGAACATCGTCTCTCTAAAGCAAGTCTATAGACAAACTTTTTGAAAGGGCCTTGCATATACATAAATCGAAACCAACTATGGGCATGTTGAACTAGTCTTGTCGGATTTACGAGTGGGCACGCTTATTTATGCATAGTTTAAACAAATATTGTTTTGAGATATGGAAACGCATTTCCTTATATTCATCCTTGAACACGAAACAGTAGTCTAGAGAGAAATAATCACCGATCTCAAACCTGCGGTTGAATGTTTTCCTTCGCGTCCCCATAATCAAGCTCCATAGTCAGGTAGTCAACTTCAGCTTGATCAAAATCAACTCGCTTCATACCACTTTCCTTGAGATGATGGTTTTCTCTTTCTCCCTACCCCTCTTTCGCTTCCTGGGCTGTTTCTTGTGGCGTTCCGGCGGGTAGTTCTTCGGTTTTGAGTGCTCTTTATCAAGCTTGGGGCCGGTTTGGAAACGATTATCGTCGGCATGAAAGAGATTTGTGAAGAGATTCTTGGACCGACTGGATTTCAGCTCTATATGTATAAATCTGCCATCAGCACGTGCTGCTATCAGCAAACTTCAAAGGCCTTTGGTTGATCCAAAATCTTTATCGCTACTGTAACCACTAACCTTGAGTAAACCCGCTAGCACTGGCGTTATTAGCGCCACAATCATATTGACAAGGCTCTTTCTTCGAATGCCGGGTTCTCGTGACAGGGATCGGATTTGGGGTACATTGTATGTTCTTTCCCCTTATCGCTTTAATGCACCTCGTAAACACGTCGACGTTGTGGCCACAGCCGGTCGAAGAGATATACTGGTCGATAGTGCACATATCATGCAAAATTTGTCAGGACTGAATGAGGGTGTGGTTCGAGAGACTGATAGTTTCAGAGTAAAGATTATTCTGAAAAAGAATTCCGTATAATGGATCTGGAAATGGAATGGAATAGAAGACCGGGAGAAGTACTGGTACGATCTGGCTACAGATTAGAAACTTTACGGTTACCGCGATCATAACCTCGGAGTCCACCAGGAGCTCAATAAGTGGCCGTTTTACTTATATACTTTCGGCCATTTGATATCGCCGCCTATTATATCGCCATTGCGGTCTTCTATCCCCAACCTCTATACCTCATGGCTCAGGCATTTAATATTTTGCTAAATGAGTTAAATTTGTACCTCTGGCACTGGGGCCCCTGTGCGATTCCATATGGGCTAGCTGGTTTTAATATCCGTATGAAAGTGATTTGCGTGCTTTATAGACACTGAGACAAATATATAGGTATCTTGGACAGTATAAACAGTTAAGATTTAGGGTCCAAAAACTAGGGGCAAGCTAACTCCAGCGATCGGCAGGCCAGTGCAGTTTACGAATAGTAAACTCCTAGCTCCGTGACAAGTATATATATACATGTACTACCGCTCTACCCATTTAGACCCTCCAACTACCACCTTCGAGCCGGCCGGGAAAAACGAAACTACGACTTCACCACGAACCCATTTTCTTAATTATACCTCTTAATTAAATCTACCAATATTAAACCAGCCCCATCAGACTACAGAACACAATTAACCATGGGCGCCATTTCCAACCGGTCGAAATCCGCAAGTTACAAGTATGAACCCCTCGATATTCAATTCGAGGCTACCAACGGGCACAGGTCGCTGCCGCAATATAATTACCACGGTCGACCGAGTTTGAGCGACGGCGGATATAGCACGAACGTACCTACCACATACTCGGACCTATTCGACACGGCCGGCTTTCAAGTAGTCATGTTCGTTGCGTTCATCGGTTTAGTTTTCATGGGTCTTCAATCTATCGCCTATGATTAGATATCTTGATTTTTTCGTCCCCGCTGTTACAAGTGTAATATGCCCCATTCCCTCTGCTCAATATTAAATAACGAGATAATCAGCAGGACACTGATCGCAATAATATACAATATTATTCCACGCCCCAGCACCCTCGGTAAAATCCTGGTACCGGTAGGAATCAAAACACTCCTTACACCGCCAAGTACACTGAAAAAAACACATAACAACACACCCCTCACTCATATCCCGTCTTCGGCTCCCCGGAATACCAAGACATACATCACGATTACACCTCCCACACCTCCTCAACGGAGGATACCCTCTACGGTACATGCAACACCCCATATACAATGCCTGGCATTGAGGTCTAGCACACCTACCCCCATCCTCCTCAGCAGCGGAGGCGTTTATTGAGCTTGTACACATCCACAAACCACAGTCGAAGCAGCGATTTATTTCGGTGGATCTTAGGAAACAGGAGATGTGGAAGTAGTGGCGCCAGAGGGGAGAGGAGCAGGGGTTTCTGAGCCCACTTTGGTGGCAGATTACGTAGCCGAATGAGAGGTTTGTGTGGGTTAAGGCGGTTGAGGTTGCTAAGGCGAGGCGGGCTGGGGATAGGGCTTCGAAGACACGAGAAGGGGGTTGGTAGATATCTATAGGGCGGGTTAGTCGGTACTTTTGAATGGAGTGGAAGGTGAATTGGGGGGGTGCGATTTGCTTTACCATTAGCTTGCTCCTCCTCTGGATTATAGATCTTCCGTTGTGGCAAGGGTACACATTCATCGCAATAGTACTCTTCACAAATCTCGCAAACCCCTGGGATTATTTCCCACAAACACACGTTCCTTTCCTTTTCCCCGCACGCGATGCAAGTCCACACTCTCCTCTCGCAAATAACTTGGCACCGATCTATGCTATTGCTACCCTTCGGCGCAGTTCCATTTATTTCCCCCTCGGTCAACGCGCGTGCCCCTTTTTTGTGATGGTCTTTCTGGCATTTGGTAACATCGGTTTCATACCTTGCCTCTAAATCGTCGACTAACCTCCACAATGCTTCGCCTCCCCGGAACGAATGATTAGCTCCCATACCGTGGTACGATATTTTTCTCAGCCTCGGGTTTTGATGCATAGATCGAGCGTATATCTTCCCCAACCCTTGGATACCAACTCCTTGAGTCCACCTCAGACTTAATTCTTCCAACGCCTCTAGTTTTCCTACCGCGTAAAGCGGGTAGGATAGGATTGGATGAGAAAGGTTGGTATAATCGAGGTTTAGATACTTGATGGAGTTACACAATGATGTTGGGAAGATGTCTAGAAACTTATCGGTTTGCTCGAGGTTTAGACTGTCGATACTAAGTTGTGCCGGTGATGATTGGGCACAGATTATTGTTTTCCAGGGGAGCAGAGATACTTGTTTTGGGAGGCCGTAGAATGTGGAAGATTTTGTGTTGAGGGAGAGGTGGGTGAATATCCAACCGTATTTGGAAGGGTCGAGAAGGGAAGTTCGGAGTTTACGAGAGAGGAAGATGAGTTTTGTAATGCAAATTGGGGTTAGGTAGGATAAGAAGGTTGTAGAGATGGGGGTTGGTCCCATGAGGAGGATTTTGTCAAGTATCGAAAGTGACATTTTGTGTGTTGAGAGTGTGGTATTTCCGGATTTGGATGTACCTGAAATTCGTGTCGCACAAGGTTCGAGGCTTGACTTGAGCACGCCGGGTGGGGTTCGATTTCAGAGACGGGGCTTGTTTGGTAGATGATTATTGATGGCGGCTGGAAGAGGTCTAGAAGGATAGTCCTGGAGTCCTGGTACGTACTCAGACGGCCAGAATACCAAGACGATTATTATTGCTGACAATTGGAAATAGCAGCAAGGTTGAATCCCAAGCCTGAATACACCTTGCCTAGATCCAGATCCTGTGCTGTTCAACGTTACTCTACCAGCCTCACGGCCTTGTCAGACCACAAGCAAGAAGCGAGACTAAACCAATCTTCATCTCAAAGAAACTTATATTCTCTTGATAAACCTCCTCTGACAAGGCCTACAATACGCTTCAACCGCAACATTTCTAATAGGAATATCATCATCGATATAGGTGCCCATGCATACTATTCTTCTACAGTTTTGGACGGGGAAGAGTTTGAAGTGGCCGCAGAGGGTGAAGTGGTAGTTTGGTTGTGTGCACATTTCTTGCTTCTTGGTTTTTGCCGGATGAAACGTTTATCGATATTGGAGACAGAAGTGCAGGATAGAAGTGCATGCAAGGGGCGGGAGGTGTTCGGGATAGTAGTTAGGGGCCGATTTGGTGATAAGATATCTCGATAGATCTTGATGTCGACACTGTCTTACAATTGATAAACTGGTCGTCACTTGATTTTAGAATATATATATACGGTCTTCTAGGTTTATTCTTGGGCATTATCTGTGCCAACAAGCCAGAATATCAATCAATGCATCAATGTCAGGTTTGTAGCCGGCAAACTCGAGGCTGTTTGTTAAAACGCGACAGTGTGTGTATCGTCAAACGCTGAGGTTATGTAACAAACAAAGCGATATCCCCAGCGCTTTTCATTCAATGCCGTAAGGTACCTAGGCCGCCTATCGATATATCAAAAAAATGATAGATACCTGTGCGTAGGTTAAGTGCGCACCTACTGTGAAAGATTGTTATCGATTAGCGTCGTTTCTATCAACCTCGTAGTCCACGAAACCTCGTAGAAATCCGATTTTAGCGACCCACAAAACGTCGACGCCAAACCTCTCGCTTCTCGGCAAAAGGGCAGGCCCTTGGGGTTCGGTTCCTGAATCGGACAGCCCCATTGTCCAACTGCCCATCCAAATTTCAAACAATGCAAATGCCATCGTACCATCCAAGCTTTCTTCAATCAGCATTATCTTCCACTGACAAAGAACCCATACACACTGATCTACATGTACACACAGCACATGCACAGCCTCACCGGGGGAGAGGCATCTATCCAATCCCACTTCTATATTTTCCCATGTTCCTGTTCTCCACAAACAGTCAAAATCTCCAGAGGAAAATGTCATGAAACCCCATGGCCATTATCGCCAAGAGTTTTTTGGGCTTACACCCGGCAAACACACACAGCTTTCTGATCCCAGGGTTTCTATTTAAAGCTCGAACCCCACCATGGGGTTTTTTGGGTTTTCTTGGCTGTTGGATGAAAAGGGTAATTTTTTGGGATCTTGGGCTGCACAGCCTTTGAGCTTTGATAGCTTTGCTTGTTAATACTTGCTACACACATTTTCCTCTCTCTCTTGCTTGCTTGCTTTCCTGACAAAGTGGTGAAGGGAATGGGGTGATGTTTGACTGATGGTAAGATGTGAATAGATTAAAAATTGTGGATATCATTACCCTTTGGCAATTGGCAAGGCAGCTCATGCCTCACATCGTCCTGGGGAGGTGAGGTGGATGAATGATCTGCCGCTGCCAGCTTGCTAGCAAGTGTGATATCAACCAGCTCTGACTGCATCTTCAAATCTGGGTCGTATATTGAGGCTGAAAGGCCTCCAAGGGAGAAAAATCCCACCGTGAAAGCTAGGTAGTCGAGCTGGCCAGCTTCAGAAGAAAGAAAAGAAAGATGATATTTAGTGAACAGTTTCAAAAAGAGAGAGATCTCGATACCAAGAAAACGCGCCGAGAAAAATCATCATCTAAATACGATTAGCTGCTTGTCAGCCCTTCAACCAGCTGCTGTCTTCTTCGATGAGAATGATAGGGCGGTGAGACGTTTCATGCTCATTCCTTAGCCAAGAAAAGGGAACCTAAGCTAAGAAAGTCGGTAGATACTTCGATGACAATGCCATTTTGTATGGTCCACCGAGGTATCGCTTGCCAGGGTATCACCGCACAAGGGAGCAGAATTTGGAAGCAAAGAGAAAGAAAAAAAAACTCAGCCGCACACACTAAAAGCTATCGTCTACCCTGCGGCTGGAGGTCTGTATGTACCGATTTTTAGACCATGGACCCTTTACCGAAAAAAGAAGAAAAGGTACTTTTTGGTAGTAGTTTTAAACTTGGTAAGGCTGCAAAAAGAAGAATAGAAATCCTCAGCTCCCACGAAAAAACTCAAATACCTGTCCACGATCCCATGCGGCTAGGAAGCTTGGGTTACTGCTTTTGCACATTGTCAGCTTTAATAAGATCAGATCTCCACCGCAGCTTCAAATACGGCTGACCTTTTCTTACCTTTTTCTGCTTTGCTGGTTCCTTTTAATAACTTCAACGATTTCCTCCAATTCTCTAGGAAGTTCTTTTGTCTCTTTTTTCTCTTTCTCTCTCTCTTCCTCTCTCTCCTTTCCCTGTCCTCTCAGTGTGTTCTTTTCTCCGGTCGGGTTTTCCGCGTTTTAAGAAGAGAAAGAAAAAGAGCAGGACCAGTGGTTCACGAAACACCTTAAACGACCCACCAAAACTGTAACGCTACTTCAACGCCCCTTTTAACCTAAACCTCCCCCATCCTTCTCCCTCCCTTCACACCTCCAACATCATCGACGTAGTTAACGACTTTCCTTCGCTCTTCAACAACAAAATAACATTCTTCGCTCGCACCGAATAAACCTCCCCTGCAGCCCTACCCGTAAAAAAACACCAGGAGGATATTATAAGTAGTCGGACAAGATGCCAAAATACAGAAGCAACCCAACACCCTGGCCGAACGGCGGATACTACTTCCTCCGATTCATCCAGTTCCTCTGCTCGATAGGCACGATTGGAACGCTCAGTTACTTTGTGTATTACCTCGTCAAGGCGCGGTTTGGGATTCCATATGAGTTTATTATTCTTTATGTTGCTGTAAGTTTTTTTTTCTTTCCTTTTACGTCTCGAGGTTGGTGATGGGTGAGGCTGGTATATGACGTCCCACTTTTCGCCACAAATAACCGTCTACCCTCGGAACCAACAACAAGAAAGAACACCAAGCTAACAAATACTGTTTATGGCAATAATAGGCCCTCCTCTCCCTCCTCAACATAGTAACAACCACAGTAGCAAAATGCTGCGGCGCGCTTAACGCAAAATTCGCAATCGCATTCGACATCCTAATCCTCGCCGCATGGACCGTCGCCTTCGCCCTCCTCCACCGCGCAATGCACGGCCTCATCTTCTCGGACTGCACGGACGGCCATTGGGGTGCTGCTGAGGGTAATGGAGTCTATGTTTGTAGACTTTATAAGGCTACTTGGGCTTTTGCTGTTGCTGCTATGTGAGTTTCCCTTTTACTATTTAACTAGATGGTTTGGTTGGGTGGTGCTAATGGAGTGGTGGCTTTAGTGCGTTCTACCTCTTCTCGGTCATCCTGGATATTATTGTTATCCGACGCGTGGGTAACCATAAGTACGTCGTTGCGAATCCCAAGAGCATGCAGCAAACGAAGCAGTATGCGCCGAATTACCAGCAGGATACTAGCTACGGAAGCGGTGGATTGCCATCCCACGGTTAAAATACCAAAAGCCAGCTGGTAACAGAGGGGTTTCGTTGTACCATTGGGGTAGTGAGGGGTCTAGTGGGGTTGGTGGGTGTAAGATGTTGAAGAAATAAGAGAAAGAAAGAAGAAAGAAGAAGTGTGGTACTAGTTATCATTATTTTTCCCCAAAACGTGTCGTGCGGGGATCCAAATCAGCGTGGTTTTCCTATTTTATCTTTCCCTTAAAAAATCTACAATACTACACGTGGGCGTTCGCGTTCTTTTTCATTCCTTTGTTCCTTTTCTGTTTCTTTGCTTGTGTTATTATAGCTGCTGGTATGGATGGTTATCATTTCTTTGCGTTTTTTTTTTCATTGAGTTTTTTATACAGGGTGGAGGTCAAATGCAATGATAATGTCTTCTTCCTTCCCTTCTCCTTCTCTACTTCGGGCCTTTCTTCTTCTTCATCATATTTCTATAGAAAATGACTTAGAAAGAATCACTTGAACAAACAGTTACAGCTTGGCAGTGAAGATAGGGTAGCTGGAGCTTAAGCTATAGCTCGTTTGAAGGAAAAAAAGGTGTAAAAAATTCAAATTTCTATTTCATCTAACCTTAGGCAGCCGCTAAGCATAGCTTGCTTACCTGCTATATAATCTGTCATCCAGCATTAACAAGGGTTTCTTTCATATCTCATTCATACATGACAAATTCATAAATACGATTTCCTGGAACCACCCTCTTTTGCCTCCAGGTGTGTTCCTTATCCCTTCGCCGGAAGAAAAAAAGCCAATACCAAATGATAGTAAAAAAAGGGAATTGCAAAAAGCCGGTTTAGTAAACACCGTTTTAACCAGACAAAAAAAATGCTTAAGGAAAAAAATCCCGTGATAAAAATGTGGGGGAAGGTTTATACAATGAGAGTTGAAGAAATGAAGAAATGTAGGAATGAATAGTCGTACACTCGGTATTGAAGTTGTTCACTGTAGATTTGGATCCTATAGACACATAAATATTCGTTAGCTTTGGTTTTAGTAAGGTGGTTTTGGTTTGAGAGGGGGTACTAACCCGATAATGTTTCTGATTATTCGCCTGTTTCTCGATCTTAGCTTGATATCTTTCTCTCCCCCGCTGTTCGACCGCTCTATCCTTCTTTTCCATTTTCTTCGCCCGCTCTTTGGCGGCTTTAGTGGCTAATGCTAGCCCTTGGCCGCCGTTTGCACGGCTGATGAGGGCGGCTTTGTTGGCTCGTCGTTGGGCTTGGGTTAATCTTGTTTCTCCTTCTGCCCCTTCTTCTTCACCTTCGGCTGGTTCGCCGTCTTCTGCGTCGCCGTCTTCGATGGCTAGGGCGTCGCGTTCTTGTTCGTTGTAAGATGGGTGATCGCGGAGGTTTTGACGGTAGTATCTTGCCAAACTTCTGTGTCCTACGCTACGGCCGTTTCCGAGGTGCATTTCTGTTTCGGTTACGTATACAGCTTGCATGGTATGATGGTGGTGGTGGTGGGGTAGGTGGGATGCGTGGGTATGGCTGTGCGAGTGAGCGTGGGAATGCCATCCGTCTTCGAGGTGGTGGGAACTACTCGATCTATGATGCGATAGTTTTCTTCCTCTGCCGGCTGGGCCACCTGGTTCGCCGATCACGCTTGCGACTTTCAAGGAGCCGATTTCTGCTGAGTCGCAGGATGAGGCGTCGGAGTCTGTTTCCCAGGATTTATCCTGTGGAGCTTTATTTCCTTGTTCGTCTTCCCATGTTTCCTCTGCCTCTGAATCGTCTTCCCATTCTTCGTCTTCGTCGTCGGGGTTGTAGGTTGATCTGAAGTCGTAGAATTCGCCTATTTCCAGCATTTCTTCCTCTGTTTCGAAGGCGATCATGCAGTGGCCTTTATCGCGCATGTGGGTCCTTATTCCGTCTAATCCGCCCTTTGGTTTATTGCAATATAGACAGGTATGGCCGATTAGGATCTTTTGACCGAGGTAGCGGATTAGCCCTTCGAGGTTTACAAGGAATGGTTGTTCGGGGATGAAGAGGCCGTGGAGTTTTGACATGTGGGTTAGGTTCTGTTGGAGGGTTGGGGAAGGGTGGGCGCAGAAGAGGCATTCCGTTATTGGGAGGGAGGGGATTTCTCCTTCTTTCTCTTCTTTTGATTTTGATTTGGAGGATGAGGAAGGGCCTATGGAGAGGTTTGAGACGAGGTTTGAGAGTTCTGCTTTTGCGGCTTTATCTTCTTCTTCTTGTTCTGCTGAAGGGATGGGAGTTGAAGTTCCATCTTCGGTATCATCCATGGAGAAAGTGGAGGACATGACACTTTCGGTACCATCGTTTATAAGACCTGATTTTGTAAGAGCGTGGAGTCTTTGCTTGTGTTTTTGACTGTTGATGTGGTTGTTATATGCGTTCTGGGAGTAATATACTTTCCCACAGGGTTGACAGGGTTTTTCGAACGATGCGCGGTCTCGGGCTGCTCGGTCGGCGGCTTGGGAGGTTAATACTTTTTCGGCGAAGAGTTCGGAGGTTATGGGGGGTAGTTCTGCGATTCGACGTTTTAGATTGTACCGGCTGGTTTTGTGATCTGTTAGTTATCTATTTTTGATATTGAAGGGTATGTATGGATGTAGATATGAAGGGAGAGGAAGGACATACTGCCAGTCGGTGTGCATGTGGTTACGCTGGCCATCGGAGGACTTGAAGGCGACCTGGCAGGTATTGCAGGTGTAGGGGTGGGAGGTGGTGGTTGTGGGGTGGGGGGACGGGGAGGCCACCAGTGTCGTCATTTTTGATATTATCTATTATTACTGTAATGATACTAATAACTGGTACTACTGTAAGGGAAGGACGGAAATCGAAGGTCGATAAAGTTAAAGAGGAGCAGGAGAGGTCGATGAGGTTGAGGTTGATGATGGGAGGAAGGAGGAGGAGGGGCTGATATAGCTGAGGTTGATGGATGAGATGTGTAGTAGAAGTAGAAGTAGGGTAGAGGTAGAGGTAGAAGTAAAGGTAAAAGTGGGAGCTCGCTGGATGAAAAAAGACGGAAGGTTTAACTAGCAAGTTTAGCGGGCCGGGTCTCAGGTTTTTGTGTGCCT